>JAJHJA010000679.1:0-666314 GCA_021202915.1 Heliconius himera | reverse complement strand
TAGGTTGGCCACTGCAAGTTGTAACCGGCGGGTAAGCACTCTTTGGGAGGGAGAAAGTCTGAAGGTGGTGGGTGGTTTGCCTGCCATAGCCGTTCCCTAGCACGACTCGGATCACGATCTAAAGCTGTGGTAGCTTTTATAAAACTGTGGCGACTTTCCAAGCGGGTACGAAGGAGGCCGTAGAGTGAGTGCCAAAGATCTTTTTCCTGAAGCATTTTTTCCACAGAACATGCCACGTCACGTCGAACCTTAAAAGGCGCTATACCAGCTAGAGGGTAGACCTTGTTTAATGGTGTGGGCAACCAGTAATTATTCGACAGGTCTCATTTAATGCTATGTCCACCTCCTTCGCATGAAGAGCGGTGCCAAACTGAACCCGCATATTTGCCTGTCTGAACTACATAATTATTATTTTACTAATCTGCATTAGGTGCTTTCGTTTTCTAATAATAATATTATTTTTAAACAATATCTTGTAATACAAGATATTGTATTAATTAAATGCCACCAACTATATTTTTTTTTATATATATTCCGTGTACACAGACACCGATCCGTATATCCGATTATTATTGTTTATCCGATATTTTAGTGTACCTAACGGTCAATGCTCTGTATGTATTTTGTAAAAGTCATTTTGACATTCTTTGACTTTGACATTTTGGAAATTCTTAAAAATAAAAATTAATCAAATAAATCAGCTTTACGCTGTACCCCGCACACAACAGAGTAGACATATGATACTTAGTGTTAAGACACTCCGTTCCCCAATTTGGAAATTCTTGACGACTTTATATATCTATAATCGATATATATAAAAGGAAATGTACCTGACTGACTGTGGTAAGACGCAAGCACAGCCGTAACCGCTGTGCGTAGAAACGTGAAATTTGGACAGATGTTTATTTTCATAATCTGGACATACACAAAAATTTTAACCCTAAACGAATGAAATAGGGGTTGAAAGTTTGTACGGTTTTTTTTTAAATCGGCATCGATTTTTATAAAATTTGAAATTCAGACTCTTAAAAATATTTTATTAAGTTTCGTGATTTTTTAGAATTCACCCCTAAGGGTGCAAATAAGCGGGCGAAGCCGCGCGCGCCCGCTAGTACGGTATATAAATTATATATCATACCCTTCATTTAATAGCCATAGTATTCTCGTTTCGTTTCGTTCATAATACGTGAGTGACGATTTTTCGACACACTTTGAGACACTGAAAGCCTCAGCTGAATCAATATATTAATCGTTACACTACACAAAATATTCCACAAATAGCAGAGTCCACCTTTCCATCCCACTTTGAAATTACGTATAGGGGAACTCAACACCTTAACTGAAAATGAAATTTTAAAAAATCGTCCGAAGGGGAATCGAGCCCACAACTCATATTTATAT
Organism: Heliconius himera; assembly: GCA_021202915.1. Lineage (NCBI taxonomy): Eukaryota > Metazoa > Arthropoda > Insecta > Lepidoptera > Nymphalidae > Heliconius > Heliconius himera. Next base: position 664,913 of record JAJHJA010000679.1, on the reverse strand, counting down.
CGTATTTATAGTCAAACACCGGCACACTACGCCACGATCGCCTTATTAATCTAACAAGAAAAGAAAATCTTGCAACTGTATTTTAATCAGATTTGAACACGTGTCCGGAACAAAATACAAAAAGAAAATACATTTAGGTGTGCTTTTTCTTTCATTTTTTTTTAGCTTCATGATGTGTTCGTATGTAGCAGGTTACGTAGAAGTAACTACTTCCTGTTGTTCCTGAAACACTCCGTTTCTTAATTTTCGCCGAATCATGGATGGGTATCAAACCCAGAACCGTCACGTTTATAGTTTACACGCTGTGACCCTGCGCCACAACGAACTCAATTTTGTGATTATTTATATATATATATATATATATATATGTATTGCAAGTTAAATGAGTTAATATTGCAACAATTGTACGTCTTTGATGCGCTTATCGGTTATTATTTATCTATAGTCGTCACGGACTATATTGACATCGGTTGGTATGTTAGTTTATCGTCAGTGGGTAATATAAGTTATCTCTTATAATATTATTGAGGAATGTCCATTGTCTTTATGTCGATATATCTTTGCTTTGTTTTAGTTGTAATGGCCTACGTACGGCGTACGTACGTGAAATCTTAGTGCATTTTTTTATTTTTATACAATTTTTGTTTTATGTTTTTTTTATCAGCTTCACGCTGTATCCCGCATACAGCAAAGTAGGCAGAGAGAACCTAGTGTTAAGACACTCTGTCGTTCTCCACTTTCCGCCGAGTTCTGGGGGCATTGCATATTCATTGGCGGAATTTAACGTCGCTCTTTGCTGCGACTACCTTTACCACATATTCAAATATATAATCCTTCATATATTTGAATATGTGGTAAAGGTAGGAGGAAAGGTGCCTTAAAATTGCACCATTTTTTGTCCCTGCCCCATTTCACGATCGAACCTCTAGGAAGAAAGCTTCACGTCATCTGTTCATAGCAGAAGTTCCGCTGTACGGAAGAACGCTTTGTTTCGACATCCTTCATTCGTAGCGAGACAATGTAGCTCATTGCCGGCGTCTGCCTCTCCCATGTTATATACAACGACGTGAGGTTCTTTAAATCTATAGTGAATAGGTATTTTTATCGCAAAAGTGCGTCACCGGGTAGATGTGGCCAAACGCTAGCTTGTTTTAGTATTAAAAAATGGTTGCCGTAACCTATCTGTACACCCGGGAGTATATATTCTTATTTACCAACTCTGGCAAGACAAAGTACACTATTATGCACCGCCGCTCAATACGTAAATGTAGAATTCGAGCAGAAAATGGAGAGCGGAGTGTAAAGACACTAGTTCCTTTGTTCCTACTAAATGCAGGATAAAGCGTGAACCGATAATATAATTCTTCATATTATTATCATCACCCACCCTGGGTGTAGAGGATACCTTTTCTAAATAGATACTTTAATATTTTTTAAAGAGAAATTCGTACTTATAACAAGCACGTCCTATTATGAAAGACCGAACTGCGGCACAATGGCGCTGATTATAAATTGCGAGACGCTATGAGATATGTAACTATAGTATATAGTACCTGTAACGTTATTTATATATATCTTCGGGCTTTTCACGTGCAGTTTTGCTGTACGTTGTATTTTAATATCAGTATCACAGTATATTTTTTATTTCTACGCTCTAGTAAAAAGACAAAGCGCGGCGTTTAGTTTCGCCACTCAACACGCAATTTCTCGAAATTGGTGAAATTAAACGCCAGAGTTAGGCAAAGGGAACGGAGTGTCTTAACACTTATAAAACACCACTTTTCATTAAGTTAATCACCGCAAAAAAGAACAGACAGCATATAACGGCTCTTATGTCAGTGTTGAAAATTATTATACGTAATTTCTATGGGGTCTTTGGCCTAATAAACATGCATAAATCGTATTGTTAATCGTATTTTTATCTTTTGGATTAATATTAAAAAATATATAAAATATTTTTTTGTTATATAGTTTTGAATATTTTTATAGAGTTAAAATTAGTAAATTTCGAATAATAAAGTATTAGGATTATAAAGTACGATCATAAATCCATACATATTATAAAACTGTACCTCATCGCTGTCTGTACATGGCAGATACGTAATAAGAATCAATTATCGGAGGCAGTATCAGCTTCACGCTGTATCCCGATCACAGCATGGTAGGCAGAGGGCACCTAGTGGCGGAACTCAACGTCACTCTTTGCCTCGACACCAGAGCGAAAAAATGGAAATATAAATTTAAATATATATTTTAACTCATTATTTAAGAAATTTTTCAATATAAATAATATACACTCCAATAAATTATTTTTAAAAATTTTGTCTATTTTGTAGTTGTTTGACATGTTTCATTATATTTTGGCAAACTTTCCATAATACTTCGTGTCAGTTTTATTTAAATCGGTTCATAAATAAAAAAATATGTAAATATAATATATTGCATGCGGCAATGTTGCTACAAAATAAATGGTTTATTGGTTTAGCTGAAACTTTGATATAGTCTTGAAAATGATAATATTATTAGATCACGTAAGTAATTCAGACGGGAAAATAAATCATTTTATACAAAACTAAAAGCGGGCAAAGCCGCTAGCGGGTTGCAAGTCATAAAATAAATAGATAGACTTTATCTCTGCCACGGATATACAACAAATATTTGAACTAATTGATAACATCGATATAATTGTATTGGATAATCCATTATAATAAACTATTGCTTGTAAATACACTCTTGTTTGCTATTTATTTATCTTTATTATTCTCATTAAGCGCAGCGTTAAGTTCTGCCACTCAACACGCAATGTCTCCAGAATTCGGCAGAAAGTGGGGAACGGAATGTCTTAACACTAGGTTCCCTTTGCCTGCTTCACGCAGCTTCACGCTGTATCCCGCACAAAGCAGGGTTGCTTTGTGCGGGATACAGCGTGAAGCTGATTTAATTTTTTAATTTAATTTATTATTCTCATCCTTTCTAGAAAATCCTATCAATAAAATTTTAAGAAGTTCAAAAATAACTATGTACTCAAGGACCTACCTTATTTGGTGTCATCGTCGTAGCGTAATAAACCAGTGTTAGTAACGATGGTCATGGATTTGATTCTCAATAATTTCCCTAAATATAACTATTCTCGATTTGGGGTGATGTCTCTAAATTGAACGAAAAACAGAGGAAAAAGCCTTATGCATTACATTCTTCTTGCCTATTCTCAAGGTACACATCTTGAAGTACCTGGAAATTATATACAAAGGAATATATATATATATATATATATATATATATATATATATATATATATATATATATATATATATATATATATATAATAATTGATTTAAAGCATTTCTATTAAATTCTTTATTTTTTATATTCTGTGATTATTTTTTATATCTTTGATTTTGTTCTATGATGGTTTGCATACGATAACGTAATCTGAAGTATGTTCAAATTTATGTAGGCCAAGGATGAAAGCAATACTCGTTTACCTATATTTGAATAATATAAGTATTTAAACATCTGGATATAAATTTATTTTTTATTATTTGTTTTTTATAATCTATACTACTCTATCTGGTAACGAGGCAAAGTGTGACGTGTTGAGTTTCGTCACGTCACGCAATGCTTCTAGAATTCGGCGCAAAGTATAGGACAGAAGTGTCTCAATGAGAACGGATTGTAACACACCAACAACACACTGTCGTTACACTTACCAAGTTCCCTCTGCCTATCTTGCTATGTGCATAATACAGCAAAGAAAAGAAGTTAAAAAATACTATAACTAATAAATCATTATTAATAATAGATTACTAATACCATACTATTACTAATATATATATAACGAAAAATTGATAAAATTCTTACGTTGTTATTTCCAGATCCAGACAACCCCCAGCCGGGTTCGTCGAAAACCGAACTAGACCCGAACAAAGACGAAGCCGCGGGGAAGAAGGACAGCTGCAGTTGAGCTGTCTCGCTCTGTCCCACCGGACCCACACGGACTTGCCCAAAGTGAAAGTAATCTCAGTTAATCCAGGTATAGTATTATTTAAGCACTGAGTAGAAACTAAACGCAGCATAGACAAGTGCGTCTTGTTATTATTATATTATATTAAATATAAAAGTAATATGATATGGTAGTTTTAGATTTTTAGCGTTAGTCGGGCATTGTCGAATTTATTTATTTTTGAAAAAAGAATGTTTTCTGTTTTTCTTTGTGTTTGTGTATCGCAAAAGGTTTGTCGATAACTGTTTCTTTTGTTGTGTTATACGAAATTATTGTTAGATATATTTAAAAATGCTATTATTTTTCTCATTTGTTACACTTAAAAATACATATCATGTCTTCATTGTGTATTAGAAAATGTATTTTAATTTGTTAATTTTTTAACGTAGTGTCTATTTTGTATCTTAAAGCTATATTCTGGTTCAATAGGTAATTCCATGATTTTCATAAGATAATATTTATTTGTATACTATATTGATTTTTATTGGAAACATGTAAAACATATTGTTTAGGTGCACAAATATTGTTTATTCTATTAAAATGTGAAACATACAACATTTTAGTATAATTAATAGTACAACATTAATATTTATACTTAATCTAATAATTAAATAATTTATTTTTATATAAATAACTATATTATTATATTCATAATAATTCTGTTTTGAAAGCACATGTTCCTATAGAGGCCTCTTTATTAAGACCCTTACTTTTAAAAAAAAAGTTATGATATTTATCGTCACGTGCAGAGGTTGCATAATAAAATGTATATTTTAGGTTTTTTTTTATAAAAACTTACAATTATAGTACAATTTTGTTTGTTATTATTTTTGAGTGAGATAGAAATATTTTTTTTATAATAAATACTTAACATAGAGTAAGTTATTTCTGAATGTTTCTCTATTTTCTGCTTACATTATTGTTTGCCTCGTTTAAAAGTTGCTATGTAATATTTAGTTTGTAATTACTTGTATAATTAAATATCTCGCGCAAAATTAATGAAAAATATCTGTTTGTAATTAATATACAAATTATAAATGTAAAATGTCTTTCTTAATTTAAACATTTAATTAAAATGTTGCAAGTACTCGATAACAAAAACCATTCATAAAGTTTGCTTAGTCAGTGTTGCTCTTTAAAAAATAACTGGTTTAAATGGAGTATTACCCATTAATAAAATTACATAATATTGGTAAATTTTATTATTTGCCTTTAATATTTAACAGTGCAATGTTATAGTGTCAAATGTAATATTCATATATGTGTAATATATAAAAATCATTTTAGTTTTGGTTCCCACATTTGTTTCTTTTTAATTTTAACCTTTTATGTATATTATATGAAATAATATATCTTTATTAAAACTATGGCATTGCATGTTAACTATGGATGACCACATTTAATTCAACCTAAATTATTATCTTAAAAACTTTTTTATTTGCTAAGCATATAAAAACCATTTAATCAATGGTAGCTAATATATGAAAATAACACATTATGTAAGAATTTTAAATCACACTTTCTATGTCTTTCTTCGTTTCTAGGTCTTTTAGGTAACTTTGATGTCTTAACTGATGCCTTGGTGTACTATGAACATCGAATTCTAACCAATGTCTAACTTACTGTGTCTTTTTATAGGTATATACATTTTTTTGTAAAACAAAGCCTTATAAAGTAATTTATTTTCAATTTTACTAATATTCTTATGCTATTGTTTTGCAAAAATTGCAAGTGAAAACCCTATGTTTTGGTATTGTTTTTTTTTTTTAATTATTTTATTGTTATCTATGGAATTCATTTGCTTATTTATATAATGCCCTTTAAATCTAAAAGTAGATTAAAATTGAACGTAAATTATAAAACTTTTAGCAACATTACAAATTTTATACGTTTATATTGTGGCATTCGTAATAATGCTTGAAATGTATGTTCATGTATGTAAATAAGGTGAAATATACGTATTTAATATAATATTTTAGGAAAATGTGTTAGTAATTAGATAAACGACAGCCAATTTTTAAACTTTAAACTGCTAAAGTAGCAACTACAATTTAAACGTCAATATTTTCAATATTAGTTCTAATAAATGTAGCAGCTATCTTTTACAGTCACACTCAGAGATATTAGTATTTAACTGGTATTTATTCAACATAAATAAATGCATTTACTGAAAGTTAAATTCTAACTAACATCATTAAGTGTCATTGTTAAACTTTAAACTAACGCACATTATTGTCAATGTCTTGTCTAGGCTTCGTCAATTAGATAATCTTTAAATCTATACAATATATATCCATATTTCTCATTAACTTCGAACACGATTTGTGATCTGAAATTACAGATAATATATCTTTTTGTTAGTTATTTATTTAATAAAATTATAACTAATATGTAATATTGCAGTTTTTTACTTATTGAAATTGTTGATTATGTGTTTAAAGTACATATTTTAATAGTTGTATTAAGATTATGTTACCATATTTAAAACTTTTTGGTACCTATGCGTATTTTTTTTCTGTTACCTGTCTATGATGTTAAAATTTAGTACATTAAAAAATATAAAAAATATGCTATTTAGATTTGTAACATTTATTGATATATTCAAGTTACGAAGTTAGATTTTCTGTGTGTATTTACTAACAGTTAATGGATTGTAACTATAATTTATTTAACAAATGCTATATTTTTGTGTATATTTTTTTTGCTTTATAAGATTCAGATTGATTATCTTCTATCTGCTTAACACGGTTATATACATAAAATTAATTCTTTGGATCTCCGATAACTTTCTATATGGTGTTAATCTTATTTTTAGTAATGTAGTATGATGAAGTCTTCACTGGGCTGTGTAAATAAATACATGTTTATAAAATTTTGTTTATTTTATTTTCCATTTCTCAATAAAATTGTTATAATTTTATTTGGCTTGTTCTTTCAACGTTGCAAAATATAAAAAAATATTTGCCTATTTTAAGATATTTTATTAGAATCTTATAAAATTTATATAAAATAAACATTATTAATAATAACAACCCATTATTAATAATGTTTATTTTATATACATTTTTGGGAGCATTACACGATTGCTTAAGATTTAAAACATTTTAATTGATATATATCCAATATATATCAATTAAATATTTAAAGCATAAATAGTCCTTGTATTTTTGTCAAAGGAGGCAATCATATGCATAACGCAAGAAACGTGTAATATAAAGAAAAATAATATATTTACTTTCGTGTTTATAATATAACATTACAATAGGATAACATTATTGTTATTTATTGATTTATGGCGTTTCGAGCGCACCAGTTAAGCACAATTCACTTTGCCAGTGTTCGCCATGTTATCTGGAAAAAACACGAAGAATATTGACCGGTAAAAAAGAGAGACACAATTGTAGAATACATATAAAAAAGCGATCCAGTAAAAATGCTGCCTTCACCTACAACAAAACAAACACATATTTACAGTGGTTAGTGAATAATATATATTTTTTAATTTAATGGAATAACATTATTTACACCTTGCAACTTATCCGTGTCATTTCGATTTGACAGTCCGCTAATGATGCTGCGTGTAAAAAATAATTTGACAGAAGATATACAAATTGCAACACCAGTTTGACGATTGATGTTTCACGCACGGGATGTAGAGAAAGTAAATTTTTATTATTTAAAAATTTATTAGCCTTCAATGCCGTAACAATTGGTGTAGTAAATCAAGAAATGCACTTATTTTTGTCGTCTTTATACCGCGAGTGCCAAAGTCTTCAAATTACGATAATACGATATTGGGAAATAGTGATGACTGACACAACCATTGGTGCCTATTTAAAGTGATTTTATGAGTGTTTTTGTGCAAGTTCGACAGGATGCCGAGGGGAGAGCATAGGCCGAGCGTCCTGTTATCCCGGGACGAGAATGACCAGGTGTTCGGCCTCATCGGTCCTAAATGCCAGGTTGGTTAACTTTGGCCACTTTTCGTGGCCTTCGATTAATTTGAGCCTTATAGATTATGAATATCAGTATATCTCCCTTTATCAGACATGCTCACATTGATAAACTTATTTGTGAAACAAGATTGATTATATCAATAATCTTATCAAAACTTGTTTTTCATTCTTTTTGTCACCTTTGTCAATAAAAATACGTTTTTGGGTTGAGTTTTTAAAAGTATGAATGACTCATACTTTTCATCTTTAAATATTATATTCAGTAATGTAATAATTTATGTTTTAAATTAGTATTGAATGCTTTTAAACTAAAATAAAACTATTTTTTATTCATTGCTACATTTTTTCCTCAAAACAAAAGCATAAATTTACAGAGAAAAAAATAATAGAAGCTTATTTTTTTATGTAAAAAAAGTCAAACTTTTAAACTGATTTATACAAAATATTTGGTAGACAATTTGTGCCCAACTGGCACATTCAAAAGCTGTACCTAAATAATGAACCGAAATCCACTTCCACTAGTAACTAATTAATAAAAAATTGAAAACATCTACTTACTTAAAAAAAAACTTAAAAAATAATGGAGTGTCAAATGCTTTAGTCTCTCGATACTTCTTTCTCCTCATCAATATCTTCAAACATCTGGGGTTCGTCATTGATACTGTGTTTTCAAAGCTCAACTGAGATCTCTCACTGCCTCTCTTACCTCTTTCCCTTCATACTTATATTTTTTTCCCATACATTTGTACATAAATATATATTTTGCTGGAGAATAGAGTGTCTTAACACTAAGATTAGTTCACTAAGTTTTTAAAAAATATATCAGCTTAACCCTAACATATAATTTATTACTTTTCCAAATCACAGTGTGAATATCACATAACTAGTTCAGCAAGACAATGAATTATTCTATACTTGTTGCACTCATTGCATAATAGAAAACGAAATCTTAACTAACATTTTCTCTTTATTATATAATAGGTTTTATTTCTTTTCTTTAAATGTTTAAAAAAGATGATATAATTAATAAAAATATATATTAAAACAAAAAAGATTTTGTATTATTCGATCTAAATTATGTTTTGCCACATTTTTTTATTTTCTTAGGTTCATTTTGCCAACCTAGTCACAAACTAAATTATTGGAAATGAAATTTCTTAAAAAATCTAGGATTATATATTTTTATATTCAAATAAAAAAAATGTTTTAGCTTTATGTTTTATTCTTAATGAAAAAAACCAAAAAAGAATTGGTTAGTGATATTTTAGGGTCAAACAAAAAATAATAATAACTAAATGTTAATAATGACTAACTGAAGACATTATAAATTAGGATTCTATCACTATTCAAGGATGGAGAATGGTGTGTCTTAACACTAGTTATTTTTTGCCTATCCTAAGAAAGTAATATATTTCAAAAAAAAAGAATATTTAAAATTGTCAAGTAATTATAGATATGTTTGACTATTGACACAAATATTAACTAGATGCATGCAGGAAACTGTCATATGTATGCATCTTGCTTAGTATGCACGAGCAGGTGAAAGTGCTAATCAGTCTGTAGTCCCTATAAGGAAATGAGATATGAAATCAAATGTCATGGCCATTGTTGCATATAAATTAATTAAAATAGAATGTGATAGTTAATATATAAGTTCTTTTTTCAGCTTCAACTAGTGTAAGATAAGTCCATTCTTTGCTTTCTGCCCTAATTTGAGACATTGAGTATTGGCTGGCAGAACTCAATGCTGTACCTAGTTATATCTGAGTTGGGCAATAAAAATAGTTTGTTGAATAATTCATGATCATCAAACCCACAACCTATGTGCTTACAGTCACAAATGCAGTCCCACTGTGCTATGATGTAATCATCTTTATTATATATCATTTAATTATTTCAGTTATTTATTTAAATTATTCCTCCTATTAAATAATTTGCAAAAACTATGATTGTATAATTAGAACTCTTATTTAAAATTATATAATAAAATTCAATTTACTATAAATTACAACATTATTAAAACAACTCACATATTGTTTATATAAGCACAAATTAGGAAAAGGTCTGTTTACATTTATTTTCTTATAGCCTTGGCATTCTTTAAGTTAATATCAAGAAAAAGGTTGACAATCTCTACAATACAATAGTGCCAATGGAATTCCACATTTGTCGACTCCAAGGCAAATTAGTATTTATATCTTATATGTTTACTATTTTTTATAAGTTTCATGCCTATATTTCATATAATTTGATTACCCAAAGGAAACTAAATATTAAGTTAAGTTACTTATCCATCCAGCACTTTCCACTCAATTTTTGGTTTTTGTGTTCTCTAGTTACTAGACTGAGCAAATTTGCCTCAGTCAAAAATCAAATACACAACTGTTACCTTACAGTCACATACTGTGCCGCTGCGCCACAACAATCTTCTATATAAATAAACATTTCAAACATGTAAAAGTGAAATAAATATTGGTGACACTTCTGAATGGAATGTCTGATGTAAAATTATAATTTAATAATATGAGTCATATCATCATGTCAACAAAAAAAAATACTATTTGAAAATGTGAGATAATTTTTTTGTCATTTGTGGCACTATTATGATGAGCATTATATTAGAAAGCCTGAGTGAACACTGGCTGTGAGTTCAAATCCGGTTTGGGTAATGTTTATAATTATTATGTTTTTTTATTAAATTAAGAATGAATTAATTAAACTATATACAAAGTTAGAAAATGAACAGCAAATGGATTCATCATTATATTTCTCAGAATATATGACTGAGCCCTATGAACTGATTACCAATAAAATAGACTAGAGACAATATTTCATAAAACACATTCTTTTTTACACTATACATGGATGGAAGAGGCAGCGCTCCTTTTACCAAAACTGCATATAGGGTAAAATATTTCAATCCCAGAGCTAAAGAAACTAATCAAGATAACTCAACAGTTTAGATTTAGTTTTAGAGATTAGTAGGAATTTATTTTCACTTTACCATTTTTATCCAGACCTTTATTTTGTGTGATGCACACATACACATACTACAAGAAAAATACTACTAAGCGTTGCCGATCTTCTACTTTTCATTCATACAACACATAACTGAACGAGAAAGAATTATTATAGAGTAGTTAAAACTGTGGTTTCGTTTAAAGTGGTGCTTACACTTCTACCCTGTATATGGAGTAGATTTGACTTTAAAATCTCATTAAAAATATTGAAAGTATAATTAATGAATGTTACATAATACATAATAATCTAAATAGTTAAAATCTAGTATTTAAAATAACTAGTTTTTAAATTTACTTATTGCTCAGCAAAGGCTCAATTATAAGACTTTTGTAACATTTATTTGTGTAATATCATAACAGCATATCTTGTGTAGGTTTTATAGTGATTAAGTAATAATTTCTTTGTGCCAACGAACTAACAATGGTTTACGGTTTTACTGATATCTCATGTTGATTTGGCATTTTTTGAGTTTACATATACAGGCTTGAGGCCAGTCGTGGTGCAGGGGCACAAAGTATGACTGTAAATGCGACTGATTGTGGGTTCAATCCCCACTTGAGGAAATGAAATATTTATTTAAATTTATATTTCCATTTCTTTGCTCTGGTGTCTAGTTCCGCCACTCAGCCTGCAATGGCTCCAGAATTCAGTGGAAAGTGGGGAACGGAGTGTCTTAAAACTATATTCTCTCTGCCTACCCTGCTGTGTGCTACAATGTGCAGCTGATTTATTTATTTTTTTTATATAATAGGCTTTGTAGCAACAATTATTAAACAATTGTCATCTTCATCTTTAGCTCTAGCAACATAATGTTGAATACTACATGAAAGTAAATGTATTGATGATGGGGAGTATTATGACACAATGGAAATGTGTGAATGTGATGATTGGAGGCTAAATTCCTCATTCTGCTAACATCCTATTCTCTAACCTAATAATTTGTCCCAAAAGAAAGTAATTGACCGGAAAGTGGATAACGGAGCGTTTTTAAATCAGATTCCCTCGTCTTATCTTAATAATTATAGTCGAGGCACAGGGGCACAGAATGTGACTGTAAATACTACAAGTTGTGAGTTTGATTCCCACTCAAGGAAATTAAATATTTAATGTTTCCATTTTCTTTGCTTTGGTGTCGAGGCAAAGCGCAGCGTTGAGTTCCGCCACTCAACACGCAATGCCTCCTCAATTCGGCGGAAAATGGCAAACGGAGTACCTTAACAAAAAAAAATTTAAAATTGACAGAAAAATAAATAATTGCCATTTGCGCAACAGTCTAAACAATATTACGATTACGTAAAAATATGAAATTTCATAAGTATAATTAAATGGCAATTGCAATTAATTTGTATCATACAAAACAAAGAATGAACGACATAACCGGCACGCGACGACCATTTACAATTCCAATGGTCGGATGTCCGTCAGTTGCAACTTGCATACTGTATGCTGGTTTAATTTTGATATAAATATTATTGAGTTGAAGCCAGTCGTGGCGCAGGGGCGCAAAGTGACTGTGAACGCGACTGGTTGTGGGTTCGATCCCCACCCGAGGACTTGAAATATTAAAAAAAAAAAGAGACCAGTCGGGGCGCAGCGGCACGAGGTGTGACTGTAAAACCGACTGGTTGTGAGTTCGATCCCCACTTGAGGAGATGAAATATTTACTTAAATTTATATTTCCATTTCTTAGCTCTGGTGTCGAGGTTAAGCGCGGCGTTGAGTTCTGCCACTCAACATGCAATGCCTCCAGAATTCGGCAGAAAGTGGGGAACGGAGTGTCTTAACACTAGATTCCATCCGCCTATCCTGCTGTGTGCGGGATGAAATATTAATTTAAATGTATATTTTCAATTCTTCGCTCTGGTGTCTAGGCAAAAGCGCGACCGTGAGTCCCACCACTCAGCACGCAATGCCTCCAGAATTCGGAAGAAAGTGACACGAAGTGTCATAACAGGTTCCCTCTGCCTATCCTGCTGTGTGCGGGATACAGCGTGAAGCTGGTTTTTTAACTGACAATGAAATATTGAAATTTAATTATCTGTTTGTGCGTCAATCACAATTTAATTGCTAATAAAATTTGTCCAACTTTGTTTAGTACTAATATTATTCAATATTAATAAATACAGTGGAATGCCCAGTTTTGAATTTTAAATTAATGAACCAATTATGTTTGTAATATATGTAAAATTTTGGTCTCAAAATTCTATAAAACTACGTTCACCATCTGTTTTCTCTCGATCATATCAGATTTCTTAATCATTGGATTATGATAGCGAAGAAGCATGAAGTGTTTTTTCTTTCTCCTCACATTGATTTATTGATATTTTTAAAACAAATAAATAAACTACTTTTTAACTTACATTAGAGGCCAATCGTGGCGCAGGGGCCCAAATATGTAATTGTAAACGCGACAGCTTGTGGGTTCGAATCTCACACCAAGAAATTAAATATTTAATATTTAGGTTCTCTGGCACTGGTAACGAGGCAAAGCTCGTCATTGAGTTCCGCCCCTAAACACGCAATGCCTCCAGAATTCGGCGGAAGTTGGGAAACGGCACTTCCATTCTTAATGGGAACGGGGCGTTTTAAAACTAGGTTACCAGGTTCCCTCTGCCTACCCTTCTATGTACGGGATACAAAGTGAAGCTATAAACAAAAACTTCTTTTTTTCCAGAGCTTAGCAACAGCTGTAGTACAACTCTTCACGACAGAGGGGCCAGAACATTCAGAATGGAAGAAGAAGGACACTGGCGTGCTGTGCCTGATAAAGGACAACAGCAAACGTTCATATTTCTTTCGCATATACTGCTTGTACCGCAAAGCGCTTGTATGGGAACATGAAGTCTACTTACAAATAGAATATAAGAGTCCGAAACCGTATCTTCATACTTTTGAAGCTGAGGTATGTATAATATAAGGACTAGTTCGCTTTTAGGCGGGGGAGTGTCTTAACACTAGGCTCTCTTTTCCTACCCTGCTACATGACACGGCGTAAAGCTGATCCGCCTTAATTACATAAAATAAAATATTGTCTCACTTTCGCCTGCATTTATTGATATTATGGACGTTCCTTCATGTGGGATTTGAGCTCCTACACTACCTGCATTAAAGCCATCGTGGAGAAGTATGACGTGAAACTTCAATGTGATGTTCGATTCTCATTCGTGGGAAATTATTATTTTAATTTTTCCGCTTTGTATAAAGTGTCGCGTTGAGTTGACTCTCACGACACGAAATGTATCGAGTTCGGGCGAAAAAGCAGTGTCTTTGCACCAGGTTCATATCCTGTTACATGCAGAATAAAGCGTTTATTTTTTGCCTACCTTCATATACAACAATATGGAGTGGAGTTACAATTGTTACAATTCCACCACAAGAGTGCCAAATATATATATTTTTGTCAGCTTCATGCTGTAATCCGCACTCAGCAGGGTAGACAAAGGGAACTTAGTGTTAAGATACTCTACTCAACATTTATTCCATTCCGCCAAATTCCAAAATTTGCCTTCAGAGGCATTGCCTGTTAAGTGGCGGAACTCAACGCCGCGCTTTGCCTCGACACCATAATTAAATAATAAAATATTTAATTTTCTCGACTGAATTATTACTTTAATAAAAATCTATCTTAATTTCAATTTATTTTACAGGATTACATGGCGGCATTTAACTTCGCAAACGAAGATGAAGCTAGGGTGCTTAGAAACATATTAATAGAGAAAATTGAATTACGAAAACATAGGCGGGAAGGTTGGTGTTATTGTTTTAATTGAGTTGTAAAATATATAAGGAAATAACTATAATTTTACCAATATTAAATAACTTATAATATATTATGAGGAAATACGGCACCTACGTTTGTATAATTATAATATACGGTTTACGTGTATTGTCAATATATATGTACATATAATAAAATTATATCTGAAAATACATATATATCGTAGATATACATATAAAAACTATTAATTATTATTATTTATTAAACCTAAAAAACAATTTGACAACCGAATTCGAATTGACATTCGTAGCGCATGAGTACAACTGACTTTGTCTAAATACAACAGATTGTGGGTTCGATTCTAACTCGAGGATGTGAAATATTCAATTTTTCGCTCTGGTGTCGAGGCAAAGCGGCGACATTATACGAATGTCTGAAGAATTCAGTGGCAAGTTAAGAACGGAACTCCCTTAATAGGCAACTGATTGTCTTAACACTGGGTTCCTATATACTTTTATGTGATTTATATAATTTTATAATGGGGAATGGAGTGTTTTAACACTAGGTTCCCTTTGCCTACCCTGCTGTGTTCGGGATACATCGTGAAGCTGATTTGATTTGAGTTAGTCAACTGCACCAAAGTGGCTCAGTCACGTGCAGGACTTTAAACCCGATAGTTGGTTCAATACCCACTCAGAAAAATCTTTAATTTTTCTCTTCACCAATCTGGTAGACAAAACACGGCGTTTAGTTCCGGCAATCAGCACTCAATGTGTAGAAAATTTGGCGAAAACTGAGTAACTCAGTTTAACGCTAAATAGTAAGTGTCGCTAAGCACGATGTTAAAAGGAATAAATTAATTGTCCACCATGTCCGAATCGAACCCATAACCACAACTCGTATAATTGAGATCAGTCCTATAGTGATGTAATTAAGCGCAACATATGCTCAAAGGCCTCCCAATGTTCTTTAAACATGTTGCTAAGATTATATATAATCGACTCCAAGGCTAATAGGCGCTGTTAATATAAACGTTTAAACATCATTTGATTGATGGTTAGCATGGGTTATAGTAAAAAAAAAATTTGTAGATTATTTTTGTATAGTAGTTACTTTATTCTATAGGACATGCTTGGTAAGTGGTCTGTTAAAAGGTTTTTTTTTAATAGGAATTTCAATATTTGAATATTTCATTATTTCAATATTTCAATATTCAATAAAAAATAATCAGTTTACGGTATATCCCGCATATAGCAGGGTAGGAAATATGAACCTAGTGGTAAGATACTCCGATCTCCACTTTCCGTCGATTTATTTTAAGACATTGCGGGTTGAGTGGCGGAACTCAGCGCCGGACCTATTATTGACGGCATTGCCTGTTAGGTGGTGGAACTCAAAGCTGAACTTTTGTTTCGGTGCAAGAGCGAAGAAACGAAAATATAAATAAATAACAACCCACTCCATCGAGCGGGTATTGAACCCACAACCGTGGCGTTACAGTCACACTTGGGAGTCGCGTATGCGCTACAACGGCCTAAAAATATTAATTAAAACTCAATTACTATAGTTTACTTCAAAAAAATATATTTTACGGCATACCTAAGTGCTAATATGTATTATAATCAAGAGCCATTTTAATTTTATAGTTTTGCTAATTATTGCCGATGGCCTAACATGTTTATTGTTGATTTATAAAATTATTAAATATCAGAGCCAGCCACACCACAATCGACAATACGTTTGTGTACAAACATAGCGTTCGAAATATTTTTCTGTATATGTCACCAATGAAGGATGATAAACCGACGCCTAAAACGATTTAATTTACATATAAATTGATATCATTGTCTTTTTTTTAAATAGAAATATTATTTTAGTATAATAGCTTAATAGTTATTGAGGCCAGTCAAGGTGCAGGGGCACTACAAAGTGTGACTGTAAAACCGATTGCTTGTGGGTTCGATCCCCACTCGAGATGAAATATTTACTTAAATTTATATTTCCATTTCTTCGTTCTGGTGTCGAGGACAAGCGCGGCGTTGAGTTCTGCCACTCAACACGCAATGTCTCGAGAATTCGGCAGAAAGTGGGGAACGGAGTGTCTTAACACTAGGTTCCCTCTGCCTACCCTTCAGTGTGCGGTATACAGCGTGAAGCTGATTTATTTATTTATTTATTAGATAAAATGACATCTAGTTTCGTTCTAAGTTTTATTGTTTCGGTCGTCAAATTTATTTTTGTTACGTGGTCAGGAATAGATAGATAGATATTGGTTTAATTTTATATTTAGCTTGTTTTGCGTGTCTTATATTTTTGAAGTACAGTACGATTGGCGAGTTGTGGCCGCTTTGAAGTTAGCTGTAGTTAGTCTTGTTTTCGCGTAAACAATGCGTTTGGCGTACAGAGCGCCTAACTTAAGTGTTCACGGCTCATCGACCGTACTGTATTACGATTATTACCATACTATTTGTCGTTAAATATACTTATGTAAAATTTTACTTGGGAAACAAGTTTATGACTATTATTAATCATTTAGCAAATGATGTCTTGGTATTATATTATGGTCGATTACGTCGAATATATCTGAAGACAGAACTGACTGACAAGTCTAATAAAAATATGTCAATGTAGTACTTTCCCACCTTTAAACTTTATCAATCAAACAATGAAATAAAATTAAAATTTATAATTATTTATTTATTTTTTTCAGAACGTCGCCAAAGATCAATGCTGGCAGCGCGAGCGAACAGCATATCCTCCCACAGCGTATCCTCTCACAGTTCAATAAAATCTGGCAGTACTAACCGTATGAACGGGGTCTCCCCCGCCCCCCTCTCGCCGTTGCCCCCCGCGCCCCACACCCCCGCCCCCGTCCCCACGCCTTCTATGAACTTGCAGAGCAATAAGGCTAATACGTTGTCGAGTGAGTTTTTTTTTAACTTTTTTATGTTTGGTTTTTTTTGTGCAATATGTATAAAAAGCTGTTTTTATAATGTTATGACATTTCCTTTTTTCATCTGTTAAAGACCTTTCTTTATTCCTATTATAATTTTAAAATTGAAATTATAATAGGGAAGAGGAAACAACAATATTTTAGGGTAGACAGGGAACCTGGGTCCCCATTAAGGTACTTCCGTTCCCCACCTTCCACCGGATTTTGGAGACACTCAATGCATCATTTTCATACTTTACATTTATATTATATAGTTTACAAAATCAACTCCATATCTAACTCTAAAGATGTGTAGCATAAAAAAATATGATAATAATAATAATAATAATTAACTCTTTATTGTACACCCAAGAAAAGACACAGAAATACAATAAAAATATATAAATGTACAAAAGGCGGCCTTATTGCTTAATAGCAATCTCTGCCAGGCAACCTTCAAGCAGAGGAAATAGCAAATTCAGATATTAAGATAGGGGTAGGGTGCAAAAAAAAAAATAAAGAAATATATAAATATAAATAAGGGTATAAAATAAATAAGAATGTAATTACCATATACCATAAATATGCAAATATACATACTATAATAAATTATACACATATAAAAATATCAGTATACAAACATAACATACATAAATAAATATATTCATATAAATATACCTACATACAAATAAATATATATATACACAATTATATATACATATATAAAGCGCTATAAGGTAAGAGTAAAATTTGTAATGGCAAAAAAAAAAAAAAAAAGGAAAAGAACCTAAATCTTAAAGTGACATAAAGTGTAACTTTAAGCGATGTTTGAAGGTCAAAAATGTTTTGGCATTTCTGACATATAAAGGAAGGGAGTTCCACAATCTACACGCAGTTACAGTAAATGAACTGCTGTAAAAGGAAGAAGTGTGAGAAGGTATTTTTAGGGTGAGATTACGTTCAGAGCGAAGAGTTCGGGAATGTGTCACGCCCAAAAACTCAAAACGTTCTTTAAGGTAAGGAGGGGAAATTGGATTGAACAGAATACAGTAAAGAAGATGAAGTATGTGAGTATTCCTGCGAAGGCGGATAGGGAGCCACTTGAGTTTTTTACGGAAATCAGAGATGTGATCAAATTTGCGTAGACCAAAAATGAATCGAATACATAAATTTTGAATGCGCTCAAGTTTATTTAATTGCTCCTCTCTTAAGTCAAGATAGCAAATGTCAGCATAATCAAGAATCGGTAGAAGGAGAGTATTTGCTAACGAAATCTTAGTAGGTATAGGAAGAAAATTACGCAAACGTCTAAGAGAACCTAAGGATGCAAATATCTTTCTGCTGACCTCACTTACCTGTGAATCCCAAGACATATTATTGTCCAAAATGATACCAAGATCTTTTACAGTTTTGCTGAATGGTATAACATCGCTATTAATAAGTACTGGTGGTAAAGTCGATACATCTATTTTTGAAATAAGTTTTGAACTACCAATTAAAATCAGTTGAGTTTTTTTTGAGTTAAGATGCAGACCAAATGACTTACTCCAAGAAGATATACTTTCCAAGCTTCTGTTTATGTCCTTGATTGCGGTATGTAAGTCAGATACTTTAGCTTGGTTGTAAATCTGCAAATCATCCGCATATAGATGGTAGAGAGAAGAAATAGTACGAGAAATAGTATTTATAAACACAGAAAATAACAAAGGAGACAACACGCCACCCTGCGGAACACCAGCAACGACAGGAGACCAGTCAGAGTACGAATCTTGTATTCGTAAACGTTGCCGGCGTCCAAACAGGTATTCATGAAACCAGTTAATTGCATCAGGAGATATGTTAAGTGACTTTAAAGTAGCCAGCATGATATCAAGGTCAACGGAGCCAAAGGCATTGCTGAAGTCCAGCAACGCTAGGACTGTGACTTGTTGCCTTTCCATGCCTGTACGGATGTCATCAGTAATTTTTACTAATGCCGTTGTCGTACTATGACCAGGACGGAAACCGGATTGCAAAGGATTCATAAGGTTACCTTGGTAAAGAAACTGGGTGAGTTGAGTGTGAATTAGGCGCTCAAGGACTTTGGAAAGGAAAGGAAGAATAGAAATAGGACGGTAATCAGAGAAATCAACGGGATTAGGTTTTTTTGGTATAGGAATAATTTGTGCATCTTTCCACATTGAAGGAAATTGCTGAGATGTTATAGAATGATTAAATATACATGTAATCACAGGTAATATAATATCGAGGATGGGAATGATCATTTTACGACTAACGCCGTCAGCACCAACAGCGTCAGATTTAATGGCTAAAATTGTCTTCTTAACATCACTTTCTGCAAATAAACTAAAGAAAAAAATTAGGAGCACAAGGAGTGGATACAGCATTGAGATGATTAATAGTTGATAATTTTGTTGTGTTATTAATAACACAAGAGGAAGATAAATGTCTATTAAGTTCATTTAAATTGATATTCTTGGGATTTATACATTGTTGCGCTTTTCCAACTCCGATAGATTTTAAAAAATTCCAGACTTTGTATGAGTCTTTTTCCTCAATCACAGATTTGTATATATGGCGTCGTTGGTTATCTCTACACATCATATTGCAGCGATTGCGAGCTTTATTGTAATTTTGCCGATTAGTGTCATTAGGGTTTCCATTGAATTTCATTTTTGCAGTATTCTTTTTGTGTTGCAGCTTTTTAATTTTGTCTGTTAACCAGGGAGCAGGATAATGTTTTATTCGTACAGGACGCAATGGAGCATGATGATCATACAATTTTATTATGTGCGAATTGAAAAGAGCCAGCTGATCATCACTTTCAGTACAGATTAGTACATTCGACCAATCGATTGCAGCCGCGTCCTCACGCAAGCAATTTAGATCTATACCATTAAAATTACGTTGCAGAAGGGTTCTTGATTTCGCTTTAGGGGGCCTAATTTTATAAGATAAATATATGAGATCATGGTAAGAGAATGCTAAGGCAGGATATTGGCCATGTTTTTCGACATGGTCAATAGAAGAAACAATCATAAGATCAAGTAATGAAGGAATGCAATTAGGAAAGTTATGAGTAGCAGATAGGGGGAGTAGATGTAAGTTAGCACCATCAACTATCGATTTTAAGCGGGAAGAACGATGATTTTTCTTCAAAATACAAGTATTAAAGTCTCCCATTATAATAGTGTGATCGTAGGAAGGTCTATAGTTCTCTAACAGGGCTTCAAATGATAAAAAGTAATCCACCGCAAGGTTAGGATTATAGTAAACACCAAGAAGGATCTTTGTGTGAGTAAAACAGACCTCAATAAAAAGGTGTTCTGGTCCAGTGCTAGGATCACTTTTGGAAAAGTCTACTAAGCTATAAGGAATGTGTGAGCGTAAATAAATGGCAACGCCACCTCCTGCTCGACCTATGCGATCGTTACGGATCAAATGAAACCCAGGTAGGAAATATGCAGCCGAAGGCAGGCATGGTTTTAGCCATGTCTCTGACACTAAAATAGCATGGACATTATTATTATTGAAAGAAGATAAGAAATCTGGGAAGTGTGCAGGAATACTTTGAGCGTTCAAATGAACAATATTAAAATTTTTCAGTACATCTGAGAAGCTTGAATCTAATGTTTCACTTAGAGTGGGGAGGCTTAGAAAGCTGTCATTACTGCTCAATCCATCAGAAGTTGCCGATAAGGAAAGGAAAGAATTATTAGAAGTATTATTGTTGATTGCCATTAAAAGTATAAAATAGCACTAAATAAATAATAAATAAGCAAAAATATATAAGATAATAATAAATAACGAAAATATAAATAAAATTTAAATAGGATAAAAAAAAAAAATACCAATGTAAAAAGTAAAACGATAACCCGTTTTTAACTTCTAAATTTGCTAAACCACCCGCTAGTTGCAAAGAAAAACCAAGATAGTAAAAAAAAAAAAAGAAAAAGAACTTATGTAAAATTAAATAAAAAAGCAAAGCACAATCATTTCAATGATACCATGAACACAAAGAAATATCATTTATAAAAACAATACCTATATATAAAAAAATACATAAAATAAATCTGTACTAAAATAAAAAAGTAAAAAAAAAAAAAAATATAGTAATAATAAGCAAAAACAAAACAATATATGTAAAAAGAAAGAAATTACAGAAATAAATAAAGAAATAACAATATTATCTTAATATATATATATATATATTAAGATAATATTGTTATCTATATATTAAGATAATATTGTTATATGATGCATTAAAAGAAAAATATTTTTAAAAAAGGCGCTGGAAGATAATCAATTCTAAGAATAATATTGGGTTTCTATTACTTTTATCCAAAATAATCAATTAAATTACAAATTAAATACAAAAATCAAATACTATTCATAACAGATTCTAATAACTTCTTTACAGATTTCTCTCTAAAGGGTACCGGTAAAAAGCCTAAGCCTAAATCGAGAAAATTAACAAAAGCAGACATTGGTATGCCGCTAGACTTCAAACATGTCTCCCACGTTGGATGGGACGCGGATAAAGGTAATTAATTTTTTCTAATTTCTAATATCAAAAGTAGAAAAGAGCAAAAATGAGTCCTGGTCCGGTCAAGTGCGAGTTGGACTCGACCATCGAGGGTTCAATATCAATTTCAAGATTGTAGGCCAATAGGAAGTACAACTTATAAAATTTGACAAACTTAAATAACGGGAGTGACCAGATACCAAAAAAAGTACTATAGAAAAGAAGGGGAAAAATATAGATGAAACAAAAAATTAAAAAAAAGAGATCGGAATCCCACAGTTCTGCCAACAAGAATATAACAACCAAAAATTAAAAATTGAAAACGCAAATGCATACATTTACAACAAATATGCCCCATATTGATGCCTTTCAATACGTGCGGAAGAGATCTTACTCATTATCGGAAAAAAAAGATGATTTTGATTGCGTTGACTTAAAATTTTAATTTTTCTCCGCTTCAAGGGACTCAGGAAGGATCAAGAGAATCTGGATATTTGATGTAATCAATATCAGCGTGATAGCTCTATATAATCTTGAGAAAACTTGGTCGTTACAGACGTACAGACAGACAGACCGACTGACATACAACAAAGTGATCCTGTAGATGTTCCGTTTTATTCTTTTAAGTTACAGAAGTCGAAAAAGTAGCTTTCACGCATTTTTGTACATAGAAGGTTATGTTCTCTACCTTTCTAGGTCTCCCTAGGGTCCCGACACTCCTTTTTCACTATTCTTTATTCGAGACACCGTACTTTGTCTTGGTACCATAGCGAGGAAATGAATCCACAACCTTCGCGTTTATGGTCTAACTTTGGGCCACGACGGCCTTTATGCTTATATATTTTTTGTTTTACTTTCCCACTATATCCCTGAATGAGGAACGAAAACCTTGAAACTTAGTGTTGAGACAATCCATTCCTATTAAGACAATTTCGTTTCCCACTCTTCGCCGAATTCTGGAGACGTTACATATTAAGTGGTGGATATCCGCGCTTTTGACTCTTCACCAGAGCAAGGAAATGAAAATATAAAATATTTTATTTCCTCGAATGAGAATTGAACCCACAAGTAGTAGCACGACTGTGCCACTGCGCCACGACTATAAATTTTATTAACAAACCTGTTTACTTGTACAGGATTCGACATATTCGACATGGACAAATTGCCAGAGGAGCAAATGAGGTCGTTTTGGGACAAAGTGGGCATCACAGAGAATCAACTCAACGACCAGGCTACGAGACAGTTTATATACGACTTTATTATCAAAAATGGCGGCGTTGAAGCTGTTAAGGAGGAGCTGCATGATACGAAACCTAATGGTGATTTCTTTTTTAGCGACAAGATTTTATTATCACTTTGTTAAATCACAATTTAAGAATCGCTGTGCGTGCAAACGTACTTGCGAACTAGTACAGTACGGTCAATATATTGTGGCCACACTCAAAATAGTTTATTATGTTTATATTTCCCTCGTGAAGAGAATAATCAAAAGTATAAAATATTCTAAAATCAAATCTGAATATTCTAAATTCAGGCTGGCCACGACTCGTCGACCGTGCTGTACTTGTTCATAACATACTTTTGCGATAATTGCGTCGTACGTCGATTGCGATAAAACGCAAGTTATAATTTAAAATCGTAACTTTTTTGTGTCGAACATCCGCGCACCGCTTTACATGTAAATACAATGCATTTAAAATGGCCTATAGAAATCAGCTGTAATCGAGATACACGATTACTAGAACATTTTATTAGCTATATATTTATTTATAAATCAATAAAAAAAAAAAAGTTATTTAGTATTTTCAAAATATATCTGATGATCTGGTGGTTCTCGATCTATTTGTTATATTTCCATAAATATCTGAGTATAGTAATATATAGTAAATGATGTTGATACAAAATTGTAGAGTGCCCGCGAGGTCCGGCGCCGCCCCCCGCGCCCCCTGCGCCGCCCGTGCCCGCCCGCGCCCCTCCGCCGCCTGCGCCACGTAAGTCACCTACATTATATTATTTATTCTATACATAAATTTGTTTTTGAAATACGAATATGTATGTAAATGACAAAATGAAATGGGTAATTTCTGTTGTACAGCATCTCGGGCGCCGCCGCCGCCGCCCGCGCGCGCCGTGCCGCCGCCGCCGCCGCCCGCCGCGCTCGCCGCGCCGCCCACGCCGCGCAACCCGCCGCCGCCGCGCCCCATGCAGCGTGAGATACTATACATACATACATGTAGCTGATTCCGGCTGTGTATGGAAGATATAAATAAAAATATTAATATATCATTCTCTCGAGTAGGAACAGAACCGTCGCGCTTACAGCTCTTGCACTCGTGCCCTTGCGCCATAAATGTCTCAAATATTAATTTAATATTTGAAGTGAAGATAAAATATAAAAAGATGATATTTTTATATTTATATTATTTTTAATATATTGACATGTTGTGTCCGCAGCCCCGCCCGCCGCCGGTCCGCCGTGCGTGCCGCCGCCGCCGCCGCCCGCGGCCGCGCCGCCCCCGCCGCCGCCGCCGCTGGCGCCGCCCGCGCCCGCGCCGCCGCCGCCGCCGCCCGCGCCCGACCCGCGCGCCGCGCTCATGGAGAGCATCCGCAACGGGAACAAGACGCTCAAGGTCAGTGTTGCGGACGCCCTGATCTTAACTGTGGGTGGCTACTCAGCATTCTTCTTATGCGCTTCTTTATAGTATAATTTAATGCGGATGCAAAAGGAACTTATGACACAACATTTTAGGGTTTAACGTGTGGACGCTCACGTTCACTTTTTTTACCTATAGGATAGGACAAGGATAATATAAATATTCTCATTTTTGTTGTTAGACCTTTTGTAAAGAGGGTTTTACAAATTTTTGATACCCAAAGACTATTTTCAAAATGATCATTTAATTTGTTTTGAAATGGGTAAAGCGCTTGAACGGTTTTCAAAACACACTGATACGAATCCAAAAAAAATCCTTTTATCCATGTAAATAACTCTTATGTGTACTATTCTTCTTATATTTAAAAAACATAATTTTCTGTAGTACTATTAAATTTCATAAATGATTAAGTCACATTAATTATTAAATATATAAAAATCTTTATTAGTTGTTATTAAATATTCTGGACCATTTCAGCATGTCGACGTGGGTTCAAAGAATTCGCTGAACGACGACAGTAGAAACAATTTACTAAGTGAAATACGACAAGGAATTAATTTAAGAGCTGTAAGTAAAGTTAATTACATTAATTACATAAAGAAATCTAACTAAACGCGACAGTTGTAGGTTCGACTCCTACTCGGGGGAGTGCATTATTCATGTCCCTCGTTCTGGCAATATCAAACGCGGCGTTGACTTCCGCCACTCAACACACAATGTCTCGAAATGCCTCGTATGTCTTAATTCTTAATACCAAGTTCCCTCTGCCTCTCACTTTTTTTCGTCAGACCATATCCCACATATAATAGAGAGCTATAACGAAGCTAAAAAAAATCTTTATTTTTCTACCGCTCTTTATATTACAACTTATAATGTTTATTAAAGAAAATGGAGATTTTACTATAATATTTTATTGTCTAATTTGATCTAATAAAAATTTTTGGTTTTCAGGATTTTTATACATATTGAATGAAACTGTTAAAACAAATTAATCGCGTGTATTTAGTATATTTATTTTATCTTTTGTAAGACCCGACGATTTGAATATTTTGCAGTAGTCCGTTGGTCTACCCCTGACTAACATTTATGTATAATACTAAATATATACGATTAATCCAGTTCAAAGTTTAATTAAAATTTACCCTCCTAAATCAAATCGAAAATAATCAAATTCTTTCAATTCCCTCCAGGTACGTCGTTCAAGCAGTTCAGCGGGAGATTCGGAAGATCTATCAAACCGCGCCGCAGTGTGTGGCCTCGCGGGTGCACTCGCTAAAGCGCTGCAAGAGCGAGCACGAGCCATACAGTCCTCCTCCGAATCTGATGATAGTGAAAACGAAGCTAGTGACTTTGAATGGGACGATTGAGTCACTAACATAGTCACTGATATAATGTTTGATATTGTTGTTTTGAAGGGAGTTAGGTGATAGTGACTGTAGCAGGATTTACTCATGACAATAGGAAGTGAACCTAGTGACCTTAAACGGGAGAGTCACTAACACGGTCACTGACATAGGAGTCACTAACACTGACTAATGAATACTACATACGTATGAAAATATGAGTGTCGCTATGATACTATCACTGTTGTGATAGATGGTGTATTTTTCTTGGTCATCTATTAATTTTGTTTTTTTTTTGTATCACTGTTAGGTATGGCAGTGTAACATACTGGCATTGTAATTGTAATAATTTTCTTTCACGAAATTAAGAAAATATTTTTAATTCTGCCTACTATTCTATAGGAAAATGTTTTTTTTCTTTTATTTAGAACTAAAATTTTATATTTTTTGCAATGACAGCTTGTGTCATATTAAGTAAGAATGTGTATAGTTGATTTTCAGGTATTAATTTAAAAAGCGAGAGTGTGGGCAGTCTATAATATAACATTTGAAATAATTTCAAAATTATATATTTTTTATTATGTGCCATCACTGCCATAAATTCAACAAACAAACAAACCGCCAGGTTCACAAGAAAAAAAATATACTAATTAAATGTGCTTAGAGTTGAGCCTTGTTTTTTATCATGATAGTTATAACATCGTAATACTGACAGTCGTGGCGCAGCGGCACATTTTGGCTGTAAACACTACGGTTGTGATTTCGATTCCAATCGGGAGAATAAATTATTTTCATTGTCCCACTCCGGTGACAAGACAGAGCTCGGCATCGAGTTTCACTACTTAACATGAAATGTCTCGAAAAATGGGTGGAAAGTGCGCCACAGAGTGACTTGTCACTAGGTTCTACCTGCCTACCCTGCTATGTGCAGGATACAGCGTGAAGCTATAAAACAGTTATATCTAAAATAAATTTGATTAAAAATATATATGTATATATAATATTTAACCAAATCATGAACAAAGCTCAAAATGAAAAAAACAGACTTGTAGTATTTTTTAATAATTGACAACACAACTTAATCAATTCTACTTTAAATGTATAAAACAGCAATATTATGGTCTTATTTAATAATAATAATTATTATTACTTTTTTTCTTAAAAATAATTTTAAGTCATATAATAACTAGGTGATGTAACAAAAAGTTAGTGCCTGTAATAGTTTTTAACTTAACTAAGTATATATTATAGGTATCAGTATTTTTTTTAATAATACTACTTCTAATACTGTACTCTACTTTTCATGAACTAAATTCTCTTTGAATAGTTTTTGGTAGTATCTTTTTGTTTCTTTGCAAGAACAACATGTTGAAAAATGAAATATTTGTATGCTTATTATAGGCAATTAAATATGTAATTAATAATTATATCTGTATTGGCGATAGTTGTGAGTTCGATTCCCACTCGAGGATATTATTTTTATTTCAGTGCTCTGGTATGCGTGGTGTTAAGTTTCGCCACTCAACACGCAACGCAACGAACGGAAGTGTCTTAACACTAGGTTCCCAGGTTCCCTCTGCATACATACTTATCAAAACAATGTTCTTGCAAAGTATACACTTATAGTCAAACAACATATTTATCCAGTAACGGTATTAAGTTTAAAATATTTACAACATTTATTTTAATTTCTGTATGTATCATTAAAATATTTTAAGTTTTAATTCACGCTATTAATTAATTATATGTTATTGTAATAATAATAATTTTGATTAGTTTAATTTTGTTAAGCGTTCTTAGTAAGTTGTATATGTGTATATATCTATAGTAGTCAGTATAATGACTGAAGTTGAGAAGGTGTTCTCCTGCAAAAGTGGTCTAACTTGAAACTTGTGTAAAATTTGATTTTCTTTTAATTGGTAGTGAAACGTGTATTCTATTTTTCTATGATGATTTCTCACTGATATTGCTGAAAAATTCATAATGAATAAAAAAAATACTTTTAAAATACTTTTTTTGGATATTTGGTCCACTTTGAAAATATGTATATCAGTTTTCTGTTGAAGAAATTAGGGCGCGTAATAATATACACATTCTTTTTATTTCTAGCGACCCGCACGCGGTTTCGCCCGCTTGAACTACGCGAATATTTATTGACTAATCTGAATTACTTTCGTGTTCTAATAGCATTATCATTTCAAAGACAATATATATACATTGAAAACTAAAAATAATTACTTTTTAAGTTAGGCCACTTTAATTTGGAAAGGGCGAAATTATTCTAATGTGTCAATAAAAATGGTTATTGGAACTTGTAACTTAAGATCTTTGGATCGTTTTCATTTTTAAAAAAATATTTTTTTTATGCAAGTATTATCTAAAATTTACACTTTAATATGTTCAGTTAATTAGTGAACGACTTAGTCGTGACAAAAATCTGTTCTTCTTGATAGCTCAATCAGCTAGGAAATGAAAAAACGTATTTAAATTGTTTAAACAAAAGAAAAATATGTGTTCGAAACCCAGCACCACACTATCTGTCTATCCATGATGGGAAAATATTTAAAAGTTAAGAAGTTGCTATATGACTTCAAATGGGACTTAAACCTAAATTTATCGCATTTTATTTAAAATTGTAAAAATTTTGTTTAATAAAAAGATGTTAAATATATGTTGTCATTAAAAACTTTTTGTATTGACATTTACGAATACAGTACGGTCGACGAATCGTGGCCTGAAGTTAGCTGTAGATAGAACGTCGATTTGATGTGAGGACTATTCTTAATTTTATTAGTTTTAATTCCGAGTGAACAATGCGCAATAAATTTAGATGCGCAATAACTTCAAGGCGGCCACGACTTGTCGACCGTACTGTACATTTTACAACGCAAATCTAAGGAATGTTAGATTATTTAAGAAATATTAAGTTTGTGATGTAATTACAAATTTTCTAACTTGTTTAATATTTCAATAATCAGCACCTGTGTTTATTATGCACATATTTATTTATAGAATGTATTTTGTATTTAAATATTATGTTAGTCTCTAGTTATTAATTATCTAATGTATACTGTAAAGGGATGTCATTTTTTTTCTCTTGTTTCAATATTTTTAACTATTAATATTGTGCTTCTTGTCTTAAACTATTGTTTCGTCGCTTTGGTGGTGAATACAGTCAACCTGCGTATCACAAGTTTTAAAATGACGAAGTATAGCATTATAAAGTGTTGTAGCATTATAAAGTGGAAAGCTTATACAAAGAAAAAGATCATTTCTAAATTGTAAAAAAAAATGTAATTGTTTTTTGTTTCAATTATATTTTTTGTTGACAGTTTTCACCAACAAAGGAATATTTCTATTATTTTTTTCCTGGTTTATACCTAGTCGACCTATTATAGTTTCTTTGTATTCATAATATTCAACTACTTTTGTGCACAAATATACTTCAATCATTATTAAGGTCACTGGCAAGTTGCAGAATTTTCGTTATTTAAATGTCTTCTTCTAAATAAAGCAATGTAACTTACAAATTTTTATTTAAACTTTAATTAATATTCATTGGTTATTCAATCTTTAAGAACATTCCTTTTTCGTCGGCTCATCTTGTAATCGAAATAAGGTAAAGCATCTGTAAATGTGTTAAATTAAACCTATAGTGTTTATTGTAATACAGTGGAGACTCGATTATGCGGCCCCCGATTATCCGAATTTAGTACTCGAGAAACAAACAATCGAGTACATGTAAAGTAAATTTTTGAAAAAGTGAATAATAATATTAAAACGTTAAGTTTCACCACTGGCTGATAAAGTCCCGGACAGCCGTATCTGTGAGACAAGCTATAATGTTTGGTTTCACAGGTCTCGAATAGCGATATCTAGTAGATACACATTTGACACATGCATTTTATTTTTACATATTTATTTGTAATTTAAAAATGTTATAAACCGTATGAATTGTTACGAACTATTATCGTTTAGAGAAAATTATTCTCGAAAAATACAAAATAAAATATTTATTTTGTATACAACTATTTGAAGCTTAATTCGTAACTGATGAAATATTAAAAAAAAAAGTTTATATAACCAATACTATACTCACTTATATATTCTAGTATATACCTTACTAAATCAATTGTTGAAATCTCTTCGTATATACGATCATTAGTATATTTATTTATACCAACACTTAAAATTTAGACCCAACAATTAGTCCGGTTAATCAAGTTTCTACTGTCTATGTGTAATCTTTTTTTTTCAGTAACTAAGTTGTGTTTACTTATTTTAAGATCAGTTTTTTTTTTCAAATAATTATTCTTAGTTAATTGCAAAATTCAAATTCCAACTTCCCTAGACCAAAAATATAGTGAAAATTCTGCAATATGCAGTGGCAGTAATCGCTTTGCTCATATTTTTTTAATGCAATAATTAAATTAAAATTAAGCATTTAATTAAGCGTAAATTTAGAAAACACAAAGCTATTTTTATAATATTTAAAATAAAGTTTTGTATTGTTAATCTGTCGTGACTAACGGGAAACGTTATAGCCACCAATGAATACCACGTTAACTAAATAAATAATCATTAATTTCAAATAAAGGTGTTTTATTAACTTGACTTAAAAATAACTATATTTTCTTATCTTTTTTTATATTTGTCATTTTTGACACGTGAAGAAAGGATAAGAGAACCTAAGGGTACATCACTACTCTCTACTTTCGAGGCATTTTAGTTATGCCTATTTCGTTGCATTTCGTTGCACTTCTGTTAATCAGTGATCGAAATAGAAATAATTATTAAATATAAACATTAGACACTCCCAAAGCGTAGTAAGCGGCGCCTTCGTGGCGCAACAGAGTATTAATTTCATTTTCTTGCTCCGGTAACAAAACTCCGGTTAAAGCGCAGCGTGACTGTAAAATCTGTTGTGACTGTAAAATCGACTGGTTGTGGGTTCGATCCCCACTCGAGGAGATGAAATTTTTACTTAAATGTATATTTCCATTTCTTCGCTCTAGTGTCGAGGCAGAGCGCGGCGTTGAGTTCAGCCACTCAACACACGGAAACGGAACACGTAATGCCACCAGAATTCGGCAGAAAATGAGGAACGTATGTCTTAACACTAGGTTCCCTCTGCCTACCCTGCTGTGTGCGGGATACAGCGTGAAGCTGATTTGATTTAATATTAAAATATCGCATTCGAATAATTTCTTTTAACATATACATTCAAGGGTTCCTGGTAGAGATCTCTATTAGAGATAAGTTATCCGTTGTACACATTCTTTCTGTTATTATAGGTTTTCTGTACTTTATTTCTTGTGTGATACATAAATTAATGAAAAAAAAAACATAAATGCCCTTTACATTAAAAAAAAATAATTTGCTACTGCAACAGGTAAGTAAGTTTACAGTGAATAAATGAAACTGACAATAATTTACGCTTTAAGATTTAACGCCCATTTAGTAAGTGTCTCGCCATTTAAAATTGTTAATGCCTTCTAAACTTGTCCGCCTGTTTCCACTATTTTTACCGACTAGACCTGCTAGAAGTTTTCTTCTTTGCTAAGAAGGAAACTCGTAAGACTATATGTAAGATATAAAGTAATAAACTTTTTTTATAACAAGCTTTTCCCATCCCATCAAAAAATCCCAGCCTTTAGCTTATGCTAAAGGCTGGGATTTTTTTAATAATGTAAAATATAAAATTACATAGACACAGAAAGACATTAATATGTTTTTTACTTTCCACCGTATTCTGGAGGCCTTGCGTGTTGAATGGCGGAATTCAAGGACGTGCTTTGCCTCGTTACCAGAGCGAGGAAATGAAAATATAATGGGATTTTTTTTCCTCAAGTGGGCATCGAACCCACATCCGGTATCCATATTTATCTATTTAAAGTTGCACACTTGTGCCTTTGCGCGACTGGATTATTATTTATATTAATATTTACGAACAAAGGAAATCGCGCCCTCTTGAATGATAACATCGAACACGAAAAAATGTAGTTGCAGCTAATTTAAAATGTAACTTGATTATAAAAAAAAATTATATGTATAAAATCATGTTTTCTTATAATTACTTTTAATTCGGAACGTTTTTATTTAGAGTTATTCAATATACGAGTTCAATATTACCTTCTACGTTCCATTGATTTTTATGTGTCACTTGCACATATATTATTTAGTTACATATATTCTATTTTATTTTTTTTTCTTTTTTCAGGTTCACGCTGTATCCCGCACACTGCAGGGTAGGCAGAGGGAACCTAGTGTTAAGACACTCCGTTCCCCACTTTCTGCGAAGTTCTGGAGGCATTGCGTGTTGAGTGGCAAAACTCAACGCCGCGCTTGTCCTCGAAACCAGAGCGAAGAAATGGAAATATACATTTAAGTAAATATTTCATCTCCTCGACTGCGCATCAAACCCACAACCAGTCGCTTTTACAGTCACACTTTGTGCCACTGCGCCAATACTGGCCTCAACTTCTATTATATTCTCAACACTATTTAGCACAAAACGATCGCAGGTTCAAATTCCGTCAAAAATAAAACCAACATTTCTTTCTAGACTTCCATTTATTTTAAAATTTTGAAAATTACTAAAGTACAGGTTTTAAAAGAATAATTTTATTAAAAAAAAAAACAAGAAATAAATTTCCTTATTACAACGGTCATACGTTTGGTTAACCAAAATCATACATAAAAATACAATTAAGTAAATGCAATATTACAGAATAGCAAATAATACAAGTCTACAAAAATAGCTTTGAAAAGCTGTTTTGATAATTTTAACTGATTTATACAGGTTTAAAGTGTTAAATATAAAAACCCCTTAAAACCGTACCAGGTCATGCTTTTTCTCATATTGATATATATAATAAGAATTCTATTTGATTTTGGCCTCGGATATCCTTGGGATATGTCATAATATCAAGTTAAGTTTTTTCTTTTTTTTTTACTTATTGAGGAGTTATTACAAATATGTTCCATATAATAAAACTGTTATAAAATCTGTTAAGATCACAGCTTCGAAAAGCGAAAAAACTAAATTCACATTTTGTAAGGAAATTCTAACATTCTAGATATTTTTTTTTCGTTTTCAGCAAATCAAAGTAATATATACTTTGTCATAAATTAAAATTATTCAAATATTTTTTGGTTATAGAACTGTGTAATCTATTAATTATAGTGGAAGTGTATATTTATAAGACATGATTTCCTATCAACTATAACTAGAACCATTAATATTAATATTGTATAATTTAACGTTAATATTTATAATTAAATTTTTCAACTTCTTTGTCATTCAGGTAAGTTTCCATCACTTATCACAAATAATACATGTAATTCCACAAAATTGGAATAAAATGCTTAGTGCATTCATTTTGAGGCTGTCATCTATTTAAAATATTTATAAAAAATGTTAACACAGCATCCTATCTTATTTTTCTTAAATTATCTAACCTAATCATATCAAAGAAATCCATTGTTCAATCTTCTATTGTTATAACACTTGCAGTATCCTTAAAGCCTATAGAATCTTCGTCGTCTGTCAAAATTACAACATTGCCGCTCACGCTTGGACTATCGTTATCAATTATTTTATCATCTTTCTTCTTATATAGAGAAAGAACATCTGAAATAATAGGCGTGTGTACCATTTCATGTACTTGCCCTTCGTCTATATCAATTGAATTCTGACTATCCTCATCTTGAGATAATATTTCCACTTTACTTATATAATTTTTTTCTTCTCTTATAACTACTTTTTCTTCTTCAGTTTCTGTTTCTTCATGCCCGTAATACTTCTCATCGTCCTTCACGTCTTTTGGTACATAAGTATTTATGAGTTGTGGTAAATTTGCGTCTGATGTAAAAACTTTAGTTGGATCCAAGTCTTCTCTATCGCATTGATGTTGGGAGAACACTTTGAACGAGGTGAAATATTTATAGCACTGATGGCACTGATTTTGTAAATGAGCTCTATAGTGGTTATGCAGGTTGGGGAAGTTGTCGTTGCAAACAACACACGTCTCGGGCATGACGGTGGCTCTGTAATGCATTTTTTTCGACGACTTGTGCACTAGTTTCATATGTTTAATGAACGGACCGTATTTAACAAATTGCTCCCCGCATTTACGACATTTAATAGGCTTTTTGTTATATTTTCTACTTCTGTGAGAGAAAGCGTGTATATTAAACGCGTCCATTGTTTTGAACTTCAGGAAACAGAACCGACACGATATGGACCCTGAACCTCGATGGATTTGGTCATGTTTCTTTTTAGAATTCTTCTTAGTGACCGGTTTGAAACAGAAACTACACTCCTCGTAAACTTGTCGAAGGCCGTCAATATTAGATTCGGTGACTTCTTCATCACTTTCTATCGCACATAAATGATTATCAAGGTCCAAACGCGAATAGAAATATTCTCCACATTTCTTACACCTGTTCTCCTCGTGGTAAGCCAAATGCTTGTGAAGATTGAAGAAGGTTTTATGACATATGTTACACTTTTCTTCAATCGACTCTTTGGGTAGTACCACCCATTCTTTATCATCCCCGTGAACGTCTCTCATGTGGTAGATCATTTCTCTGAACGCTACGAACTTCTCGTCACAATGTTCACATTTTGTCGGCTCATCTACATTCAATTGTGCAAAATGATGGTTCTTATGCTTTCTGTATAGCGTCATTGTATTAAACTTCCTATTGCAGTATATGCAACCGAAGTACCCGATAGTGCGGTGGTAGATCTTATGATTACCTAAAGCGTACTCATTTTCAAAAACTCTAAAGCAATAGTCACACGTTAGTTCCTTTTTGCTTTCGGAAACTTCTTTAAACACTTTTATTCCGTGTTGCGTTCGCAAGTGGCAATCCAATTTTACTTGTAAATGGAATGCTTTGTAACAAATATGGCACTTTACTTTTCTTGGATGTATTTCTGTATCACCAATGAGTTTCTTTTTATCACAGCTAAACGCCAAATGTCCTTCGAGAAAGCGTAAGGAGCTGAAGTAATCGAAACAATAGTTGCATCTTAGCGAATTGTGGTAATCTATGTGTCTCTCGAAGTTTCCTTTAGTGGCCAATATTTTATAGCAAATGGAACACTGCAGTTCCTTTAAAGGCCCGTCCAGCGCTTGAACCCCACGCTCCGCTATCCATGTTTCATTAATCCCATGAGCATCTCTTAAGTGATAATGAAGATCGTAGCCCCTCATAAACTTCTCTTCACACTGAGGACATTTCAAGGGATCGTCGATATATTTCTGTGTCAGATGACTCTTTATGTGCACCCTATGGTTTTTGAGGGAGATGGTCTTTTTCCCACAGAATTTGCATTTGAAGAATTCTGGCTTTCTCAGATGAGCTTCTTCATGGAACTGCAATCTTTTTTCATCTAAGAACATTTTCGCGCACAATTTGCAGGAGTAATATCGAGGCGCCGGCGCGTCCGGATCCTCTTTAATCATTTTACTTTCAGGATGAGTCCGACGCAAATGGCGAATAAGCTTTACCACGTCTGGATAAAAGCGGGCACAAATCGGACATTTCACTTTATTCTTCCTTAACTTCTCTATCCTCTTTTTATGTGATTGATGATCAAAATTGTGCCCTTTAACGTGTCTTTTAAAGTAATCTTCCACAATGTAACCTTTTCCACATATGTGACATTTAAAAGGTCCATTATCATCTTCAAAATGCGTCCGAGTGTGTAGTTCCAACCTTCTTTTGTTAGTAAACTGCAAATTGCATATATCACACGCATGCCTCGCGCCGTACAGCGACGTTTTAGACTTATGCCAAATTATGTGATGCTTTAATGAGTTTTCCGAATCACATACTTTTCCACAATGGTGACAAGTATGGGTTCCGTCAAATTTATCTTTGTCCACTGAATTAGGCAGTACGGAGCCAACTATAGTATTGTTGACACTCTCGCCTCGTTTATAATGGATAGCCATGTGGGAAAGGTAGACTTTTCTGTACTGGAACACTTTCTTGCATATGGAGCACTCATAGTCCTTGTTCTGGAATCGTGTTTGCTTGTGGTAGTTCATATGAGCCTGGGCGGCGCGCAGGTGCTTGCTCTTCCTGTTACAGATCGAGCAAGTCAGATATTTGGGATCGAGGTTTGTATCGTTGTAGTGTTCACGCATGTGCGCCTTGTAGTGACACTGAAACCGGAAGTTCTGGAACAAAAGAAAGTAAAAGTAATGTTAACTTATATATTAAACTATATATTTTATAATATTCGGGCAGATAAGTACTAGTTTTGACACGCTCCATTCTTCACTTTTAACATTTTTTTTCAATTCTTAATATTCGTAGCATTTGATACCAAAAATTCGACCTAACTTTACGTAAATAAGTAAAAACAATTACCTCTTGACAAACAAAACACTGCAGCTTTTTCTCCATACTTTTGCCAACATGGTTGTGCCAATTGACATGTCGCTTCAACGATATTAGCGTCGGCAACTGTTTACTGCATATAGTGCAAGTAAAACCACTCAGATTGACCAAGGGAGTGCCATTACCGGCGGAATCCTCTAAGCCGTTGTGACTCTGGACAAAGTCCAGGGGTTCCGCCTTCGTCACAACGACTTCACAAAAATCCGCCAAATCGGACGCAACCGTTATAGGCGGTTGTTTTAAACGATGCACAAATTTTATATGATTGGCCAATGCGCTACAACTCTTGAACTGCTGGCTGCATTCTATACACGTGTATTGATTCCTCGGCTTTATATTCACACTTATATGCGTCTGGTTGTGTTCGTTGATGGCACTCACTTTCATTTCTATGTCGCATATGAGACAGCGTACAGAACAATCTTTTAGATTAATTTTGGCTCTTTTTGTACCAGACGTCATGTTATGTTTTGTACGTTTGTGATGCAGAAGCAACCGTTTGTAGGAGAACTGCTTCTCACATATATCGCATGTATTATCATCCTCGCCGTCATCTTGACTAGATTCAGAATCGTAATTGTTATATCTATCATTAGGCGTGGTTTCGTTTAGCAGATCCGTCGAAGTGTCTGGCACTTCTTTTTTAATATTTTCCTCTGTGTGTTTTATTTCATGGGTCAATAGAGATTTTCTGTATTTAAAGGATTTGTCACAAAATTTACATTTAAGTGGTCCACTCGATATATTAGTACTGTACTCTGAATGTATTGATGCCGAGTCCTCCATTGTACTTGCTCTAAAAAAGTTTAATCACTTAATAATTATCTTACTTTAAAAATTATATGCATAAAAATGTCACATTAGTTACAGCAATTAAATTCAAGGACCAGATCAAAGTTTTCAAAATTATCGTTTTTTTTTCGGATTTGTTTATCCTGAATAGAATAACTGCTGAATATTCGAAATATTCATAAAGAAAATAAAAGCACCTCACCGCAATAAAGCACGTATCTATCAAATCAAATACATATTTTTGCAACTATTATTATTTAACTCATAAAAAATTTATATGGTTTAGCTAAAAGTTTATTGTTAGGCGGAAAAAAATCTAATGAAAAAGTAATTAAAATAAATTCCAACCTGGATTCTTCATCACCGCCGTCATCCGCTTCATCCATGTTGGACATGTGAGCCGCTAGATGTGTAATTAAAGAATCTTGACTCGGCAGTTTCTTGTTACACATGCGACATTGAAAACTTTTCACAGGCTCCGGAGTCGTTTTACTCGAGCTAACAGGAAAAAAATGTGCTTTCAAATGTAAGAAGTAACAACCTTTTTTAGTTATCACTTTATTACATACTGGACACTCGAAGGTGACGGTGTCTGTTTTTTGGGCACAAACG
The DNA here is from genome assembly GCA_021202915.1 of Heliconius himera. NCBI lineage: Eukaryota > Metazoa > Arthropoda > Insecta > Lepidoptera > Nymphalidae > Heliconius > Heliconius himera. The sequence continues at coordinate 626,938 of JAJHJA010000679.1, read as the reverse complement.
TTGAAATGCGCGCTGTGAATATAATAATCTTCGAAAGCCTCCCCGCAATAGAAGCATGGAACGCAAATTTTTCCATTTTCGTTTTTAACCGACGTATCTTCCTTTTTAAGAACTGCCGCGTGAACTACCTTCATGTGTTTTTCCAAATTTTCAATGGTCTTAAATTTCGTCGAGCACATTGGACAATCTATTTTGATAGACTGTTGGACAGCATCAATCGGTTCTAATGACACCATAAGCTCCTTTCTGGGCGATTTGGGACAAATCTCGTGGTGGCGTTTAAGCATTATCTTCAATTTAAACTCTTTTCCACATTTGTCACAGCTAAGTTTATCCTCTGAGTCATTAGCATCTTGGATCTCCTTGGGTTGTTCTACTAGGACAGATTTTTGGGCATTTCTTCGCCTGTGACTCTTTTTGTGAGCAACCACACTGAGGGCAGATTTAAAGGCTTTCCCACATTCATCGCATTTATGCAATAATGGCTCATCAGAATCAGTTCCTCCTGAATATACCGATCCACTGTTGTGGTCTTCAAATTCAGAATCTGAATTTGTGGAAAATCTTATTTTCTTCTGTGAGAGACGTAATTCATCAACACGTTTCGAGCTTCCTGGTTGGTACTCATTACGACTGCCCACTGACACATTGTCTATACTATCCCTACTTCTTTTACGTGTCTTGGGTAAGGGTGTGAATTTACCCTCGAAAGATGGAGAGGGTTTTGATTGTTCTTCACTACTTTGTCTAGTAGGAGTAGATGCAGTAAAGCCTGTTGATAAATATTTTAATACTATTAGTAAAAATATACTTGTAATATTAAGTAAATATTAAAAGTCCTAAACCCACCTGGAGGTGGAATATAGTTTCGCCTCAGTTCTTGATCAGATCGTTCACATTGCTGTTTAAATATATGGGCACTGCTGAGTTTCTGGATACATTCACTACAAATTTTATCTGGAAGTCCATCACCTTCACATATCTATTTTCAAAAAAGTAAAATAGTTTGTATAGATATATATTGATAGAAATATTGTTTTGACTATTAACAAAGATTTTGCATTATTATAAAAAAATTTACATTTCAAGCAAATGGGAGAACCATTCGTAAAGTAATATGCTTATCTAAATTCTTGTTCAGTTCAAAATAAAAATACTTTATTAATATTAATTATTTTATTGATTCCTAATTATACATGCAACCTTATGATTTATTTAATTTTAACAAATCAAATATTTAACAAATCTTCAGATGCAGCAGAGGATTTAAACCAGATAAAATAAGATTTTTTGAAATATTTATTTGTAACTGATGACTAACATCTTAATGACAATGTAAGGTTTCAAGCAACATAATGTTATTTTGCATTTATATTTCTTCTTTTTTTTAATATATGAAGAAAAGCTGGTGATGTGAAGTATACATCAGTATTACAACAACATAACATAATAAATAACATAATAAGAGAAATGAAAACATTTAAAACAAAAATCAAGAAAGATTATCCTAATTTGAATTTTAGATTTAATCTATATAAAAATGAAAACAATCAAAAGTGAAAACAAATTAAAATATGAATTTTAATTCAAATGTTTAGTTTAAAGCAATGATATTACCAAAAACTGTTTACTTTATTAATATGATCCATATCTTAATAATTAAAGTGAATTACAAGTTAAAGTTGTATTTGATGGGAAACTTAAAGAAAGATAATTATATATTTTAGTATAAAATGTTTTATTATATGTGAAATATCTTAGTAATCCCACAAAAGTTTAGATATATCTAGAGATAGTAAAAATAGACACAACTCTGGGATATATGATTTTTATTCTTAAAAATTGTTGAAAACACGAATTTTTTCTTAATAATAGTAAATATATGTTCAGTGAGAGCAAACAGTAGTTAAAAGACGAAACACATAATTAAAATATCACAGTAGACGCAAATGTAAAATATGTAAAATTTGGTAAAAGTGATAAAAATAAACTTTCCGATTAAAAATTAAACAATACTGATGTTGTTAAATATGATAATAGTAAAAACAGTGAGAGACTAAATCCCTTAGTAATAAAAACCGAATCAGCAATCTACATTAAAAGTGATTCCCGTTTTCAAGTAGCAATAGCGCTAGTTTTTAGAATAATTAATTTAATCGCATACCTTTACTCGGGCACATTCCATAACCATTTCGGCGAGCTGTAAGTTGTTGTCCACCGTGAAGATGGAATAAAAGTCGCCGAGTTTGAGGCAAAGCCTACACTTTCCAAGTTTGAGAGCCATATTGATTTGTTCACATAAACCTTCATTTCACTTCATGATCACTTCTAGCTAAGGACGATGTACTTTAGAATCATTAACATCGTGTCTTAGAACGTTTTAATCAAATATACAATATTCTACATCGTTATTGTGGAAATAATCATTTACATTAAATTTTTCACATGAATCAAAATGGTACCTATAAACCGGCGTTCTCCATTACCAAAGTGATGAAAGGAGCACCATTTCGATGTTGCTAGAATTTAATTAGGAGTTAGGTATTTTTGTATCTTATTAAATATCAATATTTTATGATCTTTAAATGTTATTTTCACAATATTATATATATTAAACATATTTTAAGCTTTAAAAGTTATATTAAATATTAACACCTATAACATTTTTTAGTTAGCCCATACGTATTTGACATTTGAATTTCATTATTGACATGACCAAAAGTTTGTTTATTGACAATTGATTTTGATAATAGTGTATTTTGATTGTTGATAACAACGCTAACCTACGATCCAAATTATCGAAACAATTCAAGTGCATTATGTTTTGAAGCATACACATTATCAACCTCCATTAATATTGTATATTAAAAATGTACATAGTTGCGGGCGCCAATTTATTTGGACAGTGGTTCCCGTGTTCACAAGACATCAGTGTTTTTGAGAAATTTGAAAGTTTGAACGTTGAGAACGATACTAATATTGACTTAAAACAGGCTAAACTTATAACTTGCTGCTGGGCATATAACATTTTCCTAATTAACGATATTTTTTACGTTGCCGGAGCTTGGCGTGGGAAAGACAATCAACTTGTTAGAGTACCGGCATTCAACGAATGTAAGCAAGATTTCAAAAATACAAACTTTTTGATTGCTGGTAATGATTACATGTTAGTTTATGTAGAGAAAATAACACGATCACTGTGGTTTTATGATTTGGAACTAGACGAATTTAAAAAAGTTAATATTGTAGAGGAGCCTATAAAAGAGAATACTGCAAAAAAGTTGAAAGCAACTGACGATATTATCAAAGTAGCAGTAACGAATAATACTTTTATCTATTTATCATCAGACAGCAATGTATACATAGGACAAATGCCTACTTATGTAGATACTAAACATTGTATAGGAAAAGTATGTGATGTTGAATGTGGTTATGAACACTATATGCTACTTACGAATGAAGGCAGGGTATATACATGGGGGAATGGAAGGTACATAAATAAACTATAATTCTTTATAACAGTAAAAGATTAAGGAGAACAGTTATTTATTTAATCATTTATATATATTTTGCAGGCGATTACAACTTGGTCATGGAGATTTAACAAATCTGGATGAACCAACAGAAGTTGAGGCCTTGTCTGGTATAAAAATTGTTAAAATCAAAGCAGGAGGTTGGCATTCTTTAGCTTTAAGTGAATATGGAGATCTTTATGCTTGGGGCTGGAATGATACAGGCCAGCTAGGCATGAATTTCAATAAAATTTGTGAAGAAGACAAAGCTCAAAAAAATTATACAATACCAACATTAGTTGATGTTTATGATGAAAATGATACAGAGATAGAAATTAATATAATAGATATAACTGCAGGATCAAGACATTCAGCTTTGCTATTAGAAGATAATACTGTTTGGACAACTGGTTGTAATAAATATGGGCAATTAGGATTTTGCCCTAAGGATTTTGAAAAATTAGACTATTTTAAAAAAGCTTTTTCAAATCCTCACATTAAAGGTCTGTCTGCTGGTCCTTGGAATACTGTTGTTGAAGTCAAAGAATAATACTTTTGATGTTAGTGAAAAAAAAAATAGTAAAGAGCAAAAACACAGGGATTAATATTTGTCATCAGCTCATTTAATTGAAGACATGAGTGGATGATAGTGCTATGAGCATACAAACAATTAAGTTTAAGACCATAGAACAATCAATTTTGTGGCTGTTTCAGAACTTTACTACTTGATGAAGGTGTCATGTACACAATTTTTTTAAATGTTTTCAATTTTTCAAAGCTTTGAACTACATTTTCTCTAAATTAGAATTTTGCGACATATTACCTTCATCCACTCATGTCTTAAATTAACTAATGTAGTCATACATTGACTTGTATTATCATAATATTATATTAATATTGTGTTGTAATTATTAGAAATGTTTTCAATGAAGTAATTTAATTTTAAGTTTATCTTAAATATTAAGTTATAGAATTTTATTATTTAAATGAGATAAATTATTGATATTAATATGTAGAAATTTATTTGTTATCTATTAGTAAACTATAAAATTTATTTTGTTAGTGTATATATTCTACAAAGAGTATATCAGCGTCTGTACCTACACTGCATTGTGTAAGGCCAAATGCGCAACTGTGCTGACGTTTCGCTGTCTCATCAGTGCAGCTAAGTCACTGTTAACCGTGTTACCGCCAGTAATATGCCTTTCCGCATCCATGTTGTATCTTCCATCTCTACTGAACATACTTCCCAAATATACCAGTTCATTTACTTGTTCTAATATGTTACCTGAGGTCAGATGTGGCGCAGGAGCACAAGCATGCGACTGTAAAATCAACTGGTTGTGGGTTCGATCCCCACTCGAGGAAAAAAAATTGCTATTTACATTAATATTTTCATTTCTTTGCTCCTGTGTCTAGTCAAAGCGCGGCGTAGAGTTCTGACACTCAACATGCAATTCCTCCAGAACTTTACGGAAAGTGGGATACGGAGTATCTTAACGCTAGGTTCCCTCTGTGCGGGATACAGCGTGAAGCTGATGTAATATTGATTCTAATATTTTAACATATACACTGCATTTCGTCTTTTTTTTTCATTTCTTTCAAATACCAAAACTTTGTATTAAGTGGTGACCAATGCCTGCATCTCGCATTTTGATGATGCAATGAGCACTGCATCATCAGCGTAAAGCAGGCAATTAACATTTAAGTGACCTACATTCATTCCCATTTTTTTGACTTTGTTTCACTTCTTGGAGACAGCTATCCAAATACGAATTGATCGTCCAAGCCCACATGGCGCACCCTTGTTTAACACTCGATTGGATGTCAAACCAGGGCAACATGCCAGCTCCTACTCGCACACAGGTTGTGTGATCTCTGTAAAGAGACTACAACCTGCAGCAATGGTCCGCTCACTTTGTACCGGGGCAGTATCTCCCATATTTTCGCTCTTACAACTCTGTCGGACGCCTTTTCCAAGTCCACAAAAGCACTAGTGTTACACATTTTGCTATTTCTTCATTCTGCCCCATTTCAAGACAACATGTTCAGTTGCAAACAGTCAGAAAAGCCTTCCAGGGCAGTGGTCCTACTCTTAACCGTCACATTTACAGTCAGACATATGCGTTCCCACTATACCACCATACTTTGTGTTATTTTTTATAAAAAGCAAATAAATCAGCTTCACGCTGTATCCCGCACTCAGCAGGGAAGGCAGAGGGAACTTAGTGTTATGACACTTCGTTCCCTACTTTCTACCGAATTCTAGAGACATTACGTGATGAGTGGCGGAACTCAACGACGCGCTTTGCCTTGAGCGAAGAAATAAGTGCAAATAAATATTTCATTCGCTCGATTGGGGATCGAACCCACAACCAGTCGCATTTACAGTCACACTTTGTTCCCCTTTTTATGACTTTCAGTTACAAAATATGTGCTTGGGAGCGTGCTTGTTTTAATGTTGTTCGACAAAATGACTTATTTGATGGACAATGACTTATTTGTACTATCTTAAGTTTTTTTTTAACTTCACGCTAATTAGTGTTAATACACTACTTTCTCATTAAAATAATTCCATACCCCACTTTTCGCCAAATTCTCGAGGCATTGAGTGTTGAGTGATGGAGCTTAACGCTGCACTTGCTCGTTACCAGAACGCGGAAAATAAAAAAAAAAACAATATAATTTCTCCAACTTATCCAATATATTACTTGGAGAATACATTTAATAATTAAAGTTGTAACTACATTTATATGGTAGACAGGTTAGTCAGAACCAATGGACAATATCCAAATATATTTTTATTTCTACTTCACCCTGTATCCCGCATACAGCAGGGTAGGCAGAGAAAACATAGTGATAAGACACTCTTCTTCTTCATTTTCTTTTTTTTTGTTCTTCATTTTCAACCGAATTCTGGAGGCATTGCGTGTTGAGTACCTATCCTACGGTACCTATACTATCCTACGGTAATATTTTTTTGTTATCTATATTTTTGTTTTTGTTATGGATCTTGTCACTGTCAAAATATATTGATGTTGATTCCTTGCATGCATTTGTACTTTTATCATTTATGAATTGTGTATATAAAGTCGATATTTAAAGTAAAAATAACACAAATAAAAGGGTTAATTAAATCTTTTACAAAGTATTTTGACATTGCACAGTAAAATGTCTGAAACGGCAAGAGAATATATATCATATGCACGGCAGCTATCGACGAATGGGTGTTACAGCAAATCCCTTGATTTATATTTCATGGCTTTTGAAAGGAGCCCCCAATTAAAAACAGCATATGAACCTGAATTCAGGGCTATTATGATGAAGCTAAATGAAATTCTGGCAGCTTCCAATAAAATTGAGGATATATTCGCTATTTTCACTAGGGCTATTAATATTTTTCCCGGAAATATTTATTTGTTAAATGAAATTGGTAAATATCTTTACAAATTTGGTTTTCACGAAGAAGCGTGGAGTCAATTTCAAAAGGCATTAGTGATCGACGCTGGATACGTAACTGCTGAACGAAATTTGAATTCATTGAAAAACTTGATGGTAGAGAGATGGCATTTTCGAATGATAAATGATAAAATACGGAACGACAGTTATCGAGCAGCCATTCATGAGAAAGTAATACCCAAGAAAACAAGTGTGTTGGACCTTGGTACTGGCACTGGATTGCTAGCAATGTATGCCACAGAGCGTAACCCAACAGCCCTCGCAGCATGTGACAGCTCAGAAGTAATGGTGCAACTTGCAGACTGCATATTAGAAGAAAATAGGTTATTGATGGCAGTTGTAGTTATTAATAAATTGTCTACTGCTATGAACCATTTAGATATGGGAGGAAAAAAGTCCTTGTTAATAACAGAATTATTTGATGCAGGATTATTTGGAGAACATGTATTGTCTTCACTGTCTCATGCTTGGGAGAATTTATTGACAGAGGGTGCTGAAGTTGTACCAGGAAAAGCTGAATTTTTCGTAATGGGTGCTAATTCTGATATTCTCAATTCTAAATATCAGCTATGTCCTAAAATAAAAACTCTTTTAGAGATCTCATATTTAAATGTTCATGTCAACAGTAAAGAAGAATCTTATGATTGTGAAGATGTCCACCTCTACAAGGATATCAAGTATTTAACTACTCCTGCATCAGTTATTAAAGTTGATCTCAATAATATTAATGATATACATGATAAACTTAGTAGAACAGAGCCATATGTGGTAGAATTGAAAGTAAATGAGAAAGGAGAAATTAACACATTTATTGGATGGTTTAATTTATCATTGACTGAAAATATTTCAATAACTACAGACCCCAGGGATAAAAACAGGGCTAATGCATGGCAACAAGCAGTTTTCTATGATAGTTTACCAAAAACATATGAGGAGAATGATACAATAAATGCTAATTTTGTTCTTCAGTGTGAAAGGTTGATCATGAAACCCAATGGCAACGCTGACATGAGAATAACTCCAGAAATGTTAAGATTTTTAAATGACACTACATATATAGAAACAATTAAGAAATGCATTGGTATGGCTTGTGTATATTTAGGGCAGATAGCAGAGATGTCTGATATTAACATAGTAGATCTGTGCCCTTTCCCTATCTTTGGAGTGCTGATGCTCAAAAGAGGGGTCCAGTCTTTAATTTGCTGTGCCAAAGATGAACCAGACCAGCTGTTTATTGAAGAAATTATTAGAGTGAATAAAATTCCTGTAGAAAAAGTGACATATTTAATGCGCAACTCTTGGACACATGAAGTCTTCAAAGATGACAAATTTCATGCCATTTTCTGCCATCCTTTTGATATAAGTGGAGATATAGATTTAAGGCATAAAGACATTGCTGTTAATTTAAGAAATAACAATCTAATACAGGGTGGATTGTTTATGCCAGCCACTGTGACATTGATGGGTGAAGTGGTCAGCAGTAACTGGATAGACATCACTAACAGGGTGCACGATTCAAATGTTGGATATAAAATGTCAATGCATGTAAACAAATACCAGGTTTCACAAATTTTTGGTGTAGATTATACTCATTTGGATTATGTACCTTTAACAGACCCTATCAATTTGGGAAATTGCTGTCAGCTAACATCAGATGTTATTAATGTTGTAATAAGCAATGACGGAGATGCCAATGCCATAATATGTTGGTATACTATAGAATTGATGGAAAATTTAGCTGAAATTAACACAAAAAGACCACAAAGTTTCATAGATGGCATTGCATTCCTGGCAAATCCTATCATTCCCATGTCTAGAGGCAATATTGCGAATGTTCTATGTTGTGTAGATTCAGATGGTTCTTTTAAATTGATCGTTGATATTGAGAATATTTAAATACAATTTGATGTCCAAGTAATCTATCTAAAAATATTTGTCTAGTCAATGCTGTTGATTTAATGATTTCAGTTCAGTGTATGGAGGGGTTTATTTATTTTGCTAATTGATATTTTCGTCCCAGTTATTTATGTATATATAGATTTTATAAAAAATTGTACATTTTATTTCATTTAAGGACTACCATTTTGTTGAATATTTGGAAAATTATGCTGTTGCAGTGTTGTAATTTTATCTGTCTATTAGCACCAAATATTTACTAACGACATGTTCAGTAAAAGAATAATTATGTACAGGGAGTGTTAGTTAAAAGGTATAAGTCTCTTTATTTAATCTCATAAGGTGAAACCTAAAATGTGAAGGAGCTTGAAGCTCAAATAAATATGAATTATTGACATTTAGGTAAATATTTAAAGAAATATGTATCTGCTCAAAATGTAGGTAGTTTTTATTTTATAATGTTTGAATGCACTACTATTAGTTTAAATAATGGTAAAAATTTTAAGTGCCAATTTGAATTGCCATTTAAAAATCTGAATTGATGTAAGAATTGGTATTTTGTCAAAAATAAAACCTATTTTGGAAATGTTTACAAATTATAGATATGTATTTGGCAATGAATGAATCTTATGGGATTAAATCTCTTTAAAAAATCAATAAACTGTCTATAATAATAGTTTTAAGAAAACCATTCTGACCTGGGCTCCCTATTAATAAACAACTCTCAAGTTTGAGATCGATCTTGAGAGCGATTTATTAATATGGGCTTTAGTGATCTGACCTGTCTCAAACTTTTTATAAATATTCTATTTACTGCTAAAATGCTAATAAGTTTGTAATTTAAGTTGCACAGATACAACTATGTATCCTATATCTTTATTTCTTTTGTAAGTTCAAATAGATATATTTTACCTATTTTAGATATACTGTAGCATTCTAAGATTTTGTAAACATTTTACTCTTTTAGGAATAAAATTTTCGTGATCTCATTACATTACCGTCTCACAGTGGGACACATTCTGACTGTAAACGCGATCTTTGTGGGTTCGATCACCACTCGGGTGAATTATTATTTTTTAAATCCCTCGCTTTGGCAAGACAAAGTACGGCGTTGAGTTCCGTCAGTCAACACTCCAATATCTCGAATACGGACAGAAAATGTCTAACTGAAATCAAATCTTGACATCAATTTCTCGCTACATATGGGATACAGCATGACGTTGAAAAAAACTTTTTCGAAAATTTAACGTCATATTCATATGTATGCATGATTTAAAAGCATATAACATTAAGTAGAATTAGATAATTATAAAAAAAGAAGGTAACAGGGCTGACATCACAAAATGGTTAATATTGGAACAAGTTAATCTTTTTGTTCATTCGTAGTAATTGGAAATTCATTGTAAAATTACGTCGACGAGCAATGGCCTACCTGAAGTTAGTCTTTGTAAACTTTAGTACATTGTTCATTCGGGAAGAAAGTAATCAGAAGAAAAATCCTAACTACGGCTAACTTCATAGCGGCCACAACTCATCGACCAAACTGTATTGATGTAGACGTAGAAGTAGAGCTGTTGATTCCATGTTAATATTAGAGGTTCTCGATGTAACAAGTGAATTGCATTTAATCATACTCCAGTGTCTGTTTGTTTATTAAAATTTTATTAAAGGTGTCTTGAAAATGGCATGTTTTTTCTTATTTAATTTCGCCTTGCTCAATTATACAGGTGGAAGCGTCAGCGCTCCTTTCACGGGAACAGGATATAGGTTAAAATATTTCTAAATAGGTATGAGAAATTAATAAAAAAATTAATCCATCCATCTCAGCTTCACGCTGTCACCCGCACACAGCAGGGTAGGCAGAGGGAACCCACTGAAAGACATTTCATTCCCCACTTTCTGCCGAATTCTGGAGGCATTGCGTGTTAAGTGGCAGAACTCAACGCCGCGCTTTGCCTCGACACCAGAGCGAAGAAATGGAAATATAAATTTAAGTAAATATTTCATCTCATCGAGTGGGGATCGAACCCACAACCAGTCGGTTTTACAGTCACACTTAGTGCCGCTGCGCCACGACCGGCCTTAATCCATCTCATAGATATTAATAACGTAAACACATACTGCTAAGCGTTGCTAATCTGCCGCTTTTCATTCTCAAAAAGCATACCTTAATGAGAAGGGATATCTCTCGTTCTATTTTACGCAATTACCTATTTTCTATAATAAACCAACATTCAAATTCACCGTCCGATGTTGTCTGTGTTGCTTAATTTGATTTAATAAACGCCTTTGAATTTTTGGCAAAAATTGTTTTGTTTTAATTGCATTAGGCTTTTATAGAGTAGTTAAAACTGTGCTTTCATTTAAAGTGGTGGCAGCTTGCAGCTGACTCAGAGAACTAAATTAGAATCTTACTCACATTAAGCGACTGTAAACTATAATTCGACATGTTCATTTCACATACAAAAGACATAATTATTTGTAAAATGTGTTAATTTGAAACGACTTAATAAAAAAAAACGAAAATAAAAATTAAAAAAAAAACAAATATTTTTTAATAATAAATTTATTTAAATCATTTCAATGAATACCATCATTTTTTGTATTTTATAACGTCTATTTAATATAGACATCACATTAAATATTTGTTAGTTGTGGCGCGTAAAGTTAAGATTAGAAATGAACGTAACGTCATTCAACTGCTCGCGCTTCTGCTAGGACACCTCTTGCTTGTTCTAGGCCTTTTCTGAAATATAAAAAATATAATATATAAATATGTACTTTAGACCGTCGTGGCGCAGGGGCACAAGTGTGGGACTGTAAACGTGATGGTAGTGGGTTCGATTAGTGATAAGCTCCCCGAGTGATCGACGGAATAAAATATTTAATATTTTGATTTCTTCGCTCTGGTAACTAGGCCAAGCGCGGCGTAGACGCCAAGCGCGGTTTTATCTGTAGCCAATTAAGTGACATTTCCAGATATTATTAGAATTTTTGCATTTGCAGATATTTATCTACCTAGAAGGGTCTATTTTAGTTTTTCCAATAATTTGTTATAATACATAGATAATGAATAGTGATATTTAATAAGAAAAGTATATTAAAATATATACTTTTCTTATTAAATATCACTATTATAAAAATAAATATTAGAAAATTTAAACATATCTATAAACTTTTAATATTATTGAAAACATGGTAACTTTAGCCAAAAGAACATAAATATCTCACAGGTGCATGGCGTTGTCGGTCTGCAGGCGCGTCAGAGCGAGCTGGGCGAGCTGGGCGAGGCGGCGCAGCGCGCGCGCGCGCAGCTCGCCGGAGCGCGGCAGCGTGTCGGCCAGCGCGGCCGCCGCCGCCGCCGCCGCCGCGCCCGGCGCCGCGCCCGCCGCGCAGCACAGCGTCTCTGCAAGTAAATGACTTCTTTATGAGAACATTGGGAAACTAGTGGCCGTGACTAATGTGGAAAATCCTGATGGTCGTTCACCAGGTGGACTAACTATTCGACAATGGGAGGACCGGGTGGTCCGTGTATCTTATTACACTAGATGCAACAATTTAAAAAAAAAAATTAAATTAGCTTCACGCTGTATCCCGCACACAGCAGGGTAGGCAGAGGGAACCTAGTGTTAAGACACTCCGTTCCCCACTTTCTGCCGAATTCTGGAGGCATTGCGTGTTGAGTGGCAGAGTTCAACGCCGCGCTTAACCTCGACACCAGAGCGAAGAAATGGAAATATAAATTTAAGTAAATATTTCATCTCCTCGAGTGGGGATCGAACCCACAACCAGTCGTTTTGCAGTCACACCTCGTGCCGCTGCGCCACGACCGGCCTCATTGACCGGACCGGCATCATGCAACAATTTTTTGAAGATAAACAAAAATGTTTTTATTATTACAATATCCAATTGCATTTAATTTAATTATAATTAAAATTAATAATAAAAACTCTACATTTCTTACCTATCAACGACAAAGCGAGCGGATCGGCGTTAAGTGCCGCGGGCGGCGCAGAGAGGGCGAGCGCCGCACGCAGCAATCGCACCCCGCCACCGAGACAACGCTTCCAGAAAGATCCGCCAGGACCTTCTAGAATACTGTGAAATAATGTTTACTTTGAATTTCATGTAATACAAAATAACTGTTAGCAATGTATGTGAAACATGTATGTAGTGTGGTGGGCGAGTTGTGGTGGCCCTGAAATTAAGCCACAGATTTGATTTTAGAATGTTTTTTTTTATTATCTTCTTGAGTGTATTAGCAAAAATTTAGTGAACCTAACTTTAGAGTGGCCACGGCTAGTCGACTGTACTAGAAATCGAATAGTTAAATATTAGAAAAATGATAAATTTGTCAAGATTGCGTTCTCTGCTGTGCTTTGTCTTGTTAAAGCAGAAAATTGCTGACATTTCGCCACGCCTAAAGGTAGCTCCTCTGTATCTACACCGCAAGTACATAAAGAAGGCGCACTGACTGCGGAGGCAGCGCGGGCAGGAACACGTCGGCCGCGAGCGCCGCCGCCAGCCGCGCGCGCGCCGCCGCGCACACGCGCCGCAGCGCGCCGCCGCCCGCCGCCGGCAGCGCCGCCGCGCGCAGCAGCACGTGGCGCAGGCGCACGCACGCGCGCACGCTCAGCGGGTCCCACGCCTGCTCCACGAGCTCTGCGGGTCAGGGCGCGCCAGTGTCAGCACAGAAAAGTATACAAGAAAGGGGGGTGGGTAAAAAAAAGAAGGACGAGAGCGTCAGGGAGGGAAGAGACCATTTTTTGCCTTTTATAAAATAGAGCAGATTTTTTATAATTTTATCTGTATATATATTCTCTATTATTACTAATTTATTCATAAAAACATAACAATCTTTTTTCTGAAAAAAATTGACAAATTATTACTATTTTCTCATAACTTGCCAATTATTAAAGTAGCCGGAAGCCTTTCAATCCTATTTTCCCTATTTCTACATAACTTACCAGCAATCTTAGGTAGGACAACCTTATCAATAATAGTTGGCACCAGCATCAGGTCCTGGTCTTCTCTCACCGACTCCTCAGTAACAGGAGAAGGTTGGTCATCATCAGATTGTTCAGAATCACTGGACAGCTTTTCCACCGTCACCCCGTACATCATGAGGCATCTGAAAATTTAATAAAATTTATAACTTAGAGAGGCCTTTTGGCTGACACAATGCTGTGTTGATACCAACGCTGTTATACGGCAGCGAAACATGGGTCTAGTTTTTGAACGAGATGAAGAAATGACGGATTGCAAGATCAGTGTAAATGGCAAGATATTAGAACAAGTGACTGAAGTGGTATACTTGGGAAGTATGTTCAGTAGAGATGGAAGACACGAGATGGATGTGGAAAGGCGCATTGCTGCCGGTAACATGGTGAACGGAGCCTTAGTTGCATTGATGAGACGGCAAAACGTCAGCACGTTGCTCGCTTGGCTGTACATAATTCGTGTTGGTACCGACGCTGTTAAACGGCAGCGAAACGTGAGTATTACAGAAGAAGAATGAACGAAAGATGAATGCTGTGGAGATATGATCTCTTCGTAGCATATGTGAAGTCAGCTTAGTTAATAGGATCCACAATGAAGAGATACATAGAATGGCAGGTGCTAGCGAGGATCTCACGGTGAGAATGAAGAAGAGTGTGCTCAGCTAGTTTGAGCACGTCAAACGAATGAGTGATGAAAGAATGACAAAAAAGATTTATGGCCGAAAAGTGAGCGGTAAGAGAGGTAGGGGGAGACCTCGGTTGCCCTTCGAAAACACAGTATCAAAGATACTGGAGGAATGTCACGTAAAAAGCATGAGGAAAGGGCATGTATAAAGAGATTGATGACAATGAATGAGGCGAAAGAGGTATGTAGAGACCGTAGCGTTTGGCGCTCCGTTCTCTCTGACTACCCCGCTAGGGATAAAGCGTGAAGCTAAGTTAAGTTCATATCATAAAATTGAAGTTTAATAACAATTGTGGTTTTAACTCGAGTAACAGTTTAGTGGTGCCTGCGTTCTGAGTCACCTCAGTTATATATAATAAATAATAGAAAAAAATATTTTTCTAAAAAAATTTTTAATACAGTAGAAACTTGATTGTCCTTACTTCCAGGTACAAGGTTCCCTCTGCCTACCCTGCTATAACCGGGATACAAGCGTGAAGCTATAGCTCGTTTTTCTAATCAACCTTTACTCGTTTATTAAATTCAGTTTATATTTCCAAAAAAAAAGATTATAATAGTATCAATGATACTTTTGTATAATGCTCACTTGTACCAGTCCATCTTTTCATAATCCTCGTTGTCTTCATCAGCTAGAGGGTTCCATAATATTAGCTATAAAGAGAATGTTAAGAAAATCATTTAATACATTTGAATTCAATATTCACATTGTTTTGGTAAAATGGAATTGATTTATTTACGCCCAATATTAATAATTTATCTTCTACGTCTTAGTCTATCATACAATTTAATATACCAAAAAAATAAAAACACAAGTTCTAGATACAGAAAAAAAAGTCGTGAGTATGTTGCGTTAAATGATAAAATTTTCTGCATGAAAATCGATTCAATGACATTTCATTCACAGTTTTTTTTATTTTGTAAGGTTGAGAGAACGAACCGGGGTAAATAAATATAAATAAATAAACCTAGAGTTAATGCAACCCGTTCCTATTGAGATATTTTCATTAATTCTGAAGGCATTGCGTATTGAGTGGCGGAACTCAACGCTGCCCTTTGTTCTGTTACCAGAGCGGGGAAATTAAAATATGAAACAATTTCCTTTCTCGAATGGGAACCGATTCCACAACCGGCGAACTTTTGCGCACTGTACATTCGGAAACATAATAATCAAAACTAAGAAAAAATCGAAAATTAAATATACGCAGTCATCTCCAGCTAACTTGGGAGCCACGCTTTGTCGACCGTACTATACATAGTTTTTACCTCGTGTCTCACATAAGGAGCTATCAATTTGGGAAGGCAGTGAGCGAGGTAGGCGTCGGCGTAGAGCGCCGGTAACCGTCGCCGGAGACGGGCGAGGCGGGCACAAACACCGCGAACGCCACGCCACGCTGCTAGCGCGTCCGCGAATAGGCGGGACGAGGCTTCGCGGATTGACTCTGTAAAGCACGTATTTATGTTAAAGTTAAATAAATTTTAAAATAAAAAAATATATTAAAATAAATAAAAAAAAATCAAGTTTACACTGTTTTCCGCACACAGCAGGGTAGACAGAGGAAACATAGTGTTACGTAAACATTTCGATCACCACTTTCTGCCGAATTCTGGAGGCAATGCGAGGCCGCGCCGGCCGCCTCGCGCTCGTGCTGTATGAGCACAACAACAACAAGTGGCACTGACCGGTGTCCTGCGCGCACTGGTGGCACAGCGCGGGCGGCAGCTCGTCGTCGCTGGAGTCGCCGTCGCGGTGCGAGGCCGCGCCGGCCGCCTCGCGCTCGTGCTGAATGAGCACAACTACAACAAGTGGCACTGACCGGTGTCCTGCGCGCACTGGTGGCACAGCGCGGGCGGCAGCTCGTCGTCGCTGGAGTCGCCGTCGCGGTGCGAGGCCGCGCCGGCCGCCTCGCGCTCGTGCTGAATGAGCACAACTACAACAAGTGGCACTGACCGGTGTCCTGCGCGCACTGGTGGCACAGCGCGGGCGGCAGCTCGTCGTCGCTGGAGTCGCCGTCGCGGTGCGAGGCCGCGCCGGCCGCCTCGCGCTCGTGCTGTATGAGCACAACAACAACAAGTGGCACTGACCGGTGTCCTGCGCGCACTGGTGGCACAGCGCGGGCGGCAGCTCGTCGTCGCTGGAGTCGCCGTCGCGGTGCGAGGCCGCGCCGGCCGCCTCGCGCTCGTGCTGAATGAGCACAACTACAACAAGTGGCACTGACCGGTGTCCTGCGCGCACTGGTGGCACAGCGCGGGCGGCAGCTCGTCGTCGCTGGAGTCGCCGTCGCGGTGCGAGGCCGCGCCGGCCGCCTCGCGCTCGTGCTGTATGAGCACAACAACAACAAGTGGCACTGACCGGTGTCCTGCGCGCACTGGTGGCACAGCGCGGGCGGCAGCTCGTCGTCGCTGGAGTCGCCGTCGCGGTGCGAGGCCGCGCCGGCCGCCTCGCGCTCGTGCTGTATGAGCACAACAACAACAAGTGGCACTGACCGGTGTCCTGCGCGCACTGGTGGCACAGCGCGGGCGGCAGCTCGTCGTCGCTGGAGTCGCCGTCGCGGTGCGAGGCCGCGCCGGCCGCCTCGCGCTCGTGCTGTATGAGCACAACAACAACAAGTGGCACTGACCGGTGTCCTCCGCGCACTGGTGGCATAGCGCGGGCGGCAGCTCGTCGTCGCTGGAGTCGCCGTCGCGGTGCGAGGCCGCGCCGGCCGCCTCGCGCTCGTGCTGTATGAGCACAACAACAACAAGTGGCACTGACCGGTGTCCTGCGCGCACTGGTGGCACAGCGCGGGCGGCAGCTCGTCGTCGCTGGAGCCGCCGTCGCGGTGCGAGGCCGCGCCGGCCGCCTCGCGCTCGTGCTGAATGAGCACAACTACAACAAGTGGCACTGACCGGTGTCCTGCGCGCACTGGTGGCACAGCGCGGGCGGCAGCTCGTCGTCGCTGGAGTCGCCGTCGCGGTGCGAGGCCGCGCCGGCCGCCTCGCGCTCGTGCTGTATGAGCACAACAACAACAAGTGGCACTGACCGGTGTCCTGCGCGCACTGGTGGCACAGCGCGGGCGGCAGCTCGTCGTCGCTGGAGTCGCCGTCGCGGTGCGAGGCCGCGCCGGCCGCCTCGCGCTCGTGCTGAATGAGCACAACTACAACAAGTGGCACTGACCGGTGTCCTGCGCGCACTGGTGGCACAGCGCGGGCGGCAGCTCGTCGTCGCTGGAGTCGCCGTCACGGTGCGAGGCCGCGCCGGCCGCCTCGCGCTCGTGCTGAATGAGCACAACTACAACAAGTGGCACTGACCGGTGTCCTGCGCGCACTGGTGGCACAGCGCGGGCGGCAGCTCGTCGTCGCTGGAGTCGCCGTCGCGGTGCGAGGCCGCGCCGGCCGCCTCGCGCTCGTGCTGTATGAGCACAACAACAACAAGTGGCACTGACCGGTGTCCTGCGCGCACTGGTGGCACAGCGCGGGCGGCAGCTCGTCGTCGCTGGAGTCGCCGTCGCGGTGCGAGGCCGCGCCGGCCGCCTCGCGCTCGTGCTGTATGAGCACAACAACAACAAGTGGCACTGACCGGTGTCCTGCGCGCACTGGTGGCACAGCGCGGGCGGCAGCTCGTCGTCGCTGGAGTCGCCGTCGCGGTGCGAGGCCGCGCCGGCCGCCTCGCGCTCGTGCTGTATGAGCACAACAACAACAAGTGGCACTGACCGGTGTCCTGCGCGCACTGGTGGCACAGCGCGGGCGGCAGCTCGTCGTCGCTGGAGTCGCCGTCGCGGTGCGAGGCCGCGCCGGCCGCCTCGCGCTCGTGCTGTATGAGCACAAGAACAACAAGTGGCACTGACCGGTGTCCTGCGCGCACTGGTGGCACAGCGCGGGCGGCAGCTCGTCGTCGCTGGAGTCGCCGTCGCGGTGCGAGGCCGCGCCGGCCGCCTCGCGCTCGTGCTGTATGAGCACAACAACAACAAGTGGCACTGACCGGTGTCCTGCGCGCACTGGTGGCACAGCGCGGGCGGCAGCTCGTCGTCGCTGGAGTCGCCGTCGCGGTGCGAGGCCGCGCCGGCCGCCTCGCGCCGCAGTCGTCGCGCGCGCCGTCGTCCCTCACGCTCAGCGGCTCGTTGACGTTTCTCTTCTGAATCCACTGGTTTTGATGCGCCTGTTCGTGCTATGTGGAAAAGCGAAGTTCTTTTAAGGTTTTTTTCTTAAATCATACTATACTAATTATTATTATTTTTAGTTACACACTGTATCCCGCATACAGCAGGGTAGGTAGGGGCAACCTGTGCACCAATATTTTGGTGACCCCTAAATTTGTTTAACTTAGGGGTCACCTGACAGTAAGTGATCACCGTCGCCCACGATCACGAATAACACCAGAAGAGCTACGAGAGCGTTGCCGGCCTTTGGGATACCTGACCCTTTGGTGCATGGAAGGAAGTTCCTACGAAACCGCGCAGTAGTGGAGTGCCACGTGTCCAGAAGGTGTGCTCCAGATAAACGAAGAGCTGGCTATTTATTGGCTGACTATATATCGCTTTTGAGAGCAGGGAGGGAGGCTCTGGCATTGTGGAATTGTCAATGGCATTGTTCCTCAGTCATTCATAATTGAGTTCGAGGCAAAGAGAGCGCCCACGACATCGGCTTTCATTTTCGCCGTATGTGTGTATGACGTTTCCTGTGCGTAATGACGGAAACGAAGGGTGGCTAAAGTTGCCAAATACGGCCTTGGGCGAGCCTAAAACTGACGAATTTTGAACGGGTAGCTTTCAAGCTTCAAGCTTCTTACCGATTTTAATGAAATGCTTGGAGTTCTTCTGACAATTTGCCACTTAAAGTAATCCCGGTAAGGTTGTTTAGACTTTCACCTTCGGATCCTTAGTGACCAATACTTCAACTCACATTTGATATGCCTCGCATATGCTAAAGAAAACATGTTTCCAAGACGTATCAAACCAAGGCTGTGACTTGCCACCGATTGGCACTATGTATTAGAATAAAGTTCCATGATCTGAACCACATAACCACATGTGTGTGTAGGATCATCAGAAAAGAAACAAGCCAACCCCCAGGGATAAGAGTGAAATGTACACATCCCAGCTCTATCTCCTGATTTGTAGTGCCTGGTGTTCTGTGCCGCGTTCAGTAGGCACAGCACTTTGTATCAGCCAGTGGTCTGAAGACCCTTAAGGGGCATTGACGGAAACCTGGTACAATTCCGGATGTTACATCAGCAAAAAGTCGAAGAACAATTCAGCAGGTGATAAATATGAACAATTATGTTAATATTTTTTTATATGGGTACTTAGCATTAAGACTGTATGGGGAACCTATATATTAAGTAATAATCAATACTTTTTTTTGTTTCACACTTTATCATGTAGGGTTAGCTTAAAAAAAATTGTGTACACTCAATTCTAAACATTGTACGGTGAATGTCGTAACACAAAGCCACAATTTCTTTACAAGACAATAAAAATAACTGATGGGTAATATAGAAATAACAAATCAATAGCATCCATTATGTTTTGAATCAAATGTGGTTCCAATGTATGGCCATCATGATAGTCTCAATAAGATATAATAAACAAAACAAATGAAATATCAAAAACATAATAACATAAACAAATAAATACCAGCCATTGAAAGAACATCCTGCGCCTGATCTCTTACATCAGCCCTCCGCCTCTCTACTATGAACTCGCAGCGACGTCGGTGCAACGCTAGCGCGCGAGCCTCTAACGCTTCTAATTCTGGCATCTAAAAATGAAAATTTTTAGGTAATTATAGGTTTATAGTCACTTATATTACTAAAAATCTACAATTTATTCCTACCCAGTTTGAAACACTCACCTTCTCGTCCAAGCACTCGATGAGGTCGGTGACGTACCCGCGCGCGGCCTGCGCGCGCCGGTAGGCGGCGTCGAGGCGGGCGGTGCGCGCGCGCCGCACGTCGCGCGCCGCCCGCGTCGCCGACAGCCGCTCAAAGCACGCCTCGTGGCGCTGCAGCGTTGTGTTACGATCCGTTTGTAGCTGGGTTAACCTGTTTGTGGAAATTTTATTTAAATTATTGTGTGATTTTTGAAGCCTTTATTAAATTATCAAACATAAACCTCCATTCAAAAAAAATGATATTTTATTTTGTTGCCAATCAATAACATACAATAATTTTAAGTAACAAAATAAACGTTGATTAAAGATTAATTTAGAATAAAAGAATTTTCATATTGGAACATATATTTTTTTAATTTGTGAAGGAAAAATATTTATTTTGTTAATTATTTTCATAAAATGATAAAAAGAAAACGGGAAGATTTCTAGAGCAGACCTAAATATTTCTTAAAGCATCAACAAGTAACTTTTGCATATCAAAGAAGGATTTATACCTATGTATGTTAAAACATAGATCTTCATAGAGTTTTCTTCATAGATCTTAGGACCAAAATAAAATAAAAATAATTAAATAGGAAAAGGTTAAGTTAAAGTAGGTTTTTCTCATCATCATCTTAGCTCTCCCTTGGGGTCTAGAAATTTTACTAACTAAAGATGTACTCTGAGATTTTAAATTTGAAGTACAGCCATGATTAACAATCAAATCACTTTTATGTTGAATTTTTCAAGCAAATAAAACAAAAAATGGGTCAACAAAAAGCAAACAAAATGAACATTAATTGATTGATACATAACTAAATAGCTATAAATCAACTTCATAAAACCACATTAACTCACCTATCACGCAAAGCATCGACCAGTTCTTGTGCACTTGTCAAAGGAGGCTGACCGACCGATGTGAGGGGACGCAGGTGAGAAGGCATTTCTTCCAACCTGGGCGGCGGTGGGGCTACGGCGAATGGATTTAATTCTATTGTGTCAGCTGAAAGATAAAACATAGAAATTAAAGCATAAAAAATACATATGAGCGGTTGTGGTGCAGTAGCACAGCGTGTAAGCGCTTAATGTAAATAATATAATTAAACATAATCATGTTACCTGTTATATCAACGATAGATGGAACAGCTTTTTTAATCTGTTGCTCCTCCCATTCATCAGCCTCACTGTTCATTTCTTCATCGGACGCCATAGCTGCCGTGCCACCTATTCATAAAAAAAATAATAGAAAATCTTTATAAGCAGAACAAG
The DNA here is from genome assembly GCA_021202915.1 of Heliconius himera. Classification (NCBI taxonomy): domain Eukaryota; kingdom Metazoa; phylum Arthropoda; class Insecta; order Lepidoptera; family Nymphalidae; genus Heliconius; species Heliconius himera. The sequence goes on along the minus strand of JAJHJA010000679.1, from coordinate 605,270 downwards.
CACTTAGGCAATAAATATTCTTTTATAGAAAATAAAAAAAAAATGTCCAAATCATATTACGATTCCAAGAGGCGCGGGTTCATATCCCACTACGTTCAACTTTTCATATGTGATTTAAAAAGTATTTTTAAGTATAACAATTATTCAGATTCAGCATCTATTGTTAAGACACCAAGTGTTGAGTGGCAGAACAAAACGCCGCACATACACGTACGTACTGAACCTTCAAACATCACGTTTTTAGTCAAGATGCTGCCTGACTGCACCACAAAAGTATTTTTCTTTCCTAAGTGTGGAATAACACTTTAAAAAATGTTTAAAAATATATAATAATACCATTATTATATTCATGATGTCTTTAAGTTTCATTTGAAATTAATAATATTTTAAAACTGATTACTTTGTATATAAAAACAAAAAAAAAATCATTGCCAACAAAAATAATCCATTAGATTCTTAGAACCTAGATTTCTTTTTGAATACTTACTTTCAGTCTAAGTAAAATTTTAGAAATACAAAAATCACTAGACAAACTCACAACCCTTACAACTGTTTATTAACCCTATAATACTACATATACAAACTCACGCTTAGGTTTATCACTAGGCAAGTCCAACCCTCGAACCTGTATCCTGCCGTCTTCATCGTCATCAGCATCATCCTCTCTTATCAGCCGGGAGCCAGGACCGTTATCTTGAAGAGGTACGAAATCACCTAACTCGCGTGCCTGTAGGGAGAAATTAGTGTTGAAATATATGTTTTGATGTGTGTTTGGTATTGACATATAACAATATTGCAGAATAAAATACAGGTATTAAGAACATTATTACAAGAAAAAAAAAAATATATTCTAAATTTAAGCATACCAGGAGGTAAATTATATTGTTTCAGAATAACAAACAAATATTTTCATTATAATGAACATTTACCACAGTCTAAAAATAATAATAAAAAAAAAAAAGGAAACAAAAGAAATTTAAAAAACATGAAAAAGTAAATAAATTAACTAATACTAGCCAATACCAAACACTTTCATATAAAAATTTTAGATATTTACAAGAATATATACTTATCTTAAGAGCTGAACTTAGTGCTGGACAAAATAAATATAAAAGAGACTGTAGCATAGCTGTATATTACCTATATTGTATCATTAATGGTTACCAGTTTTAAAGAAATTAATTATTAATGAAAATATCATTTTAACAAATGTTAAAATTATGTCTTTTTATCTTTATATTCCTCTTTATTACTCCTTATCTAGAAAATTGTAATATATGAATTGACTTGGTTTACCATTAAAGAGACTATACATGTAATAAGTAGTAATATTGCTAAAGAAATGTAGTAAATATACTAAAATTACAAATCCTATGAACCTTCAATATATAAACGAAAAAAGAAAAAGAAATGTTGGACAAAAGTATTCATACATCACTACATCACTTCCATAGTATGTTAGACAACTTTCAACAATCACATATAAATACATACCAATAATACCATACAACAAACAAAATCTCCACACCATATATTGAGTGTCAGATTAGAAGAAACAATAAATATTGAACAAAAATCTCTTCACAGATATGACACAACAAACAATTATAACCAACTTGTTGTGACCAAATCATCAATAAAACATCGGTGACTGCATCCTCAGTCCCTCACCTCTCATACCTGCTGTCGAGTCTTGCGTGCCGCGTGGATCAATGCAGCATCAGGTATGTGGCCTGGGACCAGTGCAGCTCGAACTGATTCTGCACGGTATGTATGGAAACCCCTGTTATCTTCATTGTCACTGTCATCTGACATGTCATTGGCACCTGCGGCTAATGCCTCACGACCGGATAGAATCAGCCCTTCTAGTGTTACCTTCTTCTTTGGCTGCTTTTGTTTTTCTTTGTCATCTTCAATTTTTTCCTATGTATTTAAATAAAGATTACATAGTTATATTATATTTTAAGTAATCATGAACTTTAATAAAAAAATATAAATATATTATAAGATAATAATTTACACCTCCAAATATCTCTAAAAAGAACCTCATGGTTATTATTTGATCATCAAGGAAGGTTCTGATGATAATGGTTGAGAGTTCAGTTCTGACTCAGGGAAATAATTTTTCATTTCCTCATTCTGGCAAGACAAAATAGCATTTTGGGTGGCAGAATTTGAAATAGAGACTTAACTCAAAGTGGGGAGCACGCAGCATATGCATGTATAAAAAACTGTGTGAAGCTGTGTTTAAAAAGGCCATATATTAAAGTACTTTTTTATAGTTTTTAAAAGTAACAAAAAAATATAATTGATAATGATGTATTACGGCTGTGAAATAATAAAGCTGTATCTAAATTTATGCCAAATGCAGCATCTAAACATTACCTCATCATCGTGATTGTCATATCTATTATTATCACCATCTGGCACTTTCTTTTTCTCTTTCTCCCGACGTTTTGCCAATCTCTTACTTTGAGAGGACTTTTTCACCTTGAACACTTCACCTTCTTCTTCTATAATTTTAATATAATTAAGAAATATTTTGAGCTAAATATTAATATTATAAATATGAAGTTAGTAAAGCTTAGTTTGTTTAGTTTGAACACACTAATGCAGTAAGTAATAAACCGTAAAAAAATTTTTTTGTATGAGTCCATTAATTGAGGTAGGTTTTATCACAAGACAATCACTGCTTTACTTGACACTTAGTAGATTTCTTAGTTATTTCAAAACAGCAAGTAGAAGCTAAAGATACAAAAAAACAGTAATAATTTTATGTTTCTACGCACACATGTTTGGACAAATTTGAATAAGATTTTATATTGTATTGTGTGTTTATCATTTGTTTTGATGGTTAGAACATCTGAGATATAGTGTGAGTAACAAACCAGTAAAACTATGAAAAGTAAATAATTTGATCATGAACTATTTACTGTGATGAGCATTTTACAGATGTTATGTATTAAAATTTAAGGATTGTAGTATCTGATGTGGAACCCTCAGGATTATGGGTATTTTTTTATTAATATACAAAACAATAACTGAAAGTAACAAGCATCATGAAATCCATGCAAATAAAGTTGTGAGCAACCATTTGTTACATAAATATTATGACAGTCAAATAACATTTACAGTAAGTCCTATTGTGGACAATTGAAATCCAATTGTCACCATGTCTTATAAGTTATAACAATACAATCTCATTAAAAACACTCTTTTAAAAATACTTGTTATATAAACGTTATATGTTAAATTGTCGATGTACTTAGTTTATAGTTGAAGTTAATTTATTTTTTACATGTTTAAAAAAAATAAGATTTTAGATATGGCTAATACAATACATTTTAAGGTTATTAACTTTTAATTTATGAATAAACAAGAAAACTATCTTACAGAGAATCATAATATGCCAACAGCTATCCTAAACAAAATATAATACATCATTTGCTAAATTAAATATTTAATGCTACATTTTGTAACTTTTGGCATCAATATTAATGACTTTTGGTGATACACATCTGGCAGTAGCTAAGCCTCTAGTATTTTACCTTCATCAGCAAAACTTAATGTCGGAGTACTTTTAACAGGTTTTTCTTTCTTATTTTGACTAATAATTGGTGGTGGCGGTGGTTCAGGTTCGCCGTCATCATCTTCGTCCGCACAAAACACACGCCTCTGAATTTTCTTTGGTTTGCGAAACATATTTGCACTTTAGAAACCTTTTTAATGCTCATATACTGAATCAATTTAATAGTTTTTTTTTAAATATTATTAATGTTAAGATGCCTATAATAAAGCTAAGCACGGAATGCAATTTCTTTTGATTATTAGACAAAACGTCAAGTCAATCGCCTACATTTGAACTAGAATATAAGTTTACCTATAGACTATATAGAATGAGACAGTAGAGTTTAGAGCTAGAGTTGTTTTCGCCTCATTTAAAAAAATTAAAATTATAAATTATTGTTCTTTTTTATTTTTTTGGTGATTAAAATTATTATACAATATTCAATATTATTTAGTATTCTGTATAGTACTAGGTAACTATACAGAATACGATACGGTACATATTGTTATGTATATAACGATAGTAAAGTCAATAAATATTATTAAAATATTTTTGTTCACGTTGATTGATATGGGAAAAAAATCGCTTTATATATCTATATACTTTGAGTAGAAAAAAAACCACTAGTATTTAGTGTCTCTATTTTAACTGTAATCTAATTTATATAGCCTTAAAAATACTTTATAAAGTATATGAACACAGGCATGAGTAAAACTCGCACATGTACAGTCGTGTGCATAATATACGATATATGTACAAAAGTCGGCGCCACTTTATGTTATTTTGTAGAAATATCATAAAATGACGCCGACTGGTGCAGTTAGTGATAGGTTATGATCAGGCTCACGGGGTAGCGACGCGGTGTAAATGTGAGTGTGGGAGTATTTAATAATATAACGTTTGGTCTTTCGATAATTCGTAAAGTTCTTGTCGTTCCATACTGAGATCTTTTACTATATTATACTATTACTAGTGGATCTCGATTTCTTATTTTGTTTAGGATCAAGAAAATTATTATGTATAAAACATTAAAAAGCTTAAGCTTAAGGCCTCAACCTTAACTTATAATTGTTGTGTATAGGACTGTACATTAAGACGACACGATGGTCATTATAAACAACTATTTCATTTATATTATTACTACTACTACTACTATTACTAGCTTTATCCCTAGCGGGGTAGTGATATCACTTTTTTTAAATTCTTATATTAGGTTTTTTTATTTTAGGCCAAATATAATTAATAAATTCGTAATAATATTTTTAAAATAAGGCAACACAGATATTATACATTTTTGATTTTTGATTATGACATCCCTAATTCAATTCTCTTTTCGTCCCGCAAGGCGCACGTACCGTGCTATTTGCGTTTTGTCTTGGTAAGTAAATATAAATCACTTATTATTTATACAATCTTCATTAATTTTTCTATTTTTATTTATGCAAAATCTAATACACCTATAAGTATACTATATTATTGCTTTATTTTGTATTAATTTATAGTTATTTCTTTACACGTTATATTTTCAGTCCTTAAATTTTTCGAAGTCCCTACACACGCAAAGATGGGTAGGGAGGACAAGGCTACTTGGAAAACCAACTATTTCACTAAGATTATCGTAAGTATCAATTATTAAAAATGTATTATAGTCAATGTGACGCTGTCAAAACGTGGTTTTAACTAAATTCCCTATTAAGTTTTAGTCACTGCTACATGCGTTTTATAATCCATTATCGTTGATATTCTTTAAATGTTATAAAAATAAATAGATATCGTGAAGTTTAATTATTGTGAAAGTACTAAATCTTAATACTATTCACATATGGTGGAAAACTTGTACTGTCATGTCACATAAATTTTTATAATAAATTTTCATTATTTTCCAGCAATTATTAGATGAGTACCCAAAATGTTTCATCGTGGGTGCCGACAACGTTGGCTCCCAGCAAATGCAGCAGATCCGTATCTCCCTACGAGGAAGCAGCATTGTGCTTATGGGGAAGAACACCATGATGCGTAAAGCTATTAAAGACCATTTGGAGACCAACCCGGCCCTTGAGAAATTGCTCCCTCATATTAAAGGAAATGTCGGCTTTGTGTTCACCCGTGGAGATCTCGTTGAGGTAATTAACATCTTATTGGCTATATAAAAATAGATTTAAGAATTATTCTTACTAAGTAATAAAGTTATGTATACAATCTATGTATATAGATGATTAGATTGAAAGTTAACTGATAAATAAAGTTAAGCTCTGTTTTTTGTATAATAGTAGGATGAAATGTTTATGAACAAACAATAATAAGTATTATATTGATGCAATTGATTAATTTACAAAAAAACATTAACCTTGTAACTATAAAGAATACTTAAATGTTATTAAAAATGTCTGTTTTAATACCAGATGACTTCACATTGGTCACCTGGTTTCGCTTTCAGACAAAATCAATTCTGCAAATTTATCCTAGTGTGATAAGATTTTTTACATAAAAATTGCACTGGCATTTTGCAGATACACTTCATTTACTATTTTAAATATTAGTCAGTTACTTTTATTCTTTTGAATTACAAACTTATACAGAATATTATATTTTACTTGTGGCTTCACCCCTAAAGTCAGATAAAAACACCCCAGCAGTGAATATGGCACAGTCCTTTAGTGTGAAAGGTTCAACCTTGACCACTGATACATTTACAAAAAAAAATATTAATGTGATGTTATTTAGTCTATAGCCTTCTTCAATACCTAGACTATTCAATATAAAAAGGTTTTTTCAAATCAAAACAATAGAAGCAAACTCTTCAGTTTAATAATATTAAATAGATATATATATTTCCTTTTTATCTGTAGGTCCGTGATAAGCTTCTGGAGAACAAAGTGCGTGCTCCAGCCAGGCCTGGTGCCATTGCTCCATTAGCTGTGGTCATCCCAGCTCATAACACCGGTTTAGGTCCCGAAAAGACTGCTTTCTTCCAGGCTCTGTCCATCCCTACTAAGATTTCCAAGGGTAAGACTTCTATTGTTTTTGAATAAATATAATTTTGAATAAGTTACAATATTTTAAAGCCATAAGTGCAGTTGGACAGCATTTGACTCTTATTTCAACTGTTGTGTGTTCCATCCCCCACTCGGAGGAATATTTTATATTTAAATTATTTTCATTTCTGTGTAAGACCAAGCATAATGTCTTGAAATTTGGTTTATAACACTTCATGGAAATTCTCTCTGCCCACTTTATTAAATGCAAAATACAGATGTTGCTGTTTGTATGACATATTTAAATATTTACTTAAAGATTTTATTTTTATGCTGAACAAATACAATATAATTTCTTATACTTAATTTTTATTGTTACATTTTCTTGGATCTAATAAGTAAAACGATTTCTTTTATGTTCTATTTATATGTTTTTAATTATCAAAATTTATAACACTTAATATTAGGTCAAAAGTAATTTTAAATGAGTTTTTTAATTTTGTTTTCCCATCACTCAGGTACTATTGAAATCATCAACGATGTCCACATCTTGAAGCCTGGTGACAAAGTAGGAGCTTCCGAGGCAACCCTCCTCAACATGTTGAACATCTCTCCATTCTCATATGGTCTTGTTGTTAAGCAAGTAAGTTATTTTTATTTGTTTTTATATCACAGAATAATATTTTCTTTTTATTAGGTTTATTATACAAATACAAACCATTAAAGAATTCCTTGGATAATATTTATTTCTTTCTTAGCTTCATTCACACTTACATTTTGATTGGTGACTTCAAATCTATATTTTATCTCATTTCCAGAGCAAACACATGTGATTGATTGAACCCACAACTGCCACATTTATAATCAGATGCTGTGCTGTTGCATCACATCAGCCTTTTATTTTTATTCATTACAATTGTTTAACAATTTATGAAGAGATATTAATTAGACTTTTGTGCAACTTTCACCTCAATAATATATCCAAAGTGTTGAGTACAGTTTGCACACACACAGTGCATTCTGATAATTTACCTTTGGGAAAGCATATGCTATGAACATATCAAATAACAGTATAATTGCTGTCATACTAACATCAAAGCAGACATGTTTTCTTATTTATAATTTTATGTTTAATATTCAAAATTTATGTTTAACTAACATGTATATTTTTTATAGGTATATGACTCTGGCACCATCTTTGCGCCAGCCATTCTGGACATTAAGCCAGAGGATCTCCGTGCCAAGTTCCAAGAGGGTGTGGCCAACGTAGCTGCCTTGTCATTGGCCATCAGCTACCCAACTGTGGCTTCCGCTCCTCACTCCATTGCCAATGGATTCAAGAACTTGTTGGCCATCGCTGCTGTCTCGGACGTTGAGTTCAAGGAAGCTAACACTATTAAGGAGTTTATTAAGGTTTGTCTTATTGTTACAATAGGTCTCTAATGGGTATGTAACTCGCATACGAATGTGCAGGTTAAAGCCGGGTGGTTAGGCAGAAGGGACATATTGTTTATGACACTTCCTTTCCTCACTTTCTGCCGAATTTTGGAAATATTGACTGTTGAATGGTGCAATTTTCCTCAAGGAAAAATAAAATATTAAATATTTCATTTCCATTGGAACCCACAACCTGTCGCGTTTAGTCTCACGCTTGTGTCCCTGCGCTACTACGACTATTCTCACTAAATTCATAACTATCACATTAAATATTTATAAATAATATTTTGACTTTTTAACCGAAGGACCCAAGCAAATTCGTCGCGGCCGCCGCCCCTGCCGCCGCAGCCGCTGCACCAGCCGCCGCCGCCAAGGAGGAAGAGAAGAAACCCGAGAAGGAGGACTCTGAGAGCGACGACGACATGGGCTTCGGTCTCTTTGACTAAAAGCACCATTGAAGTCAAATTTCCCATGCTTTACCATCTTACTATGGGGATAAAACGTAAGGGGATGTTTGCAATGAAGGTACTCGCGCCGCCGGGTCTGGACGCCCATGTGGCGGCCGTTATGTATTTCTCGTTGTGAATATACATTTACATGTATTGGTGGTTGTTTTATTTTTTACCTTTTTTTTGTTTGGTAATGTTATTGAATATTTATAATTTTAGTATAAATAGTTATATTGTAATAGTAAAAAATATTTAGAAAGAGAATTGTAACTTAATTTATTTGCAAAAGTACAACTAAATAATGAATTAATTTTTATTTAAAAATAAATTTTATTATGAATCAGCATATATATAGAATAGAAAGGAGTTAAAATAAAGCAAAGTGCCTGGCAATAGATAACATATAATATTCCCAAGAAAATATTTAAAAAATTAAGGGCCAGTTCTACCAGATACGAATAAAGTTTCATATAGTAATCCAATAATGAATGCTATTTCACAGAGGATGAAAATACAAAATAACTTTAAATTTTCAAGAAGTTTTCTCATTAATGAACGATAATAGTAGGTAACGCTTCATATGAATTGTTGCATTTTTAAATTACAAAGAAGTATGTAAAAATGAAATGCATCTGTCAAACGTGTATCTACTAGATCAGGGAGTACCCAACCTCTTGATCAAGGACCACTTTTATATCATTCTTGGTAGCTGGGACCACTATGCATGCAGGTATAATAAAAATGAAATGTGATAATCAAACGGAAACTTCGCCTTACCATCCCCAGTCATAAAATTAAAATCTTTGGAGGACCATATTTAAGCTTCTGCGGACCACTGGTTGGTAACCAGTGTACTAGATATTTCTTTTCGAGACCTGTGACACCAAAAATTAAAGCTTGTCAGGCAGCTATGGCTGTCCGGTACTTTATCAGCCAGTGGTGAAACTGGCTTTTAATGAAAGTTTGATACTATTTTTTGCAGTTTATTTACCTAATAACAGACAAAGTTTAAGCTTTTGCCTAGCTAACCTTACAGTGACTGGCGTAATAAAAACTATTAATAAAAAAAATAAAGAAAGTTAAGATATTAAATTAAATTCCGATATTCGACAAAATTTATTTAAGTCCAAAACTGTTGTATAATATTTTTCTAGGTTTTTTCAAAACAATTCCAAGAATCAACTACACGAATTATAATATATTAAAAATAAAATAAAATCCTCACAATTCCGTTTCTGTGTAATTACATGTTATATTACATTTTCAGTTTCGTCATATCTTGCGTGCAAAACGAAAGTTAAAATGTTTATTAATACCATTATACATTATACAAATATTATACAAATAAGACAATGTGTTAGTGTGAAACAATATTTATTTCTTTGGTTTAATCCTATAATGCGTGACAACTCCGTCGCTTGGACCAAAAGTGAACCCAACATTGACACCAGAATTTTCATATTAATTACTAAACACCTAAAAATAAAAGGAAATTGGACAACCCTAACTATGAAAATATTTTTTTTATTACCTACAGTATTTAATATTGGTAGGATAAAAGTAAAAAACTGATATTTTCCTTTTTTACAGTACGGTCGATGAGTTAGCGTCGCTGAAGTTAGCTATAGATCGCTGTGCAGATTTGAATTTTTTTTCTGATTATTTTCGACACGACACGACACATCGGCCGTTCTGTACTTTTAGAAATATATAAAAAATTACAAAAATCATTTAAGAGACGCCTTGTCGCCATGTTTTAGACATAGATTACATTAGTCACGTCACGCAGCTATCTCCAGCTATTTTTTAAATTGTTTAAACATTTTTTTCATGTATGATATTTGCAAAAAAGAGATGAAACTGGGCCTTTTACCGATTAACCCGTGCCCATCGCGTTCCAGTGTTACTGGTTTAGTCAGAGTAGCGCCTGGGGCTCGCGATCCAGGTGCAGGTTTAGAGAAGACATACTATTCGTTCTCGATCCGATCTCATATTCTTGTATGAGAAATATTCTTATATGCGTGATTGAACCAGGACAATAGTACGAATACTTTCATTGTTTCTCATATAAATATATTTTTAACAGACTGACATCAGACTGTGACTGGTAATATAGTTTGATTCCTCCCTTAAAGGGCCAATTTAAATTTTTAAAAGTTTACTTCCACGGTCTAAACACCTAATCCAAAATGGTTCTGCCAGTGCTGCCATTAAAGTAAATTGTAGAATTAAACTGATGATAGTTCTAGACTGGCAGAGATATATTTTTTTTAAAACATGAAACCTATGATAATATAATTAAAACAATGCGATTCGAACATTTAGACTTTTATCTTACCAATATTAATGTGCCATTTAGTAAATGAATATATAAGTTGACTTAATTTGAATACATCAAAGAATAACTTATAACTATATAGCAATATTTACAGCATATACATATGTTATATAGCGCTCGGTGTCACAGGCGGAAAACTTATTTAATATTATAATGTGTCCGTCTGATAGGCGGCCGAGCGCCCGAAAACGCTGACAAAGGAGAAGATCGGGTGAACAGCGCCGGTGGGAAAGGAATTTCTTCCGTTCCCACACTTATTATTCCATCGTGGAGTAATTAAGTCGTAGGTTAAGTTAGATTTAGTTAGGTTTAGGTTCAATATTATATAACAATTATATATAAGTTAGATTAATTTAGGTTTAAACAGATTACTGTTCTTCCAACATTGAAGGCAGTAGTCTTAGATATAGTTTAGTTTTAGATTAAAATTTGTACTTTAATTATTAATTTTATTAATATAAGTTTAAGATGTAAAAATCGTATTTTCTTAACCCTCCAATTGCAGCCTACGTAACTGGCGCAGTCGGTAGGATAGCCGAGATATAAGTCACTGAATTGCTCAAGGACGTCGGCTATCTCGGATCTACATCGTGGTGCAGCGGGAGGCGTATCAAGACATAGATACAAAGAGGTACGATTTTTTTTTAAAGTACTTTAGAATTTTTCTGGAGTTGCTTTCCTTTTATCTTTAAGTAAATCCTTTAAGTAAATTTTATTTTAAATCAGTTCTTTTAATTAAAATTTAATTAGTAGTAGTTATTAAGTTAGTTTAAATTAATTATTCCACGTTTCCCATCTATTCCAATCTTACAACTATACTTTAATTTGGTTAAAATTCGGTAACAGAATGAGAGAACATATAACTAAGTATGTTAACGATTGCAATATGGCTATCAGGTTAAATATCATTGAAATTAGCTAGGCCACATTTTCAAATTGAACTTCCATTTATTAAACCTAAAATTACATTTATATTTGCTTAACAATAAAGAAATGTATAAATTCTTAATATAACTGGAACACTCTCTAAATATGCGCAGGCATATTTTTTTGAGATGTAATAGAAATTAGTGTCGTGTGCAGCTTGTTATTGTTCTCTAAAAAAATTAAATAATTTTCATTTTAAAGGTAATATCGCCGTTCTCCTGTCCTTAGTCCTTTGACCACTATAATTTTCTCGTAATAAATTCCAAATCATCCCTTTAAGCAATATCTAGTAAGAATTCTCTGTACATAGAGGCTGAATGCCCGAAGATATTATATTTATACCTCTGTACATCATTCAAGATAAACCAGACTAAAGAGAGTTAAAAACATCAGCAATACTCTTAAACTCTATCAACCTCCGGAAACTTCACTCAATGAATTAATTCAAGATTGGCCCTACAGACACCAGTTAAATTAAATAAAGTCAACGACAATATACCTAATATATCATACCACGAATCAAATTTACTTAGTACTAATCATTGCAAGTGTACTTGGTATTGGAATTGCTTATAAACGATTTCGGCTCCAAATCTCAAAAAATACCACACCACACGAAGCAACAGACAAAAATAATGAACACGAAATGGATACTGCAATTAACCCCCATGAAGTTATAGTTGATATCAAGAAAATCTCAGCAACTTTTCCCTCTCAAGAATAGTTGCTGATCTGCGGAGGGAGATGTTATATAGCGCTCGGTGTCACAGGCGGAAAACTTATTTAATATTATAATGTGTCCGTCTGATAGGCGGCCGAGCGCCCGAAAACGCTGACAAAGGAGAAGATCGGGTGAACAGCGCCGGTGGGAAAGGAATTTCTTCCGTTCCCACACTTATTATTCCATCGTGGAGTAATTAAGTCGTAGGTTAAGTTAGATTTAGTTAGGTTTAGGTTCAATATTATATAACAATTATATATAAGTTAGATTAATTTAGGTTTAAACAGATTACTGTTCTTCCAACATTGAAGGCAGTAGTCTTAGATATAGTTTAGTTTTAGATTAAAATTTGTACTTTAATTATTAATTTTATTAATATAAGTTTAAGATGTAAAAATCGTATTTTCTTAACCCTCCAATTGCAGCCTACGTAACTCATACATAAACTAAAATCAGTTGAAGCTAAAAAAAAACAGCAACTTTTAAATGTTAAAAAATAAATATATTTATTAGATTTTTTTATCTGTTTTCTTTATTTTCTTCTAAACGAAAACAATAGTCAAATAATACAATATGACACTATCACGAGTTTCTAGTTAAAAAAAAAGGTCCACTCATATAAACACTACGATTTTTCTCTTATTTACCATAATTAATTTCATATACAATAATTTTTAAATTTAGAACTTAAATTTAGCGCGATTTAAAATTGACCTAGAGCTGTGTAACTAGATAAATCACAGTGAAAATATACAAAAGAAATTTATCTTTAAGCAAGTTTAAAACCACCAGTTAGTTTATCAGACAGTTATTTTTAATATTATCTTTTTCTTACAAATTTAATAAGAAAGAGATGATATTTGGCAGATGAATATCTGCCAAATAATCAAACAGAATTTTATCAAACTGTGGTCACGCACGAAGCTATACACCGCTCTCAACTCTGAGTTCAACCTTGAGAGTTATCTTGGGATGCTGTTTTCTTTCATGGATTACAATTTAATTTAGTTCTCAAGATCGATCTCAGAGTTGAGAGCGGTTTATAAATACGGGCCTTAGTTACTTTTCTATACATGCATAAAATAATGTCAAATGTTAATTGATTAGTTGCTAGTTAATTAATTGTTATATTAGTAGAATACTTCCATTTTTGTTTTAGTTTATGGACAAATACAATTACAATTTTATTTATTTTGTTAATTATAAATATTTTTTGAAATTGTTGTCAACCATTTTAGTGATTAGTAAACTATGACGTCATCAGTTACAACAATGTGGCCGTTACTATATTTTATTTATATATTTTAGTAAGTTATTAGACATATACTTTCTATTATACTCTGTGATACATAAAATTATTTACAAATATAACTATTGTACCATCACAATCCGTCTGATTATGTTAGTATTAAAATTTAATCATAACAAATGTGCCTCGTTGATTAAAATAAAAATGTTGAAAACTTAGATAATAAAATAATATATTTTTTTTAGAAAAAGTATTTTTCTTTCCTAAGTGTAGAATAACACAAAAAATATGTTAAAAATAGGTTGTAAAATAATTTAATAATATTTTCAGGCATTTTTTTTACAAAAAAATAATGGAAAGAGAAAAAAAAACAAACAGATTTTTCTTAAACAGAGGCACACTTATATCCAAAACCTAGTTAGATTTTAGTAATTATAAAATATATTGTAATAATATTTACAGTCGATAATATAATACAGTCAAGATGATAGATTTTAGAGATTATTTGTTAGATAAAATAAATTCTACTATAAAAAAATATTTTAGAAATTGGTAATGAATTGCCAATATATTATTCAAAATACATAAGAGAACAATTTAAAGTATCTTTAATATATTTTTTTAACACAAACAAGGTAAATATTTTAAAGTAAATCAAAAACAAAAGTTCATAATAAATAAACATTTTAAAATTAAATTTAAATATAATTAAGCAAAAAAATAAAGTCTTTTGAGAATGACTGGATGTTAGTAAAAAGTTGGATGTAACTTTTTTATGCTTTTTTATGTTGGAAGCAAATATTATTTTTATAGCAATTAATAACTTATCTTAATATAAAAATGATGTTAATATAAGAAATATTTGACCAAATAAATACATTACCAATTCCTAAATAATATTTTAGTTAAAAGAAAGCAACTGTCAAAACAGTTAAAAAAAGAACTGTCTTTATAGAAATTAAAATTATAACTTCCAATTTTTTTTAAATATTTATATGTGGCATTTAATCGTTTAATTGATATTAACTTTCAGGTACACAACTATTTTGGAAGCTCATAATAATAAAAGTTTAAATAATCTAGTCAAATTATTAATAAAACCAGTTGTGCCAATAACGAAATATAATATTAATCAGCTTCACGCTGTATCCCGCATACAGCAGGGTAGGCAGAGGGAACCTACTGTAAGACACTCCGTCCCCCATTTTCTCTTCACTCTCTTTCCGCATTCTGGAGGCATTGCGTGTTAAGTGACAGAACTCACTTAGCCGCGCTTTGCCTCGACACCAGAGCGAAGAAATAGAAATATAAATTTAAGTAAATATTTCATCTCCTCGAGTGGAGATCGAACCCACAACCAGTCGGTTTTACAATTACACTTTGTGTTACTGCGCCACGACTGGCCTCATGACGAAATTATTTATTTATTCGCTTCACGCTGTATCCTGCATATCGCTGGTTAGGCAGAGGGATTCTAATGTGATATCACTTCGTTGCCCACTGCAAAATTTTGCGAAACCTTGCGTGTTGAATTGTTACCAGAGCGAAGAAAGAGATTTCCCCAAGGGAGAATCAAACTCCCAACCGTCGCGTTGGCTGACACTCCATGACGGCCTCTATATATATTTATAATCTATTCTTATTAAGTTGGCATTATTTTCATACATAAACAATTTCTTTTATCAGTTGGCAAAACTGGTCCAAATTAAAAATAAAGCAAAACGTCAAAAAATAAGAACTTTACATACATTTATAGCTCAGTTTTAGTTTTCTTATATTACACAGAGTGTATAAGCAAGAAGCATCTTTAGTATACAGCGTGTTTTTTTAAATATATGTAATAAATAGTATATATATTTAAAGAAATAAAACATATATTTTAGCACTATATGAACTGGCTGTATCATTGATTAAGATATCCCTTACATATACATTCGATAACATAAAAAAATGTTAGATGGTTATATAGAAGTCACTAGACAGTCTGTCATTTAGTCGTAGGTCAGTACGGGTTCATAACTCGACGTGGGATGACGGCTGTCCGCTCACAGGTATTGCTGCTACACCTAAAAAGTAGAATAAACAAGCGTCTGGAACATTATTAATATTTTTATTTTGTTAGTAATGATTTTTAGTTGTTTTAATTAATTTAATGATATAATGACATAATGATTAATGATACAGGTGGAAGTTTTATTATGAGATGAATGTAAATAGTTTTGTGAACTGTTAATATTATTATTTTTTTTAGCGCAATCGATTGTAATGTTGACAAGGAGAAATTACAAGTTTGATTACCAATATGGGTAAAGCAACATACATATATATAATATAAAATTAGCTTTTAGCACACCGTGGTTACGGATTCAAATCATATAGGGACAATTATTATATTAATAATGAAAATAAGATATAAAAAAAAATATTAAAATTTCATACGTTTTGTATGAAATCTTGATGATTTTAAAATAAAATAAAATCAGCTTCACGCTGTATCCCGCACACAGCAGGGTAGGCAGAGGGAACCTACTGTTAAGACACTCCGTTCCCCACGTTCTGCCGAATTTTGGAGGCATTGCGTGTTGAGTGAGCAGAGCGAAGAAATGGAAATATAAATTTAAGTAAATATTTCATCTCCTCGAGTGGGGATCGAACCCACAACCAGTCGGTTTTACAGTCACACCTCGTGCCGCTGCGCCACGACCGGCCTCATAATTACTATCTATTGATACTGATCTATTGATACTTTTATTTTTTTATTTATTAAGCAGCAATCAAATCAACATTAAGATCTGTATAATACAGTCTATTTAAAATGTAGAGACGATTTTGAAATTGGCCTCCTGTGACTGTTTGCCTTGCTTTTGTTTGTTTACATCTCTTCATCAGTAGTAGTGACATGAGTATATAAATAATTTTATATTTACAAAAAAAAAAATTAATTTTTACAGCACTTCAATATTCGTCTCTACTTTCAGAACACCCCGTATACTATATGCGTATTGTTTGTTACCGATCTCCCCATGAGCGGTGTCGTTGATGGGCGCGGGCGCGGGCAGCGACGCGCGACGCGAGCGCCGGGAGCGCCGCGACCTGCGAGGCAGGAGAGGCCTCGTGTCTTGTGACTCGCTGCTACATGTGGGAAAAACAATATATTGATTAGAGAACTGCTAACTAATTGTTTATTATATTAAGATTTTTTTGGTTAAGGCATTCACCATGTGTACAGTGCTTGATTTAGGTTCAAGGGATGACAAAATCCAGTGTTAAGCTCCGCCATTTTTAAAAAAATATAAATAATAATAAGAATTTTACAGCATATAAAATTTTCACAACCACCATGAACCAGTACGGTTCATTATACCAATAAAAACTTGATTTAGTAAAAAGTAATACTTACTTGTCCTCTTGTTCATTTTCTTCTGTTTGTTGTGCACTCTGAAATAGTAATTATATTATAAAAAATGTATTTAAATTAACCGTAAACAAAAATAGAGTTGATTATTCTATGGAACAGATGTACAGTGCAACCGTATAATACCTAGATATCAAGATTTGCTAAACTTTGTTTATACATTGGAGAAATTGATTATTTAATATCTGCATTTCCTTGCTCTGGTAACGAAGCAAAGCGCGGCGTTCAGTACCGCCACACAACGTGATATGTCTTAAAAATTCGTCGGGAAGTGTGGAATATATGTGTCTTATGTGCTTATCTTGTTATGTGCAAGAAATGAGCGTGAAGCAAAAAAAAAAACTAGTGTAGTACCTCAGGATCGGCATTCTCCGCGTTCTCACGTCCGCGCACCCTCGCTATGAACCGCGCAGCCCTCACAAAGGGATTCTCACTTTGTTCTTGAAACGTACCACCCTGTATAATCAACATCACCATCAACAAATCGTAACATTGTGAATTACTTTTTTAATAGTATTATTGTTACACATTAAACTTTAAAACAATAACTTAAATTATCAAATTTTCTAAATATTCTTTAAACTTATTTATAGGAAAATGGCACAAATAGACTAACGGTTAATTATTAATAAGAAAATAAAAAGAATAAGCGATATTGCCTGTTCCACACACGCAAATAGTTACCTGCGTGGGCGGCTGGCGGGGCGCGTCAACGAGGGGCTCGGTGTCGGAGTCGAGGTCGTCGGGCGCACGCTCGCCGGCCGCCAGCACGCGGCGCTTGCACACGGGGCACACGCGCCTGTTCTGCGTCAGCCACGGGTCTATGCACTTGGCGTGGTATGCTGTCGGGGGGGAACGGACGGACGTATTAACATATGTTTTCATTTTATTTATTACTAATAATTGAGGCCGCAATGGTGTAGAGGCACAAGCTTGCAACTTTAAACGTGTAAAGTCAGCTTCACGCTGTATCTCGCATACTGCAGAGTAGGCAGAGGCAACCTAGTGTTAAAACACTCCGTTCCCCACTTTCTTCCGAATTCTGGAGGCATTGCGTGTTGAGTGGCAGAACTCAACGACGCGCTTGTACTCGATGCCAGAGCGAAGAAATGGAGATATAAATTTAAGTAAATATTTCATTTCCTCGAATGGGTCAAATAGCCGTGGTGCCCCCTGCTAGACAACGAACGAGGCTCTGGCGACCGAGTATTTGGCGGTATAACCAATCACCCTAACAGGTAACTGTTAGAAGAGGCTTCCACAAGCCTGGGAATTAAATACCCCCGAAAGAGTGGCAGGTGCACCTTGGGTAAGTGCTCCGTGTCTTTACCTACTTCTTTTTATTATGATAAGTACAATTATGAATGATGTTACGCCATGCAATCCGGCTAGCCCCTGGCGCTCGCAGGTACCCGGGCCTGTGAGTGAGAAATTTGTTACCGAAGACTCCACAGGAGTGGCTGCCCAGGCTTCTGTGTCAGTTAATTCTACTGGTGAAAAACCTAAAGCAAGGCTAGTTCAGCAAGCTTTTCATAAAGGAATGTTTATCAACAGACCTCGCAGTTCATCAGTCAGTGAACTCTGCATTACCACTCCCCAACCTACCAAGGGCACCATGCCACACTCGCTCGATTGGCAAAAAGTTCCCACAACAAGGTCAGGCAAAAGACGTAGGACTTCTATCTCACCTCCATCTGAAAGCTCACCCATGACCAGCAACAGTTATGATATCCTTCCCGTTGATGCCCCAGAAAGCTTTAATCGTTCTAAGGCTGGAAGTAAACCTCCACCGCTTATTCTATATGGTATAGAAGATGTGACAAAACTTAAAGAAACGCTAGAGACCGTTTTGGATCCATCTGATTTCAGCTTTAAAATAGTTACAAAAACCCAACTTAGAGTAAACTGTAACTCACCAGAGTCCTACAAAAAGCTCATGAGTTTAGTGAGAGAAAAAGGGCTTATTGGGCACACATTCACACGAAAAGAGGATAGGTGTTGTAGAATTGTCATCCGTAATCTACATCATACTACACCACATGATGAGATTATAAAAGAAATAGAGTCTACTGGTAATAAAGTAGTAGGAGAGATTATCAACGCCCGCTCGGGTCCAGAAAAGAAGCCATCCTCTACCTTCTTTGTTAACCTCGAACCTAATATAAACAACAAAAAAGTCAAAGACATAAAATATATATATAATACAGCTGTAAAAATGGAGGATCCGAAGAAACGCAAGACAATCCCTCAGTGCAATAGATGTCAGCAGTACGGGCATACCAAAAACAATTGCACCAAGCCTTTCAGATGTGTGAAATGTGCTGAATCTCATAAGACAAGCGATTGTTTAAAGAAAGACCGGAACAGTCCTGCAAAATGTGCTCTTTGCTTTGGAAACCACCCAGCCAACTACAAGGGATGCTAGGTATACAAAGAAATCTACGATAGAAAATTCAACAAGAGACCCAAACAAGCAACAATCTCCCAGCCTAAGTCTTCGACAATGAAAGAAGAACAGGTGAAAAATATAAAAACTATAAACAATCCAACCACAGTAAGTAACGAAAACTACCAACAATCGAACGCCACCTTCATCCCTACATACGCGGGAGCCGTTAAGGGACCCAACTCTCAACAATCGACTTCTAACTTGGTCGAAGATCTGCTAATCAAACAGTCTGAGAAAATTGAAGCCCTCCTACAACAAATAAGCTCTATGATGAGTCTTATAGTAAAACTAGTGGATAGATTGTCACATTCATAAACATATTTCGCTTGGCAATTTGGAACATAAATGGTTTACCACCAAATAAACACGAGCTTGAGTTACTAATAAATTTGCACAAATTGGACATTATTCTTATATCTGAGACGCATTTCACCGAAAGAAGTCAAATCAATATCCCAGGTTATAAAATATACTCCACCAATCATCCTGACGGCACTGCTCATGGAGGAACCGCAATTGTCATCAAAGAATCCATTAAACATCACCAAGAAACGAACTTTAGATCGGACTATCTACAGGCTACGTCAATTACGGTGAAAGATAAGATGGGAAATTTAACTATCTCGGCAGTGTACTGTCCTCCGAGGCACAAAATTTCCGAAAGCCAGTTCTCTCTGTACCTTCCCGCCCTGGGAAATAGATTCGTATCGGGTGGTGATTGGAACGCAAAGCACACGCATTGGGGCTCTAGATTAATAACCACAAGAGGTAGAGAACTGAAGAAGAGTATTGATAACCTGAACTTGTCTACAATTTCAACAGGCGAACCGACATACTGGCCAACAGATCGTAATAAAATCCCCGATCTCCTGGATTTCTTTATAGTTAAGGGAATCTCTACTAACTACATTGACATAAGTTCATGCTTGGACAGTATATCAGATCACACTCCAGTTCTAATGACAATCTCAACAACAAATATATTAAAGGAAATTGATGAACCCTACCTCCATAATAAGAGAACTGACTGGGAATCTTTTAGGGAAATTATTAATGAGAATATTGACTTGAAAATCCCACTGAAAACTCCTGATGATGTGGAAAGAGCAACAAAATATCTTTCGTGTCTTATACAAGAAGCAGCTTGGAGAAGTTCTCCGAATTTACATAGTGTTAAACTGAATAGAAACGCTATTAATGCTGCCCTGAAGTCTCAAATTCGGGAAAAAAGACGACTGCGCCGAATCTGGCAAACAAGCAGACACCCTTCCGATAAAACTGCATTTAATCGAGCCTGTTCAGACCTTAAGAAAGCAATTAAAGCATTTCAAGAAGAACAGTTTGAACAATACGTGGAGTCCTTGAGTGCTCAAAAGGCTTCTGACTATTCATTGTGGAAAGCTACTAAGCACCTCGACCAACCACAGAGACCTAAGCCCCCCATTAAAACAATGATCGATGACTGGGCCCGATCAAATAAGGATAAAGCAGAGACTTTCGCCCTTCACCTTCATACAATTTTTTCACCCAACGATGCTGATGTTGAATGTGACGAGGGATCGATTGACAGAGCTCTAGGCCGAGACTTACTTTCCGATTCTACAATAAAGCCCACGACCCCAGGAGAAGTAAGAAAAGTGATTACTAAATTAAAAAACAAATCAGCACCTGGCTATGATTTAATAACTCCGGTGGTGTTAAAGGAACTCCCAAAAAAAGCTATAGTCTTTATTACCATCCTCATAAACGCTATTTTTAGAGTCTCCTACTTTCCTGATCACTGGAAGGTGTCCCAGATCATCATGATTCACAAACATGGCAAACTGGCTAGCTTAGCATCTTCATATCGCCCAATCAGCTTGTTGCCAATTATATCAAAAATTTGCGAAAAAATAATACTTGCACGGCTCACACCAGTTTTGGAGGACCTAAAAATTATACCAGATCACCAGTTCGGCTTCCGCAAATATCATTCCACTATAGAACAAGTGCATCGAGTTTGCGACACTATTCGCCAATCTATGGAACGTAAGGAATACTGTTCATCTGTGTTCTTGGACATACAACAAGCGTTTGATAGGGTATGGCATAAAGGCTTACTCTACAAAATACGCACCTTACTACCTCATTCATACTTTGAGCTGCTCAAGTCATACCTTTCCGACAGGATATTTCAAGTCAAAGAAGAAAACGCCCGCTCTAACTTTTACTGCTGCAGAGCGGGTGTCCCTCAAGGATCTGTACTGGGCCCATTCTTGTACACTTTATACACGGCAGATCTCCCTACTGCCGACAATGTCATCACAGCAACTTTTGCTGATGATACTGCCATCTTAGCAAGTCATCCACAGCCTGAACTTGCTTCTAGTATATTACAAGTACACGTTAAGAAAGTTGAGAGCTGGCTTAAAAAGTGGAGAATGAAAGCTAGTGCATCAAAATCCGCGCATATCACTTTCTCCCTTCGGCAAGGAAATTGTCCTGCAATAAGCTTAGGCACAGAAACTCTTCGTCATGTGGACTCAGTCAAATACCTTGGTCTACATCTCGACCGACGACTCACCTGGCGAAACCATATAAGAGCGAAGCGAGATGAAATGAATGCCAGAATTAGAAGCCTGTATTGGCTACTAGGAAGGAACTCCAAACTGTCACTGGAGAATAAACTGCTGGTGTATAAGGTGGCCATAAAACCCATCTGGACATATGGGATCCAACTCTGGGGGAGCTCTAGTAACTCTATCTCTACTAGTAATATTGAAATCCTTCAGCGCTCACAGAATGCTGTGTTGAAAACTATCACCAAGGCTCCCTGGTTTATAACCAACACCGAAGTACACCAGTTCGCAGAAATTTCTACAATTAGAGAGGAAATAGCTATCACTTGCTCTAGATACAAGTCTCGCTTGTCTATTCACCCAAATAAACTAGCCGTAAAACTGCTCGACCCAGTTCAATACCAACGTCTGAAAAAACCTAACATCCTAAAACTGGACGAAAGATTCGTTTCGTAATAATTTAAGAGACCTTGTTATTGGATAAGGGCCTCTACATCTCATGATATTAGTACACCTCATTTGATTATAGTATTAAATACTGATTGCAAATAGTTATACTTATAAAAAAAAAAAAAAAAAATCCTCGAATGGGGATCGAACCCACAACCAGTCGGTTTTACAGTCACACTTGGTGCCCCTGCGCTACGACTGGCTTTAAACGTATAATATTTAATATTTTCATCTTCCTTGCTCTGGTGTGTTCTTTCAGTTTTTTTTAATTGTCTGGCCAAGGTCTCGTACCGTGCGCACAGGGCAGCACGCGCAGCCGCTCGCCCTCCTGGTAGTCGTCGAGGCAGATGGCGCAGGTGTCGTAGGGGTCGCCCTTGCTGAACTTGCAGGTGGGAATCTTGCGGAGCGCCCTGTTGGGGAGGCGGTGGCGCCGCGCCCGCCGCCTGTCTTTTATACATTTTACTATCTGGGCAAAAATATTATTTTATTATAAATATTATAAAGAAAGTTTTAGATGAAGGGTATATATTGTAAAAAAACCTATATTGAATTTGATTTAGTTATCGTGAACACAAACCAAGAATAAATATTCTAACGCTATAGTGACCCAGCAGAACAGTCTTTAGCATTGCATATACATGATATGGCCTAAGATCCCATCGCTTAAAACTGTAGGGATCAGATTTTCTAATGAAACTTATATTTAAGAATGATACATGATAGTAGAATAGATTACACTAGGGTTGCCCAAAAAAATCCTGCCGCAATCACCTTTAATTAAAGTTTTTCGTAACTCGTTTTTGGAGAAAATTGCACTCATATGTTTTTTATGTGAATCGCCAGCTCTCAGTCTACCGCAAGCCCAGGGTTGCCTGGTTTAAAGAGGTCAGTTAATGTTAATATTTGCACTTATGTGTTTTTTTAATGAATTATATATCAAATTAAAGCTTATTTTTTTCTCATCACTAAAACACAACCATGTGTTGTAATCTATTCTGCTATCATATATCATTCTTAAATATAAGTTTCATTAGAAAATCTGATCCCTACAGTTTTAAGCGATGGGATCTCCACCTAATAGTACGATCCTAATTTTGGGTAGTGATGACATTTAAAATATTTTTATACACTTCCACATATGCCAACTGAGGTGTTGAATTTCGCCACCTAATATTTTTTTTACAATTTGACAATAAGCCCTCGTTAGCAAAGTACCAATACAAAAAATACAAAAAAAAAAACCTAAATGTTGCTCTGAAACTTTTTATGTATTATACAGGGTGGAAGTGTAAGCACCACTTTAAATGAAACCACAGTTTTAACTACTCTATAAAAACCTAATATAAATCAGAAAAAAATAAATTCCCAAAAATGAAAAAGTTATTTTTTCAAATAAAATAAATAATAAAAAAATAAATAAATTAGCTTTACGCTGTATCCCGCACACAGCAGGGTAGGCAGAGGGAACCTAGTGTTAAGACACTCCGTTCCCCACTTTCTGCCGAATTCTGGAGGCATTGCGTGTTGAGTGGCAGAACTCAACGCCGCGCTTAACCTCGACACCAGAGCGAAGAAATGGAAATATAAATTTAAGTAAATATTTCATCTCCTCGAGTGGGGATCGAACCCACAACCAGTCGATTTGCAGTCACACCTCGTGCCGCTGCGCCTCAATCAAAAATCAAATCAAAATAAATAATAAAATTGTCGTTTTAAAATAAAACGCCATTTGTAAGGACGACGCACGCACACATAAACCTACCAAAGGAACGCCGCCGCACACGCCTCATTCCGAAATCGAGTCGTAGGTATTGGCGATAAAGTTCAAAGTTGTTTAACCTTTAGTAGTATTTTTGTAGTACTAAGTGTTTACGTTATTGAGATCTATACGTAATTGCGTCACACGAAATACAGGTATGGATAAAAATCGTGAAATGAAAAAAAAATCCTACGTCCAAACAGTTTGGGGCATCTTGATTAATTTCTTTAGGTATGGGTTTGATATGATATATGCTGTTTCCGTAAAAGGAGCGCTGCCTCTTCCACCCTGTATATCAGCTTCACGCTGTATCGCGCACACAGCAGGTAGGCAGAGAGAACCTAGTGTTATAACACTCCATTCCACACTTTCCCCCGCAATCTATAGGCATTGTGTGTTGAGAAATAAATATTTCATTTCTTCGAGTGGGGATCGAACCCACAACCAAACGATTTTGCAGTCACACTTTGTGCCTCTGCGCCATGACTGGCTTCATTATATATAACTATATTAATGTAAAACTAAGCACTGGATTCCACCATACAACTCTAAATACAGTGAAACTAGTGTTATATAACTTTAATAAAAATAAAACAGTAAAAAATACTTACCATTAATATAAGTATAATAATCAAACATAATACAACAACAATGGCGAAGGGCAGAAGCAAATGTGTGTTTATGTTGAACGGCAGATCCCCATTCATCACTATAAAATAGCTGTAACAAAAATACAATACAATTAAAACACAAAAAAAATAGTTTTAAAAAAAATAAAATTAAAAAAACATGAGCATATTGTATTATGTAACATATAGTATTATCTGAAACGTTGAAACTTTGGCCCTTGGTTTAATCTTGGCCGAAATGAAGAGTAAGGATAAAAAAAAACAGACTTTTCAAAATAAATAAGATTTCTATGACTTTTATTAAATTCATACTGTTTCCCCCATGCAGCAGCAGCAGGATAATCTAGTGTTAAAATACTCCATTCATCACGCACTCCTGTTTCGTAACATACGAAACACAACGCATAAAAAAATTAATATAGCGGGAATCGAACCCGCGCTACCTGAAAACACTCCAATAAGTTCCTATCGATTTAAGTCGAAATTTTTACATATCTGTTAAACAAGTAATTCTAAATATTTCTTTAGTGTGTTGACATTAAAAAGTTTAAAAAAAAACCACCGACATTGTGAAAACTAAACCATTTCCGGGATGTTATTAGAATAGTAATATATTTATTAAGGGTGCCGTTTGAAAAGGAAAACAAAAGGTGAGGCCATTGTAGGATCATTATTTCTCCTCGTATGTTACAGTTGTTTAAAATGCTCTGAAGCAAGCGAATCAAGGCGAGGTAAAATAAGGCTTGTGATTGTCAACGCGACAGGTTGCGGATTGGATTCCTACTAGAAGAAATCAAATATTTAATATTTTCATTTCCGTGCTCCGGTAATGGGCTCCGGCCAATCGTGGCGCAGGGGCACAAAGTGTGACTGTAAAATGAACTGGTGTGGGTTCGACGCCCAATCGAGGAAATGAAATATTTATTTACATTTATATTTTCATTTCTTCGCTCTAGTGACAAGGCAAAGCGCGGCGTTGTGTTCCGGCACTCAACACGAAATGCCTCCAGAACTCGGCGCAAAGTGGGGAACGTAGTTTCTTAACATTAGGTTCCCTCTGCCTACCCTGCTGTGTGCGGGATATAGCGTGAAGTTGATAGTGAGGAGATAAAGCGCAGCGTTGACTTTCATCATTCGCCACGCAATGCCTTCAGTTTTCGGCGGAAAATGGGAAACGTGTGTTGGGAGCTGAGTGTCTTCACACTTGGTCCCCAGGTACCATATGCCTACCCTGCTATATGCGGGATACAGTGTGAAAATATAAAAAAAATGTGCACAAATAAGTGTTTGTATAACACTTGAGATAAATATATTATCACAATATTTATGATAAGTTTCCCAGTATATGGTTAGGAATCCCCACTTCCAGCAAGATTAGTTTTATTTAAATATTCGATTAATAAGAAAAATGAGACAAAAAACATTTTTAAACGTAAATTTAGATTTTTTATAAGCTCCACATATTTTCTATGTATAGAATTTTTTTGTTTTTATTTCCTTATTTCAGCTGAATGCGAGACATTGAGACATTTATCGCAGTGGGGAAGTATAAATAAATGAAATATAAAGCAATGGCGGTGGGTTTTATTTCAATGAAACATACTTGAACTCGGATGTCCATATATTTATACAGGGTGGAAGTGTCAGCACCACTTTAAATTAAACCACAGTTTTAACTACTCATTAAAATATCTATCTAATACAATTTAAAAAACAAGATTATTCCCAAAAATGAAGAAGTGATTTTTTCAAACAAAATAAATAATAAAATATTGTTGTAATATAAAACGCCATTTGTCAAGAACGACGCACGCACTCATAAACCTATCAAAGGGAAACCGTCACATACGTCTCATTCCGAAATCGAGTCGTAGGTATTGGCGGCGAAGTTCAAAGTTGATTAACCTTTAGTAGTATTTTGTAGTAGTATGCATTTACGTCATTCGCATCTTTGCGTAACTGCGTCACACGAAATACAGGTATGGATAAACATAGTGAAATGAAAAAAAAATCCTGCGTCTAAACTGTTGAGTTATCTTGATTGATTTCTTTAGGTATGGATGTGAAATATTTTACCCTATATGCTGTTTCCGTAAAAGGAGCGCAGACACTTCCACTATATATAAAAGTTTTTTTTGTCGGTCTAGCTATGAAAGTCAAATAATTTTATACAAAATAAGAAGTTACAAGCGTAAATTTATGAACGTCGAACAAATTACCACCAGTTCACTAAAGTTATTGCCTCAGACCTGAGAAGAACCTCAAACCCATCTCACTAAAAAGTGCGGCGTTGGATTCCACAACTTAATAAACAATAAAAAAATTATGTAACAAACAAACTTACTGATTTGTATATGTGTACTCTTCAGATAATATAATACCAGAAAGATCACTCACGAACACCGACGAAATTGTTATACCTTCCGAATTATTTGCGTACATTGTCTCTGAAAAACATAATATAATACTAAATTATTATATTAGATATTTATATACAAGCAAAAATAAGGTGCCAAGTTGCACGTTTAATTTAAATATACAATTGAGAATTTTCAGAATATATACAAAAACATACACAAATGTATGGATTTTAGATTCAATTTCCACTCACACAGGGAATGCTTGTAAGATTTTTATTTTATTTTTAATTACATACTGCGAAAATTTTCAACGTAACGGGACTCAAATCCGCACCTCTTGTTTATAAAGCCGACGTCAGAATTCTAATACGCTTGATACAATATATATTTGTCTTTTAAATATTTTCAATACCATGGTTTAGTAGGCATTGTGTAATTTAAATTTTCTTTATTTAATGTCTCTTAAAATGAGCGGAAAGTAGAGGAAGACCACTCCCGGGTTCCATAGGTTCCACGCTTCTGCATATTCGCTTCTACAAATAATCATGCATGCTCAATGAATTTTATCACTTACAAAAAGAACATAAACATATTCAATCCCATCCATTTTTTTCACAACCAAATTGACACTGATCAACATTTACACATCCAAGTGTCACAGATAAAAAAAATATAAAATTGAAAATATATATATATATAAAAAACAACCGCTGTAAACGTCCACTTGGCAATATATACAAAACACAATGGATGAACGGGATGGCACGATAACAGTGTAACTATTCACTTTACTTATCTGACCACAGGTGCTTGTATTTGTAATGCTTTTAACTGCACGGAAAAAGGATTTGTACTTTAATTACTCTGTATACGTATTAAAATTGAGTAAGAGCATATTTACAAGTGAAATTTCTATTTTTAGTAATAAAGTCGTTATAGGGAAGAAGAACCCGGCGAAATGGTTTGTTTGTTTACATTGTGGTAATCGTAATTTATCTCTTTGTAGCAGATTCAAGTTCACACAGAGCAATGACATATTGACAGATTTGTAAATTACATTATTTATTATTTTATTAAAAAATATTAAATAAATAACAATTTTTTATAAAACATCATGGTATTTTTATTTTATGTATGGTTTGTGTGAATGTACTTAATTTTCTCTAAGTGCATGTTTAAAATCACTCCAGAGAAAAAAAACCCTGTTAAGTAGTAATTAGGTGAACCCAAAACAATGTTTTTTTTTGTTTGTTTGTCCGTCATCTGTGCGTTTGTTAATCTCACGTTAATCTCAGGAAGGGGTTGATCGTTGGAAAACTTAATAAGTTATTATTTATTACATTTCCAAGTATTTTGTTCGCCAAAATTACTATAAAATAATTGTTAATATAACAATCATTGGCTGAAATTTTAGTTTCAAATGTATGGATGTTTATCTTATCTATATTTTTAAAATAATATTATTAGAGCACATAGGTGATTCAGATTAGTAAACAAACAATTGTGTTGTTCAAGCGGGCGAAGCCGCGTGCGGGTCGATAGTCTTTAATATATACATATATTACTCACCCAATTCGCTTGAGTTAACATTATGGACGATAGCGCAGTCGAAGCCTGCTGCTTGTGCATTCCTTATTTTTTTCTCAAAACTACAATTGTATCTGTGGATATAATAATAAAAGTTATAACATTATGTATTCAATAGACTTCGGAAAAACTAATAATAATTAAAATATAAACATCATATAATAAGAGTCTTTTTGTGACTGTGACGCGAAGGCTTTTGGGTTCGATTCCCATTCGGGGAACTGAATTATTATTTATTAATATTTTCAGTTTCTTCGCTCTGGCACCAAGACAAAAGCTCGGCGTTAAGTTCCGCCACTCAACATGCAATGCCTAGAAAAATTCGGCGGAAAGTTGGGAACGGAAACTTAACACTAGGTTCCCTCTGCCTACACTGCTGTGTGTGGGATACAGCACGAAGCTGTTTATAGGTATGTACTAAGAATTTACATGTTTCAATACCTGGCAAGTATCACAACCCATTTCCCAGTAAAGTTATCAGGGTCTACCGGTGGTTTGTTCATAGCACTGCACCCATCTTCCGGTTCCCCCTTCACCAGGTAGCCCTGTAGTCCATCCGGAGGCAGTTCCGGACCAAAACTTGCTGGCATATCGGGAAATTCTGCTGTCATCTGAAATATATATATAAAAAATTGTTTTACTCTATATCCTGCATACAGTAGAATAGTCAGAGGATCCTAGTGTTAAGACATTTCGTTCCCCCGGCGTCGCCCAATTTTGGATATTGAGCATTGAGTGAAGGAACTTAATGTTTCTGCAATTTGTCTTGTTACCAGAGTGAAGAACTGAAAATAAATAATTTCCTCGAGTGGGAGTCAAATCCACTTCGTTTACAGTCAGACATTGTGTCGCTGCACCCACAGCGGCTGTTATCTGAGATTTATATAAAAAATAAAATGGATTATATATGACATTTATGGACATTGGTTGAAAAACCGATTTTTCTGTATTGAGAATAGCTTAAGTATTCAATATGATTTTTGAAGGATAACAAAATTAAATCTCCAAAGTGTATTCATATAAAACTATCCATGGAATATTTATTAAAGAAAATTAATTATGTTTTGAAAATAATAAATTGAAATATATCAGACTATATACGATAAATTTGTTTAAATTTTACTTAGTAATATTTGTATTCGTTAGGCGTTATCGTCATTTTTATAGGCATTGGCAGGAGAAAAACAGAATAAAATTTCATAAAATTCTCTAAATGAGTAAAAAATTCTGGAAATTTCAAAATCCATCCATCCATGTAGGCCAAGTAGTGTAGGTATAAAATCGTTCAAATAAAAATCGATTAAAATACAATAAAATTTATATTTAATAGATAAATAATTAATATTGATTTTATTTGTATTTTTTCTTATCATACTAAATACAGGTAGTCTACCGGCTACACACAAGGTTAAGGACATTCATATTAGCGTAAGAGGTCAAATAGCAGCCGCTCTTTTTAAATAGGTTTTTAAATTTGTAACAAGGATAGAATTTAGGATAAATTTCTAAATAATTATAATTGTATAAACAAATTAAAAGTAAAACAATAACACAACAAAGTGCAAATAATATCTATTTAAAACATTTTAAGTGTAAACAAATTTTGATAAGATTTATAGAGTGGGTTTCAAATATTATTATGACAGACAATGTGGAACTTTCATAATATTAAAAGATTAATTTGTTTAAAAAATATGTTTTTTTTTGGATGGTAACTAAGGAAACAACAAAAAACCAATGGTTGTAGATTCAATTTCCACTCAGGGTAATGTGCTAAATTTATTACATTTCAAGGCAATATGGCTACCAAAAATATGTGGTTCAATACCACCATCTAAAACGCAAAAAAAAAGTGAATCATACTAAATATAATTAACAACACTTGAAAATATTTACTTACAATATGCTGGATACCAGCAATGTGCATCACTATAATACCGTTTATAGCTGGATGAGGCATTTTTGATCATTGATTTTTATTGAAGAAAAAAAAAAAGAAAACTAAAAACTCTAAATTTAACCCATTTACTATATTTTTAGACATACACTGTCAACCAATACCGCGTTTACTACCGCACAATTTTCCAGTGTCCATGTGTGTATGTGAATGAAATAACTATGTGTTATTTATTCACTTAGTCCTTATAATAAAATGCTAACTATAGATATAGAAATTGTTTATTTTTAATCATTAAATGCCATCCGCACCTTTAAAGTTTATTTGAATATAAAATTTACACACGTCCCGCCCACGGCTTCGCCCGCTTGTACTACACTATTAGTTATTTTCTCATCTGAATTACTTTAGTGATCTTACAACATTATCATTTTAAGGACAATATCCATATATTGATAGCTTACGTTTTAACCAAATTAATACGAAATAAAACTTTTTTATAGCAATATTATCTCACACAGCTCTTTATACTCAAATAATATTTTTTATTTCTGAACTTATTTTATTTAAAACTAAATATATTAATTTATTTTCGGTAACTTCCCCTATATAAATCAGGGAAGTTACCGAAAATAAACTACAATAGTGAAAGCATTTCAATTGGTTAAGCCGTTTCTGAGATAAATGTGAACAAGCGTACAGACAAACAGAGAAAAAAATTAAAAGGACTTTTTCACATTGATATATTGCGATTTTATTGATTTTTGCATTGTTAATGAAATTAATAGATACATGTACAATTAAAAAATCTATAAAAAAAAAGAATTAGAGGCCGTTGCTGTAATAAAGCCAAAAGTTATGGTTTCATTTCTCGTCGTAACTCTTGGGTTTAAACTATTTTCATTTCCTCAATCCGGTGTTGAGTTCCGTAACCCAACCCACAACATCTCGAATATTATAGGGTAAGTGGGGAACGAAGTATCATAACTGTAGGGTATACCCTGTTATATGCGGGATACAGCTCGCGGCTATTTTGATAAATGAACCCGTCACCATCGACGTATTACAAAAAGAAAGAAAATATAAAATTACTAGCGACCTTTTCCGTGCGCACGTCTCAATGTCGAGGTCTACCTATACTTAACTCCATACTGGCCTTGTACAAACTTTGTATCGTATGCAGTGTTTCGATAGTTTTGAAGAATTTCTAAGGTTTTATCACTAAGTAGATAATGGACACTCATGTGTAGGTCATTTGAGACGCCTTGAGATTATAGTGAAAAAAATAAATGAATTAAATGTTTATAATAATAAATGAAATAAATGAATTAGGTATTTGAGTAAAATACTAATAATAAAATATAGTCATTTTAGAACTCGTCTGAATAAGCAAATATTCTGAGTCCATAAGAAAGACGCTAAAAGTCCTTTTGTAAAAAAAAACAACATTCAACAGTCTATACCTACTGATATAATAAAGTAGAGGAGTTTGTTTGTTTATTTATATGCTAAAATATCTGGAAATATCGGATTCACTTTTTTTTTGTTTTATATGAAGCCCACATTCCTCAGGAGTGCTATAAGCCATATAATATTATTGGCGTAACTCTTAGCATTAAATTACGAAATAACAACAATTATGAACGTTATCCAATTACTTGAACCGCGTGCGTTGCAGAAATGGTTAAATACATTGTACTACAAAAACATTAAATTTCATTTGTTCTAAAATAAAGTCCGAGACACCATATATCTATGTTCCATAAATCAATCAGTTACAATAAGGAGTTTTTTTTAACTTCACACTGTATCCCGCACACAGCAGGGTAGGCAGAGGGAACCTAGTGATAAGACACTCCGTTCCCCACTTTCTGCCGAAATCTGGAGGCATTCCGTGTTGAGAACAGAACAGGGCAGAACTCAACGCCGCACTTTGTCTCGACACCAGAGCGAAGAAATGGAAATATAAATTTAAGTAAATATTTCATCTCCTCGAGTGGGGATCGAACCCACAACCAGTCGATTTTACACTTTGTGAATCTGCGCCACGATTGGCCTCACTGGAGTTTTTTATTTAACATATATATTGAAAGTGCTTATAAGTTATTTTATCATCAAGGAAAATTTATGAAGATAAATTTTGACTATGGCTTTGTCATGTCAATTTGGACGTTATACTCTACGAGAAAATGTAAAGTGAATATAATTTAACGCTCTGTTTACGCGAGATGCGCCAGCCCTGTGTCAGCATGTCACCAAACTTTATCACTATATATCGCTGTGCCGAAAAAAGTGTACAGGTGCTAGTAAATACAGCATAATAAAAAAAATATAGGCGGTAAGCGGGCGAAGCCGCGAGCGGTATGCTAGTATTAAATAAAAAAATATTTTATGCCACAGGTTAACAAATTTTCTATTAATAACATCGCCAAAACAACACTGGAAGAACACATTTTACATAGGCTTTAGAAATGGATATGAGAAACGTCTATTTAAAAAATATTATAAATCATTATTTTAATTATATTTTATATACAAAAATAATATTTATAAGGTTTTTTTTAATGTACTTTTACACAGTTTTCTCCACAATTTATTATTAACCAAACCGTTAAGTCTCGAGAACGCGAGCAATCGACTAGTTTATCATCTACAGTAATATTCCTTTATTAATGGACGATAAGCAATCTACACAATATGGTCACTTTTCCTGGCGCTCCACCAATTTATAATTGGAATGTATTAATAATTCAATATAATGAAGTTGACTGTACTTGTTGTATATGTACACATTGGCACGCAAACAAAATTAAACTTTGATTTTTTTTTAATTTCACTGTGATTGTAACATTGAATCCCTTTGGATTATTTTTTTTAAAGGCAGAGGCAGAGGGAGCCTGGGAACCTAGTCTTAAGATACGCTGTTCCCATTAAGACACCTCCGTTCCCCACAGTTTGTTGATAAACGTATGTCCTTTGGATGTCAAGAAAGACATGTGACATATATTTATTTAGAAAACGTAAAAAAATTGAACAAAAAAACGTAAAAAAGCGCGGGTTCGAGTCCAGCTACTTTTAAATTTTTATACGTTTTCTAAGTAAGTTTTTTTCTTTCCTAAATGTGAAATAACACTTTAAAAATGTTAAAAAAGTCGTGACAACTAGGTAGTGGGCGACATATATAATATTGCTTATTCTGGAAAATCTTTGTTTAAAAGCCACATATTTATAGAGAGAATCTAGATAAAAATAAATCAGCTTCACGCTGCATCCCTCACACAGCAGTGTAGGCAGAGGGAAACTAGTGTAAAACACTCCGTTTCCCACTTTCTGCCGAATTCTGGAGGCATTGCGTGTTAAGTGGCAGAACTCAACGCCGCTCTTTGCCTCGACACTAGAGCGAAGAAATGGAAAAATATACATTAAAGTAAATATTTCATCTTCTCGAGTGGGGATCGTATTCACAACCAGTCGGTTTTACAGCCACACTTTGTGCCGCTGCGCCACGATTGACCTCTCTAAAATCAAGATAACAAAATTAAATAAAAAAATCATCAAAACCAACGGAAGTCTATTAGAAAATTATCTTATTCAAAAATGCCGCCGAAAATGTTATAAATTATGCAATATATATTTTAAAGTAGGTCAACTTTTTGCTATGATTATGTAGCACGGACAAAGATAAAAAAAATTAAATCAAACTAAAAACTGCTTTTTAGTTTACAAAATTAAGGCCAATCGTGGCGCAGGAGACGAGTGCGTGAGTGTAAACACGACAGGTTGTGGGTTCGAGGATAGAGGAAATAAAATATTTTATATTTTCATTTCCTCGCTCTGGTTACGAGTCAAAGCGCGACATTGAGTTCCGTCACTCAACTCGGAATGACTTCAGAATTCGGCGGAAAGTAGGAAACGAAGGTGTCTTAACGGAAACGGAGTGTCTTAACACTATGTTCCCAGGTACTCTCTGCCTACCCTGCTAACAAAAAAAGCAAGTCAATATGAGTTCTTAAACACAAATATTGCTTTAGTCGTGGAGTTAGGACAGATAAGGATATTTATATCTTTGTATATTGTCTTATCAACTAAGAATAGCAAGAAAAATCCTTGTTTTTATCTAAAATGGAGATACTTCTAGAGATTTTTAGGGTTTCGTACCTTTTAAGGAAAAATGGAACCCTTATAAGATCATTTGTTGTCCGTCTGTCTCTATGTCAAGAGCCTTTATCTCAGGAACCCGCACATAGCAGGGTAGACAGAGGCAACCTAGACACTCCGTTACCATTAGGACAATTACGTTTCCCATTCTCAGCCAAATTCTGGAGGCATTGCGTGTTGAGTGGCGGAACTCAACGCCACAATCTGCCTCGTTACCAGAGCGAGGAAATGAATATATTAAACATTTCATTTCTTCGGGAATCGATCCCACAACCTGTTGCGTTCGTGCCACTGTACCACGACTGGCCTCAATCTAAAAATAATATTAATATTTCCCCGAATCAGGAAAGAACCCACAACAAACGTGTGCTCAGCCAGACACTGTTCTACTAAGCGTCAATGTATTATAAAATACTGCGACGAAAGCTATCAATCAAGAAACTAGGTCATTAGTTTAAATATTATCAACTTATAATATTATTAATTACTCTTTTATTATCTTTAATACGTAAAATTCTCGGTCGTGCGTAGCGATTATTTTTTTGTTATCACCAAAAGTATGATTTACGCTGTATTTTAAAATATGCCACTTTGCCTCGTTACCAGAGCGATAAAATGAAAATATTAAAAATTTCATACCCGTAATGGAATCGAACCTACAACTATCGCATTCCAATCACACGCTTCGCTTGTGCTCTTATGCCACGACGGTCTCAAGGTGCGGTATCTATCATTTTTATAATAAAATATTTTACTTTTATATTTTTACTTATTGTCGAAAGTCAGTCACTAACTCACTGCACCACGGAGTTTTCAATAAAAATGCTGATCCAAGAAAAACATTATTTGGGTAAAGTTAATTTTTAGATAATAGTTTTATCAGATAAACTCAAAATGGTAAAAAAATATAGAATGTATAACATATGTCTATAGTTTATCTAAAATCAATAGCGAAAGTTCATAGAGGCTCACATCTCGAGAGAATTCACGAGCTAGATGTATTAAATTTGCGCCCATATATTTTTCAATTTGCGTTCAGAAATTATATAACATCACTAGCTTTTACCCGCGGCTTCGAACTCGTTGCCATATTGAAATAGCCGTTAGTTGTGTATGTCACATGTGACATGAGTCTGACACATAGACTAAGCATAACAGGTATAGTGGGTCACATCGAATCGATTTATTTTATAAAATATGGCCTTTCACGATCCCGCAGACAGCAGGATGAGCAGAGGGATCGCAATGTTAAGACATTCCGTTCCCCATTTTCCGGTGAATTTAACAAGTATTACGTGCTGAGGAATGGCAGAACCTTACTTCGTTACCAGCGCGAAGCAACAAAAATATTAATAAATAATAACTAATTCCCCCGAGTGGGATCGATCCCACAACCGTCGTGTTAACGGTCACACACATTGCCACTGCACTACGACTGCCTCAAGGAAACTCTTCGGTTTTACAATATTCGTATACATTCCCCGCCCTTCCCTAAATGTTTTCTTTTTATTGGAAAGAAAATATATGTATATTATGTATGACTTATATAGTTACACTTCATTTAGCACCATAAAATTATCAATGTAATTGAATTTCTAATAGCGTGACATCAAACAGGTAAATCACCTGATTGTTGTAACGACTATTTTGTATAAAAAGAGTTACTTTTTAAGTTATTTCTGTAAAAAACTTGCCAAGTGTGAGTCGGGACCACCGTGTTCCGCACTAGTTTCAAGATAATCAATGAGAAGTATAACTTGACAAGACTTGACTTGAAGAAAAGAACTACAAATATAAATAAATATTGGAGATTATTTATAAAACACAATGAAAAAATACGATACGAAAGCGTTTTTTTTATTTAAAAAAAGCTGCAGCACGACAGCATTAAGAGAAGCCGCGTGTTACGTTACTCCCTCGGTTTATATTGGTATTGATTTAAGCCTATCAGCTAAGCCGACGCACTGTCATGGTCGAACGCCAGTGATTAACCTTTTTTATTTGTCGGAAACACTATATTTATTGTGGTTCTACATAAAGTTACACCGTTTGTTCAATGGGACGTCATGCTATGACGCCAGTGGTGGCGTAGTGGCACAAGCGTGCCACTGTAAAAGCGACAAGTTGTAGGTTTGATTCAAACTCGAGGAAATTAAATATTTAATATTTATATTTTCTTGTTCTATTTAAGAGTAATGTCTCTAGAATTCGTTGGATAATAACAAATAGAAATAAATCTCTCTGCCTACTTTACATATATCCGTCTTACAGCGTGAAGGTAAAAATCAAAATTATGAGAAATATTTTCAATGTTTGTCATAATTTTGAGTTTTATGTGTCTATTATGAAAATTTTAGCTTCACATATTTCGTTCATGAGGAGAGACTGTAGTGGAGAACTGACTTACTTTGCAATTTCTGCTTATTTTTGGGACTGTATTACATATTTAGTGTAAAATACAATGGGGGCCCCAACCCAATGATGTCTAACAAAATAAAAGAAAATTTGATGATTTAAATATAACATTCCAATTACACAATTGACACTTTTTTATTAACACTGCTTTTGACCTGAGAAGAATCAGTGCTAAATAAACTCAATAAGACTTACAAATGCAATTGAGTTGCAAGGATGCTAAGTTTGAGAATACTTTTAATATTATTGTTATGGCCAATAGACCAATTTTGGTTCTTAACATAAATAATATTTTCAAAAAAGTATTGAAATACAGCTGTCTGTAAATTTCTTAATTTTTTTCTTAACACTGTAAGTGTAAGGTTATGGGTTCAATGCTCATCAGGGGAAATTAATTATTTCAATTTCTTGAACGCTGTAGAAAAAACTGTAAAGTTGAAGAAAATACATTAAAAAACTTACCGTGTTTGGAAGATTCTGTGAGTATACAATGATATTGCCATTAATTACAGTCAACAGGCTAACAAAGCCAAGGAGGCAAATTTGCTGAGAGTAAAGCATTTTTAATGTACTCCACCACACCCACTCTTCGGTGATGCCGGTCACATTTGATAATATACAATATTATATATATCTCTTCAATGTATCTTCTAACATATTCAATCTGGAAATATTTTAATTGTATTATTAATAACATGGAGAAAATGAAGTATAGACAAGAGTAAAGAACCCAAAAAAATGTGTTAATAAACAGTTATATAGATTATAGTAATATCCAAAATACCAAACGGTGTCCATGGTTTTACATGACCATCAATACCACTATGTAGACATGTTACATGTAATTAAAAGAGTAAGTTAGAAAAATTGAGACACTACTAATTTTGCTATAATTTTAATATAATCATTTATCTTACATTACATGACATGTTGGTACAATGTGCCAAGACAGTCTCTAATGTTAATATATATATATTACAATCATATCAGCAGAGAAAGTGCAGTAGGACAGAATAAATGTTAATCTTGGTTTTAAAAATATGTCCCATACTATTTGTATTTATATTCTTATTTAATTTTGTAAAGAACAAGAATAATATGAACCATTGTTCCACTTCTCTGTAAACTTTTTATTGACTTCTGTTTATATTATATGCATGTACAGTTAACACAATAATACTCAAACATACTTGCATGAATATTTTATTTATATGATTTTAAACAGATATTTGTTCATAACAATAACTTCCATTCTTTTGAGAAATCTCATAATATTTCTCAGTACAATACTTCCTCAGCAATACATAGCCATATTACTTATAATTCAATTATTTTTTATTCATGATATAGAATACGAAAACAGTGTGTCAATATTATGGTATTACTGATATCATTATATCATCATTAAATACCATAAGACTTTCAAATATTATATCAAAATAATACAGATGCTAAATAGAATTTCAAATTATTTGATGTTATACTAAAAGATGACCCATATCAATTCAGTAATATACATATATCATATTTATT
Organism: Heliconius himera; assembly: GCA_021202915.1. Taxonomy (NCBI): domain Eukaryota; kingdom Metazoa; phylum Arthropoda; class Insecta; order Lepidoptera; family Nymphalidae; genus Heliconius; species Heliconius himera. The sequence continues at coordinate 566,396 of JAJHJA010000679.1, read as the reverse complement.
GAATGAGCTCTTATATTTTATATTTTGTCATGTCTAATTACCAACTGTATTAGTCATCTCTAACAGAAATGCAAGAGCAAGTGAAAACCATTATATAAAGAACAATTAGAACCAATTCATACCATATATTTATAGAATTACCATTGAAAATATTAACTTATATAAATATATTACCTAATTAATGTATTTGCTTCGGTTTTTTTATGTTAAAATGTATAAATATAAATAATAGAACGACGCCTCTACCAACACAAAATAATCTGATGAGAGGCTGTAGTATTATTTTGGTACATAATATAATCAAATTGTGGGATAAGAAATATAAATATGTAGCAAAGATAGATGTATATCATCTCGCATATCGCTTGTGTTCATACTTTGCACATGATAATAAGGTCGTTTCGTAACAAAAACAAATGATTATGCGTTATGCACGTAAAAAATTCGTTACAATCAGCCGTTGTATAAAATAATATGGTACACTAATTTAATCTAATTAACAATGGAGACATTTAGTCGGCCTTGAATCACGTGTTAAAAACAATAATAAATTAATTCCTGCTGTAATGTCCACATAAATGCAAACAATGGTACTTACAGTACAATTTCAAATTGTTAATCCAATGTAATTTACGCGTTTCTAAACAATATTTTTTGAGTATTATTATCAAACACAGCACAATAAATTTCGTAATAGCACCTCATAAATTTGAAAATTGTCAAAGAAATAAATTAACTAAAACTACGACTGATTCACTCTATGCAAAACCAAGTCAAAGTAAATGTCATTAGTGAAGCGTTCCTAAGTAGAATAACCGAATGCGCTTCGTTTTAAACATTAGAATAAAAAATGTTTTTACGACATTATAAAATTAATAACCATTAGATAAATCAAAATACTGATTCAATAATCTTTAAAAATTACTAAATGATCACTTTTACGAATAAAAAGAAAAAATATATATTTGATATGTTCCTTTTTCCTTGAAATGGAACGTTATGAAAACAGATTACGAATGTTTTTTTGTGTGTTGGCTTAATAAATCGCTGAATATTTTTCTTTTTTATTTAAGCATATTAATTTAATTTTCTATTTGTTATTTTTATCCATTTCTGGACTGAATTGTTTTTTTAGTTGAAAAAAATTGAAACGCCTGTCTTTTTTCTATAGGCAACCCTAGACATCCACCTATTTGCATATAGCGCCTAATTCAATTTTTTAGTTTCGTTGCTTCTCGTAAACTAATAATTATTTTTTACTCTTTTGCGTAATATGTCTATTTAAACATTTTTAAATTTAGTAGTCCTCAGACTTATCTCATTTTAGCTAAGGAAATTTTGAGGTTTAATAGTCTAATATGTAGTTAAGACTGTATGTGCACTTATTAAATTGAAAGTATAAAGTGGTGGTCGACTGGTTGTGGGTTCGATCCCCACTCGAGGAATTGAAATATCTATTATTTACATTTATATTTTTATTTCTTCGCTCTGGTGTCGAGGCGAAGTGCGGCATCGACCGCCACTCAATACGCAATGCTTCCAGAATTCGGCGGAAAGTGGGGAAACAAGTGTCTTAGCACTAGGTTCCCTCTGCCTACCCTGTTGTTTGCGGGATACAGCGTGAATCAGATTCCTTAACTTTATTTTGTTAAAATAAATGAACTTATGCCTATATTGAACTCGTGTTAGACGTCGGTCTGGATGATTAAATATTATTATTTGTAATTACTATCAAGAAAGTAAAAAGAAGTTAAGTTTGAAAGTTACATCAAAGATCGTGGGAGAATTAAGCAATTTTAAAAATTAGAGAGCTTGAATTTTAATTTTTCTTTCCTTATAACTTAGCTGGACTGGATAATTATTCATCAGATTTTCATTTTTTATTTCTGGAAAATAAAATTGAAAATCAACACGACCATTAAATTCTTAAAAACATGAATTAAACGCATTCTTAAAAATATAAATGACATCGATTATATTACTTTTTACTATATTATATTATTTTACCGTAATTTGTTAATGGTCTGGTCAATCTTTTTAATAAATTTTATCAATAGTTCTTTAATTGGTTTTTTTATTAAGTTGCTTAATTAATAAATATAAGTTTTAAGTAAATAAAAGTTTTTAGTGCAATATACAAATATTATTTTATTGAATAGAAAAATAACAACAATTGTGCAAAAAAAAAATGTGAGTCGCACTCGGTATTGGAATTTTAGGATTGTAGGATAAAGACAAGTATGAGTACTCGTATATAGTTATAAAAGAAGACAAATTTAACTTTGAGATTGATTTTTAAATTAACTAAAACTACTATACTAAAAATAATTTTGACTATTGACTAAAAATAAAATAAATTTCCATTTTTGGAATTTGTTTTTTTCTTATTTATTTATATTGTTGTGTGTCTTATTTACTTTATTCTTTATTTGTATTTTAGGTTCCTACTTCATAACCGTAGATCCACGGGAAGCATCTACTGTCATGTAAAATATCATACAATATCATACATATACATACAGAAGATCATACAATATGCAGCAACAACGATGCATTGCTTGTATCTTTTGATTGTGTTGACATAGAAGCTTGATTTAGTTATCTGCTTCAAATAAATCTTTGAAGTACATAACAACTCGTTTTTGCTGCATTTGCTATGATTGAAGCCTCCATTGGATCGTATACCTGAATATTTGATATTAATTTTAGTTCACCACGCGATCTGGAGATAAATGGTCTTTACAGTCGGACAAACTCACAAAAAATGTTCCTATAAGGGTTTTGTTTTTTATTTTTTTTTGAGTTACGGAACCCTAAAAAAAGGTTGGGGTTAGTTAAGCAATGGCGATGCATACAGAAATTACGCATTGACAACGTGTAATTGAGCAGGCATAATGTTTTCTAATACAGTTTCACGCTGTATCCCGCATACGGTAGGATACATAGGCAGAGGGTTGCCTCCGAGTTCCGAGTATTAAGACACTCCATTTCTCACTTTCCGTCGATTTTTGGATTACCCAGTGACTTCAGAAGTCGGTTGAGTGGCGCCTCTCAACGCCGCGCTTTGCGTCGATACCAGTCGAAGAAATGAAAATAAATATTTCATTTCTTCGAGTGAGGATTGAACCCACAACCAGTCAATTTTACAGTTACACTTTGTGCTCCTGCGCCACGACTGGCTTCTATTACGAGCGGAAAATGCAAGAAATAGGGCAATATATGAATTTTTATTCTTGCCACGTTATGCATAATGATAATTTAAGCACGTTTCTGCAATAATCAGGAAATCGTAAAATTTTAGATAAAGTTCATTGCTTTCTGCACGTCGATATGATCCTTATATGGTGTTACTAATAAATGTTATCTTATTTTATATCCTTGTTTTTGTTTCTTTTTTAACGTCACACATTTTTTGGGACTCAAGTGAAATTATTTTTAATTAGATAGTCTAACATTATAAGCACGATAGTAGTGGGTTCGATGTGGACTAATGAAAAATATGTTAAGACTAAAATTCAGCTTAATATATTTCAGAAAAATGGGTATGACGATAATGACGATATAGGCTTAGTATTAGAAAAAATTATAAAAAGCGTTGGCGAACTTGGTCTCTACCAATGGCTGCTGTTCTTCATCATGATGCCATTTGGATTCTTCTGGGCGTTCGGACATTTTGGTCAGATGTTCATCACAGCCACACCGTAGGAACACTGGTGCCACGTACCTGAGTTGGATGGACTCGATTTGAAATTAAGGTCAAGTAAACTTTTTCTTAAAATTATTGTTTTTCTTGAGTAGATATATTTATTAAGAACAAGTAGTATACGTATTATTTTAATAATATTTGTGTATCAGTCGGGAGAAGGACGGAGAAAAAAGTCATATATTGCTACATACTCTCTGTTATTATATGGAGTACCTAATGTTATTATGTGATAACTAAAATAAATTTACAAGTGTCAATTGCATATGAAATAATATATTTATGAAGTATTACTTGCAGACGGTCACTATCCATACCGAAGACATCAGAATCTGAATACGAGCAATGTTACATGTTCGACGCGAACTGGAGCCAAGTTCTGGAGACACTGAGACCCCCAGACCCCAGCACGCCGGTCGTGCCTTGTAGCAGTGGGTGGGACTTTCTGTTTGAGGACATCCCTTACTCCACTGTTGTTAATGAGGTACGTTCACGATTAAGTAAATTATTTATTGTTGTTACAATGTTTTCTATATAAATGGAACTTATCCAGAAGTGTACTTCGTTTGTTGACTTTACTGTATTAAATGTAAATAAAAAAGTTAGCTTCACGCTGTATCATGCACACAACAGGTCACGCTGAGGGATCATGGGAGGGTTTATTTACTGAATGTATTTTATTTATTTCTTTATTTGTACACCACTTACATATAAAAAATATTTGTAAAAACAAAAACCCCGACTGCATCAAACTAAAAAGATTGATTATTTTTTATTAACGTCACCTATCTAAGAACACTTGGGCTGCTAATACAAATCTAACGATACCTCAAATATGTAAATCCGTTCAGCGGTTCTGGAGATACGAGGTAATAAAGAATATTACATACATACAAGATACGCGCGAAAAATATAACCCTTCCTTAGCAGTCGGGAAAAATACACAAAAAAAAAACAAAAAAGAAAACAAATGTACAAAAAGGTGGCCTTATGGCTAATTATAGGTGTCAGTAAATAATTGCAAAAATTATAATTGCTCCTCTATCAAATTTCTTTTAATATACTACTACACGGAACAGAGTGTCTTACCACTAGGTTCTTTCTGCCTATCTTAATGTGTGCGGGATACAGCGTGAAGCTGATTTGATTAAAATACTTACTATACGTGTTACTGTGATTCATTTTCCAGCGTGAATGGGTTTGTGACAAAGCAAATCTAGTTCCTTGGGCGCAAACTATAGCATTCATTGGTTCCATTGCTGGCGGGATTCTGTGTGGTGTGGTGGCTGACAGGTACGGGAGACTGCCTTCTCTTGTTCGTAAGTTTATATTATACTTGTTTACTTAAAATGTAAGGAGTGGCCTCTAGAAGAACATCGGTATCACGGGAAGCTTCCCTTCTGATATGCATGTATTGTTTTTAATTTATTTTTAAAGAATTATGTGAATCTTTTAGGAAAAATTGACATTTCTTCTATTTAGTTCAATAGACAATAGGTAATTTAAAATATGGTGAGATATTTGCTTGACCGCCTGCTTGAACCACCCGATCATTTCTTTACAAGTCCGAATTCCTTTCGTGTTCTAATAGCATTACCACATTAAAGACTCTAAATACATTAAAAACTAACATTTTTAGCCAATTCAATTAAACATTTATTTCATTGCAACTTGCTCGGACAAAATAGTGTATATTGATATATATTTTTTATTTATAAACCGATTCAAGTAAAACAAGTTTTGTTTAACTAACTATTATTTAAATAGCTTAAGTATTTATATAGCTTAAACTGTTAAATAAAAAAATAAATAATAATATTTGGAGTTCTATTCACGCTGTATCCGGCACACAGCAGGGTAGGCAGAAGGAACCTAGTGTTAACTCCGACACTCCGTTTCCCACTTTCCGCCGAATTCTCAAGGTATTGCGTGTTGAGTGGCGGAACTCAACGCCGCGCTTTGCCTCGACATCAAAGCGTACCATATAAGCGTAACATTAGAAGTTAAACGTAAAACTTCTAATTCTTCTAGAAAGTCCTCTAATTCTTCTAGATATATGGATTATTTTTCTTTTACAGTGGCCAATATCCTCGGCTGTATAGGTGGTGTTGGTACAATATTTACTAACGATTTCTGGGACTTTGCTATATGCAGATTTCTTGTTGGTATGTCTATCGACAGCTGCTTCTTGATGCTATATATAATAGGTATATATAATAGGTTAATATTTTTTCCATATTATTAGTAAGCTATTTTTTTTTGAGGTCATAGTGGTGTAGTAGGGGACCATCTGATCGGAAACACAATGGTCGTGGGGTACCCTATTCGGGTAAATAAATTATGTTTATATCTTTCTTTCGTCAAAGCGCTGCAATTAGTTCCATTATTTTACTTTTAAACGTTTCGAATTGGGGTGGAAAATACTTACAACTGGGTTCTTTCTGCCTACCTGTTAATCTATTAAGGTTACCCTTTTCAAGATAAAGCTAAAATAAATTACTAAATACCTAAGCATAATATAATAACTAAGCATAATATAATAAGAGGCCAGTCTTGGCGTAGCGGCACAAAGTGTGACTGTAAAACCGATTGGTTGTGGGTTCGATCCCCACTCGAGGAGATGAAATATTTACTTAAATTTATATTTCCACTTCTTCGCTCTGGTGTCGAGGTAAAGCGCGGCGTTGAGTTCTGCCACTTAACACGCAATGCCTCCAGAATTCGGCAGAAAACACCAGCATTCGGAAAGTGGGGAATGGAGTGTCTTACACTAGGTTCCCTCTGCCTACCCTGCTGTGTACGGGATACAACGTGAAGCTGATACAATAACTAAACATAATATATTTTGAAACGAAATGTTTATTTTAACTTGAACTTATTTCACTATTTTATTACAGTATTTAATTAAAAAACTTTTAATTCTCAACAGTTTTAGAATACGTTGGCTTAAAATACCGATCGTTTGTGGCGAATACGTCAATAGCGATGTATTTTGGCGGCGGCTGCGTAGCACTGCCCTGGTTCGCACTTTGGATATCTGATTGGAAGACCTTATCATTAGTGATGGCTGTGCCGATGCTTGTGGCTCTTTTAGCTCCTCTTATAGTACCAGAGAGTGCAAGGTATATATAAAAATAAATTAAATTAAATCAGCTTTCCGCGCATAGCATGGTAAGCAGAGGGAACCTAGTGTTAAGACACTCTGTTTCCCACTTACCGAATGCCGGAGTCATTGCATGTTAATTGGCGGAACTCAACGCTGCGCTTTGCCTCGACACAAGAGCGAGGAAATGAAAATGTCAAATATCTTATTTCCTCGAGGGGGAATCAAACCCACAACCCAACCAGTCGCGTTTACAGTCACACACTTGTGCCGAGGTGTAGGCTTGCATTTGGCAGCTACGATTTAGCCTCATAAAAATATATGGTAAATAATAAATCTACTTATTTATTCCCGACTGCTACGAAAGGGTTATGTTTGTCGCGCGTATCTTGTATGTATGTAATATTCTTTATTACCTCCTATCTCCACAACCTCTGAACGGATTTACACAACTGAGGTATCGTTAGATTCGTATTAGCAGCCCAAGTGTTCTTAGATAGGTGACGTTAAAAAAAACAATCATGGCAGTTGTGGGATCCCATTGGACTTAGTGAAAAAAAAAAATCGTTTCGAATACTACAATATGGGTATCAAATTCAAGAGCTTAATACGAGGATTTCAAAAAGGTATATCATGATTATCATTAATTTAATAAGTCCTAACAAAAAAGTCAAAAATAAAAAAATATTTGTAAAAACAAAAACCCCGACTGCATAAAACTAAAAAGAAAATAAACAAGCCCAATGATTTATTAGGATTAACAGTCGGGAGCTATAAGTGATTCTTTAATCAATAAAATCTTTACCAGGAACCCCGTATAATTTAAAGAGGTCCCGACTGTCAATCCTAATAAACTATTGGGCTTGTTTATTTTCTTTTTAGTTTTATGCACTCGGGGTTTTTGTTTTTACAAATGTTTTTTTAAGAAATCTTTTTTATTCAAGAAAATATAATATGCAGTATTGGAACCGTCGTGGCGCATTGGCGTAGCGTGTGACTGCAAGCATGGGTCGTGGGTCGTGGTCGTAGATTTGATTCCAATTCGGGGAAATGAATTATTTAATATTTTCATTTCCTGGCTCTGGTAACAAGACAAAGCGCGGCGTTAAAACACAATATCTCGATAATGGGCGGTAATTGGGGAACGGAGGGTCTTTCACTAGGTTAAATTTATAAAAAAAAGTCAAATCTTCTCTTATATAATCTATGATTAGACAGGTTGTACCTTTGACGAAATACAGTGTAGGTCGATCTACAATTTATGACATAATTTAGCTTGTAGATAAGATAATTCTTAAAAAAAATTTTTATATATTATTTATTCTATTTTAATAAAATAAATAAAATAAAAATAGGCTTTGTTCTCTGACCCAAGTTTCTTATATCTAATTATAGAAAATCTTAAAAATAGTTTTACTTAAGCAAAACGGTTATAGGATTATCGAGAAACCGAAAACGAAACCCAAATCGAAAGGATGGATGTTTCTTTGACTTTCGATGAATCTTTACAGAGTGCTTTTATATCAGAATAACACATAGATTACAATTTATGTAAAAAAATGCCTAGGTACAATATAACAATAATTTTAAGCGAGTTTTCGTGTTGTAATCAAGAATTTACATATACTTATGTACAATATAAGTAACCAAAAAAACCAAGGTTAGAGCTCGTCTAGCTCGGCGTCCAAAGTCCGGTGACGCGGTGGCCTCTGCAGAGGCCAGTAGGGTCAACAGCATACTGCGTTCGAAAAACGAAAACATAATCAAATCTTATATAATTTATGTTTTTTCAGGTGGTCAATTAATAAAGGAAAAGTCGACAAAACATTAGATAATCTCAAAAAATTTGAAAAAATCAACAAAGCCAAAATCCCGAAGGATTTGCTTCATGCCCTTGTTGTAAGTTCTTTTCTCGAAACGCTTTGTATTTTTTTCTCAACCCCAATAAATTGGGTTATACGACATAGGGGCCGTTCAAGTATTACGTAAGCACTGTAGGGGGGCGGGGGGGGTCTTGGATTTGCTTATTTTTGATGACATGGGGGGTGGGGGGTCTAGCTAGTAATTACGTAAGCAGAAGTTATTTATTTTTTCATATATATTATGGCTATATTTGGTAGACGTATGTATGGTAGACGATACAACTATTAGTTTTATAATATAATATATAAGTTTATTATATGTATTTAGCGGGAATGGCACATTGTCAAGAGTCTAAATTTCAAATTTTATAAAAATCTGTGGCGATTTAAGGATTTTTACATACAAACTTTCAACCTCTTATTTGCACCTTTAGGGGGTGAAATAAAATAAGCTACGAAACACGTGTTCAATGAAATATTTTTAAGTCTGAACTTAATTTTTTTTATAAAATTCGGTGCTGATTTCAATTGTTTTCCATACAAACTTTCAACCCCTATTTCATCCCTTTAGGGTTAAAATATTTCAAATTCCCTTCTTAGTGGATTCCCAAAATTCGAAAATATAAATCTGTCCAAATTTCAAGTTTCTACTATCAGCGGCAGTGGGGATCCTTTTATATATGTAGATACAAATAAAATATCAATAAAAATACCTTAAAAAAAATTATATACCACTGCTTACGTAAGCATCGGGGGAGGGGGTAGGAGGATTGCTTATTTTTGATGACATAGGGGAGGGGGGGTCAATAATTGCAAAAAAACTGCTTACGTAATACTGGAACGGCCCCATAGACAAAATTTTGTGCTTATGTTGTCAATAGTAGATTAATTAAATATATTAAACTTCATTTCCTTACCTCTTATACTTTTGATTTTATTGACATAAATAAAAATAATCTACACTACCAATTCGTTGCTTTACACTAGAAATCTTACAAAAAGAAATGAAACAGCATCAAAAATATTTTCATGTAAAATTTTGCTACAATGGCTTGCACTGTCAATCAGTTACCACATCTCATGTAGAGCCAAGTTACTAACTATACACGCGTAAACTGTACAAGCCCTAATTTAATTTATTTTTATGTTAGTCAAAATTTCTGGTTTGGCCCTTTCGCTACTACTTGTAGTATAGATCCTTGTATCTAATCGTTAGTCGCGATCCCTTTCTGTTTTCTTTGTTCTTCTTTATGTATGCTAATGTATAAATATACATAAATCTATGAGCAAAATACATACAACTATTGTATATTACAAAACTATTTTCATATGATCTGTTGCTAAGATGAGACCATATATAAGAGGTCGTGAAAAAATCACCCAATAATAATATTATAGAAAGATGCAAGCTAAACATTTTAACTAAGTTGTAGAAATCAGAGCTTGTACATACAGTTTTTGCATGTATGTATGTAGAACACAGGTTCTTAGAAACTTGGCTCTACATCAAATCTGATAAGTTTTTGATTGTGTAAGCCAACATTTCACATGAAAAAAATTTTGGTGGGGAAGATGTTTTAATAATTATTTTTTATAAAAACTACCTACTACTACCTGTTATTATAAAAGTTTCGGACACTTTATACGCTGTAAATTTTTTTATTGTTTACATTTTTTGTCTGTATTTTCCATCTACATATCATGTAATTTTTACTTATTTCTTAATCATATTAAATATTCCACATAACACTTACACATAAACAATTCGATTGTCACTTGACAAAATAAATTATTTAATATTTTTATTTCGTCGTTCTGGGGTTAAGGTAGAACGCGGCATTGAGTTTTAACAATCAAAAGGCAATGCGAAGAATTCGGCGGTAAGTGGGCAGCAGAGTATCTTAAGATAAGGCTTCCTCTGCCTACCCTGTTATATGCGGGATACAGCGTGAAGCTAAAAAAATACACATAAAAACACCTACAGCGTAATTCAACGCCGCGCTTTGCCTACAAAAACCAGATAATGAAAAAAATTTAAATGTACTCATTTTCCTGAGCGGAGATATGACCACAACACGGTCAGACTCTGCTCTGTTGTGCAACCATATTATAAGCATTTCTAAATTTCAAGACTGCGGCTGATAAAAACGACCACAAAGAAGACAGCATATTGGCTATATTCAGAACACCGTCGTTGGGCATCATGGTGGTTTGTCTGATTCTAACGTTTATGGGTGTAGCGATATCATTCGACGGGATCACGAGACTTTCAGAAAATCTTGGATTGGACTTTTTCCTCACTTTCACTATAACTTCCGCTACGGAAATACCTTCTATTGTTATTTTGGTGCTTCTTTTAGACAAGTAAGTAAAATATATTTTTATATTTTTTTAGTTGAATAATTATTTTACAAATTAAATCATAAACTTTCCTATATTTTTTGAGGACACAATAACCTAAACAGAAAAGTTCTTTGTTGTGTATTTGATAAAAAAAAAAGGTTTTATGTTTATGGGTGGAATTATTCGAAAATAGTTTGTCTTCATTTCTTAAATCAATAAAACGTGTAAGTATGTAATTTATTTGTACACTATAGTTTATACAGAATCTGCTTCGTAATGTTTGATTGTCAAAATAATTAATTTATTTTTGCTGCACTGTGTCTTACAAACAGCAGCAGTGTATGGCAGTTCTTTCCCCTTAAAATTTTTGGCGGATCTTAACGCCATGTATTGTTATGTTACCAGAGTCAGGAAATGAAAATAATTCATTGTCCTGAGAAGGAATCGACGCCGCAACAATCGAGTTTAAAGTCAGACTGTGTGCCGCTGCGCCACGATGGTCTATCAATAAATTGCTAGGCAATAATTGCATAGGAAATAATACTAATATTTTATGCCGTGTGATCCCGGCCTAGAATAGGATTATCCTGGTACTGGTGGTGTCGTAAGAGGCGACTAAAGTACGCGTGGTGGAGTCACGTCGCCAGCAATGGCAACACGCATGGGCAGACTCGACCGGATCATTACCACCTCCGGCAGTTAAAACTGGCGTGAAGTAGTGGCTTTATGCCACTGCGTTTCGCATCAGGTAATGCCGGGCTCCGGCGCCCAACCCTTAAAGGCAGGCAACGCACCTGTAGCTCCTCTGGTGTTGCACGCGATCGTGGGCGGCGGTAATCACTTACCATCAGATGACCCGAACGCTGGTTTGCCTTGTCTTTTCCATAAAAAAAAATCGTACATACTTGTCTATTTCTTGACAAATTTTAAATGTTGTGCTTATTGCAGAGTCGGACGTCGATGGATGGTAATGGGACCAATGCTGATATCAGGAATACTGTCTCTAATCGCTGCGTTCATCCCGCGAGGTGCATGTTCTTTTATATTAACCTATATTCATTTGAAAATAAAGAGAAGAGAGAGAGAGAGAGAGAGAGAGAAAGAGTAACGACAAGTCGTGACATCTTCGCTAATTCTGTAAGATGCGTGAAGATAATTATTGCATATAAATAACTTGGTGTTTCAGGCGTAGCGTCGGTGACGTTGGCGGTGATGGTGCGGTTCTTCAACAACATGGCGTACGGCACCGTGATACAGTGGACGCCGGAGGTGATGCCGACGTCGGTGCGCGCGTCGGGCGCCTCCCTCGTGCACGTCAGCGCCTTCGCCGCGGTCACCCTGTCGCCCTTCATCATATATTCTGTGAGTGCTGCTGGGCCAGTGTGTATTGATACTCACTGTGTCCACGAGCAACGAATGTTACAGGATAATAAAATAAAAGATATAATTGTTTCATTTATTGTTTACATAATATGATAATTTAAATAATTACAGGACAGAGCATGGGAAGGACTCTCTTTAATAATAGTGGGTATAATTGGCATTTTAGCGTCGTTGTTGGCTCTAATTTTGCCTGAGACCAAATGTCGACGGATGCCACAGACTATGGAAGATATGAATGATTTGATTAGTAACACGTGTTTCTCTAAGTAAGTTAAAGCTAAGTAAAAATTGTTATTTAATTTTAATTTTTATATAATTTAAAAAATTTTATTGTATGTAAAATGTCACAGACAGAAGGATACTTATACGCTCTATCCCGCATATAGCGGAGTGGGCAGAGGGAATCCTAAGATACTCTTTTCTCCACTTGCGCGGCCAACCTTTTCAAGCCACCAAATTTTCATTCATTACGTGTTGAGTTTCGCCTCTCAAAACGCAGTGTCCCAAAATGGGCGAAAAAGGGAAGAACTAACTACAACTACTAACTCCTACTACTACTAGTAAATAAATACTACTACTACTAAGACTAACGTTCTAACAGTTATTTCCTATCAGTAGTCCTATCATAGGATACGTACAGTAATATCAGTAGTTTTTCTGTTTAACCTGCAATTTTTTCTACTAACTAACTACCAATACCACTACACACTTGAGTTCCGGCAATCGACAGGGAATGTCTCGAAAAATTCGACGGAAAGTGGGGAACGGAGTGTTTAAGAATAGATTTCCTCTGCCTGTATGCGGGATACAGCGTGAAGCTGATCTATATAAATTATCATACATTTATGATTTCAGGAAGGAAGACAAAACTCAAACTAGATGATATACGGTTAAATACATCGATATTTTATGTGTGATAAACAAATATTTGATTTCGTATAGCTGTAATAATGTTTTCATAATTAAAAATGTTTCTGTATTGATAAAATGTGTTTTTTTCATTACTTCCACGCTGGTAATTTATTTCATAAGAGTTTTTTTTAGTCTATCTACAATGCCTCCAGAATTCGGCTTAAAATTTGGGACAGTGTCTTAACACTAGTTTCTCTCTGCCTATCCTGCTGTATGTGGGATACAGCGTGAAACTGATTTTTTTTATATTCTAATGTACTATTAAAACATGAACTAAAAGAAGAGTGGAAAAAGTTTATGTCCAACATAAAAAAAAACCAGTAAAAAATGTGTGAGGCCAGTCGTGGCGCAGCGGCACGAAGTGTGACTGTAAAACCGAATGGTTGTAGGTTCGATCCACACTCGAGGAGATGAAATATTTACTTAAATTTATATTTCCATTTTTTCGCTCTGGTGTCGAGGTTAAGCGCGGCGTTGAATTCTGCCACTCAACACGCAATACCTCCAGAATTCGGCAGAAAGTGGGGAACGGAGTGTTTTAACACTAAGTTCCTTCTGCCTACACTGCTGTGTTCGGGATACAGCGTGAAGCTGGTTTATTTATTTATTGACGGCCGCAAGCCTAGACACGAGTCCCGCGGGGGGCGCCCCTGCTGCCGATGACGTTCTATCATACAGCCACGTAGTGCTTATGATTAACTGTATCAATATGTTGGCAAATGCAGCATAATAAAAGTATTAAAGGTGGTATGTGGGCAAAGCCGCGAGTAGGCCCCTAGTAAAATATAAATCGATTAAAGCTACTTAAGTTTCCAATTGTAGGGATACAAAAAAACTCCACTTTTCAAAATATGAATAATTTCTTCAAATTTAGCATGCTTAATCTCATTTATGATTAATTTTTTTTTTTCACAGAATTTATCTTTTCGCGGAACCCTTTTTTGATAGACGCCATTGTATATGGATAGTTGGTCTCCTCATAAAATACTAGGAAGAATAGATTTATATTGTGTAAACAAAAAATCCAACCAAATGTATGAGGTCAAATGTTTGACCAAATGTCTCCAAGTAATTTTGAATTATAACTTAACTTAACTTCCCGCTTTATCCCTAGAGGGGTAGTCAGAGAGAATGGAGTGCCAAACGCTACGAATTATTAAAATTACTTTCCTTTTATTTAAAGCTACAAAGCTTGGTTTTATTATTTATTTTACTGTTGTTTATACAAGACAGTAAGAAAATAATTGAGCCCCTAATTGTCTACTACTATTGAATTTCACATTGGGTTACATCGAAACGATAAACATGATGAAATGTGTATAGCCTATACCCTAGAAATGAACTAACCACACAAATATTTTTTCAATTCGAAGCCGTAGGTCTTGAGATTAGCGCGTTTAACCAAACGAACTCATCATCAAACAAGTTTTATAATATTCCTATAGAGTATAGATAATCTACTATAAGTAAGATTTTTCTATTATTTTCATAATGACTCATAAGATAAATATTATATTACTCAAAATCGAATAAAATTAACAAAAGTTTTTTTGTTAAATAAGGTAAGGAAAGGAATAATGAAAATAAAAGACATTTTAAAAATGTTAAACCCCTTTTTATTTATAAAATCATAATATTTATACGTAACCATGTATTTGTTCATCGTACATAAAATATCAATGTATTTAACCGTATATCATCTAGTTTGAATTTTGTCTTCCTTTCTGAAATCAAAATGTAAACGAATTATACTTCATATAGACTATAAACAATAATTAAGCAAAAAAATTGAAAATATCTTTGCTTGATCTTTGTTGTCGATTAGCACTTGACTCATTTTAAACTGTTATTTTTTTAGCAGGGTGAATAGACTCTTTCTGTTTACCCTGTATTTTTAAAATATTTAAACACTTGTTAAAAAATATTCAATAAATAGCATTCTCGCTCGCCAAATTATAATTCTTAGTAATTGTCTTTGGGTAGTGGAAATTTGTAAATATCTCCCTATAAAGATGCTAACATCAATAAGTTGCAACAAGCATATAAGAATTATACAGGATACAGCCTTTCACAAGCGCGTAATTGCGACGGTTGTGGGGAAATGAAATATATATTTTTTTCCTCGCTCTGGTAACGAAACAAAGTGCGGCGTTGAGTCCCGCCACTCAACGATTACGACGACTCGAAGACCTCGAAAATTTGGCAGTTTGAAAAGGTTGTCGGCGGTAGTGGGGATCGGATTGTCTTAGCACTGGGTTCCCTCTGCCCACCCTGCTTAAAGCCACCATGCTAAAAGTTTTTAAATAATATAAAAATTACAAAAAAATCATATCGTTTTAATTATTAATTGAAAAAAGTAACTTACTTAGCGAAACACGTGTTACTAATCAAATCATTCATATCTTCCATAGTCTGTGGCATCCGTCGACCTTTGGTCTCAGGCAAAATTAGAGCCAACAACGACGCTAAAATGCCAATTATACCCACAATTATTAAAGAGAGTCCTTCCCATGCTCTATCCTGTAATTATTTAAATCATATTATGTAAACAATAAATGAAACAATTGTAGCTTCAAACATTAGATACCAGCACTCACAGAATATATGATGAAAGGCGACAGGGTGACCGCGGCGAAGGCGCTGACGTGCACGAGGGAGGCGCCCGACGCGCGCACCGACGTCGGCATCACCTCCGGCGTCCACTGTATCACGGTGGCGTACGCCATGTTGTTGAAGAACCGCACCACCACCGCCAGCGTCACCGACGCTACACCTGAAACACCAACTTATTGATACTATACCTAAGTAACATAATTATGTAACTTATTATTTACTCGTTCAATACGAAGGAATGATAGTATTAAATATTAGAAAAATTTAAATCTTTCATCCCTCAGAGTGTGAATTTGACCCACGCCTGTTGTGTCTTCAGCTACACGCATTTCTCTCTATTCTCTTTATTTTCAAATGAATGTAGGTTAATATAAAAGAACATGCACCTCGCGGGATGAACGCAGCGATTAGAGACAGTATTCCTGATATCAGCATTGGTCCCATTACCATCCATCGACGTCCGACTCTGCAATAAACACAACACTTAAAACTTGTAAAGAAACAGACGAGGAAGTATTTGCTAAGATTAAATAAATTTTAAAATAATAAAAAGTTTTGTTGATTTGAATACAGATAATTATTTAAGAAAAAAAAATCTAACATAGAACCTAATCCTACCCTATTTTATCGTAATTATAATTAGGATAAATAAATATTAGGCTATCGTATGTATTTAAAACCATAAAGTGTCAATCAAACAGGATACCAAACTTTAGCTTGACACCAGAAATTTGAATTATACGTTTATTAATAGTTTGGTCGGTTTAATTTTGAGACTAAAAACAAAATATTATTTATTCGATCAGGCCATTACAAGCACTTTTGATTAATCTAGTTACACAGGAATGTCAATGGTAATGACTGATACTACTGACTTCCTGTGTAGAGTAAGCTACCACCGGCTCAGAAGGTAGTTCTGCTGAGGAGGGTCGGTGAGAAACTCAACAATAACACAGTGACCGTAGCAAATCTACTTACTTGTCTAATAGCAACACCAAAACAACAAGAGAAGGTATTTCCGTTGCAGCAGTAATAGTGAAAGTGAGGAAAAAGTCCAAGCCAAGGTTTTCTGAAAGTCTCGTGATCCCGTCGAATACTATCGCTACACCCATAAACGTTAGGATCAGGCAGACTACCATGATGCCCAAAGACGGTGTTCTGAATATAGTCAATATACTGTCTTCTTTGTGGTTGTTTTTAGCAGCCACAGTCTTGAAAATTAGAAAGCGATTAAAGATATAGCTGTAGCATAAATATTTATACAAAATACAAATGGTTATACAGAAAAACGATTTTGTTATTCGTTCTTCCAGTAAGGGTAGCAATGAATAAAATTAACAATACATGTCAAACAGTTGACAATAGATAGAGCATAAAAGCTTTTTTACATTTTTCTGTGTGTTTGTGGTAATTTTATTGATTCTGGTGCTCCAGTATTAAATAGCCTGTAGCCAAAAGACGTAGGTCGTCGTAATTTGGTTGTAGCGAGATTAGAATCTGCTCCTCTTGGAAATCATTCAGATGCTGAAGGTTATTAAGCCAAAATAAAATGTAAATATTTTTCTATTGTGTGTGAATACCGTTTTAAAATTTTATGGGCTTGCTCAAAATATAGTGTTCCTTTTAATATAATGATAGGAAAATGATAATAAGAATTATGTTACAAATACTTACAACAAAGTCGTCAAGTACATCCTTTGGGATTTGGGTTTTATTGATTTTTTCGAATTTTTTGAGATTACCTAATGTTTTATCAATTTTTCCTTTACTAATTGACCATCTGAAAAACATAAAATATATTAAAATTGATTCTGAAAGTATGTATCGCATCCCTTTCCGAACATTCCCTTTAAAGTGAAATTAATTTAAACACTCTGTAATAATACTTTAACTTGATATTGTATTCTGCTTTTTTCATAAATAAACTGATAAATGCCAGTCATGGCGCACGGTCATAAGCATGCGTCTGTAAATGCGAAAGGTTGTGGGTTCAATTACTATTCGAATCGAGTACCACCACTCAAGTCAACCTCAAGAATTTGGCAGAAAGTGGGAAATGGGAGATTCATATTGGAAAAGGAGTATCCTAACACTAAGTCCCCAGTTTCCCTCTGCCTGCTATTGGCGAGATACAGCAAGATGCTAAAGAAAAAAATATATCTATTTATAAGTAGATAGATTTATTATTTATACCATATATATTTTTTATACCTTGCACTCTCCGGTACTATAAAGGGGGTTAAAAGAGACACAAGCATCGGCACAGCCATCACTAATGATAAGGTCTTCCAATCAGATATCCAAAGTGCGAACCAGGGCAGTGTCAAGCAACCGCCGCCAAAATACATCGCTATTGACATATTCGCCACAAACGATCGGTATTTTAAGCCAACGTATTCTAAAACTGTTGAAATATAGTCATTAAAATAAGAGAATTATTGATTTTTTGTCAAAAAAATTAAACGTCTGATTCTAGAGCGTGCTGTTCGTGTTTTGACTATGTATTTTTTTTGAAGACGAATTTGAACGTAGCGGGGTTTGAACCTGCGCCTCTTGCCTTGAAACCATTCTAGTACAGTCAATCTGGGTAACTTCGATTCTTCGGCTAACATTAACAGTGGGACCTCGGAACTAGTTTCGATAATTTTTCCGTATGATACAATACTATTGACTATTTTTCTTTAATATGTTTATTTTAATTAATAAATGTTAATTTTAAAAACGAAAAGATACTTAAGACTCAGCACAAAGAAAACACAAATATAGGTGAAGATAATATTACTTTAGCACCGTTAAGATCAAACGTACCATAAATTACCATTATTAATTATTAAGTCTGATTGAAAAAAATAAAAATGACCTTGTATCTACAGTCGATACCAGTAACTAAATATAAAAGTTCTAAAATAAAAATAGTATATTAGTATATATAAAGTATAATTAGTAAAATCGATGACTATTTTAGGGCGGATTATGGGGGAATAGGCAATTAGTACTCAAGTTTTAATTAATTGTATTCATTTAACACTTATTTTTTTTGTTTGTTTAAATTATTTTGGCTTGTTTTCTTATTAATTTATCTAAAAGTTTTCTATTAAACATGTATTAAAGTATCTTTATGCTGAATTTATATAATACCCATTTGATGGGAGTAACTTTGACAGACTACAAAATTCAGATTTTCTTCTATACTTGTTGTGTATTTTAAAATATTTATGTGAATGTCTATGGGTATAAAGTATTATGAGAGCACTAATGAAACAAAAACACTGTTGCAATCTGTTTTAAATTTTAAGATATAGTGTAAAATATCGCTCGTATCTGTCAAAGTTACCTAGATTGACTGTACTCTAGCCACTAAAAAATTCTACGTAGCAAACGTAAATGCGTATAAAAATATCTACGAAGATTGATGAGAACGTATGACTTAGTGGTGAGAGTGCTTGGACGGTTTCAAAGGGGTGCGGCTTCAAATACCGCCGTTTTTTATATGTTTTTCAAATTTTTTTTATATGTTTTTTTAAAAAAAGTATAATTTTTTCCTAAGTGTGGATTAATACTTTAAAAAACAAAATTATCTTACCACTTTTTTTTAATTTTATTTATTTAATTAACAAAAAAAATACTAACCTATTATATAAAGCATCAAAAAGCAGCTATCGACAGACATGCCAACAAGAAATCTGCATATAGCAAAGTCCCAGAAATCGTTAGTAAATATTGTACCAACACCACCTATACAGCCGAGGATATTGGCCACTGTAAAAAAATAAAATACTTTGCTGTGACACAATTTTAAATTTAATAATTTTAAGTTAAATTCGCAAAAACACATTTGGAAATTAAACCCAACGTGGGGAACGGAGTGTCTTAACACTAGGATCCCTCTTCTTACCCTGGTGTGTGCGGGATACAGTGTGAAGCTGATTTAATTTAAATTTCATCCACCGCACCATTGTAAATGAAAATGCCATTTTTTTTTATTTTGTATGAATTTGGTGCAATAAAGAATCCTATATAGTCTATCACGATAGCATCTATATTCAATTTAACTAAATGTGTTCGGTGGCGGATTTCATATGAGTATCGCTACCCAACGTGCAATACCTCCAGAATTCGCCGGAAAGTGGGAGTGGTGGGAGTGGAGTGTCTTAAGCTTAACACTAGGCTCCATCTGCCTACCCTGCCTAGTTTAAGTGGACAAAAAGAGTAACATTCTTCCATGAAAAAGCTAGTTAAGTACCTTCCTAACTACATCACTATCTTCACTACATCACTACTGACATTAAAATATTTAAAAATTTTTTTTTGTTGCATCCCGTGCATTGCTAGGTCGATAGAGGGAATCTAGTACTAAGACCTCGTTCAGGAACTTTAGATACAGTGCGTGTTAAGTGCCGGAATTCAGTGCTGGCTTGTTGTTGTTATGCTTGGTCTTGCTACCAGAGCGAGGCAAAGAAAGTATTAATTAATTTATCCCCGAAATGGGAATCGAACTCATAACCGTCGCGTCACATGTTTTGCCACTGCACCACAATGACCTCACACCTAAATATCTTCTAAATTTAAGAAATATAAACAATAAATAAATGTGATATAAACGTACGGATAAGAGAAGGCAGTCTCCCGTACCTGTCAGCCACCACACCACACAGAATCCCGCCAGCAATGGACCCAATGAATGCTATAGTTTGCGCCCAGGGAACTAGATTTGCTTTGTCACAAACCCATTCACGCTAGAAAACGAATCACAGTAACATGTACAGTAAGTAATTTAATCAAATCAGCTTCACGCTTTATCCCGCACACAGCAGGATAGACAGAGAGAAACTAGTACTAAAACACTCCGTTCCGTGCAGTAAGAAGGTATATTAAATGAAATTTGATAGAGGAGCAATTATAAAATCTGCAATTATTTACTAAAACATTTAATATGTTCAGTAAATACAACAAAATCACGCAATGCCTCTAGAATTCGGCTGAAAGTGGGGAACAGAGTATCTTAACACCAGGATACATACCCTGCTGTGAACATGATACAGCGTGAAGCTGATTTTTTAATTTAAATTTAACAATAAATAATTTACTTAATCGTGAACATACCTCATTAACAACAGTGGAGTAAGGTATGTCCTCAAACAGAAAATCCCACCCACTGTCACAAGGCACGACCGGCGTGCTGGGGTCTGGGGGTCTCAGTGTCTCCAGAACTTGGCTCCAGTTCGCGTCGAACATGTAACACTGCTCGTATTCAGATTCCGATGTCTTCGGTATGGATAGTGACCGCCTGCAAATAATAGTTCATAAATATATTTTTTCATATGCAATTGACACTTATTTATAATTATTTTATTACATATTAACATGAGATACTCCATATAATAACAGAGAGTAGAACAATATATCACTTTTTTTTCCATCCTTCTCCCGACTGATATACAAATATTATTGAAATAATACCTATACTTGTTCTAATTAAATATATCTATCTACTCGAGAAAAGTAATAATTTTAAGAAAAAGTTTACTCGACCTTAATTCTAAGTCGAGTCCATCCAACTCAGGTACGTGGCACCAGTGTTCCTGCGGCGTGGCTGTGATGAACATCTGCCCAAAATATCCGAACGCCCAGAAGAATCCAAATGGCATCATAATGAAGAACAGCAGCCATTGGTAGAGACCAAGTTCGCCAACGCTTTTTATTATTTTTTCTAATACTAAGCCTATATCATCATTATCGTCAATACCGTTCTGGAATATAATAAAAACCCCAATTTTAGTGCATTTTTGATAAGTACAGATTGAACCCAAAATTATCACGTTTACAATATAAGACTATATTATAAAAAATAATTTACAATATTTACAAAAACGTGTGACGTTTAAAAAGAAACAAAACAAAGATAGATAATATTCTATTAACTAACTAATAGAGGCCAGTCTTGGCGCAGTGGCACAAGGTGTGACTGTTAAACCGACTCGTTGTGGGTTCGATCCTCACTCGAGGTGATGAAATATTTACTCAAATTTATATTTCCATTTCTTCGCTCTGGTGTCGAGATTAAGCACGGCGTTGAATTCTGCCACTCAATACGTATTGCCTCCAGAATTCAGCAGAAAGTGGGGAACGGAGTGTTATAACACTAGGTTCCCTCTGCCTACCCTGCTGTGTGCGGGATACAGCGTGAAGCTGATTTATTTGAATTATTGATTTTAACTAACTAATAAAGGAAAAATCTCAAGGGATTCTTAAAGTTCATAAAAGAGAACAATTCCGACTTTACCATTCCGTTTTCCGTTTTCACAATTGTATTATTTACGTCCATTTTGTATTACGCACGTGCCACCTGTTAAATAACTAATATCAAACTAAATATTGATTATCATATATTAAAAAACGATCAAGTTCTTTTAACTGATAATATGTTATCTTATATTCAATGTATTATAGTATTTTTTTAGTACATTTTTATAAAATTAGTAATATCCAGAGGCCAGTCGTGGCGCAGCGGCACGAAGTGTGACTGTAAAACCGACTGGTTGTGGGTTCGATCCCCATTCGAGAAGATGAAATATTTACTTAAATTTATATTTCCATTTCTTTGCTCTGGTGTCGAGGTTAAGCGCGGCGTTGAGTCCTGCCACTCAACACGCAATGCCTCCAAAATTCGGCAGAAAGGTGGGAACGGAGTGTCTTAACACTAGGTTCCCTCTGTCTACCCTGCTGTGTGCGGGATACAGCGTGAAGCTGTTTTTTTTAGTATTACCGATTCACTTTGTTTAAGCAATCAATGTAAAAAAAATTATGTAAACTTTAAACAATTATGTAGTCCTGGCAAAATGAGGTTCAGTTTTAACTAGACCGTCAGCATTTAGTTGATATTTTTATATCTTTGTTGTCTTTTAAATTGCTTTTTAGCATCACGCTGTATTCCGCACATAGATAGCATAGCAGACTAGCGGGCTGATGGAACCTGGGAACCTAGTGATAGGACACTTTGTTCTCATTAAGTCACTTCAGTGCCTCACTTTCCGTTGACTTCTGGAGGCATTGCGTATTGAGTGGCGAATCTCAACGCCGCATTCGGCCTCACTACAACAGCAAAGTAATGACATTATTAAATGATTCATTTTCTCGAGTGAAAATCGAAATTTTAGCGTCGCCTTTACGGTCGCACTTATTCCCTTACGCCTTTTATTTATACAAAAAGAGAACAATCTGTATAATTTTTTCAATTAATGAATTATAAAATACTACAAATAACATACAACAATCATACATAGATAAAAAATCACTAGTGGCTTATATTAAGCCTACCAAAAAATCGTGCAATCTGAATGATCTAAGATATAATCGATTTTTTTATTCATCATTAAATGACAATTATTTTCTTCGGCTTAATTTCGGGCGTGGAAACAGATCTTGAGAAATGATATGAAGGGTAATACTGAATAAATGCTTCAATAGTATAGATAAAATGGTTTACAAAAATGAAAATTGGGAAAACGTTTTTAAATACATTCACCAAATGCCATCCACTCTTTTGGCATTTAATATGGGTCATTTTTCCAAATTTCTTTAAAGGTTATTCCACACTTAGGAAATAAAAATACTTATTTTAGAAAACGTATAAAAATTTGAACGTAGCGGGACTCGAACCCGCGCCTCCTGGAAACCAACATTTTAATACGTTCTATTTTTTATACGTTTTCTAAAATATGTATTAATATTGGGCACCTATGAGCGAATATATTTGTAGCAGACCCCAAATATGCTAGAAAGCTTAAAAAATAAATGTTCATTGCTTTGTATTTTTACAATTAGCATTGGTTTACATCTGGGGACAAAGCAGTGCCCCTGCCAAGTTGAGCTCGATGCAAACTACTGCCGTATCATCCTTTTCTGGAACGATTTTGGCGTATTTTCATGCTCTTATTAGATAACCTCTAAATAGATTTAGAACTTCTAAATTATCGTTTTCTAGTAAGCTATAAGCATATATAAATAAATATAACTCTATACTACCATATACATATATGTACGAATATATACTATTTGAATGAATCAATGAATCAGCTTCATGCTGTATTCCGCACACAGCAGGGTAGAGAGATGGAACCTAGTGTTAAGACACTCTGCTTCCCATTTTCCGCCAAATTTTGGAGGCATTGCGTGTTGGGTGGCGGAACTCAACGCTGCAGTTTTGCCTCGTCACCAGAGAAGAGAAGAAGAAATAGAAATTTAAATAAACATTTCATTTCCTCGAGTGGGAATCGAACCCACAACCGTCGCGTTACAGCCATACTCTTGTGCTCCTGGGCCACGACGGCCATATATATTTAATAACAAAAATTCTTTCTTCTTTAAAATTTTATTTTTCATAAAGTTAAGCTAACCGTCCTATAAATAAAATATGTAAATATGTCAAATTTCGGTACAATCTGATGTAGGTACAAAACTTGATTAAAATTTTTTGTGAAAGATTTGACCCGCATTGTAAAAATTTTACGGTAGAACAATCAAGTATTTTATATCATCTTTAGGAAGTTCACATAATAAATAAACTTCACATTTAGATTTTTTCTGTGCTTCAAGGGACCATAGAGCTGAATATTTTATATTAATTTCAGCTTCATACCTCCACACAATCTCGAGATAAACAGTCTACACAGACGGACAACAATGTTATCGTATAAGAGTTCTGTTTTTTGTTCTTATTAGATACGGAATCCTAAAATTTATAAGACATAAAAAAATATAAAAAACCGGACAAACGCGATTCGGGCTCGCCCACCGTAATTTCCGTACAAAAATTGGAGGTCTCGAGCTTTTCTGTCTGAAATTCATCAAAGTCAAAGAAATTCAAGTTTTTAATACCAAATTTTGTCCACCTATTATTTTTTTGTATTTAACCACTAATGTATAATTTTCAGATTTTTTCCTGAACTAATACTACCTGTAGATGCTAGCTGCCAAATTTAATAATTCTAGGTCAACCGGAAGTACCTTATTAATTTGGATTCCCTTTATAGTGTCGAAATACGCATTTTTTGCGATATACGCGTAATATCTTCTTTTTAAGTAAATGTAGAAGCACAATTTTTTCAGGAAATCAAGAGATCATAGATCTGAGTGTATAGTTGGAATTTCAACTCAATATTTCTAAACGTTTCTGAGATAAAGGCTCTTGACAGACAGACGGACGGTCAACAAAGCGATCCGATAAGGGTTCCTTTTTTCCTTAAAAGGTACGGAACCCTAAAAACCAACGACGAGTATAATATTTACATACAATTCACAATTCAATATAGAAACAGAAGTGCATGCATC
Organism: Heliconius himera; assembly: GCA_021202915.1. Classification (NCBI taxonomy): domain Eukaryota; kingdom Metazoa; phylum Arthropoda; class Insecta; order Lepidoptera; family Nymphalidae; genus Heliconius; species Heliconius himera. Next base: position 541,147 of record JAJHJA010000679.1, on the reverse strand, counting down.
TTAGTTAAACATAGCAGGCCACTTCCGTGTCACGTTTTCGAGGTCAGCTATACCTCCAAGTCTTGAAATGCCACAAATTACCATAAAAATGCCGAAACAGTGATATCGAGTACTTTAATCGAACCTCGACCTCTTTTGTTCGTTTGCGTTCTTGCAGGTCAACTGCAGGTCAATAAGCGATAAAGTAACTTATGTTATGATAAGTAGAGTTTGGTATATGCTTTCTTTATCTTGACTCGTTTTTCAATTTTAGCGGAGAAAGAAGATTTAGAGAAATATGCATTGCCTATTTTAAATACATTGTGTTTTAGCTGACGGAACTCAACGCTGCGGTTTGTTTTACCTGAAATAATATGATTTAAATATATATTTCTCTCAAGTTGGAATCGAACCCGCAACAGACATGTAGAGGTATTGTGAGATACTTTCTAACTGCATCAACGATACGTCGGTGATACATCGGTAATCATCGGAATGACGCTAATATTATAATTGTTTTCAACTTTATGCTGTATATCTTAGATTGTAGGGTGGACAAAGAGAATCTAGTGTCAAGACACTCTGTTATTTGTTTTGTGTTCATATTTAATATATTGTGTTTGTAGTGGGGAATGAAAATAATGAATTTCTGCACTACTGTTGCTGCTTTTCACAGTTGCTCAAGCTTCCAAGTGTAAGCGCGACGGTTGTGAATTTCATTTCGTCTGGGGGGGATGAGATATTTAATGTTTCTTTTCTTTGGTAACGAGGCAAAATGACAAAACCGCGGCGTTGTGATCCACCACTCCGCCACTCAACACACTTCAGTGCCTCTATAATGCGGCAGAAAGTGAGTAACGGAAGTATGTTATAGAAACGGAGTGTCTTAAAAATAACGTTTTCCCTGTGCGGGATACAGCGTCAAGCTAAAAAATAATAGCTAATATCCTAAAATGATATATACATATATGTTAAATTAATCAATCCATATAAAAGCTGATTAAACGAAACCATCATATTTCCTGAATAATTAACTCCGTGTGAATTAAATACTCACTATTATGTACGAAAGTAGCGCAGCCGGTTTCATTCGGACGTTTTAATATTAAAATTCATTTTTACACGAGACGAGGCGTATCCGATTGTGCTTAAAATGTATATTTATTGTTGTTTTGTGTTAAATTTTCAAAGAATAGTTGAATAGTTCAATTTTATTAGAATAAATAAAAGTTTCAGGCCTTATCCCGCACATAGCAGGTTAGACAGAGGGAACCTAGTTTTAAGCCACTCTGTTGCCCACTTTCTGGCGAACTTTTCAAGGCATTGCGTGTTGAGCGCGGAACACAACGCCGGGCCGCCGTAAAATTTTAACTTTATATAAATTAAAAAAATATTAACTAAGAGTATTTATGATACGGTATTGTGTTTCATATATGACGTAATTACAACAGTATTAAACAAGATGTAAGGACAAACTAATTTACCTAAATAGTTAAGGATAATAATATCGTATTTCTCACTTAAATATTACATCTCTCGGCTCTCTTTTTCATCTAAACAGTGGTGGTAAACACAGTCTATATTAATTACTAAGAAGTTTAAGAATTTGTTTGTTTGTACGCGTTAATCTCAGGAACTACTTGTCGAATTGATATTTTTTTATCGTATTGGACAGGCCATTTATTGAGGAACGCTATTGACTGTGTTACATCACGTTAATTATTTCGATGTAGTCCACAGTACCAGCAGGGTTGCTCTGAGGGTTACTCCGGACACTTAGAATCAGTCACACACAACTCTTATGACCATATTTATACTTCGCTATCAATTCGGAGATAGTCCCCAGTCCGTTCGACGGCCGCCGCCGCATAGTCGAGGTTTGAGTCCTGCATGGGACGCCTTTACCACCGTCGGCACCCTCTCAAGCAGCCACTTAGTGCTTACATTTTTTTCAGGGATAGAGTACTTCTTTACCCACCCGGTGTCGCTGTAAAAGCCAGGAAAGCTAATAGAATTAACCTCAAGTTTGAAAAAATACTTTGAGCTCAATCTTAAGATACCGTTTTCATTCGTAGATATATAAAAATATTATTTCAAGATCGATCTTAAGATCAATATCAGAGATGAGAGCTATTTATAAATACATGTCTTAGTAATTTCTATTTGACCATGAGTTCGAAGTAGTTGGTAAAGGCTAGTGTCATATACTATAAAATTTACAATATACAGTACACGAATCGTAGTCGTCGAGGTTTAAAAGTCATTTCACTTGCTAACAATTGAGGTTATTAACCTCATACAAGCTGTTGCCGTCAAAGTAGTCTTTTTACCAATTTGATTGGAATCTTGTTTGCATAAATCAAACAGCTTCTCGCCTTATCCCGCATACAACAGGGTAGGGAGTGGGAACCTAGTGTTAAGACACTCCGTTCCCCACTTTCCGCCGACTTCTGGAGGCATTGGGTATTAAGTGACAGAACTCATCGGCACGCTTTGCCTCCAGAGCCACCAGAGCGAAGAAATGGAAATATAAATTTAAGTAAATATTTCATTTTCTCGGGTGGGGAACGAACCTACAACCACTTGCTTTTACATTCACACTTTGTGCCCCTGCGCTACGACCGGCCTCATTAATAACAAGTTGTATCGACAATATTTTACTACTATGAGTTTCCTTGAATCGTTTCTTAGTAATATTATATTTTTTTTGCAAATAAGTATATATCTATTATTATAGAGCTATATTGAAAGTCTGAAAAAAAATGAAATTTTATATTTTAATTTGCGTTTATTTTTACATATAAAGTACATTTTAGAATAGCAACTATTATACGGTATAATATTTCATTTATGACGCAAGTTTCATAATATAAACTGGTTATAAGGACAAACTAATTTACTTAAATAGTTTATTTAAATTAAGTAAATGATGGTAATATGTATTTATAACTTGAAATTTATCTCTCGCGGTTCTCTTTTATCTTAACTAAATAGTTAAGGAGAGTTGTGTACCATTGACTCATTTTAGATGTTCGTAGTAACTGAGATTGTATGGATAGTGGATCACATCAAAACTGTCAATGTGATCCTCTATACATGCACTATCTAGCACAATTTTTTTTTCAATTCGAACCAGTAGTTTCTGAGATTAGGGCGTTCAAACAAACAAAATCTTCATATAATATTAGTATAGGCGGTGGTGTCAACTACCATTGCCTGGACTGATAAAATAGAAATGAAATAGAAATCTATTTCACTATAAAAGCAAAGCCGCAGGTAAAAGTTATCAGCTTCGATTCCCATTCGGTGGAAGGAAATCTATATTAATATAATACAGCGGAAGAGTTTGTTTGTTTATATAGCGACGTAGTGCTTATGCTGTCTCAGAATTATTGAAACAAATTATAAAAGTATTATATAGTATGCGGGCGAAGCCGCAAGTGGGCCGTTAGTATTTAATATTTTAATTTTCTCGCTCCGGTAACGGGAAAGTGGGGAACGGAAGGTCTCAACATTAGGTTCTGAGATTCCCCCTGCCTACCCTGCTATGTGCGATTAACAAAAAAAATAGTATTGCACGGGCCATTGTCGTCTAGATTTAAAAAAAAAATCACTTGTTAACAATCAAGGCTATTAACCTCATATAAGCTCTTGTCCTCAAAATAGTCTTGTTTGAATAATTACTATATTATGTACATGCTTACAATAACATGAGGTATATTTGCGTGTTAAGTCCACCGTACCGCAGCGGCACACGGTCTGTCTGGAAACGCAACGGTTGTGGGTTTGATTCTCAGGTGAATATGTTATTGTCAATTTCTCGAACTGGTAAAAAGACAAAGCACGTCGTTGTATTACGCCACTAATACGCAATGTTTCGAAAATTGGATAAAGAGGGAAACGGAGTGTCGGTACGCTATATTTCATCTGTTTTGCTATAGCGTATGAATTATACAGCGTGGAGCTAAAAATAATGTTTGTATAACATCTGCGATCGATTGTAAATATTACAACAGTCATATTCCAAGTAGTTTAGTCGAGTTTAACTAACATTAAATCGTTACTATAATATATGTACCTACTGTATATATTGATTTTATATCACTTAAAAGATAATCGATGTCTTTGAGTATATTCGCTAATGTCACAGTCAACCTTTTTACATTTTTTCTTCGATAACTGATTATTAGGTTAGGTTATATTTAGAGCCAAATTCAGCCTAAGAATAATTAATGTATCTAAATGCATTATTTTTATAGATTTAATCACAATAATATTATAAGATTTTATATTTTCATTTCTTCGCTATGGTGTTGAAGTAAAGTTCCGCCATTCGAAAATGTGGAGCGGAGTGTCTTAACACTAGGCTCCCTCAGCTTACCCTGCTACACGCGGGGTACAGCGTGAAGCTGAACCTGAAATCAATTTTATCCAAATACATCTTTTTTTAAAGATATTTGGAAAAAAGCCTCACTTATTCTGTATAAATTTGAAGTAACAAGATAAAAAACTCAAGGTTGTCAGAGAGATGAATATTCTTGAATTACGAGTATGTTCCTAACATACATACATACGTTTGGCCTTTGGCTTAATTTATTAAATAATTTATTCAGTAGCAGTGTTTATTTATTTAGTACGCAGCGTTTATATATTTTAAACCCGACTGCGTCGAAGAGTTATGTTTTTTAAGTATGTATGTACGTCTATTTCTTTGCTCTCTTGTTACTGTTAAACCAGTAAACCGATTTCGATAAACGATATGTCGTCGCATTTCACTTCATGGTGAGTGTATTATGAGATATGATAATTTAGATTATGCAGTTTTTTTCTTTTGTTTATAATTAATTTGTTTGTTTTGTTTTAGAAGTCTTAGAACTAAGTGATGATTCCGGGAGGCCGTTGTAGCACAGCTGTGCTGCGTTTGATGGTGAATGCGACGGAATTAGACTTCTTAGGAATTTAATTGAATTTGAATTAGAATAGTTTCATCTTAAAGACAATTGTATGAAAAATAACAGATTATTATTTATAACTAGCTGTCCGCCTTTATTATTCATTTAATATCAGAATTGACTGACAACTAAAATAGCTTCTAATATTATTTTTTACCACATTATCGTAATTTCTATAAGGATTTATGATTGTTTTGTGCAATGTTGATACTTCATATTTATAATAATATATTTTGAACTTAGATACATAAAGCTAATTATTTATTATACATATATATTCTTGTAACATTACATTCTTTATACCTATGTTATATACGCCTTATTATTATTTGAAAACTCTTTTAAATATGCTGATATCAGTGAATAAGTGTAACAACTCCTTCAGTAATAGCCTTATATGTTAAATTATTGATTTGAAGGATTCATAAAATTCTTTGTAAAATGATTGCATATTAACTCCTGTACAGTTTTTAAATTAGTTACAGATATCATTAGCTAAATGTACATACAATTGGTAAATATGTAGTTATTACAGAGTATACATAGAAATAGTTGTTTTTAGCCACTTTTATATAGATTTATTTCAAACGAACGAACGAACCAATGAATCTATGTATTTACTTAATATTTCTGTGAATATCAAGTTTTTCTTTATCTCTGTCCTGAATTAATTACGACTTAAACTTAACTGTTACAATTTATAAAGGTAACCTTCACCAACAATTCAATTATGTTTACTTTATTGTTTACAATATGAACAATAGTGCTTTAAAAATATTTAATTTATCAACAGTTATATAACCAAGACGTTTCGAATCTTATTCTTTAGCCCAGAATCTTTCCAGCGCGATTCAGAAACTGATGCTTTATGCAAAGCGCCATCTATTGGGCTTAAAGTTAAGCTGTAACTGTTTGGGCACTTGAAAAATGCCGTTCTTATGATAAATTTCATTTAATATATAATTATAATATATTAATCGAAAATGACGTTTTACTAAACACATACTATAAAGTTAAAAATACGAATTTATTTATTCCGAATTAAATCCAACCTGCAATCATCGTATTTATAAACGAACTTTGAACCATTGCACCACGATGACGATTAAATATTAGATAGGTTTTAGTAGCTTCACGTTTTAGTATCTTGCACATAGCAGAGTTAGCAGAGGGGACCTAGGAACCTAGTGCTAAGATACTCCTATACCAGTTGCTTAAATTCCATCAAATTGCCGAGGTATAGCTTCGTTACCAGAGCACAACCCGAACCCACAACCGTTTAACCCACCCTCTTCGGATATAATCGAAGATATTAGATAAATTATGTAATTGACGCCAGTCGTAGCGCAGCGGCACAAAGTGTGACTGTAAAACCGACTGGTTGTAGGTTCGATCCCACTCGAAGAGAAATATTTACTTAAATTTATATTTCCATTTCTTCGCTACGGTGTCGAGGCAAAGCGCGGCGTTGATTTCTACCACTCAACACGAAATGTCTCCAGAAATCGGCAGAAAGTGGGGAACGGAGTGTCTTAACACCCTCTGCCTACCCTGTCGTCTGCTGGATACAGCATGAAGCTGATTTAATTGAATATTAGAATATGGACAACAATTTGATATCATGGCGTAATTTCTTTGAAAACATACAAATATATTTTTCTAGTGAAATTGCTGGTAAAAAAACATATTTATAGCTGTTGTGCTTGTGTCAGAGGTCAAAGAGCGAGGAGTCGATAAAAATGTCCAACGTAAGGCCCGCACTGTTTGCCGCACTGCGCTCACCGCGTGTACCTTCTAGCTAGTAACGATCACGTGGCTGTATAATTTTTTTTATAGTTTTTTTTATTTCTTTTTTATTTATATTCTTTTTTTTGTTGGCAGGCAGAGGGAACTTAGTGTTGAGACACTCAGTTTCCCACTTACCGTCGAATTTTCGGAACTCAACGCCACGATTTGTTTCGTTTCCAGTCCAGAAATGAAAATATTATATAAAAACTTTTATAATCCTTGGTAGCTACTTAAATTCCACTGAGAGGAAATCGAAGAACATTTCTTTGAGGCGGAACTCGAACTCACAACCTGTGGCGTTTACAGTCATAGGCTGGGCCACTGCGCCACGACGACATATCTAAATATTCATATTTCTTACAACTTTCATAATTTTGCTTTAATTGTGGCGTGTTGGGTAAAATAGCTATTATCAAAATTTCAGTTGTGATGTAAATAAGCAATATATATTTGAATTTTATTTTAAGTTGACATTGATATATTAAATATTTAATTTTTTTGTGCTTATAATAACTGAGTATTTACATTTTACATATATCCTCACATGCGCGCGCACATACACACACACATACACACACACACACACACACACACACACACATACACACACACAAACACAATTACATAAAAGTTACATTTATTTTCACATACTTTTTACTACTTATCACTGTAATTATTACTAACAACTTTGAATTATAATAACTTACTATAAATGTATAAACCAAAAAAACTTTCTATTGTATGCAGCTTACAATATTTTATTGTTTACCTAGCTATTACTTGTTTAAAAATGTAACCTATTCTGAGGGGCTGGTACTGTATGCCGTAATACAGGTCTCCTAGTACGGCAACAGTGGCATCCACTAAAATTGCACTAACTGTTTAGCTAAACTATCTTAAGATACTGTGTATTTAAGAATCTGTAAATGGTGATAAATAAAGTTATTATTATTATTATGTTTCTCTTTTATAATTCACGGGTTCAAAAGAACCCGGTCCTTTGCAAGGCTTGCGTGGGGACACAGGTCCAACACGTAGAGGCCCCTTAGAGAATATAAAAATGTCTTACTGTGACGCAATAGCCGGGATCCATCTCTGCGTAACCACAGGTAATTGCCCGGAGATGGTCGCCGGTTACTGTGTAGGAACTATGGAAAATGTGGAAATCTAAACTAGGACTATGGAATGGAATTTGGATGGACTGGTTACTCGGCTATTGAGTGAGACTAACGGACGTCCGCCTTTGCAATAGTCTCAATTATTATTATTATTATTATTATTATTAATTTTACACATTTTATTAAGCAAACATAAGAATATTTTATTATGAATTTACGCTATCATTTTTATAAAGATGATGTAATCGCCTTATTTATCTTGTACTTGAGGCTGTCTTACTGTAAAATACTCATATTTTGATTTTCTTATTAAATTTTAGAAAGCAGTCGTGGCGTAGCATCTAACTGTAAACGTGACAGGTTGTGGGTTCGATTTCCCCTCAAAAAGCATAAATATTTAATATTGTAATTTCTTCGCTCTGGTCTCGAGGTGAAGGCGCGGCCTTTTCATTTCCTCGAGTGGGAATCGAACCTAGAGTCTGTCGCGTTTAAGATGCACACTTGTGTCCATGCGTCATATTATAGAAGAAGATGGTATTGTAGCTCCCGCAGGTATCGTGGCCCCCATTGAAATTTGTTATGAAATTGTCGTTATTAAGAATTATTAATTATTTTTATCTTTATCAAGAATCGCGCTACGCAGTGAAATCTTTAGTAGTAGGGATTGGTGCGTTCTGGCTCATTAAATTGATCGCCTTATCAATCAAAATTTTCCACGGATTTTCTCGCGGGTCGCGGTTTTGATTAATTAATTGGCCGCGGATTAAATTGATTACCCCGGATCCGCGGATTTTTTCGCGGCTAGTAGCCGGCAATATTTTGAGTCTTTCCGTAGAGTAGTAGGGATTGGTGCGTTCTGGCTCATTACATTGATCGCCTTATCAATCACAATTTTCCGCGGATTTTCTCGCGGGTCGCGGTTTTCATTAATTAATTGGCCGCGGATTACATTGATTACCCCGGATCCGCGGATTTTTTCGCGGTTAGTACCCGCCATTATTTTGTGTCTTTCCGTAGAGTAGTAGGGATTGGTGCGTTCTGGCTCATTAAATTGATCGCCTTATCAATCAAAATTTTCCGCGGGTTTTCTCGCGGGTCGCGGTTTCTTTAACATAAGAATATCTAACCTAACCTAACCTACCCATCATAGAACCGTTTCATATTTGTGTTGGTGGCGCACCATTTTGATTAATTAATTAATTTACCGCGGATTTCGTTTTATTTTTTTGCATAACAATACTAACCTTTTTTTTTTTTTTTTTTTTTTTTTTTTTTTTTTTTTTTTTTTTTTTTTCGTGAGGAAATCCTGTTACGGATACCGGCCCGAGTGGGGACTCGAGCTCGGTTATGTGGGGCTCGCGGACTGGCAGATGTTAGGCCGTCCGAATACCCACTAAAACCTCACGGTGCTCCTCCTCGACCGCCACTGGCCGCGAGACGCGGGGACAAGAGTCTTCCGCGAAACGCGGCGGCGGGAGCCTGCAAGGCACGTCGCGGAGTCAAGGGTGGTGGGCACCCTCGACGGCCTGCTCGGAGTAGCGCGCGGGAGCAACCTGCGCGCGACTACTCGGGCCAGGTTTGTAGGCGGCCAGCTTCCCCAAGCTGACCGCCCTCTGGCTCATTAGGGCGGAAGGCGGCGATCGTGTGCCGCCCTCCGGCGACCCGGTCTCTTACGGCGGATGGCGAGTTCGGCAGAAGCCTCCCTCGCCCGTTCCGCAGACTCCTTCTCGAGCACCACTGCCTCGCAGAAGGAGGAGACCGCATCCCACGACGTCTCGCTGCCGGCCATGGCCTTGACCACGGCCGGCAGGGAGAGGTCGTCCCCTATGACGTCGCGCAGAGCGCGACGTTGAGACGCCCAGGCTGTGCACACCTCCAACGTGTGCTGGGCCGTCTCATCGAGGCAGTCGTCGCAGTGGTGGCAGCGAGCGTCGGGCTCCCTCCCGGCGATCCGACACAGGTAACCCCCGAAGCAACCATGCCCCGTGAGTACCTGTGTCGTGCGGAAGGTTAGGACGCCGTGACGCCGCGCTAACCACTGGCGGAACACTGGACGAACAGCCTCGATCGTCAACCGGCCGGCAGTTGGTGTCGCCAGCCGGGATTCCCACACTTGTAATGCGGCTTCCCGCTCCTCCTCGGTGCGTGCTGGGCTTGCCGCGGCCCCGGACGCGAGGCCCCGACGCCGGCAATAGGCCAACGCCAGAGACGTCGCGTCCAGGTCCCACGGCACGACTCCGGCCAGCACGCACGCTGCCTCACCGGAGATGGTCCGATACCCCCGTATCGCCCGGATGGCCATCACCCTCTGCGCACGTCGCAGCAGGGCGATGTTTTGCCGATCCAGGGCGTCCGCCCATACGGGAGCGCCGTAGAGGGCCATCGATCGGACCACTCCGGTGTACAGCCGACGGCTCGAGGCGCTCGGCCCGGCGACATTGGGCAAAAGGCGCGCCAATGCCGCCGCCGTCTTCAGCAGTTTCGGGGCCAAGGATGTAAAGTGGCCCCGGAAACTCCACCGACCGTCCAGAACAAGTCCGAGGTACTTCATGCTCCTCTTGACATCTATTCTGATGCCACCGACGACGATGTGGGCATCTGCTGGTGGGCCCTTTCGAGGAGCGTGGAAGTATAATGCCTCAGACTTGTTCAGGGCAACCTCCAACCCTAACCTCCTAATTCGGCCGACGACGTCGGCCACTCCGGCCGTTGCGAGTATTGCTGCCTCGCGATAATTCCTCTGCTGCGCCAAGACCAGCGTATCATCGGCGTAGCAGAGGACTCCAACTCCTCGTAGGGTGTCGCCTCTTAACACCCAGTCGTACCCGATGTTCCACAGGAGTGGCCCAAGAACCGAGCCTTGTGGAACACCGCACGACACTCCGTACTCCACCCACTCTCCTCCAGGAGCCGGAAAGGTCACAGACCTCCCGGACAGGTAAGCCCCGATGACGCGGCGCAGGTATGGAGGCACGCGGTGATAGATAAGTGCCTCTTCAATGCAGGGCCAGGGCAGGGAGTTGAAGGCGTTGGCGATGTCTAAAGACACCGCCAAGACTCCATCGCCCCGGGCCACCGCCTCCTGCGCATGGGACTTCACCTTCAGTATGGCATCCACCGTCGAGCGCCCACTGCGAAAGCCATACTGCTGGTCCGAGAGATTTGGACCTGTCCGCTCCAAGTGGTGTTGCAACCTCCTCGTCACAACACGCTCGAAGAGCTTGGCGATCTCGCTCAAGAGCACAATTGGCCTGTAGGCGGAGGCTGAATCCGCCGGGCGTCCCTTCTTCTTGATGAGGACTAACCTGCCTGTCTTCCACCGCTGTGGAATTATGGCTTGAGCCAGACAGGCAGTGAATAGTCCTCGCACTCTGGGCCCAAGGGTCTTAAGGGCCAAAGTTAACGCCCTCCCGGGAACGCCATCAAGGCCAGGTGCGGTGCTCTTGCTGCGAGATCGGCGAACTGCCTCCTCGAGCTCTTCCTCCTCCACCTGTGGTGCGACACTGTCCTCCTCCTCTTGCGGTGCAGGGCGGGCCATAGAAGGTGGTGAAAAATTGGCCCGCTGCGGGAATAGTGACGACAGAACCCCTCGGAGGACATCCGGTTGGAGTGTCTGCGTCAGTGGCGGAGCCCAAGCCCGTAGCTTACCAAGTACCATACGGTATGGCGTGCCAAACGGGTCTTGGTCTATCCCCGCAATCATCTGGTCGTGCGATTCGCCTTTCACACGACCGATTTCTTCCTGCAACCGCGTTCTCGCCTCGACATACACCTGGTACAGACGGTCTTCCTCCTCCTGGACCTTCTGTACCCGCCTACGATAGTGGCTGTACTGGCGTCTCGCGTCAACGCAGATGTCACGCAGTTGCGCGACCTCCCACGACCACCAGTACACCTGCCGCCGCTGAGGGCGGCGCCTGGAACGGGGCATTGCCGCGTCACAGATACGCGTCAACGCCCCCTGCGCCCAGGATGCGGCGTCTTCTGCAGACGCCAAGCTCTGGGGCAGCCAGGATTCCACTATCGCGGCCTCCTCCAACAATTGCCTGTCGAGGCGACCCAACTGCCACCGCGGTCCGTACTCTCGCGAGGTTGGACTGGGGGTTGGTTGCACCGCTGAATGTGTGGAGATCTCGTACAAGATGTAGAGGTGATCCGAGAGAGTCTCCACATCATCCAGCACTCGCCAACCCCGAACACGACGCGCTAGGGCCGGGCTCGCGAACGAAACGTCCACGACGGATCCGCCCAGCCTTCGCACGCAGGTGTTCTTCGTCCCCCGGTTGAGTACAGACAATCCGGTGGCAATTACCCACTCGGACAGTGTCACACCACGTACAGTCGTCGTTGCGGAGCCCCACACGCTGGACTTCGCGTTGAGATCGCCCGCGACCAGCACCTCCGCACGAACCGAACCTCCGGACGAAATCGTTCTACCATTTCCCCCAATCGAATGAGAAACTCTTCAAACTCCGCAAGAGTTCGATTGGGGGAAAAGTAGACCCCTACGACAACTAGGTCGCCGACAAGTGCCTCGACGCATCCCACACCTTTCTCTACTCGTGAGAAAGGCGGGGAGCCCGCAGCAACCTGAGTGATCAAAGCCACCACCCCGGTGTTGTCGGCAACCCAGTTGTCTCTGTCGGGAACGCTGTAGGGCTCCGAAACAACCGCCACATGTATCGACCGCTGCGCCAAGCTTTGGACCAATAAGTCTTGGGCTCTGGCACAGTGGTTGATGTTCGCCTGCAGAACTCGTTCAGCCATTATTAAGTGAGCATAGGCTGCTCCTCCGCATCCCTAGATTGGGCTTCAGGTTGGGCTTGACTTGTGGGTCTCGCCGCCTTCCCTCCTTTCCTGCGCTTAGATTGCGCACAGATTTTAGCGCATGCTGCACTGCCAGCTAAGTGGCCTGACGGTCGTTGCGCATCTTCGCACGCCGGGCATCGTGGTGTATCCGAGCACGTGGCTTGTTTGTGCCCAGGACGCCCACATCTAAAACAATGTGAGCTTCGGTCTACACCGCTGCACTTAGCCGCCACATGACCCGTTTCGTGGCAACGGAAGCAACGCAGAACCCGCTGCTGTAACAGCGTTACTTTGGCTGACACGAAGCCAACCAGCAGGCGACCACCGCTCACCTTCTTGGCAGCTGCCACCGGACAACGCACCCAGGCCGTGCCAAGTCCAGCACGGTCACGCCGAACCTCTCCGACCTTGATGGCGCCGACGTCGCAACCACCGACTCTGCTTACAGCTGCCGCAACCTCCTCGGACGTTACCGAGTCGTCCAGCCCACTCACTCTAAGCTCTGCACATTTAGTGGGCCTTGAGACTAGGACCTCGTTCTCGTCCAAGACGACCCGCAACTTTTGCGCAAGAGCGTCCGCCTTATCGCCCGAGTTGAGCCCCGGGATTTCCAGTAGCCTCGCGCCAGTAGAGGCTACTCTAAATCTCATATCTGAGATATCCAGCTCCCCGAGGTCAACCTTAGCCTTCAGCTGGGTGAGCACCTGACTGTAGGTCAAGTTGCTCTCACCCGCGCTGGGTTGGAGTTTTAGCGCTACTACAGCCGACCGTGGCTGTCTGAGCTTTGGGGCTTTTGGCGCTTTTGGCCTCGTTCCCCTCTTAGATTGCTGCTGGACAGCGGCAGCAGCAGCAGCCGCCTTCTTTTTGTTGCCTTTCCTGGCAACCACATTCCACCCTTCTGACAAGTCAGCTGGCGCAGGCGGAAGTGGACGTGGCTGCGGGGCGTCCGGCACTGAGGCTCCCAGGGTCTTTTTGCCCTTGCCCTTTCCCTTGCCATGCTCTCCTGGACCTGGCTTCTGACCCCTTGTCGAGGCCGGATTGGCGGGAGCTACCAGCGTAGTTGTCGCTGTCGTCTCAGTTCTCGCCGATGTTGTGGCGGTCTCTTTTCGCGTACCCTTTGACGCCGCAAGCGGGGGACGCACGCTCCTCTCCGGAAGAAGCCGGTTCTCCAGGCCTTCTATCCGGGCGCTCACCATCGTTCCGATCTCCATCATTATTGAGCGCCTCAACTCGTCGGAACACCCTGGCTGACTCTTGCCAGGCCCCACCACTTGGCTCCTTTGCGCTTGGAGGTCAGCCCGTAAAAGACTGACCTCTGTGCGCAGCTCAGACATATCATTGCGCAGCTTGGTGTTATGAGCGCGCAACTGAGCTACCTCTTCCGTCGCTGTACGCTGAGCCAGTTCGTCTACAGCCAATCCAATGGCTCTTGCTGCCTGCTTTAGAGCCTTGGTGAAAGTCCCTTTTAGGTTGCCTGATGTGCCGGCAACCTTTCTTATCACCGCTAAGCTTTCAACCACCTGATTTTGCAAGTCAGATGCAAGTACGGCCTCGTCCTGCTCTTTTTCGGACGGCAGAGTCAAGTCCGAGAGCCTGGAGCTAGACCTGGCCAGTACGGCCGCAGCGGCATTTGACCCCTCCTTCTCTGACCTCAGCAGCAACTCCTTCTTTTCTGCCTCACTGAGACCTTTCCCCCTCCTCTTGGCAACCATTTTTGGCGCCGGTCTATCCGGCCCTCCTTCACCAGACGATCCCGACTGATCGCTCGGCTTCCGAGGCCTTTTCCTCCTGTCCTTTAGGTATTGTGTCCGTACCCTCGACCTCTCCGACAACATCGACACAAGACTCTCCGTATCTGAGTCCTTAGACTCCGACGCTCCCCATAACCGTCCATATGATGAACCCGACCCTCGTCTCGACCTGACACTACCGACAGTCGACAGTCCGTCACCAACATCCAATCTGGTCAGAACCACTCTTGGCTCCTTCCACACTTCTATCTTCTGGCCATCTCCAACTGACCCCTTCGCAACGACGCTCGACACAGACACTCTCCGATGTTCACCCTGTGACGCCGCAACAACACCAACAACTTCCTCCGCCCCGAGCACAACCACTCCACCCTCCTTGGGCACCACATCCACTCCGCCCTTCTCTACCTCCACACTAACTCCGCCCTTCTCGGGCCCCTCCCCCGCAACACATCGGTACACTTGGCCCCCCCCAGATTCGCGGGGCTTGCGTGCCGTAGCACGGAGGGATTGTCCGGCCTCGTGGAGACCGGTACCCTCCTGGGGTAATAGAGAATTCTTTGTTACCGACATGTTCTTGTTTTGCTGTTCCACAGCTGGGCTTTTCTGTCGGGGTGTGCTCCCCTAGGCCGTGTCCATAACGATGGACTAAAGGCACGCCCATGCCTGCTGGTTTTGGTCCGCGCCGGGAGTAAACTCCCGGTCCACTCGCCCGCAAGTGCGAGTGGTTTCCCCTATCCGCCACCTGGGGACGCGCCCAGTAGGAGGCCAGCAACTCCCTTGGGATAACAATACTAACCTAACCTAACCTAGTTCGCAGTAAAATTGTTTTCGTATAATACCTACTCATCATAGAGCCGTCTCATATTTGTATCGGTTGGTTATCACATAGTTATTTTGTTGTAATCATCTCTGACTCAGGGTTAAATATTTAATACAATCAACGCTGATTTGAAAGGCTACGTAAGCTGATGTACAAAACTTGTTGATACATGTCTCACCGGAAGACGAATTGTACCTGCCTTTGAAAGAGGAAAGATTTATATCCCTTAAGTATTTCTTTTGCAATTATCTCTGAGTCAGTGTCCGTTTCAATATTACATTCATGTCCCTACAAGTTTCATAGGGTGGAGGGGTGCTTTCATACCGTATATAAGCTGCACTGGAAGCTGTTCTGATATGACGAAGTGCATCAACTGCTTGGCGGCTCCATACCCACCCTCGCGGCTGGGGATTGGAACGCCAAGCACCCCGCCTGGAGATGTGCATCTCACTGCACCACCGGGCGCCGACTCCATCAGGACTCCATCCGGCACGGTTACGAAGTAGTGGGCCCCGACGAGCCGACCCACTTCTCTTTCACTGCCACCCACCAGCCCACCACCATCGATCTGGTGGTACACAAAGGGATCGAAGCAATGGACCTCGAGACCCTCCCAGATGCCTTCGGGTCTGATCATCAGCCGGTCCTTGTTAAACTCACGGGCAGGCTGACTTTGGCCAATGGCCCACCACCCGGACGGCGGATCTCTTGGGTGCGGTTCGAGGCCAATATCCAGAAGCAGCTCCACCACCAGAAGATTCCCATTGCCGAACCCATTGTCGACACCTCGGACGTCGACCGGCTTGAGGCCAGGATTACCGGCACCATTCAGGAGGCGCTGGAGGAGGCCACAACACCTGCCACCTCCCGCACACTGCCGCCAATCCCTGCGCACATTCGTGCCCTCGTCGAGCGGAAGAGGAGGGTACGCTCCGAGTGGCAACAAACCAGGGACCCAGCTGCGAAGACTCGGCTCAACAAATTAATTGAGCGTATAAGAGAGGCGCTTGTCGAGACCGGAGCCGACGAGTGGGAGCGCCGGATTGAGGAGGCTGATGAGGACCAGCCTTCCCTCAACCGCCTGTGTCGCCAGCTCACTAAAAAGAAGCCTGCAACCCACCCCCTGATGCACCCAGATGGATCTCTCCGGTTCACTGCAGCGGAGAGAGCGGAGATACTGGCTGAACACCTAGAGGCCACTTTCCAGCCCAATGCTAGCGAGCGACCTGCCCACCACGCGCGATTGGAGGCCGATGTCGCCCGTGCATTGGCTAACCCAGAGCGACCGTTACCTGCACCTCCGTACTTTTCGCCTGAGCTCGTGGCGAAGACCATCAAAGGACTGAAGCCCAAGAAAGCCCCTGGCTTGGATGGCGTCACCAACCGAGCACTACGCCACCTACCCCGCATGATCATCACTGCTTTGACCAGGCTCTTCAACGCCGTTCTACGCCTGGGATACTTCCCCCGGGCGTGGAAGGAGGGCCTGGTCATCATGCTGCCCAAGGCAAGGAAGAACCTCCGCAACCCGGACAGCTACCGCCCGATAACCCTCCTCAGCGCGGTAGCCAAACTGTTCGAGAAGCTGCTACTACCGCTTCTCCAGGCGCACCTCCAACCGCGCAATGAACAGTTTGGCTTCCGTAGCGGGCACTCTACTACGCTCCAGGTCGCCAGAGTGGTGCATTACGCGACCACAGCTTTCTACAGGAAGGAGAGTGCCACAGCAGCCTTCCTCGACGTGTCGCGCGCGTTCGACCGCGTGTGGCACCCGGGGCTGCTGCATAAAGTGTTGAACGCCGGCACCCCCCACTACGTCGTCCAGGTCCTGACCGATTATCTCCGCGGCAGGACCTTCCGCGTGAGGGTGGAGAGTGCGAGGTCTTCCAGCCACCCAATCGCAGCAGGAGTTCCGCAGGGCAGCATCCTCTCACCAGCCCTGTACTCCTTGTACACTGACGACATCCCTATCCAGCAGGATACGACGTTGGCGCTCTACGCCGACGACATTGCCCTGCTCACGAAGTCTCTCAATCCCAACCATGCAGCCAAGAAACTCCAGCGCGCCCTCGACCTGCTGCCGGACTGGCTGGCGGAGTGGAGGCTCAAGCTGAACATCGCAAAGACGCAAGCGATCAGCTTTGGTCATCACATCAGACTGCCTCCTCCGCTGCGCCTGCAGGGCCAGCAGGTCCCCTGGAGCAGCCGCGCCACCTATCTCGGCGTGGTGATTGATAGAAGACTCAGCATGACAGGGCATGTCAAAAAAGCGGCGAACGCAGCAAGAACCGCGCTCATCCTGTTGCGCCCGCTTTTCAAATCGAGGCTACCCATCAGAACGAAGTTGTCACTGTACAAGGCGTACATCAGGCCTCACCTGGCCTACGCGAGCCCGGCGTGGTACGCACTCATCAGCGAGAACCAGCGAAGAATCCTGCAGGTGGTCCAAAACCTCGCCCTACGGCGAGTGACCCAGGCACCATATTGCGTTCGAAACTCGACCTTACAAAGAGACCTGCACATGGAAAGCCTGGAGGTTCACATCGGCCGGCTTGCGTCTAACGCATTCCGCCGCGCCGATGCTTCGGACCACCCGCACCTTCGTAGCATCGCACCTCTCCATACGCGACCTCCCGACGAGAGAAGACGCCAACCGAGGGACATTATTCCCCCCTCCTCCCCCGATTCCACTCCTGAGCAGTCACCTCGGTCGCAGGTCGCCTAAGCTGGGCCTCTCACGGGTAACCGTGAGTCTCACCCGGCTGGGCTGACCGCCCAGGTGGCATCTTGCTCATCCCTCCCCCTGCTTCCTTGTACTGTGCCTACCTAGGTACGCACATATTACCCCAGGGCCCACGGGCCCCCCCCAAGGACGCACACTATATCTATATGTGCCGCCAGAAACCACGGCGAGAGGGCGTATGCCCTGATGCCGTTTCCCAGCGCCCACAGCGCTGGAAGGAAGAATGCAACGTTCTGATATGAAATAATTGTTGTTCGTGATACGTGAAAGTGCTCTTCCGATACGAAACAATGGCGGTGAGTATTATTTTTAAGTCATTTACTAATTTATTTATGTTGTTGCCCAGTAAATATATTGTGTACTTTTTCATTATTGCAGCTGTCAAGTAACAACACGTTTGATTACAATATGTGTGAAAAAATTGAACAAAAGCACCGCTTAGAAGGGTGAGTTTTACCTCTTTTGGTTTTTTTTATCATCTGCGTGGTGGGAGGTTGCTGTGTACTGTATTTAAAAGATGTTTGCACTGGGAATAGAAGCATTGTGTTTGTAGTGATTATCGGCATCATTATGTTTTCTCTAAATTCCGTCGAAATAGCATCTTTGAGTAAATCACTCATTGTGACCAAACTACACCGATATGTGCGCATTTGGTACATTAGCGGGAAACTGCCAGAATCTCTGAAGATAGATCCGTGTATAGTGCCTTATTTTACACCGTGTCCTGGACATGGCAATATCAATAGTTCTGGTGACACAATAGACGGTCCTTTCACGATGCAAGCGTATTGTGCTATGTGTAGAGAAATAAATAGAAGTACGTATTTTTAAATGTGTGAACAAAAAATAAATATAGGTGATATTCGTTTCAATAATTTTTTATGTTTTTGTTACAGTGTCATAGAAAAAATACGGAAACAAAGAGATGCTTCGCTACTACCCCACGAAGTAGCACAGAGTGGATCGGGCTTGCAAGAATCCTCTACAGCTGTACCGTCTACATTTGAACCTGGAAAAGACGTCATCGAATGTTCGAGTTGTAAATTGCTCGTTTCAAAAAGGTATTATGCCAGCCATTTAAAAAGCAGCCTTCATAAAAGCAATATCTTGCGATTACATGATGAGTTATCAAATGTGTATTTGATTGATAGTGCGTTTGGACAAAGAGTGGTGACTTATCGAATAACACACCCCTCATCATTAGGAGTGGAATTTCAAACCCCTGAAAGTTTTCTTAATGATATTAAAAGCACTGTCTTAAACTTAATAGATGATTGCATAAAAACTTTAACATTAATAAAAATTAATTTTATCTTGCACGCTGATTTTGTCCAGGAAAGTAAAAGCTTAGAAAATTCATTCGATTTTCAAACCGTCAATAATTCTATATGTATCGGTGATGATTATGAAGCAACTTACCAAATAATAATGAATGACATTTGTAATAAAATAAGTGAGTTTGAGAAAAAAGATAGTGGATGGAGTCTTAAAAAAATAAAAAATATTGATTTGAATGTTAATAAATTTAATCCTTTGAGGGGGTCTTCGTATATTGACTTACCAATTGACATAAAACATAAAAAGGCAATTATAAACGTCAAAAATAATGATGTGCAGTGTTTCAAATGGGCGGTACTCTCTGCTTTATATCCAGTTACAAAAAATTCAGATAGAGTGAGTTCATATATTCATAATCAAAATAAACTTAAATTTGGAAAAATATCTTTTCCTGTAAAACTCAAAGATATTCACAAGTTTGAAGAATTCAATAACTTAAGCATAAATGTCTTTGGTCTCGAATATAATGCTGAATCTCGATGTAATAGACTTATAGGTCCGCTATACTTTACAAAACGTCGAAAACTTACTCATATTAATCTATTGTATATAAACAGCGGATCGCGTGGGCACTATTGTTACATAAAATGTCTTTCTAAATTACTTCACAAACAGATAAATCGGACACATCGCGCTATTCACATTTGCGATGGTTGTTTGATGCACTATCCATCTAAAAAATGTTTAGATCAACACCAACATTTTGATTGTGTCCACATTTGTACTGATTTACCAGATCCAATGAAAACAAAAAAGAACTGGTTTAATGTAGAAACGGCTAGCAACAAATTAGCGTTTAATAATTACGAGCGAAAGCTTAAACTACCATTTGTAATATACGCAGATTTCGAGGCATTTTTAACCCCCATTCAAACATGTCAAAACGAGGCTACGAAATCGTACACCAATAACATACAAAAACATGCGGTGTTTAGTTTCGGTTATTATTTAAAGTGTTCATATAATGACAGTCTCTCCATTTATAGAACGTATACGGGCGAACGTTGCGCCGACCAATTTATGAAGCATTTGAAAGGGGATTTAGAATTAATTTGTAAAGAAAACTCTTTTCCTAAACCTCCATTACCGCTATCGGAAAGTGATAATTTGCATGTTTTACAAAGTAAAGTTTGTTATATTTCCAATAATGATTTAGATAATAATAATAATGTTATATGTTATGATTGGTACAGTGGTAAATACGCAGGTGTTGCTCATACGTGCTGCAAGAAAAAGTACAAAGCCCCACGATTTGTCCCGGTATTCTTGCACAATTTAGCTAATTACGATGCCCATTTTATTGTGCACGCTCTAGGTTTTGAAGAGGGTAAAATTGATATAATCCCTCAAAATAAAGAAAAATATATTTCTTTTTCAAAATATTTAAAAATTAAGAATAATAATATCTCGTTAAGATTTTTAGACTCATTTAAATTTATGTCAAGCAGTCTTGATAGATTAGCACATAATATAAAAACACATCAATTTGTTGAGCTAAAAAAAAATTACCCGCGAGATGAAGACTTTAAAAGATTAATTAGGAAGGGTGTATATCCATACGAAATAATGACTTCGTTCGAAAGTTTGAAAATATCATCATTGCCAACACAAAATCAATTTTTTAATTCGTTGGTAAATACAAATGTATCAAATGATGATTATAGACATGCCCAAGATGTTTGGAATCATTTCAAATGTGGAACCATGGATGATTACACTAGTTTATATTTGAAAACAGACGTTTTGTTGCTGACCGATGTATTTGAAAACTTTCGCAATATATGTATGAAAACTTATGATTTGGACCCTGCTCATTACTATACCGCACCAGGTTTGAGTTGGGATGCCATGTTAAAGTCCACAATGATAGAATTAGAATTATTAACAGATTTTGATAAAATAGCTTTCATAAAAAAGGGTATTAGAGGTGGTATATCGCAATGCAGTAACAGATATGCGAAAGCAAATAACAAATTTATGGAGGATTACGATAGCAAATTGCAATCCTCATATCTAGTTTACCTCGATGCAAATAATTTATATGGGTGGGCTATGTCACAACCCCTTCCAATCGGTGACTTTGAATGGGTCGATGTAAATGTTGATTTCAACATAGCAAACGATGCTGAATATGGATACATATTAGAAGTCGATTTGCAATATCCTGTTGATATACACGATAGTCACTCGGACTTACCTTTTTGCTCTGAAAATATATCCATCGGTGGTAGTAGAGAAAAAAAACTAGTACCCAACTTGAAAGATAAAAAAAAATATATTATTCATTACAGGAACTTAAAACAATGTATAGACAACGGTTTGCATTTACATAAAATTCACAGAGTTCAAAATTCAAACAGAGGGCGTGGTTGTCTAAATATATCGATTTAAATACCAAAATGCGGTCCACGGCGTGTACTGAATTCGATAAAGATTTTTACAAGTTGATGAATAATTCAGTATTTGGAAAAACTATGGAGAATATTGAAAAACGAGTCAATGTTAAGTTACTCACCCATTGGTCAAACAATGGTGGTATGGAAGGTGCGCAGAGTTTGATATCCAAACCTGAATTTCATAGTCTATCGATATTTTCTGAAAACTTGGTTGCGGTTCAATTGAATAAAACCAAACTCTACTACAATAAACCGATTTACTTAGGGTTCTGTATATTAGATATATCTAAAACACTTATATATGATTTTCATTATTCATTCATGAAAAACAAGTTTAAAGAAAATTTAAAATTACTTTATACAGATACAGATAGTTTGATATATCAAATTTTCACAGAAGATTTTTATAATGACATTAAAATTGATTTGGATAGATATTTTGATACATCCGATTATCCTCCCAATAATCCATATGGGTTCCCCCTCATTAATAAAAAGAAAATAGGACTTTTTAAAGATGAAAACAATGGAATGATTTTTAAAGAATTTGTAGGCCTGCGATCTAAAATGTATGCAATGGATGTAGGTGATAAATTCATTGCCAAAGCCAAGGGGGTAAATAAAAGTGTAACAAAATCTTTTCAAATAAAGGACTATAAGGATTGTTTGTTCAAAAAGAGAATTAAAATGGATTCAATGATACGGTTTAAATCAATTAAACACATAATTTACACCCAAAAAAATAACAAAGTTTCTTTATCGCACAATGATAGTAAACGTTATTTAATAGAAAACTCTACAGACACACTTGCATGGGGTCATTATAAATTACAGTGATTAGGTATTTTGTTTTGTATAATCATTTATTGTAAAATATGAGGTATGTATCTTGAATATATGAATCATACCGTTAGAGTAAGATAGTTATAATATTTCTCTAATTTGTAATATACACTCTAAACTCGGCATAGTATTGTTAGTATAAGTTAGCCATAAGACTTCTTTAATTTGTACATATATATATATATAAATAAAATAAATAAATTATAATAAAAACCCATGTATTATTTCATAACCACCCCATTTGTATTAATAACGTTTAGCAGGGAGGTCGCAGACTAGAAAAATGCATCATTTTATTCATCCATTCACCGCTATAGTTGCGGGTCCTAGCGGATGTGGAAAATCTAATTTTGTTACGCATTTTCTGAATTATGTTGAGGATATATGCAATACACAATTTAATGAAATAACTTGGTGTTACGATGAAATGCAACCCTTGTACAATTTACCGAATGTAAACTATAGTCAGGGTATTCCCGATTTAAGTATGTTCGATGGTAAGCAGCCTCAATTGCTCATAATCGATGATCTAATGAGGGAATCCGATGGGCGCATCGTTGATATTTTTACAAAAGGTAGCCATCACAGAAATTTGAGTGTGTTTTACATTTCACAAAATTTGTTCCATCAGGGTAAAGGACAACGAGACATATCTTTGAATTCAAGTTACATTGTATACTTTAAAAATCCTCGTGATAAGACACAAATTCGCTACTTAGCACGACAAGTTTACCCTGAAAATTCAAAATTTGTTGAAGAGGCTTACAAAGACGCAACCAAGGAGGCACATGGATACCTGATGATAGACCTTAAACAAAATACTAATGACATGTGCCGCTTTAAAACTAAAATATTCCCGTTTGATGCAAATTGTACGGTATATGTTCCTAAAAAGAATGGGTTTAAATATAACAAACATGAGGAAATTTTTATCAGTACTTAATAATGCCTGCTCGAGTAAATACGCATCGCAGTTTATTGACGGCATTACATACACTAAAACCAAAATATCGCAAGGCATTATTAAAATCTTGTGGTGATGAAGAAATACACTGTATATGTGAGTGTATATTTAACATTTTGAACGGTAAAATTTCCCTTAATGATAAAGATAAATCAAAGTTGAGTAAATATAAAACAATCCTCAGAAAATTAATCTTAAAAGGGAAAAATAAGTGGCGAAAACGTATTATTGTTCAAAAAGGTGGTGCATTTTTACCTATAATTTTGGGATCTATTTTATGTGGATTATTTAGTAGTATAATTTAAGCACAATGGAAAACGTGAAAAAGATGATCTTGATAGAACCCGAACTAATAGACAAATTAAAACAGGAGCACGCCAGCGACAATGTTTTATCTCGCCTTGACACGGAAATGCATAAAATCTTAAAACGTAATGTCGAAGATCGTGAAAAATGGTCTTTGTACATGCAAACATTACAAAGATATTTACATTTCACCGAGCAAGATCGAAAATCTTTCAAATTACCCATCATAACGGAAGAAACAGACCATTCAATAAAAAATCTATTTCCATCGGGGACCAATAAAGTACTAAAATCCCATAAAAGTCATAGCAAAAATAATGAATCAACACTCGTAGAACAGGTCACAAAACAAGAGGACGCACTTCCGAGTGTATCTGGGTCTTTAGCCCATTATACCTCAGACTACATAAGCAGATTGCTACCAAAGACATTTAAGAAAAAAGGTGAATTGTTGATGGATACAATAAATAAACATAGAGATAAAATATATTGGAATGATGATGGTACTATTGTTGTTAATAACGAATTGATTCCTGGTAGCAATATTGTTGATTTAATTAATGACGCTTTGAGACGACTGAAACGTCCTCGACCGAGAGAGTGGGAAAAATTTGTTGTAGCATTGAAAGATATAAAAGTACCTCTATATTGTATAGGTAATCCTAAAACGCTTGAATATATGAACAATCTCTATTTATCAGAATTTAGAGAAACTACTCCTTCCAAAGAACCATTGCAAATTACGCCATCTCCTGCATCTCAGAATAGAAGAAGTAGATCCTCCTCTGAATCTAGGAAACTTAATAAAAAAATTGATTGGGAAAGATGGACCCCGTACTAGATATAAGTAGTATATACTATGATGTATCTCATCCAGCTGGTTATAGTAGTATAGCGAGCTTATCAAAGGCAATGAGGGGGACGATGACGAAGACAGATGTAAAAAAATGGTTACAATCTCAAGAAACTTACACACTGCATAAACCCGTACAGAGACGATTCCCTCGGAATAAATACATATTATCAAACTTTAACGAGCTTTGGCAGGCTGATTTGAGTGATATGAGGACGTATAGTAACTATAATGATGGTTTTAATTATATACTTTGTGTTATAGATGTATTTAGTAAATATGCGTTTGCGAGAGCCATGAAAAAGAAAGATTCTCAAACTGTGAAAACATGTTTTGAAAGTATTTTTAGTGAAGCTAACAGTACTCCTAGACATATACAATCAGACAAAGGAACTGAATTTGTTTCCAAAGATGTTAGAACGTATTTCAAAAGTAGAGACATTAATTATTATACTACTAATAATCCTGATATAAAAGCAAGTATAGTGGAAAGGTTTCAAAGGACTTTAAAAATGAAAATGTGGCGTTACTTCACCCATAACAACACGTATAAATTTATTGATATATTACAAGATTTATTATATTCCTATAATCACAGCT
Source organism: Heliconius himera (assembly GCA_021202915.1). Classification (NCBI taxonomy): domain Eukaryota; kingdom Metazoa; phylum Arthropoda; class Insecta; order Lepidoptera; family Nymphalidae; genus Heliconius; species Heliconius himera. The sequence continues at coordinate 515,884 of JAJHJA010000679.1, read as the reverse complement.
ATCATAGAAGCATAAAAATGTGTCCATGTGATGTAAACTCTAGCAATATTATGACTGTTTGGTGCAATTTGTATGATAAACAAACCAATTCGAAGTATACAACTGAAATAAGAGCAAGATTTCGCATTGGAGATTATGTAAGAATAACCAAGTATAAACATATATTTCAAAAAGGTTACGAAACCAACTGGAGTGATGAATTTTTTGTAATTTCATCGATAATTTACAGATCCCCTTTCGTTGTATATAGCATTAAAGACTTACACATACGTTCACGGTATTCGGGTCATAGAAAAGAGTTGTTAGTAAAGTGGAGAGGATATCCAGATAAATTTAATAGTTGGATAAAAGCGGCAAGCTTAAAAAAAATATGAGTGAAGAAAGTTTTTATTTAACGTTGCTCAGCAACAGCTCAATGACATATTTCTCAGAAAACACAACTACAAATTTTTCTACTAAGTTACCGAAAACTATTAAACTAGATGGAGCGTGGGTAGTGGGGGTGGTAGAATTTCAGTATCCATGTTCAATGTACACTGTTCAAGAGAGCCAAAATGTTGTACATATTGCAAAGACAACAAAAATTGTAGGCATCGAAAATGAATCACCTTCATCAGTGTTGTATAAAACACGCATTCCTGCAACCAACTATGAGAACACCAATCAAATTTTGAGCGCTTTAAATAAAAATCCAATGTTAATGGATACTATTAACTTTCGTTACGATGATGTATCAAAATTGGTATTAAGGAAAATTTTGAATAACAATGTTACTAGAATAACATTATCACCAACACTGGCACTGCAGTTAAGTTTCGCGCCAAAAACAAATTTTGTTACCACTGCCTTTAGAAAGTATCCGGTTAATTTGCATTTAGGTTTACCGTCTCAACTTTTTGTGTATTCAGATATAATCTCCCCTCAAATTGTAGGGGATGTAATGTCATCTCTATTGAGAATAATACCATTAGACCCAACTAAATATATTTATGGCTCATACAAAATGCACATTTTCTCACCAGCTCACTATATACCCGTAATGCGTAGAGAATTTGATACAATTGAAATAGATATAAGAACAAACACAGGTGAAAAGATACCATTTCAGTTTGGGATCTCATGTGTTAAACTTCATTTTAAACGTTTACAATGACCCATAATCACTACAAAACCGATTGTCCATATGAACATTACTACTCACATCAAGCAGGTTCGGGAGTAGGTGTAATTTACAAAGGTGCTCCATATCAACGTGGACATGGCATTGGAAGTTTTTTAGGTGGATTATTTAGATCTGTATTTCCTATTTTTAAAAGCGGTGCCAAGGCTATTGGAAAAGAAGCTTTGAACACAGGCGTTGGTCTCTTAACGGATATGATTAATTCTCGACCTATGAATGAATCTATAAAAACTCGTTTAAAAGAAGCTAGTTCAAATTTAAAAAGAAAGGCAGATCAAAAAGTTGATAGCTTGGTTGGTTCTGGGTATAAAAGTGTGAAACGAATTAAACGTTTGACCAGTTCATCGAGATCGTCGCGTAGGAAGGGTGAAAGAAAAACACGTAGAGTAAATAAAATTAAGGATATTTTTTCGAAGTGAAAAATGTCGTTTTTACATAATCATTCTTGCGAGTGTGTTAAGTCAGAATTAGATTTATTCGCTCTACCATCAACGCAAACAAGTATAGAAAGTGGACAATGGGTTCATTATAAACCTATATCATCTTTGTCTGATGATGGCCCTATTGAGTTTCAAGTGCCCGGTACTGGAGACGATTACATTGATTTATCTCACACATTAATCAGTATCAAAGCTAAAATTACGCAAACAGATGGTGGTGAAGCTGTTGATGTAGCACCAGTAAACAATTGGTTGCATTCACTATTCAGTCAATTAGACGTATATTTAAATCAAAAACTCGTGTCCCCGCCCAATAATACTTATGCATATCGTGCTTACATAGAAAACTTGCTTAATTATGGCCCAGCAGCAAAACAATCACATCTCACCTGTGGATTGTGGTATGAAGATACCCCAGGGAAAATGGAATCAACCGATGATACAAATGAAGGTTTTCGTAAACGAAAAAATTTGGCTATAAACGAAATTGAAATGATTGGACATTTACATAGTGATATTTTTAATCAAGAAAATTTTTTAATTAATGGTGTTACATTAGGAGTGAAGTTGGTTCGCTCACGTGAGGCTTTCAATCTTATGGCGACTAAAGCTGATGCGAAATTTAAAGTAACTATTAATGATGCATCTCTTATCATTCGTAGAGCTCGAATAAATCCAACTGTACTACTTGCTCACGAAAAGGTGTTGGCTTCTACTACAGCAAAGTATCCTATAACACGAGCTGAAGTTAAAGTTTTAACGATCCCATGTGATGTACAGGGCAAAACTCTTGATAACATTTTCCTCGGTCAAGTGCCTAAAAGATGTATTGTCGGATTTGTTAACAATTCAGCTTTTAATGGAAATTTGACTAGCAATCCTTTTAACTTTGATAATTTTAAAATAAGCTCTTTTAGTTTGTATGTGGATGGCCAACAAGTTCCAACGAAAACTTTACAACCATCCTTTAATAACAATGTCTACACCACAACGTATCAGACACTATTCTCGGGAACCGGTATTCACTTTTTAAATGAAGGTAATTCAATATCAATTGAAAACTATGCACGAGGAAATTGTCTAATGGCCTTTGATCTAACCCCGGATCTATCGGCAAATTCCTCATCTCATTGGAACTTGATTCGTCATGGTAGCGTTAGGTTAGAGGTTCGGTTTGAGACAGCTCTCACAAAAACCATTAATTGTCTTGTTTATGCAGAATTCGATAACGTTATTGAGGTAAATAAAAATCGCGATGTTAACGTTGATTATAGTAGTTAAGTATAATAATGTATTAATTATTTGTATAGCATCATTAATTTGTAAGCATTGTTAGCATCAACATGTTTTATCATAAATACATGTAAAAATGGATACATATGAGCTGCAAAAATTTATGAGAAAGATAAACCCGCAAATCGAGTATAATGTTTTTGCTGCAAACAGATTACCAATATACTCTAGTTTACCTATATACGTTATTAGCAACATGGATCCTGATACGAAACCAGGGTCACATTGGGTTGCCATTCACATTGATGCTGATGGTGTAGGTGAATACTTCGATTCTTATGGCCGTAAACCAATTAAGATGCATGAAAAATTTATAAAAAGAAATTCAAAATTATGGTCTTATAATAATAAACAAGTTCAAAATTATTTTACTACTGTATGTGGTGAATATTGTTTAATGTATTTATATTTTAGATATAGAAATATGAAAATGTCTGATTTTCTTAACATTTTTTCTAATAATACTTTGTATAATGATTTAATTGTGGATGTAATGTTTAAAACTATTTTCTAAATAAATTTTTTTTTTATTGTACAAATGTGTTTGATTTGAGTAATAGTGAATAAACTATTAAATACAAAATAAAACAAACGAATTCATGACATATTTAATTTATTAGGATAATATTTTATAACGATGGCTCATAACATGATGGACGATAGATTGATGGTAATAAGATTATCGCTTCGTAGCTGCAAAGTAAGACTTTTTACACTGGCTACTTCCTGCGATTTCTTTGGTAATGTTGTATATAATATCACGCAAGCTTTCATAAAGTTCATTACGCTCAGATTGCACATAGTATTTAAGGCGTACTTCTGCATTCTTCCAGTACTCGGTGGCAGGCAATCCGTTTAGTTTCTTTGTGTCAAATAGTTCGATTTTTATGAAATGGCTTGCCTGCGAACCATCGTCCGAGTTTGTAGAAATATACGATGTTCCCTCAGGATTCGATTGAGCAACACATGATGATAATATTATTTTCTTTTGCTTCTTTGGCTTCTCAAAGAAATCACTAATATCATTGCAGGCTCTCTTTTGTTCGGGTTTCTGTATTTTCATAGGGGCGACCTCTTCAGCCTCATCTCCGCTTAGATTAGAATAGTAATAGTTTTTAAATGTACAATCAAACGAGTTGTTACTTGACAGCTGCAATAATGAAAAAGTACACAATATATTTACTGGGCAACAACATAAATAAATTAGTAAATGACTTAAAAATAATACTCACCGCCATTGTTTCGTATCGGAAGAGCACTTTCACGTATCACGAACAACAATTATTTCATATCAGAACAGCTTCCAGTGCAGCTTATATACGGTATGAAAGCACCCCTCCACCCTATGAAACTTGTAGGGACATGAATGTAATATTGAAACGGACACTGACTCAGAGATAATTGCAAAAGAAATACTTAAGGGATATAAATCTTTCCTCTTTCAAAGGCAGGTACAATTCGTCTTCCGGTGAGACATGTATCAACAAGTTTTGTACATCAGCTTACGTAGCCTTTCAAATCAGCGTTGATTGTATTAAATATTGAACCCTGAGTCAGAGATGATTACAACAAAATAACTATGTGATAACCAACCGATACAAATATGAGACGGCTCTATGATGAGTAGGTATTATACGAAAACAATTTTACTGCGAACTAGGTTAGGTTAGGTTAGTATTGTTATGCAAAAAAATAAAACGAAATCCGCGGTAAATTAATTAATTAATCAAAATGGTGCGCCAGCAACACAAATATGAAACGGTTCTATGATGGGTAGGTTAGGTTAGGTTAGATATTCTTATGTTAAAGAAACCGCGACCCGCGAGAAAACCCGCGGAAAATTTTGATTGATAAGGCGATCAATTTAATGAGCCAGAACGCACCAATCCCTACTACTCTACTGAAAGACTCAAAATATTGCCGGCTACTAGCCGCGAAAAAATCCGCGGGTCCGGGGTAATCAATTTAATCCGCGGTCAATTAATTAATCAAAACCGCGACCCGCGAGAAAATCCGCGGAAAATTTTGATTGAAAAGGCGATCAATTTAATGAGCCAGAACGCACCAATCCCTACTACTATCTTTTAAAACGGGACTTAATACGACAATATTAAAATCATACAAAAAAATCTCTAGCCTAATGCTCTAGCCGGTACCAAAGAGATCTAATATCCAGTAGTAGCTCCAATAATGAAAAATCGTAGAACTCGTCTAAATGTGATGAAAATGACCGTCCTCGCCTAAGGACTCAGATACATTCTAAATATTTTTTGACACTAGTTATTCTAGCGAGAGACTTGGTAAAGAGTGGATTCAGCGTCAAATCTATAACTTATGAACTCATACTGGCTGTGCAGACGAACTACATATGCGATTTTTGTCATTAAGTTTAATACATTTAATTTTGCTATAGGCTAAAACGGGATCATATAACCATCACTTGATCTCAAATCGTTAAATTTGCCTTTATTCGAAATATATATTTTTAAATATTTTGTCGCATTTTTTTTATTAAATCATACACAGATAAGTAAATATCAAAACTGATGATGTATTATTTAGATTTGTATTCCTTTTATTTTTCATATTGGACCTCAAAAACAAAATAGGGGGCCTTATTACCACCGTCTCCCTATATAAATTAAACTTTTTTTTCTTTTGTTTTTATGGGAATCGAACCTGGAGCCCAGATAATTGCCAACAATAACATACAGTTTTAAAATGGCCCTATAATATTTACGTAAATTTCAAAATATTTTATTTATTAATAAACATTTTTAATTACAATATTATTTTTATGATGTTTTAAGAAAACTAAAAATGTAGTTGCTTTGACATCATTGTTTTTTTAATTCTATTTAGGTATAAATAAGGAAAAAACGGTAATTACAAATTACTAGTAATTAGGACAATAGATCTTTCAATGAACAAATCGTGTATAGTTTTTGTATCATTTGTAAGTACAATATTTACTATAATTGTTATAAGATAATAAAATGTGGAAAATAAATTATCTTCAAACTATTTTAATTTTATATTATTTGTTATTGAGGCCAGTCGTGGCGCAGGGGCACAGAGTGTGACTGTAAATCGACTAGTAGTGGGTTCGATCTCCACTCGAGGAGATGAAATATTTACTTAAATTTATATTTCCATTTCTTCGCTCTGGTGTAGAGGCAAAGCCTTGAGTTCTGCCACTCAACACTTGGGGAACAGAGTGTTTTAACACTAGGTTCCCTCTGCCTACCCTGCTGTGTGCGGGATACAGAGTGAAGCTGATTTTTATTTGTTACAGCTGTTATTTTTGGGAATTTAACAACAACTATCATTTTTGGGAATTATTTTTTTTCTGAATTATATTAGGCTTTTATAGAGTAGTTAAAACTGTGGTTTCATTTAATGTGGTGCTGACACTTCCACCCTGTATAAATATATATAATCGTTACCTTACGGAGTATTTGAATCTGTAACCACAGCATAAGCAACCATTTTCAAATCGTCGAGTACATAGAAATGTAGAAATAGAGTTAGTCCTAGAAAAAAATTACCACCTCCAATTAATAGTATCCACAGATTTAATAAAACCGTGCCAGGTTATATAATTAAAGTTGCCGTGCTTTAATATTTAAACGACGTATAAGAAGTAGTTACAGTATCTTTTGAATAAGTTACTCTCAAAGTAGAAATTAAATTTCTATGTAAGACTAAAGAGTAAAATGTCAAAGGCAAACTAAACCTTATTATTTAGAAAATAAGGTTATTTTTTAATTACTGTTATACTTTTACGTGCGTCCACATGTTGGATGTGGCAGTACGAGTTTATACCGTCGCTTCGTTAGACGCGTGTGATGGAAGCTCAAATAAAAAAAAAAGTTTTTTTTTTAATTAGTGACATAGACATATAGTTATTAAGTCAAAGTTGAATGTGTGTGAAACAAAACATGGTAAGTTGGCTATGGTTCTTTTTTTATTTTTACTTTTTCTTATTTTATTTCAAAGAAATCAATCTATTTATGTGATGTTCTGTCTATTATTAATAGATATGAAATACGTATGTTGGTTGCGAATTACTGCTTTATTAATAGCACTGTCGAATCGGCTTTGCTAGTTACCGCTAGTTTTTATTTACTTCCTATTAAATTTTAATTAAACTGAAATTGTATTATAAATAATATCAAATTATAGTATAAAATATAAAATGTTATATTATAAATAATATTATTTTCATGAATGAAAAAAATATTATTGACAATTTTTTTTTTACCTTTATCAGAAATTATACATTACTGTTTACTAGAGTACACAAAACCCTTATACCGTTATTCACAAAACAAAGCGCGAAAAGGAACATCTCACGAAGTCATTGTACGAATAAATATAAATAAACCATGCAGTACGTACGCAGTAGTGGCTCAATTGTTACAAGCTGGTATTAACTCAGGATTGCTGTGGATTCGAATCTAAGAGGGGAGGCCGGATGGTCCGTGCCTACCCCAGAACAGTCTGGTGCCCATCCCAGAAATTTTACTAACAAATAATTTGCCCCGGAAATTAAAAAAGTCTAGGTCCTTCCCAGAAAATATCTTTAGATATAATAAGTATACGTAATAAAATCTTTGATTTTCACGATTCACACATTTTAAATTAATCTATTTAAGCGGATTAATCGCTTATATTTTATTTTAGTATTATAAATTCTAATATACATTTTTAGGAACGCGACGTTTCGAATACATTGCAGTAGTCTGTGGTCACGTGTAGACATAGGTGGCATTCGTATACATATAATACTAATATACGCGATCAATCCGGTTATATAGTTTCATTTAAAAAGTAAACTTAAATTGATAAAGAAAAAAGAGATATCGTTTTCTTTATTATCTAGGATATACGGAAAATAAGGTCGCCAACTGTACAAGCTATGGTGCAAAACCGTTCGATACGACTGCATTGAGTTTGTTTGTAAATACTCCAAAATAAATATTTTATAAATATATGCAAAAGTCAAATAATAAAAATATATTCGTTTCTGGGTATAAAGGCACGTTGTGTGTTTCGTTTCACACACGATGAAATGAAACTCCTAATATTTTCATTTTCTCGTTCTGGTTACGATGTAAAGCGCGGCGTTGAGTTCTGCCAATCAAAACGCAATATTGGGAGTATCGTAATTCGGCGGAAAATGGGGAACGAAAGTGTGTTAACACTAAGTTCCCAGATTCCCTCTGCCAACTCCGCTATGTGTGGTGTACAATAAATATAGAAAAAAATCTTCAGCAAAGAACTTTCACTGATTTTGTTGAATCGGTTATTCTCTATGTTTTCATTTTTAAATCTGGTGTTAAAAATACTTTTACGTCACATTGACCCCAGTCAAACTTGTTCGATAACAAATGAACTCATGACGTTTACTTATATTACGATATTGTCTAATTTTTTTGTCTTGCGTCTCCGGTATTATTATAAAGGTACAAAAAAAACAAAATCATATTATTGTATAGGTACAAGGAAGGTTTATAAGTGCTAAGTCGCTCCATTCATCGCTATCCTGATTTATAGGCGTGGCAGATCAAAACCGGCTAAATACTGACACAAAAAAGGATATTTAAAATATATTATTATATATTCAAAATATTATTATATATATTATATATTTAAAATGTTATCCTATTTTATATTATGTATTTACGAATAATATTTTGAGGCTAATCGTGGCGCAAGGCACAAGCGTGAAACTGTAAACGCAACAGATTGTGGGTTCGATTTCCACTCGAGAAAATGAAATATTCAATATTTTCATTTCCTTGCTCTGGCATCGAGGCAAATCGCGGTGTTGAGTTCCATCACTTAACACGCAATGCCCGCAGAATTTGGAGGAAAGTCGGGAACGAAAGTGTCTTAATATGAACGGAGAGACGGAAACTAGTTCCTGCAGTACCTTTTGTTTATCCTACTATGTACGGTATACAGCAAGAAGCCAAAATAATATTTAAATAATATTTAGAGTGTAAAGTAAAAGAATCAGGGGGAGACCTTGGTTGACGTTCAAGAACAAAGTATTGATATAACTGGAGGAAGGTCATGTATGATTCAAAAAATGGGAATCCTTGAGAGCCATGTATGTGGAGATTGATGATAGTGGACGACGGAAAAGAGGTACCTATGCAGAAACCATAGCGCTAGGCGCTTCGCAATCTCTGGCTGTCCTGATAAGGCATAAAAAGTAAATTAATGAAAAATCATTAGTTATCTGTATAAACTACGATATCTTAATAGTACGACATCTGGATGGTTTATTCCAAATTTATAACTTTTTATACAACTTTGTAAGTGCATAATACCTAAATATTATAATAGGGTCTATATGTAATATTTACATATTTATATAAAAATATTTAAAAACAAAATAGAATTTTTTTTCAAATGATTTATAAATATAATCATAAATTAAGTTATTAACCTTCATATATATATTTTATTATATATAATATTTATAATTCACAGAAGTCATCACATAATATTATGTTCGTGTTACACGCTATAGTCGCTATTGTCGTTAAATTGCAATACGCAAATGTACATACTCGTATGTTTACAATTTTATATCATTCTTCAGCCTTTTGTATTACGTTGAAATTACTTTGTTTACAAAATGATTAATATTCAATTGAATTTGACTTTAGTAAAGTCGTTTTTATATGTAGCTTCTTTCTCAGCTCTACTCTTTCTTGTGGGGGACGTAGATTATTTAAATTCACGTGTGTAATCCTAAGTATAATAAATTAGCAAAATAAGCTCAAACACTTAATGATAATCATCTAAAGTGGAAACAAAAATTACCGTACAAAATACAATTTTACTATTATAAATTCTGCTTCTATGGCAAATTGTGAATTATAAAAAGTAAATTTTATTAGCTATGTTGCCATTGTGCCTATATCAGAAATAATGAAGAGTTTATTCATAAATACATATAGATTTTTAAATAAGCGATTTCTTTAATAAGCAATTTTTGTGCAAAAAACAAATTGCAATATGAAAAATAAAACATTAAAAATATTGAAGTCTATTCTAAGTAGAAGTTAAATAATTATATTATAATAGGATATGTCCTTTTCTAATGTATAATGTAAATTTCAGGTCACCAAAAGACATTACTTGTAGAGAAAAAAGAAAAAAAAGTAAGCTAAAAAAATATGTTACATTACGTCAAAACATTAAAAATAATTATGAAAATAATATTCATTAACATCGTTTTTTTGAGATGACGCGAGGGTCAAGTACAGTTGTGACAAACAATTATGACATTTAAAAACATTTCCACAGATAATAAATAATGTTTTGTCATATTGATATTAATTTTTGCAAAAACTTTTATTAGTAAAGCCTTTTTATTCGTGTTTATTATTCATATGATAATTAATGATTAATATTTTATATATTTATTTAATTATGTTTTCTTACTTCAATTATTTTATTTTTCTTTTTTGAAAATGATAATGAAATCAATTTTTCGGAAGTCCACATCGCGGCACGTTTCGATATGATTGTTTGTTACATAATAGACATTTCTATTGCCTAGTGAAAATTCAGTTTAATGTTTATTATTATTAGAGGTTATCTCGATTAACTCTATATTTTTATTATTTAACGACAATAAATATACAGTGGTATTCGTCTTTAAAAAACTTTAATACCCTAATATTTTTTTTATGAAATTTTGATTTGAAAAACAAAATAAAATTCAGATGTTGTCTAGCTCCCACAGCTTAATATGTTCGCAAAACGGATTAATATTAAAATCCATATTATAAATATGTGCCTTAGATAAGAATAACGGAGAAATAAATCACTGCGGTCTTCCTATCAGGCCCACTTGATGTGTCACTGCAAAATAAATATTTCTACTATAAGAATTAATATTTATAATCGGAACGAGCACGAGGCCGTTGATCGCAAACATATGGGCATATGTGACAAACATACAAGCGATGCTATTTTAGCTGAGCTTCGTACTTGTTTAAGTAAATAATCATTTAAATGACATTTTACACATTTTCAAAGTGTTAATCCACACTTAGAACAGAAAAATACTTATTTAGAAACCCGCTCCTGCTGGAAACCGACCACGTCGATATCTGGTCGGTTTCCAGGAGGCGCGGGTTCTAGTCCCGCTACGTTCAAATTTTTATATGTTTTCTAAATAAGCATTTACATGACAGTTTTTATGTTTTATTTTCGTTATTTTAAAAGTGGTTCTTCTCCACTTCGGTGTAGTTACAGGATCTAGTCTTGAGATACTTGGGATATAGATATTGTCACAGCGCAATGGTTGTATGTAGGATAATATGATCATAGACGGGAGAATGATTTATTTATATTTCTCGGCTGTGATAAGATCACACGCATGTCTCGAATTCGGGTGGAAAGTGGAGTGGTAAAGGAATTGAAAAACTGGGCTACTGGACTCTCTCCGCCTAATATGCTATTAGGTAAAGTGTGGCTGACACTGTTAAAAAGTGGTACAGTTGTGCATTTAACACAATAATAATGTTTAATTCTTTTTACAACCGTCCAAGACGAGAAGAGAGTTCGACGGTTTGCAAAGGCGCGGGTTCAAATCCCGCTACGTTCAAACTATTATACGTTTTCTAAATAAATATTATTCTTTCTTAAATGTAGAATAACACTTAAACACTATTTAAAAATGATAACAATGTTTAATTTAACAAACACAATTATAGGAAATATACATGAATACACATATAAGACTTATATTTTCGGCGTTAAGTTCCGCCACTCAATACGCAATGTTTCTAAAAATTCAGAGGTAAGTGGGAAACGTAGCGTCTTAACATTAGGTTCCCTCTGCATACCTGACTTATTTTGATATAAGACTTTAAAAAAACTTTATTCTTTTTTATATAGTGTCGTTACACTATGTAACTGGACAATAATATCATGATAAATAGCTTATAATTGAGCTCTGCGGTTTTAAATGTGGTCTATCCGAGCATTATAAACTCTGTGAAGAGGAAAAATTTATGTTGTCTTTGAAAAATTCTGTGATACTGACAGATTAAAATATTTAAATAACAAATATATTATTATTTAATTACTCATTTAAACGTTAAAAATATTTAAAAAAATAATGCAGCGGGATTTGAACCAGCTCATCTTGGGGACCGATCCTAAGACGGTATCAACAAATATTTTTTTCATTCCTAAGTGTGGACTTATTACGTAAAAATTGTAAAAATTGATATTATTTATTTCTTTAGACTGATAATAAAAATACAGCAGTAGGTTTTTTATCTTCTTTCATCGTGTATCCAATATCAGGAGAACGTGAAGAGCCCATTATTTGAGCATATACAGAGTGTTTTTGTCAGCATCACTTTAAACTAAACCACAGTTTTAACTACTCTATAAAAGCCTAATACAATATTTTTCTTTTCCCAATAATGAAAGTGATTTTTATACATCATAAATCATAAAATTATCGTTGTAAAATATAACGCCATTCGTCAAGTACGACGTACGCAGCCATAAACCTATCAAAAGGAAACCGCGGCATACGCCTCATTCCGAAATCGAGTCGTGGGTATTGGCGGCAAAATTCAAAGTTGTTCAACCTTTAGTAGTATTTTTGTAGTAGTATGTGTTTACGTTATTGGTATCTATGCGTAACTGCGTCACACGAAATACAGGTATGGATAAACATCGTGAAATGAAAAAAAAATCCTACATCTAAACTGTTGAGGTATCTTGTTTAATTTCTTTAGGTATAGGTTTAAAATATTTTTCTCTATAAGCTGTTTCCGTAAAAGGATTGCTGACACTTTCACTCTGTAAGTATAAATTATAACTGTATCCTGTATGTGTATTTTCTGTTCTTGCATATTTCAAAAAAATACAAAAAAGGTTAGGAACTACTAATATAAAACAATAATTCACTAGTCAGTACTTCCTCTAACCCGTATTTATAAGAAATAGCGGAAGTGGAAGGTCATACATCTTCCCGCATTGACCTCGCGTGTTGCTTGCTGCGAAATAAAACGTCGTTATCAAACTGTGGAACGGAAATCTTTTTAAAAATAGTCAGTCCCCTAAATGTAAATCGAATCCTTGACCGTTGCGTGTACAATCAGATAATTTGCAACTGCGTCACAATGACATCTAAACATTTACATATTGATTTAAAATGAAATTATTTTAAACGTTTATATTTTGTTTGTAAATACAGTTTCGAAACTACATTTCAAATATTTTTGTTTTCTTTATAGTAAACCCGTGGCCACATCATTAATCTGAAACACGATTAATCTGATTTAAAATAGTTATTTTTTACGTATTTCTCAAGGGGCGTCGTGGAGCAGAGGCACAAGCGCGACTGTAAATGCGATGGTTATAGGTTCGTTTCTCAATCGGTGAAATTAAATATTTACTTTTTCTTGCTATAGTAACAAATAATAACAACGCTTTGTCTTAATGAGAAGGGAGTGTCTTAGCACCAGGTTAATTTAGCAGTAAGGCACTTCACCATCCACTTTCCGCACAATTTCGTATTGGCGGTACATAACACCGTTATTTGTCTTAGCAGATTGTATGCATATTCCTAATCCATATACCTATAGGTATGAACTATAATTTTGTGAATATATTGAATAATTGTCGTGGCGCAGCGGCACGAGGTGTGACTGTAAAACCGGTTGTGGGTTCGATCCCCACTCGAGGAGATGAAATATTTACTTAAATTTATATTTCCATTTCTTCGCTCTGGTGTCGAGGTCTGGTTGCGGCGTTGAGTTCTGCCAGTCAAGATGCAATGCCTCCAGAATTTGACAGAAAGTGGGGAACGGAGTGTCTTAACACTGGGTTCCCTCTGCCTACCCTGCTCTGTGCGGGATACAGCGTGAAGCTGATATTGAATAATTATGATACAACCCAGCCATAGCAGCTCTTATTTAGATTTACATACTAAGATAAGCTTCGTTACAACACACGGCTTTCTAAATTTCACTTCCTTAACAGAAACAAGAATCTATAGACATATCTATAATGACTTTACATAGGTATATTTAAATATTGTTAGTTAATTATTTTTTTTTAGTTGTATGCTGTATCCTATACATAGCACGGTAGGCAGAAGGAACCTGGTGGGAACCTAGTGTTACACTCCTTTCCCATTAAGACACTTTCGTTCCCAACTTTCTACCGAATTCTTGAGGAATTTCTTGATAAGTACTGATTGATGTAAGTCACTTTTGAAGAGGAAAACGTAGAGTTTCAACTCTACGTTGATTATCAATACTAATATAATACCGTTCACGAAAATATCGATAACCAATAAAAATAAAGTATAAATATAGCTTAATGGATTTTAGGAGAACTTTATAATTGTGTCATAAAAATTCTACAAACACCTGATATTCTTTTTAATTATAAAGTTAATGTCTCGATATAATAAAAAAAATTAATTAAAATAAAACAATATATTATATAAACAAAAAATATTATTATATAATACATAAATATTTATTGTTGGGACTTCTACTGTCAGGATTTATACCGACGTTAGAAGTCCCAAAAAAGAAATTAAACTTCCTTTGCTATGTTTTGAGGAGCTGTCAAATGTTTATACACGGCCACGGCACATAGCTATTGTTTCCAACACCGTCGTTGAACCGTGTGTTAAAACAAAGTTATCGCGGCGTTGAGTTCGTCACTCGATAGGCAATGCCTTCAAAATCAAAAAAATGCGGAACGTTAGGAGTGGAGTGTTTTAACACTAGCCAATATAAAATTGGATACCATAAAGTTGATACATAAGAGGCCAGTCGTGGCGCAGCGGCACAAAGTGTGACTGTAAAACCGACTAGTTGTGGGTCCGATTCCCACTAGAGGAGATGAAATATATATTTAAATTTATATTTCCATTTCTTCGCTCTGCTGTCAAAGCAAAGCGCGGCGTTGAGTTCTGCCACTTAACACGCAATGCCTCCAGAATTCGGTAGAAAGTGAGGAACGGAGTGTCTTCCACTAGGTTCCCTCTGCCTATCTTGCTGTGTGCGGGATACTGCGTGAAGCTGAATAAGAATTATTTATTTTAGATATAAGAATCATTAAAAAGTGCCATAAATTGTGTATAATGTCAAACGATCGCCGCCGGATGTGTACTGCAGATAAACGGCTAATTGACCCGTCCCTACAATTACGGCATCTGCAGTTGCATGTGTGGTCACGCGATCTATTCGGAGACTATATACATTATAAATGGACTGGTACACATTATAAAGACTAAGCCCTGGTCGTAGATTCAAATCCTTTTCGAAATGAATATTTTGCTATCAATAAAATCATTTGCTATTTTGCGTAGCGTAGTTGCGTTCTTAGTTGGTTTAATGTTCATATTTAAATTAGTTTTATTACCCTCGTGAAGTGAGACAAGTTCTACCATTCAATACGTTATGTCTCGGAAATTAGATAACAAGTAGAGAGCGAAATATCTCAATATTACTTAGATATATGACTACCCAGCTTCACGCAGAAAATATGCTTTTTATAGTTTCACGCTGTATTCCGCGCATAGTAGGTTAGGCAGAGGGAACCTGGGATATCTAGTGCTAAGACACTCCGTTCCCATTAAGACACTTGCGTTCTAAAGTGGCGGAGACCCACACCGCGTTTTGGCTCTTTACCAGAGCGAGGAAAATTAAAATCTTATTGTAAATATTTAATATTTTCATTTTACAATCATAACCACGATGTGTTCTCATGAAATTTTAACATGATATTTAATCCACACCATCATCTTGTTCTATTGTAAAATAATAAAGAATTATTACGGTATATTAGCGTTTAATCGTTATATAATCAGTGATAGCATCATTGTTGGCTGAGGCCGGCGCTGGGCTCGTCCGGATGTGAAATACATTTCTATACAAAATTTTGTGTTTGCGTAACGTTACCTAATGTTATTGTGTGATTTTTTTTTTCAGTTACATCTTTTTTTTTTCTCAGCTAACTTAGTGTTAAGACACTCCGTTTCCCACTTTTCGCCAAATTCTGGAGGCATTGCGTGTTGAATGGCGGAACTCAGCCGCGCTGCGCTTTCCTTCGGCAACGTCTCAAAATCGGGTGAAAGTGGAGAACGGAATGTCTTTACACTAAATTCTCTAAGTATATTCTGCTATACGCAGAATAAAGTTAGAAAACGAAAAATAAATAAACATTTATTTCAAGTGAAAATCAAATTTACAATTACTCGTATGTTTTGTCAGAACACGTAGCAAGGTAGACAGAAGTTCCCTGGAAACCTGGAAACCCTAGTGTTAAGACACATCCCTCATATTTTCCGCCGAATTAATTTTGCCTCGTTACCAGAGCAACTAAATGAAAATATTTAACGTTTCATTTCCTCGAGTGGGAATCGAACTCGGAACCGGTCGCGTTTACAGTCGTAAGTTTGTTCCCCTGTGGTACGACTGGCCTCAAAGAACAAAAGAATTTTAAAGGTACTCATATAAAAAGGTGGAAAATGTAAATTAACGCTGATACATCATTGATTTTGTTAGATAAAACCAAAGACAAGATTTAAAGTTTTTAATACTTATCATGTACTATAAACTTAAGTGTAGGAAATACTGGTTTTATGGTATTAGGTAAACGTGATATTGTGTTGACAGTGTAATAATCTAATAGCTATATCAATATTTAGCATTTTTTCATACTTCGTGCAAAGAACAAATATAAAATAGAAAAAGTTTTTTTTAAATGTCTCTAAATATTAGAAACTAAAACTCTTTTTTATATCTCCGACGATTATTTTTTTAAAACAGTGTGAGTGGTAAGTTCAAATTATTTATTCTCCCCACTCTAGAAAATTAAGGCGCGGCGTTAAGTTCCGTCACTATACAAGCAATGCCCCAGAATTACATGGAAAGTGCCCGGAGTGTCCTAAACTAGATTCCACCGCTTACACATATAAACGGGAAAAACGTGATATTAAACAAACAATCAAGTGCGAGTCGACTCGCCCACCGAGGGTTCTGTATCAATTTTAGGATTGTAAATCAATGAGAAGTACAACTTAGTTTTAGGAGGTGTTCACTTATTTTGCATGAAATTAACTATTATAGGTTTGTAATATTTTTTTCAATAGATATCTTTTGATTTCGTTGACTTAGAAGCAAAAATTTTTTTATGCTCTAAGGAATCATAGGCTTGAACATTTAATATAAATTTCAGCGTGATATCTCCACGTGATCCGAAATAGGTGATATTGACAGACGGACACACTTTGTTAGTGTTCTGTTTTTTTGCTTTTGACGTACGGAATCCTAAAAAAACAAGCTATAGGTATATTGTATAAAGAAAATCTGTTTTATTTCAATCGCTTGTGTACTTTGGAAGTAGGTATAAAAATACCATGCTCGTAGATCGTTAAATTTAATTTTACCTTATACTATACCGTGGAATGGAAACGTATTTAAGTACCTATAAGGAAAAAAAATGTATAAAAGTGCTGAATAGTTTTATATTTTATAAATAGATTCACTTGTTTTCTCTGTTTATTAAATTAAGAGCATATTTAGCATATCTCTTAAAGATTTTAGGGACTAAAATTAAATTCCGAAAAAAAAATCGGACGATAACAAAAATCTCATGAAATATATAAATATCATGAAATATTTAGATGTAGTGTTCCATTAATCATATTTATAAGTTATTTAAAAAAGTGATGCCAGTCGTGGCGTAGCGGCACAAAGTGTGACTGTAATACCGACTGGTTGTGGGATCGATCCCCAGAGGAGATGAAATATTTACTTAAGTTTATATTTCCACTTCTTCTCACTGGTGTCGAGGCAAAGCGTGGCGTTGAGTTCTGCCACTCAACACGCAATGTCTCCAGAATTCAACAGAAAGTAGGGAACGGAGTGTCAGCGTCATGTCATCAGCGTGAAGCTGATTTAATTTGATTTTACTTAAAAAAAATATACCTTTATACATTTATCTCGGGAACATCTTATCAATGTAGCATTAATTACCTCATCTCTTAAGATAAGGTTATAAAAAGATAAATACAGCCTTTATCTAGCATTAGAAAAAAACTAGTGTAAGATTATAGAATTAGTAATAATAATTTATTTATGAGTCACGTTTTTATAGAGGCCAGTCGTAGTGCATTGGCACAAAGTGTGACTGTAAACGCGACTGGTTGTGGGTTCGATGCCTACTCGAGGTAATTAAATATTTATTTAAAATTATATTTCCATTTCGTCGTAGTGTAGAGGCAAAGCGCGGCGTTAAGTTTCGCCACTCAGCACGCAATGCCTCCAAAATTCGGCGGAGGGTGGGGAACGGAGTATCTTTACACTAGTTCCCTTTGCTGTGTGCGGAATACAGCGTGAAGTTGATTCAATTTAATTTAATGTGATTTAATCTTTATAATTTTGTTCATATTATGATTTAGCTGTAGTGATAGGCACACCAAGCTCTTTCTTCAGATACCTCACTGGAACTAGCAGCTTTAATACCTCATTTTGTCCCCCTTTTAGGGCGTTGTTTTTTTTCTGAACAATTACTACCTTTAGATGTTAGCTGTCAAATTTCATAGATCATTTTTAGGTCAACCGGAAGTACCCTATTTTTTATTCCCAATATAGTGTCGAAATACGCGGGTTTGTGATACAAACGGCCATATTTTTTTAAGTTTATTTTCATGACATCAAGGGACTATAGACCTGAGTATATTGTTTGAATTTAAACTGCATATCTCCAACCGTTCTTGAGATAAAGGCTCTTGACTGACAGACAGAAGACGGACGGATGGACAACAAAGTGATCTTAAGGGTTCCCTTTTTTCCTTATAAAGTACGGAACCCTAAATATAATAAATGTTTATCAAATATCTATTTTTAAATTCAGACACGTACCAATAAGCTTCTATTGATATATTTTTATAGAACAATGTAGCTAATTTTATGTTTGGCTCAGAGAACGAAATAAACGTGCTTAACTATTATATGCCTGACACGGCCATTGTCATTTTAACACAAACATTGTCGGCCATGCATAATTTTTGACGTGACATTTAGTGTTCCATACAAAGGAAGGATGAAAATAAAATGTCATAGCCAAGTTCAGAGCCTTGAAAAAAAGAGTTATTGTCAATATCGAATGACAGGTGCAGTTTGTGACGGTGTATGGACTTTAGAGTACAAGTTAGTTTTTTTTTTATTTTTTTATTATTTATCTTATAAATATACTTTAGTAACCAATATTTAATACGTTATGTATACAAAATATAGAAAAAAATACGTCTGTACAGTGATATATTTGTGAAAAACTAAATAAGTAATAGAATATGAATTTACAACTTTAAAATTTTTGTTTGTCTGTTTGTACTCGCACATCTTCTGAACTACTGGACCGCTTTGAGTAAAACTTTTTTTTAATGAAGTTCAGACCTAGACTAAACTATATTTGATTTTGATTAGTACCACACCTGCTGTAGAAACGTGGTGGTCTGCTAACCTGATATATAAAAATTCAGATGTAGAACAAGAAATAATAAGCGAAGACGTCCTCAAATAATAATTTCATCTATTAAATCTGAAGAAAAAAAGTATTTAAGAATTTATCACTAGCCCTTATTCTCTGCATATTTCAAACATAAGTGTATGTGAGGAGCTTTTTAATGATTGTTTATAAATACACGATACAAATGTTTGGCCGTAGTGTAGGCCGATGTATTTACTTGACCTAGATGCCTATTTCTAAATATTACCTATTCTTTAGAAGGTGAAAGGTGAGACATGTTTATTGTGTAAATAAAAATGTTAATTCAAATTTAAATACATTTTCATTTTTTCGCTCTGGTAACGAGGCAAAACGCGGCGTTGAGTTCCTCAGCGGCGGAACACGCAATGCCTTGAGAATTTGGCGAATAGTGAGAAATGGACGTGTCTAAATAGGAACGGAGTATCTTAAGACTAGAATTCATCCCAGACAGGAGCAGTTACAGAGATATTCCTATACAATACGCCCAAAAGGGCAAACCAAGATTGAGAACCTTAAATGTGGCTCTCTACATGGATGAAAACATCGAGAGGTTGGGCATAAGCTTCTGCAAGCCTAGAAATCACAAATAAATTACGATTTCGCCTAGTCTGTCTAATATGTTGAATGGTAGCACTAAGAAAATCGTAGTAAGACGGAAAATCTATGAAGCGTTCCCACGAGGATGATTGGTGACATTGCCTATCCAGTAGTTAAATCAATAGTGAAAAAAAAACAACTTGTTCAATTTAAACCAGATCCCATAATCAGAACCAAACCAAACTTTCACCAAACTATCCTCGAAGATCCTTCGAATTTCCTTTCCAATAAAAAAATAATCATCGGAATCGGTTGGCGTAATATTGAGTTATTCGTCCATTTGTTGCGGACATACATAATGCATATTTAAAACTTTCTTACAGATGCCACTGTCAGAAAAGAACCAAAATAAAATGGGATCGCACGAGAAGCACAAAGTTCTGAGATAACAAACATACAGAAAAATACAGTCGAATTAATAATCTCCTTTTCTTACAAAAGTCGTTTATTAAGGTTTATTATTCTTGGCGCTATCGTGGTGTATTGATACAAGTGTAGAATGAAGAATTTAAAATATTTCCTTTTACCGGGTAGGTCTGTTTAAACCCACTGTTGTAAATAAGGTGGGTTATCGCTAGTTTGTTTCTGCTTAATCTCTATATATAATAAGACAGTAAAAATATTTTGTCTGTACATTTAGTAATTTTGACTGAAATGGATAGAGGGACACTTAAAAAGAATAATAGAAAGCAAAAAGATTTTTTTGGAATTTCTTGTCTGTCTGTCTGTCTGTCTGTCTGTCTGTCGACATATTGTTGTCCGCATTTTTCTCTGAAACTACTGAACCGATTTACTTGAAAATTTCACCAATTGCTTTGTTTTAACTCAACTTAGGTTCTAAAGTTTGGTTCATCAAAATCGGTTAATTAAAAAAAAAGTTATCGTCATTTGAATGAACTCAAGGCATTAGCTTGCCAGCGAATATTATACAGCAATCACGCTGGTATGACCCTGGCTAAAGAATGACGTTCGAAACGTCTGGGTTATATGATTGTTGATAAAAATATATATTTTTGAAGCACTATTATGTAATATTTTATACAATAAAGTAAACAAAATTGAATTGTTAGTGGAGATTACCTTCATAAATCATAACAGTTAAGTTTAAGTCGTAATTAATTCAACACAGAGAAAAAGAACGATCTTGAAAGAAATATCAAGTAAATACAAAGATTTTTTGGTTGGTTCGTTCATATAATATATATAACTAATTTAAAAACTGTACAGAAGTTAATATGCAATTATTACAGTTATTTTATAAAGAATATTATGAATCCTTCAAATCAATAATTTAACATTTAAGGCTGTTTCTGAATGAGTAAATTAAATTATTCACTGACATCAGCACATTTAACAGAGTATATTAACTTAACTTAGCTTCACGCTTTATCCCTTGCGGGGTAGTCAGAGAGAACGGAGCGCCAAACGCTACGGTCTCTACATACCTTAGAGTATATTATATAGGTAAAAAGAACATAAAGTTACAAAAATATATACGTGTAATAAATAATTAGCTTTATATATATTTTATAAATATCAAATATCAACAATGGTCGAATTTTTTTATTTAAAACAATCAAAAAATCTTTGACGATAATGTCGTAAAAAATCTTATTAGAAGTCATTATTGTTGTCAATCAATTGTGCATATTAAATCAATAATCATGTATTTTAAACGGGCGAAGCCGTGGGCGAGCCGCTAGTCTTATATAATACGGAAGATGTGATATAGATTATATAGATTAGCAAAACGCAAATTTATTACTTTTTAAAATTGTTGAGGACGTGGCGCAGGGGCACAAGGATGTGACTGTAACACGACGGTTGTGGGTTCCATCCTCACTGGAGGGAATGAATTATTATTTATAAATATTTTAATTTCTTCGCTCTTAACTCTGACATCAAGGCAAAAGCCGCCGGGCTTTTGATGTTGAGTTCAACCACTCACACGCAATGCTTTGAAAAATTCGGCAGAAAGTGAGGAATTAAGGTTCCCTCTGCCTCTTCTGTAAACGGGATAAAGCGTGAAGCATTTTTTTTAAATGTAGAGGTTACATTATTAAAATAATAATATAATCTAGATAATACATCTACAAATAACAAAATCAAAAAAATAAATTAAAAAAATATATTACAAGCAAAAATTTCAAATGACAAAATCAAACTACTCTTTATTTAAGAGAAACGCCCTAGAACTATACTGCACTCTTACTCCCTGTACTATGCACGGTAGGTAGATACTAGAGTACTTTAGAATTCTCTTTACACGAACTTGTCTAGAAATGTTTGATGTTTGTTACTTTTGTAGGCAACTTTACTTTCTTAGAACCTGATCTTTGACTAAATTTTTGACTTTCTTTATTTCAAAGCTAAAATGCTATAGGTATTGACACAATTGGAACAAGCTTGAGTGCAATAATAATGATTGAATCACATACCCTATAATTCTATACTTAGGCCCTTATTTATGTTTATAAATAAGGGCCTAAGTTTAGAATTATAGGGTAGGCTTAGGCTCTCATGTCTAAGATCGATCTTAAAAATATGGGTGTATATAGACAGATTTATTTTTCTGGGGTTAAATGTTCATGTAAATGTTGTGTTTTTTAATTTTTCGGATCATGTTTTTTGTTAGCAAAATTTCTAGGGTTTGCACCAGCCTATTCCGGGGTGGTCATGGACCACCCGGTCATTTGAGATGTATTTTTCATTCCCAATTTATAAATGTAATCTAATGTTTTGTTTTTTTTTTACGCATACCGTGGCCGAAAAACTTAAAAAAAATCCTTTTATAATATTTTTTTTTTGTAGTTTGAATAATTTATATTAAAATTAATTTATATTATACAAAATATTAATATAATAATAGCAAATCACAACAAATATAAACAACAATCAGTGTACATTGTTTTATATCGAGGTGCTTTACCTCATTAGTTTAGCATATTAAGATAATTTTTATATCATAGCGCGGTTATAGAAATGACGGTAATAAGTTACAACGTAAACATAGACTCAGTTCATACAAATAAAATTAAATTTCAAGATCTGAATCTATAATACATGTGTTTTTTCTTAAAATCTTGGTTAATTTTTTTTATCATACATCTTCCTTTCATTCTACATTTCGTATAACTGGCATTTTAATAAGAAAAATAAATACCCTAAGATCGTTTAAAGTACTAGGATTCTCTATTTAGGGGATCATCTCGTACACCTTTTCCGTTATACTTTTGAGGTTTTGTTTACTTGTATATAATTTTTTCGGAGTTATTATCGTGTTTATATAAAATACATGGGCGTAGGAATAGGTGATCCGGGTGATCCGTCCCACCTTAGAATATTCTTGTGCCCAATCAAAAAAATATACTAACAAAAAGTTTGCCCAGAAATATAAAAAAAACCACGCTTACACGAACATATCTGTTCAAAGCTAAAGACCAGATACCCTCCCTAAATAAATACACTCATACATTTTAAAATATGTTATTAACTTAATTTTTTATATCAATTTGAATCTCTTGCAAATTCAATGTAATAAATTATTCGAAAATCTTAAATATATCAAAATTCAAAACCGATAGCTCAATCTGTTTTGAATACATTTTGGACACAAAGCTTAGGCGGAATATTAAGCATGTATGAATATAATTAACCTATTGTTTCACTTATAAGTATGTAACATATTTATATATGTTATTTGATAGACAGAATTAATATTCTATTACTAAAACATTTGAAACTGTCGTGGAGAATTATATGTACCTACACCTGGTACCAAAGACGTGTTAATATTTATGTATTACTAGTGGACCCGCGCGGCTTCGCCCGCTTGAACTATACGAATATCTATTAAAATATATTTATGAAATTATTAAAAAAAAATCCAAATGAGGCCAGTCGTGGCGCAGGGGCACAAAATGTGACTGTAAAACCGACTGGTTGTGGGTTGGATCCCTACTCAAAGAGATGAAATATTTACTTGTCTTAACACTAGGTTTCCTCTGCCTACCCTGCTGTATGCGGGGTACAGCGTGAAGCTGATTTTATTTATTTATTTCTTCGCTCTGGTGTCGAGGCGGCGTTGAGTTCTGACACTCAACACGCAATGCCTTCAGAATCCGACAGAAAGTGGGGAACGGAGTGTCTTAACATTAGGTTCCATCTGCCTACCCTGCTGTGTGCGGGGTACAGCGTGAAGCTGATTTTATGAAATTATTAAATACATTAAAATGATTACAGTGGCTCCACCTTCAGAGAAAACAAATACACCATCACGGACTTTTTAATAAATTTTTAAAGGACAATATTTTTGTAAAACATTATTTTTATGTGTCTCTTAAGGTTGAATCAGTGCACGCCATGTAAGCGTTCAGAAAGCATTTTTAGCGACTTTTTATAAAAGAATGAAATTGCTTGTGTGTGTCTTAGCGACGGCTGCTTAGCAACGGATTTTGTCACAATCGGACCATCGGTTTGGCCGTAATTGTGTCCAGGCCCGGTCGACTTCCTAAGGGGCATGTGGGATACCTACGGGGGATTGTAAATAAGTCCCGAAAAATTAATTATGATACTTAGTGCTGCCATATTAAAGTAAAACTACTAATTAGTAGTTTTTTTATAAGTATTTTCTTGAATGATTTACATGATATTTTTGTGGTATATTTATTTAATATTTAATAAATAACTTTCTTTATAACTTTTCATGTATGCAAGGTACCATGATAAAATGTAACTCCGAAAAGAATAGAAGTTAATCTTAAATTATAATTAAAAAATGAAAACAAAAATTTGCAATGTAATTTAGTTCTATAAAGTTTTCAATTGAAATCAGAAACAATTTATGTAACCGGTATTTTAAGCGCAATAGTAGGATTATCTTTTGATATGGGGTAACATTATAATTTGCAAATGGCTAACCTACTGTTTCTTTCGGCGACCCAAACTGTTATTTAATATTCGAATTTCTATTGCATTTTATTACTTGTTTATAAGAATTAAATTGGGGGATACAGTGTGAAGCTCATAATAATAAAATTACATTTTATAGGTTCCCTAATCCTCGTCCTACCAATTTACACCGGTAAGTAATCGTTAAACATTAACTTAAACTTAAAGCCTTATTTGTAAAGATTTGTGATAATAGTTGTTTTATTTTTATTTGTATTTTTATTTCCAGATTCTAGATTCCAGAAATGGCTTAAATATTGCAGCTACAATTTGTGATATGGGTGGTGTCAATATATATTGCAATATTTGATCTACATCTTACTGAAATGGTTCAGAAGTTTATTTTTTTAATATAATATAAAATGCAATACAAATATTACTTCAGAAAGGTAAGTTTTATGCTTCCATTCAACTTAATATTCCCAGGTGACCTTGGTTTTTTTCCCAAAAATTTACTGAACGGAGGATTATTTCAACTATTTGTCGCATGCGCCTTGGACATGCATGTACACCTGTGCACCTAGCTAAGATCAGTGTCAGGGACCACTCACTGTGTGAATGTGGCCTAGACGACGGTTCCCCTCCTCACATATTTTTCACTTGACCTAAGCTGATTCGTCCCTTATATGATGTCCTTCCTCATAAAGTTCAGTAAAGGGGGCGGCCCCTTAAAGTTCAATGTTTTTTAATGTTTGTGTTTAGTTAATATATTTACATAACAATTTACATAGAGGAAATTTTTATGTAAATATATTAGATATAACAAAATTAAATTGTAAGCTAACACCTTTGTATTATATTTCTTATTACTAACCCTCTATGTTATATATATATAATGTACATGTTAATTTTTTTTTGTTTTTTATAGGTGAAGGCAATTTTTACTGGATCTTTTTTTATAACATGCATTCTCCTATTGTGTCACATTTTCTCTTTTACCGTACCACCTCCTTCGTGTTGTCTACATACAACATGACATTTACGGAGTGATATGTGCTCTACTGGCACGCTTGGAACACCATAAATAACTAAAGAACCATAACCAAATATTACTTCAAACAATGTTGAAGGAAAAGGTAATATTTTATCGTGTAATGTGTAGTCCAGTTAAATGTGCAAGTTTATATATAAATAAAATTAAATAAATCAGCTTCACACTATATCCTTCACACAGCAGGGTAAGCAGAGGAAACTTAGTTAAGACACTACTTTCCCCACTTTCTACCAAAATCTGGAGGGATTACATTTTGAGTGGTGGAATTACACTGCACTTTATTAAGGTAAATTTTAAATATTGTTTTTGGTGCACTTTGCATCAACACCAGAAAGAAGAAATGGAAATATAAATTTAAATAAATATTTCTTTTCCACAAGTGGGGATCAAACCCACAACCCAGTAGATTTTACAGTCACACTTTGTGCCCCTGCAATATGGCTGGCCTCAAGTTTGGCTGGTTTCCATTTACTAATAATTAAATAAAAATATATTTTTTTTATTAAAATGCTATTTATTACATTATAGGTCGAGCCAAATGGAAATATATGGAACATTTCTTCCAAAAAGACTGGTGATGGAAATTTTGTTTTCGCACCAAAATTAAAACAAGACCATATATGTCCAAATGCCAAGCAGAAAATGAGAGTGAACCTTGCTGCTCAAGTGCTAAGTCACTCAGTTGCGGCAGAAATGTTTGCCAAAATATCTCAAGGTATTGTTTTAATTTCTTAAACAAGAAGCATTGTTTTTTATCTAACAATAACATGTTTGAGGCCGTAGGCACATAACATGTTTGAGGTTGTAGGTTCCCTCTGCCTACCCTGCTGTGTGCGGGATACAGCGTGAAGCTAATTTATTTGTTTAATTTTAATAACATGTTGATTTTAGTTTCTGTAACATGACCTTTATTAGCTCTTGTAATTTTCAGGATTGTTATCTGGGGAGGCAGCAGTCACTGCAAATTTAATATCAAATATGGATAAATTATTTGACTGCTTAAATAGTGATTCCCCAGATCGAAAGAGAGGAAAACCGCACTGTACCAACAACTGACAATTCACCCCATTTGGAACATTTGAAGAAAATGTATGACTTTTTTGAAAACTGTACATTTGTAGGATGTCATTGCTTGCCCCCATCTAAGGAAGGTTGGGTATGGACAATTAAAAGTATCCTAAGATTGTATAATAATTTAAAAATAAAACATAAAATAAAAGCTTTATGTACTCACCGCCTTCAGCAAGATTCCCTAGAAAATTTGTTTGGTACTATTAGAGGAAACTATGGATCAAACTATAATCCAACCTCTGGGCAATTTGTTGCTGGCCTGAAGACGGCGATTCAATCCAATCTTGCTTATTTGGGGTCAGGAAATTGTAAAGTAGATGATTGTAGTTCTATGTCAGATTATAAGGAATTTTTAACCACAACTGCACATGCACAGAATCAGAAAGTCCTTTCAAGAAAGTGTTTCTGATGCACAAGAATTACAAGCCTGTGCATATGTCTGTGGATTTTTATTAAAGAGCCTTGGCAATAAATGCAGGCTTTGTGATTCAGTTTTAAAAGCTAAACATACTGACAATATTTTATTGTACACTTTTATGGACTTCAAAGAATATAATAATGTTAAAAAGAACTTAAACTATGTATCTGAAGATTTTATTAGATGTGTTGAGAACTGTGCTACAATTTGCAATAACTTATATGAAACATTATTATATTCTTTAAACCTCAAAAAACTGGTAATCTGTAAATTGGAAGAAAATGTAAATTTTAGTTTTCTTGCCCAGTGTGAGGATCATTTCAAAGAAAATGTTGATTTTATATGTAATTGTGTCTTCCACATAACAGTAAAAAGATTTTGTACAGTTAAAAATAGACAATTTGGAGATTATCAGAAGTCCTTAAAAAGGAAAATAGATATATTAAAAAATAAGTAATTGTATATTAATATTAGATTTAATTTAACCAACACTGTATTAAGTACATTATACCTACTTTATTATTTTTATAATTATTTGTAATAATCGGCTTCACGCAGTATCCCGCACAAAGTAGGGTAGGCAGTGGGAACTAGGGTTAAGACACTGCATTCCCCTTTTTCCGCCGAATTCTGGAGGCATTGCATGCTGAGTAGCGGAACTCAACGCCACGCTTTGCCTCGACACCAGAGCAGAGAAATGAAAATATAAACAACAATTCAGTAACGCAACACTTTATTAAAATATTTATTTAATTAAAATAGAATAATAAACAGCAATGCAGCAATTTTGTTAATCCTTTATTCGTAATCCAAGTCAAATTTAAACAATGTAACAACAATGTTATGTAATAAGTGCCTACAATTGTATGTAATAAGTTATTAAATATATTTAAATTATGATTATGTTACAGATTACAATCTATTTAACTTATATAAATTTAAATTATTGTTTCTAACATAAGAGGGCAAGTTTGTCTTGCTGCAATAATATAGTCTTTATCACTATTTTATTTGATTTGCAAGAATACTATTTGTATAAATATAATTATAACAAATGTTTATAAGCAATAAAAAAGTATAAAGTGTTTATTTGTTTTATTTTTATAATTATAGAAGACTATTATTATTATTATACCAGAAATGATTCACTATTTCAAAATCATTTGGAAGTATTTTTCTTTAAAATTAAATAGTAAACTTCCAATTGATTTTGAAAGAGTGAATCATTCTGGCTTTGAATATAAATCGATTTATTACCCAAATATTAGCCAAATTTTGAATTTCCCGCCCATATCTGAGGCGGTAAATTTTAAATATTGTTTCTGGTGGGCACACAAGAGATGGCAGCAGTGGCGTTTGGTCCCCCATTTTTTTGTATGAAGTGAACATTCTTCACTTTGGATATATGTGTTCTGTGATTGTGTCACAGACAAACAGACAGACAGTGTTACTTTCCCATTAATAAGTATTGATATAGATAATAGATATGCATATTGTATATTAAGCGCTGCGTTGAGTTCCGCCACTTAGGACGCAATGCCTCGATCATTGGACGATGCGTAGGAAACTGAGTATCTTTCTCACTGAGATCCCTCTATGTGCGGGAAAAAAGTTAAAAGCTGTGTTTTTTATAAATAAATAAACAACTAAGGATGATCTCAAGCTAAGCTAATAGTAGTACAACATCACCAATAATTTAACAACTGTTCACTTTCAAACTTAAAATGGCACAACAGGTACGCGCAAATCAGCTTGTACACTTTTATTCTAATGGACAAAACTGCTGTAGACCTATAATGGTCTACTAGGTACCCTCTGCCTACCCTGCATTGCGCGGGATACAGCACAAAATTTTCTTCTCTTCTTTCTTCTTTATCTACACATATTGAACCCATATATTAAAGGCAGATAGTAGAAGCAGGCACCAAGTATAAACCAATAAACAACTTAGATCTTCTTCTCTTATGACGTATATTTAGTTCCTCTTACGAAACTCAGTTCACTTTACTACTATATAAATATTAATTCAAGAGGGATTTGAAACCAAATTCATCGCGTTCATACGAAAAGAGCTACGGAAAGAAAGTATCATGATGACTTATCAAAAGCGATGATTATCATCATCAATTTCCTGCCTGTTAGTTCAAAATTGATTGAGTCCAGAGACAATTTAAAATGATAAGAAACAGATAAAAATAATTCGCCGGAAAAAAAATGATTTTCAATATCACGTACACATGCAAACATACAAGTGGAAATACCTAATCGAAATTTGTTTAATCGATTTCTTGAAATTTTATATAACTAATGTTGTACCATTTTTTATCATATAAGTAAAAAATATTATTCAAAGATTTTGTTTTTGAAAAAGAATCTATTTTCCGATTGTCCAGAAGGGTTTTGTTTTTCTGCGCGTATCTTGTATGTTTGTATAATGGTCTACTAGGAAAGTATTCTGTTGAGTGGTTTTTTAGGTTCCATAATCGACATATAAACCGACCTAATTTTTATTTTTTTTTATATCTTTCATGTAGAGAATTGACTTTTCTATCCTTTTATTATATATAGAGATATACTTATATCTCTACTAATATTATAAAGAGGAAACATTTGTATTTTTGTATATATGTTTGTATTGTTTTCACATAAAAACTGCCGGACCGATTTCAAAAGTTCTTTCACTAATAGAAAGCTACATCTTTACTGACCAATATAGGCTATATTACTTTTTTAAAAAAAATAGAGATCCCTAATAAAAATGCAATAATGTAACCCAAGGAGTAAAGAAATTGATCTTAAAAATTCTATCATCGCGTGGGCTGATTAACGATTAGATGATTAACGTGTAAAAGAATACCGAAAAAAATCTTATATCGCGTACTCTGTGGAAGTTATTGACAATAGAGCAAAGTGATATACAACAATTTTATAAAAGACATCAATATCTACAAAAAAGTTTACAATACCACGTGTAACTGTTAGAGTTATGCCATTTTTCGGTTTTTTTCTTCTATTTGTGCGAATTTCATAGAAAATACAGCAAAGACTACCTTTTTATTGGTTGACTTAAAAGCTTTTATGCTTAAGGCACTGTACACCTGGATATATGATCTTGAGATAAATGTCCTGACAGACGGACACCGTGTAGAAGATAAGAATTGTTTTTTTTTTCTATTAGATACGGAATCCTAAGAACAGGCATTGTTAAAACATCTTAACTTATTAATTTGGAATCAAGCTAGATTCGAAATTCATCATACTATTGTATTGTCACCAGATCTACAAATTACACCACCATATCTACATTTTGCCAAGTTTTATCATTATATTATATTGTTCTTTATTTCATTAAATAAATAGTTACAGATCGATGTAATAAAAGCATATAAAAAAGGACTAAATTCCCTTCACTTTAAGTGACATTTGGTACTATCCCTAAATAAGACTTTATATTCGGGAACAAGAAACGAGACGGAATCACACAATAATTTAGGATGACGATCATCTCTATGTAAGAGGCAAGTGTATTTATTTTGTTTATTGTGTGGGTAAAAAACGTCGGCCAGTCGTGGCGCTGGGGCACAAAGTGTGGCTGTAACACGACGGTTTTGGGTTCAATTCCCGCTCGAGTAAATGAAATATTTATTTACATTTATATTATCATTGCCTCGAAAATTCGGTGGGAAGTGGAAAACGGTTCTCAACACTAGGTTTCCTCTGCCTATCCTGCTGTGTGCGAGATACATCGTGAAGCTGATGTATTTATTTATTTATTTATAAGTAAAAGATTTAGGAATAAATTATAAGCAGAAAACAACTTTTACTTTTATTGCCTTAATATACCTATAAATACCTCATCCTACTCATTTTATCTAATAGTAATTGAATTACTTTACTGGTTTTTAAATTATCTAGCCACTTGGCTATTTTTAGATTTAAATGTATGCTATATGGCCGTTTTAAAGAGTATCATTATATATTTTATTTGAAACGAAATATTATTCAAAAGAGGAAATATAAAATATATATATAAATGTATAAATATTGCAAAGTTATAATTAGTAACCAGACTAGAGTTCATAAAAAAACGTTAGTCCAGTTCTAGGTGCTAAATATAATTTTTCCGTATGAAAACGCAAAAAAAATACATATACGATAAAGTAATGTATATAAAAATTACATCACATTTAGGTATTAAATATTTGTAAATTGTTTTTTCTTTTCAGTCTGTGGGTTTGATGCTCGTCACATTATATATTTTTCGTAATCTTTCGTAATCCTCGAATTTTACTTTCAAAATAAAAAAAAAATACCACGCTCGAGAATGTCGACATAACGTTTTTTTAACAACTTTGTCGCCCTGCCTCTTCTTTACGTCACTTTCAAATTGTCAGATTAGTGGAATACACATACATGATAAACACATACTAAATGTAACTAACTCACTCTACCTTAATTTGACGCGCTCGAGTATTTCTAATGATAATTTTTTTACTAATCTGACCCTTTAACCTAGACAGGCGGCCATTTACAGGTTCATATTTGATGAAAGTACTTAACCCAGTATAAAGAATCTCTCAGTATATTATTCTACCGAGCTTTAGTAAATCCCGAAATAACCACTTCGGCTCTCCTACTATTAGTATGTCGTGCCTGGTCTCGTCTCGCGACACCGTACGTAAGCTATGCTAGTATGGCGTTGGTCGTTGATATAATGTATACCACTGTTGTTCTATGACTTGATATATGGTTAGTAGGTGCGATATATGTAGTAGTATCGTAGTGTCGTGTCGTAATGTAAATACTTGAGACGGGATTGCGGGTGTGTGCCTTAGGTTTATTTGACATATCGGCCGCTTTGCGGTAGTGAGCTCGATCCAACGACTTTTATTGATCTCACAAATCAATCAACATCACGGCTTCTAATACAATTTTAATATAAACAAGAGTAACAAGTATATAGAAAGATAACACACAAACGTCCCAGAGGGTTCAAACTGTTGCAGCCGCAGTCTGGTAGGAATTCACGGTGTAGGGGCAGAACTCTCGCTCTTTCTTACTTTTTTTATAACTAACGAAACTGGACAGTTATAGTGGAGAGGAAGATAGGACGCGCTCTTGGCTTTTCTTCGGAAGAGCTTCGAGTTATGACAAAGTAATATTGTCGAGTTTCAGTTATTTAAATAAACTTCTCATGGCAAATATGTTACTAGAACGATATCTTTTGATGGCATAATTTAAAAATACACGTCTGAATCTCTAAAAAATTTTAGGTTACTCAGTTACATAACGTCCCGTTTACAGTCGCCCTTGCGCCACGACGGCCTGAATAAATTATGAATATTTCCTCGCTCTGATAAAACAAAAGATAGTAAGAAAAGGCGTGGGGTTAAGTTCCGTCACTCAACACGCAATATCTCGGAAATTAGGTGGTACGTATGGAACGGAGTGCCTTGAAACTAGGTTTCCTCTGCCTACCCTCCTATATGCGGAATACAGCATGAAGCGTCAAGTCAGAAAACAAATATGGAACAAAAAATAAATGTGAATACATTAATACTACTTTGCTCAAATTCATAGTGTTAAAAAAATATACTAATATCTATGTTTCCAAATAAAATGTTGACTTTAACCGTTAAGTAACATATAAATATTTATCCGAACTAAACAAATAAGATCGAATGGCTTACTTCGTGGCGTCATCTCAGATGCTAATCTATACCAATATTAGTTTGTTTAGTTGAACGCCCTAATCTCAAGAACTGCGAATTCAAATAGAAAAAAGAAACAAGTTTTTTGTGTAGTTTAATATTTATCAAGGATGACTATAGGTTATAATTCAAATATATCTCAGCATTACCCGCTAATTTCTCTTTCGCCGTGGAAACCGGGCTTCTTAATGTGTCATATACAATACAACTCTTAATTATATCCATAACATAATAACAAACTGCGGGTAAAAACTATACAGGATGGAAGTGTCAGATCTCCTTTTACGGAAACAGCATATAGGCTAAAATATTGTAAACCCATACCAAAAGAAATTCACCAAGATACCTCAACAGTTTAGATGTAGGATTTTTTTCATTTCACGATGTTTATCCATACCTGTATTTCGTGTGACGCAGTTACGCATAGATACCAATAACGTAAACACATACTACTACAAAAAGGTAAAGGTTGATCAACTTTAAACTTTGTCGCCAATACCTACGACTCGATTTCGGAATGAAGAATAAGAAAAATATTTGACATTATCATAACGTAGTAAACATGTATGGCTCTACACATGATGGTTGTGGGTTCAATTTATTTGAGTGAATGTTTGTATTTAAATTATTGGCTTCACGCTGTATCGCTGTATCCCACGAATAGCAGAGTAGGCAGAGGGAACCTGGAAATCTAGTGTTACGACACTCCGTTCTCATTAAAATACTTCTGTTAAACAAACATACCTTAAATAACAGGAAAATCATTATTCATTTTTATGTTACTGCCACTTTTTGACATCAAATTGTAAGAACATTTCTTGCTACCGAAGTTTAAAGTCACCAATGACAAATTAAAAGCGAATCGTTTATTTTAACTAATTATTTATGGTTTTCACGTATACTAAATATATTCACAAAAAACACTATAATTAAGCAGTTCTCCTAATTTTAGCTAACTACCACTCAAAGTATTTATTTATCTTTCTCACCTAAGTTTAAAGTTAACGAAGATAAATGTAATTTAATATTTTCATTTCCTCGCTCTGGTAACGTGGATCCGCCACTCAACAGGCAATCCCTCAAGAATTCAGCTGGAAGTGGGGAAAAGAATCTTAATAGAGAATGGAGTGTCTTAACTTTAGGTTTCCAGTTCACTCTGCCCACTCTCTTATGTGCGGGATACAGCGTGAAATATAAAAAAATGTATTTAAACAAAATCGAGGCAGAGAGGACCTAGTGCTAACTAATTCACTCCACTTTTCGTATTACGTCTAAATTTTCGAGACATTGCGCGTGGCTCAACTCACACCACGCTATGTCCTCCAGAGCGGAAAAAAATAAAAATGCGCCCAAGAGATCGAACCCCCAACCACCACGTTACCGTCCCACTGCGACACAACGAAGCGTTTTTGTTAATTAATTATCTATAGTAGATACTATATTTACAAAAAACACCATAAATTAAGTAGTTCTCCTAATTTTAGTAAATTGCCAGTCATATCGTATATTTTTAATTAGTGACGCTGTTTATATAAAAAAAAGTATTTTAGTTTCCTTTTTAGGGTACACCCATAACGATTGCTTTAATTTCCATACAAATCCATTCACAATGGTTCCAATCGGGCGTGTAGACAATTAAAAGTTTGTCGATTTTGTTTACAGCTCAATTTAAAGTTGAGTTGAGTCAATGAAGCCGTAGTGGCGTAGTGGCACAGCGGCTTGTTGTAAATGCAACGGCTGTGAGTTCGATTTCCACTTGAGGGAATCGACGTGGGTGTAGGAATAGGGGGGCCGCGTGGTCCGCATCCATCTCGGAATATTCTTGTGATATTTGATTTGAAGAAATGTTTAAGCAATTTTTTTTTCATTTTCTTGTTTCGATTATACCTAAGGGCGTAGGAAAAGGGCGGGGAAGGTGTCTCTGTCCATTCAAAAATATTTGTTACCATAAACTAACCTTGAAAAAGTGAAAAATAAACTTTACGAGGACATATCTGTTCAAAACTAAAGTCCAGGTACCCCTGGAAAATCGAGAATATCTCTGGATACGACAAGAGACAAATGCCATGGCCAAATTCATCTGTTTTCACATTAAATTATATATTTTTTTTTATATTTACAAAGCGTATTGTAATTTTAAGATTTCGTTGAACGTACTTAAAATAAAATCGTGTGTAAATACGTAACTGTTGTTGAATATAATATTTTAATCCTATATTGGGAAAAAAACCAATTTCTTATTTTAGTTTTTAAAAGTGACCATTTATTACAGGTAGGTAAATATTAGAAACAGGTGTTCTTTTCCTGACGCGTCACCCGCTCTTAGCGGGGCAGGTTGAAAGCAGCTCGACGTATGATTTAAATATCATAAAATTGGTTACCATTAAGACTGGTAAACGACCAGGAATTTAGTGACATTGGATTTAAACTCAACGTCTCGTTTTGTTTATTCAAACTAACAATAGAAATTCCGGATGTTTCTCTGTATGTAAATACAAATAGTATTCTTTTTAGTTTCACGCAATGTATTGCATATAGCGGAGTAGGTATAAAGAACCTAATGTTTAAACACTCCGTTTTTCACCTACTACCCACGTTAGAGACACTGTGAGTTAAGTGGCGAAAAGTAAAAATGATTTCATTAGGTATTACTAAAATGCTTATATTGAAAGGAGCCTTCCCGATGCCATTGAGGCACACCGGCACAGCGTATGATTATAAAGGTGTACAGTGTAGATTCGATCCCACTCGAGGAAATAAAATATTTCATCTCCTCATTATTTAGCTCTAATGTCTCCAGTATTCTGTCCGAAGTGTCCTAATAAGACCGAAGTGTCTTAATACTAGGTTCTCAGGTTTCCTCAGTGTGAGTAGAAGCTCTTAGCATGGTGGGCAAAGGGAACCTGCACGACTGGCCTCTAAAGTTAAAAGTTGTATAAAGTAAGCAGTTGCATCGTAATATCGTCATAATAATAAAAAATCAGCTTCTCGTTGTATCTCGCATATTACACCTAGTGTTAAGACTCTCCGTTACCCACATTCCGCCAAATTTTTCGAGGCTTTGCGTGTTGAGTGTCAAAAATCAACGCCGGGCTTTTGCCTTGATGACAGAGCGAAGAAATGAAAATATTAAATAAACAATAATTATAATCCCGAGTGGGAATCGAACCCACAACCGTCGGCCTCAGTAATAATAAAATAGTTTAATATTGATGATGATTTGCTCATTCTCACAATCTATTGTCAATGTCGGCTTATCGAAAAATTATTATTAAACGATCTCCCAATTTCAAGTACCTACAGGGTGATAAAGCAAGATATACATTTTTTTTATCTATACAGGCGTAAATATATCTGTCGCGGCCGACTGTACTCAGTCAACGATCATATTTAGAAGTCCACTGTACTGTAGATTTATTTATTTTTTCTAATTTTACTATTAAAATCGTGTGGTTTTTAGTGTTTGTTATTTGAATAACATGATTTTAGACGATTTAGGGAAGGATAGCAAAGAGATTGGGGTACGTTTAATTTATTTTTATTTTTTAATTTATTCGTATTTGTCAAAAATCGTGGACTAATTACTTCTCCCTCTCTCTCTCTCTTTCTCTCTGTTTTATATTAGGTAAACTCACTCACTAAAACAGTTGACGACGACCAAAAAAAATAAAAAAAAGCCATCTGGCAACTTAAAAGCTTTTATAAAGTAAATACGGGGCCGTCGCGGTTCATCGGCACTAGCTTGCGACTGTAAACGTGATGGTTGTGAGTTCGATTCCCACTCGGTGGATGAACTTTTTAATATTTTCGTTTCCTCGCTCTGGTAACTAGACAAAATTACGTTGAGTTACGCGACTCAACAGTCAATCCCTGGAAACTTCGGCGAAAAATGGTCTTAATGGAAACGGAGTGTCTTAACACTGACTACCCTGCTATGTTCGGAATACGTAAAACTAAAGTAATTAAAAAAAAGTCATTAAAAAAGTAATTTAATTTATATATTTCATGAGAAATACGCAAAAGTGTGTTTGTAGGAAGAGTATCGCTACATTGCATACATTAGACCAAAGACATAGTAAATGAATTTAATTTGTTTTTCCACAATCAACACTGTAGTATCACCCGCATTTATAACAAAACAGTTACAGGCTTGTCACATAAAGCAGATCATAATCAAAATCAAATCAGCTTCACGCTGTATCCCGCTCACTGCAGGGTAGGCAGAGGGAACCTAGTGTGAAGACACTCCGTTCCCCACTTGTTGCCGAATTCTGGAGGCATTGCGTGTTTAGTGGCATAACTCAACGCCACCATAAAGCCGATCAAATGATGTATATATAAAAAATAATCTTGACAGACGGACAGACTGTCAATAAAGTGATCCTATAAGCGTTCCGTTTTTACCTTTTGATGTACGGAACGGAAAGTAGAATAGATTAGAAATTGGGAATACATTTTCTTTCTACGTATACGTTCATTATACAAGAAATATTTAAATTTTAATATGTACGTATATGAAAGAACACTTCAACTGACCCAGTTTATTTTGCAATCTCTAGATACGATCATATGATTTTTCTTTTCTTATCAATAACTGAAATAATAAATAATGTAAATCGATTAAGTGCGAGTCGCAGTCCGTAATAATTTCAGAATTTGTAAGGTCAACGGGAAGTACGACTTATAAAAGTTGACAAACCTAAGTTTGCGGGTATATGCGCTCATTTTGTATGAAATTAATTTCAAATATAAATTTGTAATTATTTTTTTTCTATGAAATACCTATAAATTTATACATACACGCGGTCTTGAGATAAATAGTCTTGACAGACGAACAACTGTGGTAAGGAATCCTAAAAACTACAAGTACATATATGATATCAGTAGAAGATAAAAAGCAACAATATTATTTCTCTAGCGATGTAACTAGCTAATCTAAACTAAGTAAAAAACGTAAAAATGTTTCGTTACACATACATTTTTTTTTCTTTATTTTCTTTTTCACGGTGTATCCCGCATGTAGCAGGATATGCTGAAGGAGTGTTAAGGTACTCGGTTCCCCTTTTTTAAGTACTCGGTACTCGATTCCCTTTTTATTTGTAATGTTGTTGCGTTAGTTATCGATTGATCGATTGCGTTAATCGAAAGATGAACTTTGAAAGAAGGGAAGTCAGATGGACCGGCATTGAATAAGAGAGACAACAGTATTGATTGGAAATAAAATGAAGAGACCAATACCCAGCAGTGGGTGAAAAAAATTGAAGAAGAAGAAAACATAATAAATTATTTTATTTTGCAAAGAATTTTAATAGATGCGCCTTATTTGTCCACTAACATATTCCAACGTTCAAAAAATGAAATATACCAAGATCATAAATTTATAACCGTGGATACGATTAATAAGCTTAAATCAATCAATTTGGAAATCAAAAAAAATAATAATTTTAATAAATGTTTAATGTTCTCATCTTTTTTACTGAACCGAGTGTAAATACTAGGTTCCCTCTGCCTAACCTGCTATGTGCGGGATGGAACGTGAAGTTGATTTGATTTATTTAATTTTCTCGAGTGGGAATCGAACCCAACGAAAAGTATATATTTTTTTATTTCTAAAGTGTTATTCCACACTTAGGAAAGAAAAATACTTTTAGAAAACGTATATAAATTTATAAAAAATAATTAAAATCCATCCCGCTACGTTCAAATTTTTATACAATTTCTAAAAAGATTATTGTTTTATTGGAACTTAAAACGCTCCGCCCGCTCGAATGAAGAAATACAAAATATTTTTCATAAATTTAACTCAGAACAAATTATATTATTTAAAAATTATGTTCAACTTAACTTAACTTAACTTAGCTTCACGCTTTATCCCTAGGGGTAGTCAGAGAGAACGGAGCGCCAAAAGCTACAGTCTCTACATACCTCTTTCGCCTCGTCCACTGTCATCAACCTCTTCATACATGCCCAATATGTTCTGATATCATTATATAATTATTTCTTATCGAAAAATTTCTCTCTTCACCAGGATGTAAAAGAGGAGTTAAACAAGAAGGAGCATGAGGACAGTGACGCGCTGGAGGCGGTCCTCACGCACGTGGGTGAACTTGGCAGATACCAGAAACTGCTGTTCATAGGAATGGCTCCTTTTGGAATTTTCTTCGCACTCGTCTATTTCGTACAAATGTTCATAACGGCTACTCCTCAAAGGCATTGGTGTAGAGTACCCGAGTTGGAGCATTTGGACCTAGAATTGAGGTTTGTCAACTTTATTCAAATCAAATCAAATTAGCTTCACGCTGTATCCCGCACACAGCAGGGTAGGCAGAGGGAACCTAGTGTTAAGACACTCCGTTCCCCACTTTATGCCGAATTCTAGAGGCATTGCATGTGTGAGTGGCACAACTCAACTATTACAAATACACGCGCATAACACGCGCTTAGCCTCGGCACCAGAGCGAAGAAATGGAAATATAAATTGAAGTAAATATTTCATCTCCTCGAGTAGGGATCGAACCCACAACCAGTCGGTTTTACAGTAAAACTTCGAGCCGCTGCGTCACGACTGGCCGCAACTTAATTAATTAATTTTATTTTATTTATTAGCGAGGTTATATTAATATAATAAATTAAATACAAATGAGGAGGTCGTACACAGGAGTTCAAGCGTGTGACACGACGTATGTAGGTTACGTTCCCATTCGAGGAATGAGTTGTGAAAGTGGGGAACGAAGTGTCTTAATTAGGTTCCCTCTGCCTACCTGGCTATGCTGGAAATGGCGTGAAGCTACTAGTAATCTGACCGATGTCAGTTTTTGTAGTCCTTCGTTTTGTCTTATCGTGACACCATGGTTAGATAGATATATTACGACATATGTATTCATGTTTTGTAACATCGATGTTTTCGATTATTATATTAGATTTGTATATTATAATGTAATAAATAAAGTATATTTAATTAAAATAATTTTATTATTTATTGAGGCCAGTCGTGCCGCAGCGGCACAAAGTGTGACTGTAAAACCGACTGGTTGTGGGTTCGATCCCCACGCGAGGAGATGAAATATTTACTTAAATTTATATTTCCATTTCTTCGCTCTGGTGTCGAAGCAAAGCGCGGCGTTTAGCTCTGCCACCTTAGCACGCAATGCTTAACGAGAATTCGGCAGAAAGTGGGGAACTGAGTATCTTACACTAAGTTCCCTCTGCCTACCCTGCTGTTTGCGGGATACAGCGTGAAGCTAATTTATTTATTTTTTTATTTAATTTTAACTTTTAAAAGAAATAAAAGTCATTATCTGTTCCAAAGAAAATGTTCTGCTCTAAGAGACAGTTTATTGAGTTCTTGTAAATTAATTTCAAAGTTAATATTATAATCAGCTTCATGCTGTATCCCGCACTCAGCAGGGTCCCTCTGCCTGAGGGAACTTAGTGTTAAGACACTTCATTCCCCACTTTCCGTCGAGTTCTGGAGGCATTGCATGTTGAGTGGCGAAACTCAACGCCGCGCTTTCCCTCGACTCCAGAGCGAAGAAATGAAAATATAAATGTTAATGAATATTTCATTTCCTCGAGTGCGGATCGAACCCACAACCAGTTGATTTTACCGTTACACTTTATGCCCCTGCGCCACGATTGGATAAATATAAAATGTAAAAAAATATGTATATTTATTTATATATTTTTTTATCTTAATATTTAAATTTATCTTAATGTTTAATAAATATATATTTGATAATATTAAGGCGTAACCTAACAACGCCAGTGGACGGAGACGAATGGAACAAATGCCTCATGTATGACGCAAATTGGACTCAAGTGTTGATGAACTACAGTGTACCAACCGACACGCCCCTTGTGCCTTGTAAAAATGGGTGGGAGTTCGAGTTGGGGGATATCCCCTATCATACGATTGTTAGTGAGGTAAGCAACATATCTAACGTACTTTTCGTATAAAAATTTAACGTTGAGGAATTTGAACCCGCGCCTCCTTGACCGCTTCAAAGTTTCCAAGTCTTGGAAACACATTTTTTTTAGTAACAAAAAAAAATGCCTGAAAAATTACAATAAAAGAACTTTACATTAAAAGAACAGTTCAAAATTAGAATCCAGGCCTCAAAACCCCATAATATATTAGGTCCAATAACTGTTAAGTACAAGCGGGCGAAGCCACAGTCACTCACAGTTACGCATAACATTAGAAGAAGCGGCTCGACTCGCAATATTGTAAAATTTTGCATACATATAATAGATATAGCAAAAGATAATAAGAAAGACGACTATCCAATATTTTTTTAGCTTTACGCTGTTTTCCGCATATTGCGTGGTCGGCAAATGGAACCTAGTGTTAAGATAAACAGTTTCCTCTTTCCATGCATTTATTGAGACATCGCTTTTTGAGTGCCTGACCTTGAACTCAATGGTCGCTTGGTCTTGTTACCATAGTAAGGAACTAAAAATAATCCAATCCGTGAAAGGAAATCGCAACCACAACTATCGCATTTACAATCCCCAGGTTCCCTGCTAAATGCAGAATACAGCGTGAAGCTAAACAAAAATATTTACAACTTATGATATATCTATAGAAAAACAAGATGCCGATTGCATTATACAAGTGCCTATAATAATTAATTTATTAGCTAAAATTATCTCGACACCGACAGACATCGCATTTGTACTATACTCAATTATATTTATCTAATTTATTGCGAAACACTATTAAATCAAATATTACTGTCACAGATAAAATAACTTTGTTTACTATCATATACATATGTATGTAGGTACTTGGGGAAATAATTTCTAATATCTATACGTATCGAGGCCAGTCGTGGCGTATGTGACACAAGTCTGACTGTGTAAACGCAGCGAGTTCTGGGTTCAATTCCGCATGTAACAGTGTAGGCAGAGGGCGCGTTGTTTTAAGACACTTCGTCCGACACCCGAGAAACGAAAAAAAAAAAATATTTCATTTCCTCGAGTGCGGATCGAACCCACAACCAGTTGCTTAACAGTCACACACTTGTGCCAATGCGCCACTGGCCTTTAAAAAAATTAATTGTATCAATACTAAAATAATTTAATTTTATAGTTTTTATTTTATAGTTTATCTCTCATATTTTTAGCGTGGTTGGGTTTGCGAGAACGCGCGTAACACTCCTATCACTCAAGCTGTGTTCTTCATAGGATCTCTAGTCGGTGGCGTTTTCTTTGGCTGGATGGCGGACTACTATGGGCGAGTGCCTGCCTTGGTTGGTAAGAATTTGTACTATAGTAACTTTAAAAACTTTAAATTATAAATATAAAATCATCAAAGGAAATCGTTGAGAATGGA
This sequence comes from Heliconius himera, assembly GCA_021202915.1. Lineage (NCBI taxonomy): Eukaryota > Metazoa > Arthropoda > Insecta > Lepidoptera > Nymphalidae > Heliconius > Heliconius himera. The sequence goes on along the minus strand of JAJHJA010000679.1, from coordinate 473,330 downwards.
ATGTGGGGAACGGAGAATCTTCACATTAGGTTCCCTCTGTCTAATCTGCTATAGGTAATATATGTGAGATGCGGTAACCTTAGTTATCTACTTATAAAAGGAAGTATCACGAAAACGTATTAAATGATTTAAAGCTGTTTCAAATACTTATATATACATATGTATGAAATTTGTGTACGAATTTTAGGAGAAATCGCTTAGTTATTTTAGGATAGTATGGTTATCTATACTATTATACTATAAGCCGTAATTTAAATCATTTTGAAAAGCTACATTTAAAAATGTTGCTCCATAACCTCGCCTATCGGTCAGTTAAAAAACCCATATAAATAAAACACGGTACAGCTGTACCGGAGATTAGTCCTGACAAACAGAAAAACAAACAGACAAAAATGTTCAATTTCATCAGTTTATGTTTTAGTATTGTGTAAATAATATTATGCACTTCAACAAAAACCCAGTTATTTTGAAATCATGGAGAGACACTTAAATAATAAATAATATATTACATTATATGTTTTAAAGAAAAATAAAATATGTATTTTTAATAAAAAAATATGTTCTCAATATTTTTTTTCTATATATTATAAAAATTATTATACAGTACTAACTTTTATATAACAAACTTAATTTTTCTATTATTATTTAAATATGTAGGGGAGAGGGGGGCACATTCGAACGATTTTTAAACTTTGTGTCATATCTAAAAATTCTACAGTTTTTAACTTCTTTACTATTTCACAACGCTTAGTCCAACTATTGTGCCACACAATCGTAGCATCATAAGTAGAAAAATATATAAGTTAAAGGTGCAATATCAACTTTAGTAGCAGTAGTCAAATGTTCAAAGCTGCCCCCCTTCCGGGGTAGCTTTGAACATATATGGGGCAGTTTTGAACTATCATCGAATTCAATGAAATTAAAAGGCTTTTAAGAAATTTTATCATTAAACTTAACATTAGAAACGATGGAGATCAAATATCAGTACCCTGTTAACTTAAAAAAATAATATACCTAGTTTAATATTGCGATTGTACTAGTACTAGTGTTAAATAACTTTAATATTATTAATAGACTTTAAATAACTTCAAAAAAACAAAAAAAATGCTTTGGCTTCGTAGAAGTAATTAATATTATGGGATCAATCATAGAATAAATCTAATATTATGAAAATATATATTTAAATAAACAGCTTACTACCCTAATTTGAACTTAGAAAAATTAAATTTAAAGGAAAACATGGATGTAATACGTGACGTAACCAGCAACTGAAATTGGGGGAAGTAGTCTACGTAAGAAATAAAAATCAGCTTCACTTTTTTTAGGCAGAGGGAACCTAGGGTTAAGACACTCCGTTCCCCACTTTCTGCCGAATTCTGGAGGCATTGCGTGTTGAGTGGCAGAATTCATCGCCGCGCTTAGCCTCGTCACAAGATCGCCTCGATACCAGAGCAAAGAAATGGAAATATAAATTAAGTAAATATTTCATCTTCTTGAGTGGGGATCGAACCCACAACCAGTCGGTTTTACAGTCACACTTCGTGCCACTGCGCCACTTTTGCGATATTTTTTTACATATAATAATATTCAAAACTGCCCCCTTTATTTTGTTCAAAGCTGCCTCAGTGGTATTTGAAAATTTCCAAACGTTTTTTTTTAAAGTAAAAGTTTAAAAATTGTAGTAATCTCTAGTTTATTACATGATATATGAAACATTCTAACTAAAAGAGGAAAAAATAAAACCATATACCTTGAATTGGATCTCTGCGATCCTTACGCTTTTATTTAAAAATGTATAAAATTTTACTCAAAATCAAACACTCCTCGTAACTCAACCACGGGCTCTCATATATCAGCGGCGACAAGTGACACGTGTGCAGATAAGTACTGCCACTACTCAAAAAAAATCTACCAAAATTTATTTTTAAAATAGCTCTGTTAACACATATTTTCAAAGGTGCCCCTGTTCTAAGCTACCCCCCTCTCCCCTATATTGTGATAAAAATTATGACATGCTTGCTTTAACCCTACGCTACGTGCACGGTAAACAATTTAAAATATCAAATAACAAAAGAATAATACTTATTTAGAAAATAAAAACAAACGCATGGCTTAGTTGTCAGAGCGCCTGGTCGGTTTCCAGGAGGCGCGGGTTCGAGTCCCGCTGCGTTCAAATTTTTATACATTTTCTAAATAAGTATTTTTCTTTGCTAAGTGTGGAACACTTTAAAAATGTTTAAATAAACAAAAGAATATCTTATTTTTTTCTTTATTTTAGTTTCACACTTAGCTTTAAAGTTATATCCATTTTATATAAAATTAAATTGATCTATTTAATTATTGATTTAATTTTAGCTACCAACTCGATGGCATTCGTCGGTGGTGTGGCCAGTATATACACGAAAGATGTATGGGATTTTGCATTCTGTCGATTTTTGGTCGGCACAGCATATGATAGCTGTTTTATGATTATGTATATTTTAGGTAAGGTTGTTTCTCTTCTTTTACTGTTCACAAGTTTAATGAAAAAATGGAAACCTTATAAGATCACTTTGTTGTCCTATCTATCTGTCAAGACTCAAGAAAATTAATCTCGAGATCGAGATATGATCGAGATATGACTAAGCAAAAAGTATTTTTTATAACATAAATTTATTATTATGTGTTTTATCAATGTTTCACTCCCATTTTAAATAAACTAGTTGAATCACAAATAACTTTCCCCACAAAAGACTGAAAATTTAAAAATATTCCAGTTCTAGAATACGTGGGTCCAAGATACCGTACATGGGTAGCTAACCTGTCAATCGCATTATACTTTGGCGGTGGCTGCCTCATGCTGCCGTGGCTTGCCCTGTGGATGTCGGACTGGAGGAAGTTACTTTGGATCACTACTTTGCCGATCCTTCTTGTGCTTGTCGTACCTTTTACTGTACCCGAGAGTGCTAGGTAAGTATTTAATTTTTTTTTTGTACTAATCTTAAAATGTCGAGGCCAGTCGTGACGCAGCGGCACAAAGTATGACTGTAAAACTGACTGGTTGTGGGTTCGATCCCCACTCGAGGAGATGAAATATTTACTTAAATGTATATTTCCATTTCTTCGCTCTGGTGTCGAGGCTTAGCGCGGCGTTGAATTCTGCCACTCAACACGCAATGCCTCCAGAATTCGGCAGAAAGTGGGGAACGGAGTGTCTTAACACTAGGTTCCCTCTGCCCACCCTTCTGTGTGCGGAATGCAGCGTTTTAAGAATTTTTCAACATTTTTTAAAGTGTTATTATTATATTCCCCACTTGGGAAAGAAAAATACTTATTTAGAAAACGTATAAAAATTTCTGGAAGCATTGCGTGTTGAGTGGCGGAATTCGACGCCGCGCTTTCCCCTCGACACCAGAGCGAAGAAATGAAAATATAAATGTAAATAAATATATCATCTCCTAGAGTGGGGATCGAACCCACAACCAGTCGATTTACAGGCACACTGTGCCCCTCCGCCACGACTAGCCTCAACTTTTCATTTTTGCCTCATAAAAAATTAAAATAATTTAACATATTTTGTCTATAACAAGATGGCTCTCGTCCCGCGGCAGAGTGAACGACGCAGTCAAAGTGTTGAGGAGATTTGAAAAGGTGAACGGAACAAAAATACCTGATGATGTAATGGATGATTTTATTGTAAGTTTTTTGCCATTTTGAATGTACTTATAGTAGGTCTATAACATACCTATCTGTTGTTGTTATTGGTTAGTATATAGCGTAAAATCTAAACAAAAGGAAAAAGAATCAAATAGAAAAAACAATAGAAGATAGGAAAAAGTTCTTTAGAAGACACTTTCCACCTAATTCTGGAGACCTTGCATGTTAAGTGGCAGAACTCAACGCCGCGCTTTGCCTCATTACCAGAGCGAAGACATGAAAATATTTAATATTTCATTCAGGACTGGCCTTCTAAAGTCTCCCTCAATAAATCAGCTTCACGCTGTATCCCGCATACAGCAGGGTAGGCAGAGGGAACCTAGTGTTAAGACAGTCCGTTCCCCACTTTCTGCCGAATTCTGGAGGCTTAGAGGAGGTAAATTTAAGTAAATATTTCATCTCCTCGAGTGGGGATCGAACCCACAACCAGTCGGTTTTACAGTCGCACTTTGTACCACTGCGCCACGACTGACCTCAATAAATGGTCCTCGAGAAACCGATAGTTTCTGAATTTTTTTTAATCAAAACATATTATTCAGCTTTATAGTTTTAGTGCAGAAAACATAATAGAAAAATATTTTTTTGTTGTATTCATTCATCACTCTGATTGTTTAAAAACATGGTAAGATAAAGTAAATGAGTCAGGGAATACGATGATTTGTCACTTATCACTGGTTCATGAATGTAATTTTTTTATTTATAATTTTTTACCTAGAAAAAAAATTGTGATTTTAAAATTATTATATAGCCAAAATGAATAACATTTTTAATATTTTAAGCTAACTTGTTAATGCAAGAAACAAAACCATTCAACTTTTCCTCTTCTTCTTGCTGAAATTAACACCAATTTAACACTATATTCTCATCTATACATTTATTCTACATCAGGTATCAGCAAGCCAAACGCGTCAAACAAAGGAATCAATAAAGGACGTCTTCACCAGCGCCCCTCTGAGGAAGATGATGGTACTGATGGTCGTCGTGTACATGGCCTGTGCGGTCATATTCGACGGCCTCGTCAGAATGTCTGAAGGTCTTGGACTGGACTTCTTCATCACCTTCACACTGACTTCAGCTACTGAGATACCTAGTGTTACGCTGTTGGCGTTCGTTTTGGATAAGTATGTGATTTTTGGTACATTTTCTGTGTTTGTGGTTCTATAACAAGAAGAGGGAAATCAAGAGAGCAGAGGCCAATGCCTCTGCTCTCTTGATTTCCCAAGAAATGAGGAAAGGAGAGAGTCGTACAAGGTTCTGTTTAAAACCTGATACCAGGTGACTTTTTTTCTTCGCTTTTGATAAATTTATAAAAAAAAACTTAAATTATCCTGACTACTCTAGCTTAGAGGCCGGTCGTGGCGCAGCGGCACGAGGTGTGACTGCAAAACCGACTGGTTGTGGGTTCGATCCCCACTCGAGGAGATGAAATATTTACTTAAATTTAGATTTCCATTTTCTTCGCTCTGGTGTCGAGGTTAAGCGCGGCGTTGAGTTCTGCCACTCAACACGCAATGCCTCCAAAATCCGGCAGAAAGTGGGGAACGGAGTGTCTTAACACTAGGTTCCCTCTGCCTACCCTGCTGTGTGCGGGATACAGCGTGAAGCTATTTTAATTTTAATTTATTTACTCTAGCTTACTAGTACCTACGTTAGAAAAGCAAATAATCATAATTTTTCTCACCTTCTTAAACAGATGGGGTCGGCAGATGCTGACGTGTGGGCCGATGGCTGTCTCTGGACTGTTAATTCTCATCGCAACGATTGTACCCAGAGGTATTATTTACTTTGTTCTACTTGTTAACTTCACAATTCGAAAATTTAATATGTTGTTGTATTTTTTTTTGCTTTTATAATTCATAATTATAATGAGACAGAACCTACTGACATGATATGTGTATATTTACGCTTTTTATTTCGGTATTAATTAAATGTTAAATATTACTTATATAGGAGATTTTATTATTATTGTCTTTTTTTATCAGCTTCCCGCTGTATCCCGCATGTGGCATTGTATCCAGAGGGAGCCCAGTGTTTAGACACTCCGCTCTACACATCACGCCGAATACTGGAGGTATTGCGCGTTGAGTCCGCCACCCAACGCCGCGCTTCGTCTCTACACCAGAGCGCAAAAATGAAAACATTAAATATTTCATTTTCTCGAGTGGGAATCGCACCCACAACCTGTCACTGTACAGTGACACTCTCGTGCCCCTACGCCACGTGTGATCTGGCCTAAATAAAAAAAAATAATTATGTAATTAATCAATTATATATTTGACCAGGTATACCCCAAGTATCTCTGGCAATATTCGCCCGCTTCGCGATCAACATGTCGTACAACGCCGCCATCCAGTGGTCGGCGGAGCTGCTGCCGACGCCGGTGCGGGCGTCCGGCTCCTCCCTCATACACGTCAGCGGGTACGTCGCCACGCTGGTGTCGCCATTTATTGTTTATTCGGTGGGTATTTTACAATAAAGTTTTTTACAATGTTTTTAAAATATATTTCTTTGAGCTCTAGCAGGGAACCTGGTATTAAGACACTCTGTTTCCCGCTTTTCACCGAATTTTTGAAACATTGCATGTTGAGTAGCGGAAGTCAATGCCGCGCTTTTTGCTTTGGCACCAGAGCGAAGAAATGAAAACATTCATGAATACTTCATTGACCCGAGTGGGAATCGAACCCGCAATCACGCGCTTGTACCTTTGTGCCACGAAGGTCTTAAATTAATTTAAAAAGATATTTTCAGATATATTTTATAAACGCCAAGTGATTTAGAAATGCTGCAAGCAAACTATACATGGTATATAATTTTTTAATTAAATGAATTTCAGGAGCGGTACTGGAAAACCTTGCCACTACTCATTTTAGGGTTAGTAGCTTTATTCGCGTGTACCGTTGGAGTGTTGTTGCCAGAAACGAATGGGAGGCAAATGCCACAGACCATAGAGGAGGGAGAAAAGATCGTGAACAGCCACGTTGTATGCGGGTACAGTTGATATTTTTTTTTATTTTGCTTTTTGTAGATTTTTATATTATCTTGCGGAACTTAAAACCGCGTATCGTATTGTTTAACCAGGGTAAACGTATGTCAACTGACGATATCGATTGTTTATTAGATATTTCGTTATATTTTTTAAATTTTGTATTAAAATTTATTAGCTAAACTTAACTTTATAAATAATATGTATTCTATTTTTAGGAAACCTGAAAACGATGAAACGAATCACGTCGAAGAAAAGGAGAAGTCATTGATTGCTTAACACAAATTACGATTTGTAAACAAAGGCCTAAACTCATCGAAGAGAACCTAATATCTAATACATATCATAGAATATATCTGAAATTCAGAAACATGTATTACTTATAGAATTCGTAAAGTTAATTTGGGTAACTTCGAAAATTGGGTATTTCTAATATATTTACCTGTACGTACCAAACGCAACATTATTTTGCGCTTTGGCAACATTCACCTAGATTCTTATGGTACTGTAACGCAAATAACTTAATAACTCATAGTACTGTAACAAAAATAATATAAAGAAAAAAAGTTACTCGAATGTAGTATACAATAATTTTTAATTTTTTAATTCATTATGAAAAGGTCTATTTTTACATTATAAAAATCACCAGTCAAACTGGTAAAGAAAATTATTTTAATTAAATTGAATAATTTCCAATACAATATAACTTAAGCTAAAAACTACATATAAATATGTAATGTAATTTATATTAGGATCACATAATATGATAACTAAAATAATACTGTCTGTGATACATAAATCAATTTATAAAGTTGTTCTTAGTTTTTAATGCTACGTAGTAAAATGTACAAAAGTATAGTTTATTATTATATATATGTATATAAATATGTTATATAATTAATGAATAACTCGCTAATGTCTGGATTAACAAGATTCAGTTCAGTAAAAATTCAAAAGTTTCATATTCAGTAAGAAATATTTTTGTTTCTAAAGAAGTTTTTTTTATATAGTAGGCGTCAGTACAGGAGCTACAATTGTGGGTGAAAACATTTTTTTTCATCGAAATATATATATTTGATTATTTTTGAATCTGTTGTTGAAATGCTAATTAACTTCTTTTGAGGATTTTTATTTTAAAAAAACATATTTTTTGCATTCCGACAGCCAGTCTGACGACTACCATATGCCCAGAAGGGCTTTCCCTCTCTCTAGGCTTAAAAGCCAAAGGCCATGGCAGCATATAAATAAAACTAAATACTGTTCAGTTATACAGGTATTTCTGTTGGCACTTTATAAAAAAAAAAAGTTGGCGCGTTTTTAAATGTCATTAATCAAGTAAATGTATTATTGAATAAAGCTCACTGCCAACTGTTATTTTAATTAAATTGCAATATCAAATAAATATTCTGTAGTATTTTAATTAATTTTTGTTTTATTGTTGTCTTTTGTAAAATCTACTTAATTTATTTAGTGCTAATTTTTAAGTAAGTCTCCATTTTCTTTTTTAGTATTTTATTACTTAATAAATATTTTGTTCCAAATTATATTCTTTTATTTTTGTATTTCGAAAACTCGACGGAAATTGCAGTACGTAGTGCCTTAACACTAGATTTTCTCGGCCAAACCTTCGTAGATGTGTGATACAGCGTGAAGTTAATAAAATGTTGCACTCAATTAAATATACTTAATTTATCAACTTCACGCTGTATCCCGCACGCAGCAGAGTAGGAAGAGGGAACCTAGTTTAACACACTCCGTTCCCCACTTTCCGCCGAATACTTAATTTATATAATAACATTAAAATATTAATATTACAAATATATAAATTAATTCAAATAATTACTTATTGAGAAAATATAACAATAAACATAATATTTGAACATCGATAGGTCGGCAGTTCTTGCATATTGCAGGGTAGGCAACTAGGCACTAGTAGACTGATATTAAAGTCTCCGCTTTCCGTCTGAAATCCAGGTATTCAATGTCTGGCGAGCAACTCAACACGCAAACATGCAGTTTAAGAGGAAATTTCATAAAAAAATAGATCAAAATCATCCCCAAAGAAAGTCGAACATCACCCATTGATTCATCGCCACTTCAATAAAAGCACAGGTTTAATACTCTATAAAAGCTTAATACAATTAAAACAAAAAAGTCAAAATTGAAAAAGTTATTTTTTCAAAGAAAATAATTAATAAAATTATAATAATATTAATAAAACGCCATTTGTTAAGAATAACGCGCGCAAAAGCGCTTCAAATCTCGCTACGTTCAAATGATTATACGTTTTGTTAACAAATATTTTTCTTTCCTAAGTGTGGAATAACATTTTAAAAATGTTCAAAAATATTGCCCAACTCTATACACGGGTTTTGAGATAGGGGCAAAAAAACACAAAACAAACGAACAAACAAATATTTATTAAACAATCACGACTGCTTTATACTAAGATACATTTTGCCGTTGATATTCTGTTTGTCCGGGTTGATCCTCTTCAGTATCTGCGTCATGGTCTCCACGAGGCGGTCGGAGCTGACCCCAGTGCGCTTGGACTTGAACTTGGTGAGCAACTCAGTGGTGGTCATTGGTTTGCGAGCGAGATAACGTCTCACGGCTTCTTCTGTTACGCCGCATTCGCTATAGCAAAAAATATTTTTTAACATCACGCTGAATACACCCCGCACACGTCAGGGTATGCAGAAGAATCTTAGTGTTTAGACATTCCGTTTTCCATTTTTCGCCGAAGTATTCTGGAGAATTGGGTCTAATATGGCGCAATTAACACCGCGCTTTGCCTCGACTCCAGAGCGTAGAAATGAAAATACTACTAATATTACATTTTCTCAAGTAGCCTTGAAAAACTATATCAAGCAAAAAAAATACATTTAATTGAAAATCTTAAATCGATTTCATCGTCGATATTTTTTTTTATTATACACTTTTAGAGTCGTGACCGCCGTGAAGTTAGCTATAGATGGCTGAGCAGATGTGATTTTGATTATATTCCTCCCGTTATTCACCACAATGCGCTGAAGTCAGGCCACCTAACTTCAGGGCGACCATTCGTCGGCCGTACTGTATTTTACCACTCAACCATGGTGCCAATATTGGACCAAGTATTGGTCGTGTAAGTGAGGCACTCACGTGTAGGAGGCGTCGAGCTTGGGACGCTTGGCGCCATGCGTGTGTGCGTTGGCGGCGGCGACGGCGGCGGCGGCGGCCGACGGCACCGGCGTGTTGGAGCGCGACGTGCTCGCGCTGCCGCCTGGGGACAGCCATGTGCAATTAGTGGAAAGTAATATATATTTGCCGAATATATGAAGCGGGACTCGAACCCGCGCCCTTTGGAAGTCTTTTTAAACTTTAAACTACAAATATAAGAAATTTTAATTTATTGAGATTCTCACACATAGCAACATAAGGAACCTGTTGTTAAGACTCAAAACAGATTGTAAAGGAATAAAAAGGTTGTTGTTAGTCTAGTATTTACAAAGTTGTTCATATGTGAAATGTTCAAGGAGGTTTGATATAAACAGAATAAAGGAAGAATTTAGATTCATAATAACAAAAAATGGCTTAATAATCAAAATAATAAAAAACCGGTTAAGTGCGAGTGAGGTCGGACTCGCCCACTGAAGCTTCGGTACCTATTTCAGGCCTTGGGCCTATGGGAAAAGGCTAAGGCTAAGGCCAATGGAAAATAAACTTCATACTTTGTATGAAATGAGCTACAAATATAAGTTTGTAATCACTTCACTTTTCAGAATTTTTCCTTTATTTATGTTGTAAGTTCTTGCTTCGTGTCAAATTCCATAACTGTAAGTAAACGGGAAGCACCCTTTATTCATACAAAATACAGCTAAGTCGGTGCATAAATGCTCATATCTTTTGATCGAGTAGACTTAAAAGATTGATTTTTTTGAGCTTTAAAGAATCAAAGAACAAAGAGAGACGAGACAAAGTAATCCTACAAGAGTTCCGTTTTTTCATTTCGAGATACGGAACCCTAAAAATAGCCTAATAATTTAAAACAAAAAAATTCATACCACTTTTGCTGGCACTAGGTGGATTCTTCCCTTCAGATGTCCCATTTTTAGATTTCTTTGGTTTCTTTGAACTGCTCTCTTGATCCGTGTCTGAATCTGAACTGAATTCACTGCTCGAATCTGTAATTTAGGATTAGAAAATAAATTTTGCATAATAAAGTTAAAGTAATACGTAGTGAGTTCATATCTCATATAAATTAATATTTATATTATACAGGGTGGAAGAGGCAGCGCTCCTTTTACGGAAACAGCATATAGGGTAAAATATTTCAAACCTATACCTAAAGAAATTAATCAAGATGCCTCAATAGTTTGGACGTAGGATTTTTTTTTATTTCTCGATTTTTATCCATACCTGTATTTCGTATGACCCGATTACGATTAGATCCCAATAACATAAACACTTATTACTACAAAAATACTACTAAAGGTTTAACAACTTTGAACTTTATCGCCAATATCTACGACTCGATTTCGAAATGAGGCGTGTGCGGCGGTGTTCCTTTGATAGGTTTATGTGTGCGTGCGTCATCCTTACAAATGGCGTTTTGTTTTAAAATGACAAGTTTATTATTTATTTTGTTTGAAAAAACAATTTTTTTTCATTTTTGGGAATTTATTTTTTTCTGATTTATATCAGGCTTTTATAGAGTAGTTAAAACTGTGGTTTCATTTAAAGTGGTGCTTACACTTCCACCCTGTATAGACCAGTTAGGTCAAGTTCTTCTTTTTTATATTTAAACCAGTAAATAATACATGGATAGATGACTAGGATCTAAGCTGCCTTCTGTCTTAATATATCAAAAGAATGAAATATGAAAATGTACATAATTATTACTAACGGTTTTAGATAGGACTGAGACATTACGTAACATATTAACCACACAGTTGTAAAAATATAAAAATATTTTGAGTCACATACAAAAAAGTAATTTACAAAATATATGAAAATTCTCTGAAATTCTACCGTTTTAATACATTTGTCATTCAAAAAAAATATTTTACATTTTCACGCCATATGTGCACAATAAAATGGTTGACAAAAATATTGTACTTGTTTCTCCAAAGATTGTTGATATTTTTGTCTCTCATTCTCTTCACATTTCTTCATGCAACATGAAGCCTACTAAATAATGTATATTTTTTTGTTTATTGGGTGACCAACTTAAAAAGATTAACCTTTCTTAGCTTCATCTGGTTTTTTCTTCTTCTTAGTCAGTTTGCTGGCTCTCTCCTCGCCTTCCTTAGTTGGTTCATCCTCTTGCTCGGACTCTTGTTTTTGTTCCTGTTCCTCGTCGCTGTCCTCATCTGATGTTAGTAGTTTTCTACAAAAAAAAAATATTATTAGTTACTTTATCATTTTATTCAGTAAGTCGAAATTGAATACTATTAAATGCCGTGTCCTATCTATCCGGAACAAATAAAGATAATTTATGCTCGCGGCTGAGAATCAAACCACAACACATCTGTATTTAGACGTCTCAATGTGCGATGTTTGCGTTATAGTATTTTTTTTACCATCACACTGTATTGTGTATATAGCATGATTTGTTTGGGTTGCGTTGAGTAGTGGAACTCAACGCCGCGCCTTCTCTTATTAATTGTTACCAAAGCTAGGAAGTTAAAATATTAAATAAATTATTACATACAAGAGGCCAGTCGTGGCGCAGCGGCACGAGGTGTGACTGTAAAACCGACTCTCGACTGGTTGTGGGTTCGATCCCCACTCGAGGAGATGAAATATTTACTTAAATTTATATTTCCATTTCTTCGCTCTGGTGTCGATGTTAAGCGTGGCGTTGAGTTCTACCACTCAACACGCAATGCCTCCCAAATTCGGCAGAAAGTGGGGAACGGAGTGTCTTAACACAAGTTTCCCTCTGCCTACCCTTCTGTGTGCGGGATACAGCGTGAAGCTGATTTAATTTTTTTTTTTAATTATTACATCGGGTGGGAATCGTAAGCACAATGATCAAAGCATCTGTCATATAAAATGTTATTTTGTAAGCTGAAACCACGACGGCACAGTGGGTTCGCACACTCTGTGGATTCGATCTCCATGAATCGCAATATATTATTTTTATTGGCCTGCTCTGACAAGACAAAGCGCGGCGTTGAATTCCGCAATATCTCGAATTCGGATTGATAGCACAGTATGGAGTGCCTTGACACTGAATTTTCTCTATTAATATAGCTATATGAAACCGCAACAACTTTCGCCAACTATTTCGTTATTATTATACAATCGCACTCAGTACAGTTTATTTTAACTAACATTTATCAAGCAGCGACGTTAAGTTCCGCAACTCAACACTCAATGCCGCCAGAATTTTACGAAAGATGGGGAAAGGAAGTGTCTTAGTCTTAAGATACTTCCTATCCCCACTTTTCGTTCCCATGTTGCCTCCGCTTACAATGATATGTGCGATATACAGAGTAAAGTTAACAGTAAAACAAAGAAATATTTTAAAATACTGACCTTAACGCATCTTCTTCGGCGACTCCCTTCAACTCTTTGTTAGCTTTTGTCTCATGATCAGATTCACTGTAATGTAAAAAAAAAATTGTAATTAAAAATATTTAGTCAAAATAAGCAATGTTAATTAATAGCAATGGCAACACTGTATATTTCTATACATTTTAGTTTCTAAAAAAAAACAGTTTCACGCTGTATTCCGCACACCGCGGCCTATGCAGAAGGAACCTAGTATTAAGATACTTCCGTTTCCCATTTTCCGCCGAATTCTAAAGACTTTGCGTGTCGTGCGCAGAGAGTCGTACCGGCACAACACTTGTATATTCAATTCAGAATCTTAATTTCCTACTTATATAATTAACTTCCTCATTCTGGTAGAGAAGTTGAGTTTCGCCACTCAACACACATATTTCCAGAATGCGGCGGGAAACGTGGGAAACGAAGTGTCTTAACACTAAGATGAGAAAATAAAATTTAAAAACAGTAAACCACTGTCAGAGTTACCGTATTGCAAATTGCGTCATACAAAAGTCTTAGTTATTTCCATTTGACCATGCGGACGGAGCCGCAAGTAAAAGCTTATATTACAATAAAACTCAAATAAATAAATATTAAAATATACCTGTCAGACGAATCTGATATATAATCCCTCTCCCTCCCTTCTTCATCGCCATCGTCGCTCTCTTCAAACGCTTCATCTTCTACTTTCTTCTTTTTTTTAGGTGGAGCTCCTACAAAAACATAATTAAATGTTACAAAAAATCTAACCTATGATATAAGTATGTGTTTGTAAGCTCGACGATTGTGGGTTGGTTTCCTACTAGGGGAAATGAGTAATTTAATATGTTCTTTTCATCACTTTGATAATATAGTAAAACACGGCGTTCAGCTCCGCTATTTAACACACAATATCTCGAAAATTGGATGGTGCTTTGGAAACGGAATATCTCAACATTAGGTTAAATGTATACAGGAATAGTCTAATAATATGGCAATAGCTCTAAAGACCATGCAAATGAATAACGAGTCACAATTAGTACAAACATATAGTGTAAAAATAGTACAATAGCTAACCCTTTTTATTCTTCTTTTTCTTAGAACCCGAATCGCTATCTTCTTTCTCCTTCTCTTTTTCCCCACCTTCTGAATCCGACGATTCATCGTCAGAGTCTATCCACTCATCCATTTCTGATATTTTGAGATCTATAAAAATAATTGATTAAAAATATATAAAAATATACAGATTAAAAAAGAAATACACACACTTTAAAATATAGAAACTATGATTTTTTAAATAAAATAAAAAATAATAATATTCCAATAACATGCAAAATTATATACGAAATAACAGCATACAGAGAGCTATGTAAAGTTTGTTTTTGTAGATAATTTGGAAAATAATGAGAGTTATTTATTATTATTAAAACTCCAATAAATATATTAATATTTTAAATAATACAATTAAAACGTAATTTAAGAATACGTACGTAATAATTCTATTAAAATTGAATGTATCACAAAATATGATATATTGTTATGTCTTATATAATATTAAAGATTTTAAATTACTAACGTCTATTAAATTTTAATCACGAATTTTCGAACATGTCTCTAAATTATAGAAAAAAAACTAAAACCTAAGAATCGTAAAAAAACTAGAAGGTGTTATCCAAATAAAGGAGAGCCAATAACATTTTTTCTAAAGTTGAAACGCTAAATTACATGAAACACTATCAAACCTTTCTTAGCTTTAGAGTTTTTAGTTTTCTTCTCGTCCGGATCGTCGCCGTCGTCGGCCGCGTCGTCGCCGCGCATACGTTTACGAAACATAAGCGAGAAGTAGTTTATTACTTTGTTACGCCTGAAAATTCATTAATATATTTAATATTATTATTATATATATATTAGATTATGTATGTTTCATTATTTGTTTGAGACAAAGCGAGACTGTACAATCGACTGGTTGTGGATTCGATCCCCACTCGAGGAAATGAAATATTTATTCTTGTAATATTGGCTCTGGTGCCGAGGCAAACCGCGGCGTTGAGTTCCGCCACCTCTGCTTAGCCACCTATGTGTTTATTATGTAGAATCATCTTTTTAAGTAATATGGATATTATGTATAGTGGAAACCCGATAAGCCGTTACTTATAGGAATTCACAGTTATATGTTGATGTACATAGATAAATTGATGTACATAGATAAGTTGGATTGAGATACAGAGAATAAAAAAATCGTGGAGCAGTATCAAAACATGGGTATAAATACAGAAGAATATACAACTTCTAAAAATTAATACTTTTTATAATACTATATGGGTAGTTCTACAAATTCAGGAATTTTGCGCGGCTCGGCCAAAATATATATGACAAATTGTTTTTTTTAACTCATTTATTTCCTTTGATTACTATAATTTTCAACTGTTTTTAGTTGGTCACTAAAAATAATAAATATTTACAATTATTTTCTGAACGAAATTACTGTTCAAAGTGCAAAATTCTCAGCATCCTGACGTGTCCCTCGAACGAAATCTAGTTCTAAATGTGTCGTGATTTACTTACTTCTACATAAAGGTCATAATTGAAACCCAAATTGATATATTTACAATTTTATCTCACTAGGGAGAATAAAATAGTAATAAAATTTCTCAAAACTTTTTACAAAATCGTCTTTACATTTTGTCCCCACCATTTCATATCAGGATCCTGTTATACGCTATTGCCGTTCCGCAGAGTGAATGCTACCACGAAAGAGACAAAGAATATCTTTTATCTGTACGTACCTAATGCGTTCTTTAGCCAAGACGCGTCAGTCGGCAAGAGAAGTAGCGTCAAAATCAGTCAAGCTCACAGTATCCTGGTAAGCATTTTTTTTATGAAATAAAGAAATATATGTGTAATTATAGCGTTTTAGTGCGTAATTTGGTAACACGGAGGCTTAGCAAGGCGTAATTTTGGTTGAATGTTAGAATTCACGTGTTTTTTTTAAATATTAGGCAAAAATTCTCAGGAACCTGGTCTCAGGATCCTGTCTAATTGAGAACCAAAGGGGCACCATAAGCTGCAAAATCAAGGCAAATTTTTGATGACGTCTATGAAATGGAGGTTTCACAGCAGATTGAAAGTACAAGTCCGTATATTATCAACATAATTACAAAAACTCAACCGATCAGCGTGATGATGTAAGTGTTGCAAGTGATCTTACGTTAAATTTGGAAAATCCAGAGGTTTTAGCTAGCATGCCTTTTGCAAATTGACCCTACTATCCTTTTCCCAGATCTATCACAAGAGACATTAATACAACAAAGAAGAAAAGTAGAAGATACTGATAATCAAAAGTAAAAAAAAAATAAAAATCATAACTATGAGTTTAATAATTGCGAGTGCCTTATTTGTGGAATTCTCAACAGTGAAGATATGACAGGAAATGACTGGGTCCAGTGTTTGGTATGTCATAATTGGGCACAAGATGGATGTATTAAAGGCAAATCTACATTACTTAAATTCTCTGGATGTTTAGCGGACTGTGATTACAAAGAATTATTGTAACGATACTGTCAAATTTATTATTTACTGTTACAAGATTTTAGCATAATTTTGAAACTGAATGTCTAGTCGTAGATTTCGTACATTAATATTGTTAATTTATCTTTAAAAGAGATTTTACATACTGTGATTTAAAATAACGTTAATAAATATAATGCTCAATGATCATTTGATGAGTAAGTTCCCGTTCAAAACTGTTTAGGTGTAAGTATCCAAGCCATGTTTAAAGTAAAATTTTATTAGTTTTCAATGCAAATTCATATAAAGAAGCTAATATAATAAATAAATTTGATTTTAATATTTTTTTGTAGTTTCTCTCGGTTTACTGGCGACGTACTCAGTTTCCTGCGCTTTAATTTTCTTTAAACGGCCATAAATCTAAAACTATCAAATATTTTGACTGTTTCGCTTAGTATATATTAAAGGGCGTTACACCTGTGTTATTAGAATAAATTCCGCGACTAAAATGTATAAAAAATGTCAAAATGTCAGTTTGTAGAACTACTCATATATAGAATAGGCATGATGACAGCTAGTAAAAATCACTAAACTTATGTATTTAATTAATAAAACCGTATTAATATATAACAAAACACGCAGTCCTTTCTATTATTAGTACAGGATATTTTAAAAAAATACAAAATACGACAATTCGCCATCATATGTTGAACACCAATCAGAGTGATTACGTCACGCCTTGGTAAACAAACGTGTCGACGTTTTGTGTTGTATAGAACGGCATAAATAGTTTACTCAGACGTGACGTCACAAGCTACACCATGACACTTCTACGCGTTTTGTTGCTAATTTCTTAAACTATCTGCCAAAATATAATAATTAATATGATATATTTCTCAATATTATAGTAGTTTCTCATCTCGCATATTGTACAAGTCGCCTTTCCTCTCCATACAATCAATAGTTCTGTCAATTATGCTGTGACTACCGCCGCCCACGACCCCGTGCAACACCAGAGGAGCTACAGGTGTGTTGCCGGCCTTTAAGGTGGAGATAGATGCGCTTTTGAAGGTACCCATGTCATATCGACCTGGAAACACCGCCGCGGGTATGCCATCCCATTTCCGTGGAAAACTTATCGATTACTTTCAATAATTCGCATTGATATTGTATTTATCAATTAAAACTAACCTTCCAAACTCCTGTTCAGCTTCTTCAGCAGACAGAGCCTTGTAACGCTGTATAGGCTGGAAATTGTACCTTTAAAAGAACAATACGGTTTTTTTAATGACATAAAAATAATTTAAAAACCCACAACATAAAATTAGCACAAATACATTTAGATTTTTATAGATTAATTTTTTTTTTCTCGAAAGAAATTTAAACCTGCAACAATCATTACATCTAATAAAGCGAATGTTAAATACATATATAGTTTTAAATTATTATACAGTAGGTCATCAGACTGAAAACACGACATATATATATATATATATATATATATATATATATATATATATATATATATATATATATATATATTTATATAATTTTACACGCAATGTTCTTATAATCATTAAGACACTTCCACTCTTCACTTTCCGCCGAATTCTCGAGGCATTGCGTGGTGGAAGTGGTGGAACTCAACACCGCGCTTTGCCCTCCACTCACAACTTGTCGGGTGTACAGTAGCACGCTTGTGCCCCTGCGCCACGCCTGGCCTCACCAGTGGCCTGGCAGTATAGTAATTATTAACTAATAGACCGCAAGAATAGTAACACAAACCAACCATTCTTGTAAGGGATATGCATCTATGGCTCCATCATCTGCGTGAGTGAATACGTAATACGCCGCATTCTCTGATACTCCTCCCTCGCGGATGCCTTTAAATCTAAAATATAAAAAAAGAAAACACTTTTAATGGCCAGTGTACTTTGTAATAATAGAGTGTGACTGTAAAATCTAGTTGTGGGTCCGATCTCCACTCGAGGAAGTGAAATATTTATTTACATTTATATTTTCATTTCTTCGCTCTGGTGTCGAGGCTCTCTGCCTACCCTGCTGTGTGCGGGATACAGAGTGAAGCTGATTTAATTTTTTTTTTTTATTATATAGAAGTGGTGCAATGTTTGATTACTAAAGTAATGCTCACTCAGAAAATAATTACTTTCATTTTTCATTGAATAAAGATAAAATGTGAAAATAAGTTGTGCTACTCAAATAACTCTCCACCTGCCCTGCCATTTAGAAAATTTAAAAGTAAAAAAAAGGAAAAAAATTATTTAAAGTCTCCATTGCTCTACATTGCAATCAAAAACAATTTAACAACAAAACTTTAATTTTTCCTACAGATATGCTATAAGTTATTATTATTTAAAACATGTTTTTTAAATGAAATGACTTAAAATTAATTGATATTAAAATGAAAACTAAAGTGGCATACTTTTTCCCAGTCTTTCCACCAACTTTCAATATCCACGGCTGATCCTCAGGTTTATATTTCCTAGAGATTATACCGAATTTCTTACGACGTGCCTCTTCACGCATGTCGCGTCCATACTCTGAACCTGCGCCAAATCTACAAAAAATTAAAAAATAAGTATAAAATTTTACAATAAGTCTGTTTGTAGCTCTGTGGGAATGTATATTCAATTCCCATTTTGAGAATTCATTTTTCATGAATTGAGTGTTGTATTCTATTATCAATGTCTCAAATTCTGACTAAAAATGGGGAATGAAAAAAGTCAACATTTGTTCTCTCGGCATACTCTGCTATTTGCAGAGCACAGTGTGAAAGCAAGGCAGCAATCTATATAGAAAAAAATTAAAAAGGGTGACTAGCAACACTGTATAAAATTATCCTAATTCCCATTAAATATCTTTTATTGTAGTTCATTAAAAGAACATGAGATTACAAACTTAATTATACATAATAAGTAATGACATTGGTTATTACATAGATATAGGTATATAAATAAATTTGCAATGGGAAGAGCATTCCACTGCAAATTTGATGGCTGTACATTTCATTTATAATCAGTCAAGAGATTCTTTTTTTATTTTTCAGCTCTCACACCACAAAGCATGCTGTGGAGGTCCACAGTCAATGTATCAAATTCAGATAAAGTGAATATGGAGTGTTTTAATGCTTAGGTTTTCTCTTTGGATGAAAAAGCATAAATCTGCTTTTTTAGGGTAAGTTATTGTATATTGTGATAATTTTATAACTTAAAGGTTATATTCAATTGTTAACAATATGAAATCATCTTTAGGCTATAAATTTAGAAATTGTTAATTATATGAGAAAAAAGTCAGCAAATCCAAAGCAATTTATTTATACAATAATTGTACATACTTAGGCATTTCTTCCTCCACTCCCTTAAACTCCTTAATATTATTTTCTCTCTCCATTTTAACATGAGTCCAATTGGCAAAATCCACATTGAGTGTAGCATTAAATCTCATCACATGATATTTCTTTTTTACATTTTTTGGTACCCTGATTTTGAACTCTTGCACTGCTCCCGCTCCCGGTTGCTAGAATTTTAAAGATTATATCTTTTTTATATATCATAAAAAAGTAAAAAAAATATATAGTGGTTAAATAAAAAAAGAGCTGAATAATCCATTATCAAGGCTATATCACATAACATTATTAATTTTGATGTAGCCCAATGTACCCATTTGTAAGTTATAAAATAACTTGTGGGCAAAGTCATAGATTAAAGCTATGTAGTTATAAAATTAAAGTGAAAGTTGATTATAATATAGATAAGTAGTTTACTAATTCATATACTTATATGTTTGTACTTTACAAGGTCATGTGGCATTGACCTTTATTTACAGTTTATCCTTTAAACTATAACAACCAAGTATTTGTGTTTATTAAACTTAATACAAATTTTATTGAAGTATATTATAAACTTTAGTACATTTATTCAGTGCATATTTATTTCATTTCTTCATAATGCACAATTTTTTTGAGCATTTTTGTAAGTTTTGTGTCAAAAGAAAATTTAGGCCAAAGGATAAAAAAATTTTAAAACGATATTAGTTTCGTTTAACATCATTATAAATTGCTACAAAATAATAAAATTAAAGCAACAAAATTTAAGTTAAGTTAATACTGAAAGTAAGATAAACTAAAAGCTGCTACAAATAAATAAAATAAGTTACGTACCGAGGGCCCTGGCGCTGACATTTTATTCATTTTGGTAGATTTATTAATTAACTACTACTGTAATAATTTATAAAAACTTAAGTAATCACTTCTCAGTTAATACGATTCTATTTACATTATTATCATAACATTTTTCAATTTTTTTTATCACATTTGTAATTGTAATCACCATTGACTTTGACTAGCGATTACAGTTCACTTGTAGCTTTTAGCAATTAGAACTTCATGCTTGGCAAAATTCGTTTAGAAACTTATCTTTCAAAATATTATTATACTATGTAATATTTTGAAAGGTAAGTTTCTAGTATTTATGTATATATTATTATTATTGGTTGGTTGGTTGTATTATTAATAATTTTAATATATTAAAATAAATAATTCAAAAGTGATAGACAGTGCAATACGGTAATAAGGATTAATATATTTTTTAAATCTAATTTCTTGTGTAAATTTTTTGCATAGAATATAATATTTTATAGCATAATTTTAATTAATGATAAATTCGTAAAGAATAAGGTAAATAAAAGTACAATCTACGGTGTTTCTTATACATCACCGAAATTAAGATTGCGTTACGGATATCGTTCGTACTTTCTTTTTCTTTTTTCGACTGAGCAGTATGCTGTTGACCCTATTGGCCTCTACAGCGTCACCAGGCTTTGGGAGGCCGAGCTAGAAGAGCTCTGACCTTGGCTTGGTCACCGTGGACGGTACCAACAAATGAGAACACAGTGTCGCAAGGGCATCTACTTTGAGATTCGGACCGCGACTTGCGTACACTGTTTGTAGTGGAGGACTTTGCTTCGCTCGGTCCGAGCTATCAGCTAGGCCTACTGGGTAGGGTTCTTGATTTCCTGAAACCATATCGTGTATGACCGGCTTAACCCATATCGTACAATGTTTGACATTTACACTTTTTTAATCTGACACTACTGACAGCTCATTTTTGACAGAAGTCAAAATCACATTTTAAAAACAATACCTTGTATTCTATATTTCATTTTTTATATATTTAGAAGAAATATTCTAAAATGGGTAAAAAGAAGAATAAGAATAAAGTTAGTGGTGCAGTTAAAACTGCTGCCAAGACAGAGAAAAAACTGGCAAATAAACTTAAAAAGGAACTTGCTACTTTGGGAGAGGTTAGTTTATATGGATCCCGGTTATTATTTCTACGGTCTATCATAATCAAAATAAATAATATTTTCAATTTCAATATACGTAATGTAATTTATTACTTTTTTAAAAATGCTTTTTACAAAAGTTGAAACTTATTACAGGAAGATATAGCAAAAGTAATAGCAGAAATAGAAAGAGAAGAGGCTAAACGTGCTGCGGCATCAGAAAAGACCTTGAAAAAGCCACCCACTTCCAGAGCTTATGCAAGTCTCACCCCACATCCTACAAACAATGAACTTATCATGTTTGGTGGAGAGTTCCATAATGGACAAAAGGTAAAAAGTTTATAATATTAATTTAATACTGTAAGTAATTATACAAATTATAAAATAATTCAAACTTTTTGTTGTCTTGTTTGTGAATCTTAACTGTAAGGAAAACAAAAAGCAAAGCAAAGCAAAATATTAGAAATATTCATTTTGAAACTGTAATCATTTTTTACTATGAGGAAGTAAATTAAATCTCAGCAAATTAAAGTAAAATTTTTTAAAACTTTTTAGACTGAAGTATACAATGAATTATTATTTTTCAACCCTGTAAATAACACATGGAGGCAAGTTAAGGCACCAGGAGGACCTCCACCCAGGAGTGCTCATCAAGCTGTAGCTACACCAGCTAATAAGTGAGTTTAAAATGAATTCACTTTTTTGTTAAAAAAAATTCCCTCTGTAGCTTCACACTATATCCCGCACATAGCAGGGTAAGCAGCAGGGAAACAGGAACCTAGTGTTAAGGCACTCTGTTCCCATTGAGAGACTTCCGTTTCCCATTTTCTAACAAATTCTATAGGCAGTGGCAAAACTCAATGCCACCCTTTGCCTTGTTACCAGAGCCAGAGTATGAAAATATTAAATCTTTCATTTCTTATAGTGGGTAACCCACAACCTGTTGCCTACACAGTCACACACTTATGCCTCTGCACCTACAATTATTAAATAAAAATAAATCAGCTTCACTCTGTATCCCGCACACAGCAGGGTAGGCAGAGGGAACCTAGTGTTAAGACACTCCGTTCCCCACTTTCTGCCGAATTCTGGAGGCATTGCGTGTTGAGTGGCAGAACTCAACGCCGCGCTTAACCTCGACACCAGACCGAAGAAATGGAAATATAAATTTAAGTAAATATTCCAGTCGGTTTTACAGTCACACCTCGTGCCACTGCGCCACCACTGGCCTCAATTATTAATATTAAATTATATTAAAGAACCATTAACCTATGCCTCTTAGAATGTTTTCAAGCATTCTGTATTATACTTTGTTTTTATAACTATTTAACATTTTTAAGTGAATAAGTGAATAAGTGATATTTCTCACTTACAAATGGAAATGCTTTTGTAGTAATTTCAATCTCAGAAAATATAAAAACTTGAACATATTAGGGTTTTTAGAATTCAGCTGGAAATGGGGAATGGAAGGGTCTTAATGGAACAGGAGTATTTTACACTAGGTTCCCAGGTTCCCTGTGCCTACCCTGCCATGTGCAGGATACAGCATGAAGCTAAAAAAATTGGAATTTTATTTGGTGTTTCTTGGAAACTGTCCAAGTCCTTATAAGTCTGTCTGTGAAGATATCAAGTTATTTGATATCAATTTTTGATATCAAATAAAAAATAATTAATTGTGTGAAATTCACCATGTAATCATAATCCATAGAATAAGGGGGTATAATAAATAAGGGAAAAAATCTGAAATTAAAAAAAAAATATTATTTCATAGAAAAAAATCATCAAGTGCATGCATATGATGTGCAAACTTAAGTTTACTGGCTTTTTTTATTTAAGAATTTATCAATTTTGTTTATTTTCAAATATTTATTATCATGAAATAGGTCTCTGTTCTGTGCATTTCGTCATCAATAAAATAGTTACTTGATTATAATATATTTTATAATGTTTTTAGAGGTGAGCTGTGGGTATTTGGTGGTGAATTCACAAGTCCTTCAGAAACTCAGTTCTATCATTATAAAGATTTATGGTGTTTTTCTTTAGCAGAAAAGAAATGGGAGAAAGTAAGTGTTAACTTATATATAATGACTAGAATTTCATATATTAAAACTTATTGTTTTCAAAATGTCAATGGTCATAATGAACTGAAATAAGTTATTTTTAAAACAATCTTCTTCTTACATATATATATATATATATATATATATATATATATATATATATATATAAATATATATATATATATATATTTGGTTTTAGTTTCACGCTGTAGCCTGCATATGCATCTAGTGTTAACTGTAGGTTATACCCTGAGTACAGCATGAAGCAAAAAAAAAAATCAGTTACCTTACCTTAAGATAATTGTTTTAGAATTAATACTGTTGATAATTAATATGAGGCCAGTCGTGGCGCAGCGGCAAGAAATGTGACTGTAAAACCGACTGGTTGTGGGTTTGATTCCCACTCGAGGTGATGAAATATTTACTTAAATTTATATTTCCATTTCTTCGCTCTGGTGTCGAGGGAAAAGCGCGGCGTTGAGTTCTGCCACTCAACACACAATGCCTTCAGAATTCGGCAGAAAGTGGGGAACGGAGTGTCTTAACACAAAGTTTCTCTGCCTGCTGTGTGCGGGATACACCGTGAAGCTGATAAGATAATAAAAAATATAAATAATATTTTGCTTTCAGGTCATAGCACCCAACGCGCCATCCTCCAGATCAGGCCACCGTATGACATTATTAGGTCGTAAACTATTTATATTCGGTGGTTATTCAGACGATGGCAGAGATTGTAAATATTTTGACGATCTGCACACGTTTTGCTTGGACACGAGGCAGTGGAGTAAACTGGTGATAAGCGGGAGAGGTCCCAGTGCCAGGTCGGCGTGTGTTATGCTGCCTTGTGGGAATGATTCGGTATGTACTTTTTAAACGGTTTTTTTATTTTTGTTTCTTTTTAAGGGATATGATGTTCGTTGTTTTTAAGTTTGAAGTGTATTTTGTGATTATTATTTGAAAAATGAAAATATTTAATAACATTTTCTTAGAAGACATTAAAATTGATTTTGTATGTAAATAGGTTGACGATGTAGTGGTGCAGGGGTAGAAGCGTGCGACTGTAAACGCGACGGTTGTGCTCAGGGTTGGCCATAAAACCTAAGGAAATTAAATATTTTCATTTCCTCGCTCTTGGTCAACAAGGCTAAGCACGGCGCCACTCACCTCGGTATTCAATCTAAAGTGGGAGAAGGAAGTGCCCTAATGGAAACGGAAAGTTTTAACACTAGGTTTCCAGATTCCCTCTGCCTACTCTGCTATGTGCGGGATTCTTACAGCTTGAAGATATACCTAAAAAACCACATATTAAAAAAAGTACGCACATTCTTTTCGAGCTACATCGAAATGTTTTTCAAAATCTTAATATAAAAACTGCACTTAAATATATAATGCAATAAGCGTCTAAAAACTTTGCTTGATTTTAATAAATAATTTTTATCGTTGTTATATTGCTTATCATCCAAAAAAATTACGTCCTTAAAGTTTATTTTTGAAGAAAACGTGAACTACTCATTAAAAGTCAGTCTTCATATGCTTATTTTGATTATAATGTTATTGTTTTAATTATAGTGTTATCTCATATAATATTAAATTCCAGCTAATAATCTACGGCGGTTTCTCCCGAACACGCGAAGGGAGGACGGAGAAAACACAAACACACACAGACATGTTTAGACTCTCCTTCAAGACCGGTTGGACTTGGCGCGCCCTGTCCGGGGGAAGTACCGCGCGGGCTGGTGTAGCGGCTGCCGTGAATGTGCACAGCAATAGGGGATACGTTTTTGGCGGCGTCTGTGTAAGTATATTGGCGGTTTTGTAGAAATATGTTGGAAATTTTGTGAAAATATGTTGGGAATTTTGAGGGAATGTGTTGAATTTGTTGTATAAATGTGTTGGTAATATATCTGTCTGTGTAAATGTGTTGGATTTTGTTGATTTTTTTTTGTGAAATATTTTAGGATCTTGTGTGTGTATTGGAAAATTCTTTTTGAGTGTGTTGATCTGAATTATGTTTTTAATTTTTAATAAAAAAAAAACATAAATCTAATACTGCGTACTGTACCATTTTCGATAATATAGTTTTAATTATACTTTATTACACCAAAGGACGTTGAAGAAACAGAAGAAGAGTTAAAAGGAGAAATGAGTGATGAACTTCAAGTTTTAGATTTAGATACAAATCGTTTCCATCCTGTAGTGTTACGAACAAATATAGTACCTACTGTACCTATACAGGCAGAGCAAGAGAAGGGTAAAGAAGAAGAGGAGAAAGAGACTGTTACAGGTAAAACCCCATTCCTATTATATATATATCTTCCCTCTTTTTCATTCAATGAAATGAAATATTTAATATTTTTATTTTCTTCGCTCTGGTAACGAAGCAAGGCGCGGCGTTGAGTTTCAACTCAACACGCAATGCCTCGAGAATTCGGCGCAAAATGGGGAACGGAAATTTGTTAATGGAAACGCAGTGTCTTAACACTAGGTTACCAGGTTCGCTCTGTATTCTCCGCTATGTGCATTATAAAAAAACTATTTTTTTTTTATTTATTTTAAATA
Source organism: Heliconius himera (assembly GCA_021202915.1). Classification (NCBI taxonomy): domain Eukaryota; kingdom Metazoa; phylum Arthropoda; class Insecta; order Lepidoptera; family Nymphalidae; genus Heliconius; species Heliconius himera. The sequence continues at coordinate 446,702 of JAJHJA010000679.1, read as the reverse complement.
ATCAACAATCATTCTATTTCTAGTGGTAACAGATGAAGTATTCACAATGAAGCTTGGTTCCTCACAATCTTCAGAAGCTCTAGAAAGTTCTGTAACAATACAACCTAAAGTAGAACGTTCCGGACCAACTCCCAGAATGTCGGCCATGATGACGGTGCAGAGATCTGTTTTATATTTGTACGGAGGTGTATTAGAAAAAGATGAGAAACAATTCTATTTGGGCGATATGTATAGCTTGGGTGAGTTTTTTAAATTCTATATTATGTATTTATTAACTATTATAGGATTTCGTTAGGATTATATAATCCAGGACGGAAGTCGTGCTGGCGTAGTGACACAGTGTATGACTATAAACACGAAAATATTTACGTAACCGTTCGATTCCCACTGAGGAATGAAATATTAAATATTTTCATTACTTCACTCTGGTATCTAGACAACATAACCGAAAAATTGAAAAAAAAAACACATTATTGAGACGATATATAGATAGAAGTCATAAAAAGATGTACTACCAGGTTGTAATATATAAATGTTTGCCAAATTTCGTTAGCAGTCCTAATATTTCTATATTGAAGTACAAAAATTATTTAATAAATAGTTCTATTAGAAACAACTATAGTATTTACATAACCAAATGAATGCTTTTATTTTGCAGATCTACACAAACTAAACGAATGGAAGACCATTATAGAGCAGCCGCCGCTACCGGACTGGCTCGGCTCCGACTCGGAGTACTCCGGCAGCGAGAGCGGGACGGACGATAGCGACGACAGCGACGACGGAGAGGGATAGATATATTGATTATTGTAATTAAGAAGTGCTCGTTCAGACACGCGGCGACCGCTCGTTTAGCAGAGTAGGCAGAGGGAACCTAGTGTTAAGACACTCCGTTCTCCTCCTCCTTTTCCTCTGAATTTTTGAAGGCATTGCGTGGTGTGGCGACTAAACGATGCTTCGTTGTAATTATATCTGTGTGTTATAACGCACAACAGATAGAATATTTCATTATAAATTTCTAATTTTCTAACTTATTTATTTTCAACACTGACTATAACAGTTAATATTTATTATCTGTAATAATAATGGTTGGTTTAACAATTATCAGAGACATTCGGTAGTCACTCAGTCGACATCGAGTCGACACTTAAGCAAAAGGTCAAAAAAATTATGATGACTGTAATGTTGATGGAGATGAATAAAAGTCTACTTACGAATAGCACTGAGTTTAATCAACACCACTTTAAATGTACATACAGTGTTAACACAAATGGTAAAATCACAATTAAACACCGTACAGTAGGTTCGATCCCCACTCGAGGAGATGAAATATTTATTTAAATGTATATTTCCATCTCTTCGCTCTGGTGTTGAGGCAAAGAGCGAGTTCTGCCACTCAATACGCAATGTCTCCAGAACTCGGCAGAAAATGGGAAAAGGAGTGTCCTAACACTACCCTTCCCTCTGCCTACCCTGCTGTGTACTGGGATACAACGTGAAGCTGATCTATCTGTACACATATAACAGTTTAAAACCACATTTACAAAAATATAATATAGCGAGTAATTCAATATAAATATATAATAATATAATTAATGTATATGAATAATCCATTATAAAGACGCGGGAGCCGTGTGCTTATATTTTCTAGCATTTCGTACGCGGTACCCGTGCGTTTTTTAACCGCGTGGTAACGTCTGAATGATTAGTGCAATGGTCATATAAACAAGACTCGGCCGAATCCCAAGCGATTTTAAAATCGCGCGATTTCTCTACGTGTCTGAACGTCAGCTTATAGTCGAATTTCTTTATTTTCTGACTACAAATAATTGCTATTATTGTTTTCTTCCTTACTATAAAGTAAGGAAGAAAACAAAAGGAAATACATATATTGTGTCTAGACATATAAATGTTTAGATGATAATTTCATTAGAATATAAGGCCTTAATCGACAATGTTATTAAAATAATTGAGTTTTATATGATATATTGTAAGTATATGTATTTTAAGGATAATAAATAATTTCTATACAGTATTTTTTTTATTTTAATTAGTGTAAGTATCATGTCGTATGTTAAGGTCAAAAGTTATGCTTCAAGTTGACTATAATATCTAATCTAGAAAAGCATATTCCATTCGTTCAGTGATATTAAGGTAAGATATATAATATAAACGCTATAATATATATTTTATAAAAATATCGAATTTTTAAGTATTGGACATTCTTCTAAATGATATTAGAGTCCACAATTATATAGGCCATCGTAGCGCAGTGGGACAGATATACTACTTATACTAGTACACTATTGTTAGATGAATTCTCAGTTAAACTAAAGTAAATTTAAATTAACTATCTCGCTACTTAATTTATTACTTTTATCCCTACTGGCCGCCGAATTTTGGAGGCATTGCCTGTTGAGTGGCGGAAATTAACGCCACGCTTTGACTTGTTACCAGAGCGAGACAATCAAAATATTATATTTTCTATTTCAAAGACTGGGAAGGGAACCTACAACATGTCGCGTTTACAGACGCATGTTTGTGCCCCTGCGCCTGGCCTAGTCTGACCTCTTATTGTTTAATCTAATAAATAATTTATAATAATCAAAAATAATTTTCACTGCACATCGCACACAGCATTGTAGGCGGAAGGAAACTTGTGTTAAGACACTCCGTTCCCCACTTAACGCCGAATACTGGAGGCATTGTGTGCTGTGTAGCGAAACTCAACGCCGCGCTACCGACACAACCATTCGTTTACAGTCACACTTTATGCCTCTGCGCCACAAAAAGCCTCCATAATTCATAATAAAATAAAATAAATATACTATATTAATATTTTTGATTAACTAGGATTTAAAATAAAACACCAAATTACACCATCTGTTTATTTACAACGCCATACAAGGTAGAGTCTACACGTGTATATAAATACTCCTTTAATCCTACACTTTATTCATTCGTTATACATTCAGTTTTTAACAATTTTCATTATATTCTAATAAAGAAGAATCAAATATTTAGACCTAGATTTAAATATCCAGATAGTTTTGTAATAGTTAATATTAAATTACGTCGTTTTTTTTTAAATAATTTTGTAAAAAAAAAATTGGATTAAAAATGTCTTACCGATTATTTTATTATTATTATTGAAATTTACGATCGTAATAATTAAAATCGTTTATTATTATGAAATAATAATATATGTATGTACATATATATTTAACTCTGTTATTTGAAACTCAACAGTGGTCATTTTATTCTGGTAGTTTATCAAAGTAGTTAAATTAATAAATTTTGTGATAAGTGTTTATTCATCACACTTTCTGTTAAGAATTGTCAAAATGTACTATTTATTATAATTTATTTATGCATTAAAATTAATTATTTAATCAATATGGCATATATTGATTAATAAAAATTTTTTGTGACATTTCATTATTGACGATTTCGAAATAAAAATATGCAAACATGTTTCTCTGTAACATATTTATGAAATAAAAACAATTAAATATAATGGATTCTAATGTACTCCCCTCAATTCCCATACACATCCATTTGAAGATGTTTTTCTTGTAAGCTGTCACAATTTTTTTTTATTTACTATGATCCCCACTCATAGTGCCTTTCAATCAACGGCAGTTGTCTGTACCCTGTTAATTATCTGTACAAAATCTAATATTTACTAACTTTTTAAAACATTTAAAATGTTAATCATATATTTACAGAGTAATTTAAAACGTATAGGTTACAATTATTACTAATTACGTATAAAAATAGCTAACTGTCGATATTAAATATGCAAAAGCTAAACAACTTTTGAAATAATCCTTATTCAATTACATTTTAAACTAAATTCTTTTATTTGTAAAGAATTTTTTTTTAAGGAAAAGTCATTCAAAATTTAAATAATTAATTTTACTGCTGGTTTTATTCTATAGACCGAACATTTTCAAAGACAGTGCAAGTGATTCAAGAAGCAAGAAGTGAGAGAGCTTACGATTTATTTTCTTTTTGGTCCCAAAACTTGCACATTACGTTTATATTTAATCTATATTGTGTGATATGTGTCACAAGAAACAGCCAAAGCGAAAGCCAAAAAAAAATCTATTAAATTATTTTAAGCATTTTAATTTTAACTTTTAAAGACAGATGACATTTCATATAAAAAATAAAAAAAAATAAAAATCTATTGCGACTTTATTAGATAAACAAGTTACGTATATAATATAAATATTTGTGCGTTTGATAATAACAAAAAAACTAATTATGGCATGTAAGAAAGTTTACTTAGAACTATATAAATATACCGTGGAAAGTTCATTGCCAGATACAATAAAAAAATTTAAGAAAAAAAATTATAAAAGCGTATCCACGATATTTTTTCTATCTATACACTGGGTTCACAATTGAATAACAATAATATTCGCAATGTAAAAAAATATATGCAAACATAGCAAAGTAAAGCTGAAGCTCATGTTTAAAAAAATTAAACAATAAAAAATTGCATTAATCAAAATAAAAAATACAATATTAATAAACTAAAAATCACTATGTCAGTCGATTAAAAAAAAATACAAATAGATAAGATTTTAATTTCGAATTAATTTTCAAACATAAATATGTATGACAAGAAACGTCAAAGTGACGTTTAGAAAAAAAAACAGAATATCCAAAGCAAATCAGTCTTAACTTACGCTTACGTGTAACTAAATATATTTACACTTTAAATATTTTTTGTTCCGAAGCTATAATATTTACAAATTAGTACAACTGACAGACAGACAGACATCTTAGAACATATTTTTATATAGCATATTACATACAGAGTTGAAGTATTCGCTATCTAAATCATAATTTACAATTTATATTTACAATTAATAAATACAAAATTTGGCTGTGATTATCTAAACTGCGACCTAATGGGTAAAATATATATGTTGTCGCCATTAAGATATTATTTATCTGTATTTTAATATAATAATATAATGTTTTAAAGATCGTGACTCATTAACGATAATTATTTTTTAAAAATAAATTAATTTAAACACTATATTTCGTTAATTTTAACTACTTCATGAAAATGCATTGAAAAACTATATTGAAAAATCATAAAAAAGATTGTATAGCAGCTTTATGAATGAATTTTCAATAATATAAATAACATTATGGACAAAATCAAAAAAAATATAGATTTGCATAAAATTACAGATAAACCATACCAATAGAACGGCGCCTTAGAAAGAAATAAAAGTAAAAAATCAGTTATTGTCGACCAAAATGAAGTTATTTACACATTTAGTGCACTCGAGAATCGAACCCACAGTCATATCACAGGACTCACTCTCTTTATTGACTAGGCAGTGACGTCACGGTAGATGGAAATTACGGTAATAAATTAATCAGTAATTTAATTTAAATTATCTGTGGACAACATAATTAAAGGTAGACAGTGTTGCCATGTTGAAAAATTAATATTATGTAATAAATTAATTATGAGTACAATGTTAAAGACGGGTTGTGTTACTGTGTTGATAACAAAAAAAAGATATATTTTTTAAATTTTGAACATAAATAATACGACCCACCTTTCAATTCGCAAATTCAAAAAGTATTAAATTGCTTTATTATGTATTTGTGTATTCGATTAAAGGTGGGCAGTACTGTCATGTCGATAAAAAATGGTAAATAAACTCAAAAATATCCACACATAAAAGAAACACGACCCACCTATGACAATCAATTTTAAAATTAAATATCAGTACATTTTTAATTAAAAAGAAACAGTGTTGCCATTTAAAAAAAAAACATCCGCACATAACAAAACACGACCTACCTTCAATTCTCGACTATAAAATTACATTTTTAAACTACTATTATTAAAAAAAAAACGTGACGTCATGTCAAAATGGCAAATTAAAAAAGATCGGTGACGATAGTACCGAACCAGGCGCACACAACGGGCAGCGCGTACGTGAATAGCGCCTTTTGTAGGGACGGTTGATCGGCGGACGCGGCCACCGGTTCTTCTGAGGGGATAGCCGGTTCAGATACATTGTCGGGTATCTCGATAGGCTGTTCAGGTTGTGGTCTTTCGTCGACTGGCTCGATTATTTTTGGTACTGGTATTTCGAATCTGGGCTGTGTTGGTAGTTCTGATTGTCTCGTTGTTGCTTCTGGTGTGGTGGCGTCGAAGCGGCCGTCGCCTGAACCTGGAGGGAATTGAAATGATAAATTATTGTTATTCGTTTGAATTGTTCTTTGAGTAAAGCTCGATAGGTTTTTTTTTATTATTTACGTTAGATGTTAGTTTATTTAATTATATATTTTTTGGTATGCTAGAAATTAAAACTGCATCTACGAAACTTAACTGTTGGAATTGTGAGATTAAAAACGTCTAAACAGAAAATAAGTTTTTCTTTTTTCAGCTTTACGCTGTATCCCATATTGTATAGTAGGCAGAGGGAAGCTAATGTTAAATATTTCATTTACTCAAGTGGGAATCGAACTCATAACATGTAGCGTTTACAGTCACACGCTTGTACCCTGCGCCACGACTGGCCTCATAATATTTTTTTTTCTTAAGAAAAAAAAACAGACCTTAATTTTAATTTTTAACTACCAATATCCAAAGTATTTAAAAAAATAAAAGTTACTAGTATAAATAAAATTTGCAGATAAAGAAAACAGTTTACCTTCATTATAATCATTATCCGTGTTCCTGTCCTCGTCGTCTGTGGGTAAATCGTAGTTATCGTACGACTCGTCGCCGGAACCCGAGCCCGAGCCGTTTTCGATGAATTCATTTTGTGCTGCCGCTGCTGCTTGGAGGTCTTCAGCTGGTGAAATGGAAAAGATAAAATTTTGAATAGAAATATACAGTGGTTTAGAATAACACGACGGTTGTGGTATGATTTCAACTCGAGATAATGGATTATAGGTAAGCACGGCGTTGAGTTACCCCATTAACTATGATATGATATGACGCGGCTATCGGTTCTTTTGAGGGGATAGCCGGTTCAGATACATTGTCGGGTATCCCGGTAGGCTGTTCAGGTTGTGGTCTTGTGGAATGACAATATACGCAAATAAGCTGACAATGGTGGGTAGAAAAGTGTTGGGAAGCGACCACCACAAGTAGCGCCTCGTTGGAGAGATCTATATCCAAGAGTGACTTAGAAAAGGGTGATGCTGATGATGAAACATGATGAACAATACTCACGAGTATCTTTCCACTGTACTTCGACCCCGTTGTAGGCGTCCTTCAGTTTGGCGGTGTAGGACCGCAGCGCCTCCAGCGCGGGCGTGGGGGAGGGCGGCACGAACGACCTCACTTCAGGGTTGGAGGCCAACGCGGGCGTACCGTCTCCGGCAGCTATTGATGTGTAACTGGAAGGAAGGACATTGGTTAATTATTATATATATTTTTCTGTATTTCACATAACAAAGTAGGCAGGCGGAACCTAGACCAAGTATTAAGACACTCCGTTCCCACTAGAGCACTTCCGCTTTGCACTTTTCACTGATTTCTCGATGCATGTTAAGTAGCGGAACTTAATGCCGCGCTTTATTTCGTTTAAATGGAATTAAACCCAGAATGTAACGCCGGTACAGTTTTATTTAACGAAGAGATCTTAGTGTTAAGGCCGATCGTTCTCTGCGTATTAAATAGCAGAACCCAACACTACGTTATGTCTCGTTATCAGAATGGTAAACGACAACAAAACTGTTGTATTTACAGTCAAAGACTGTGCCGCTACGCTCTGTCAGTTTTGTAATTAAAATTAATATATTCACTGCAAATAATGAAAATGAATTTATTACTCTAAATGACTTAGTGGCCAAGGACGGGTTCAAATCCCACAATATAAAAATATTTATATATTTTCTTAAAATACTTCACTCACCTAGCAACATGTGATCCATTGAAGCAAGGTGCGCTTGTAACACTGGTGGAGGCGCACAGCACTGCGGGAAGATGGAGCCAGTAGCGTCTGGACGCGCGGATCCGGGATCGAGTCTCACGTACTAGCCTTTCTAATGCTGGGCCAGATTCGCCACCTGAAAGGAGGATTGGTTATGTTTTAAATATTTAATAATTTTAAGAATACGAGAGAAACTCGATTTAGTTATACGGATTGGAGATTATCCGAACTTTTAACCGAGACTGCCGAGCAGATCATATGTTAAAGTAATTCGATTATCCGGATTTTTAATTATCTATATATAAATGCAAAAGCATTCTATTTCTAATATTGATCAGCTTCACGCTGTATCCCGCACCCAGCAGGGTAGGTTGAGGGAACCTAGTGTTAAGACACTCCGTTCCCCACTTTCTGCCGAATTCTGGAGGCATGGAGTTCTGCCACTCAACAAAGTGGCAGAACTCAACGCCGCGCTTAACCTCGTCACCAGAGCGAAGAAATGGAAATATAAATTTAAGTAAATATTTCATCTCCTCGAGTGGGGATCGAACCCACAACCAGTCGGTTTTATACTCACACCTCGTGCCGCTGCGCCACGACTGGCTTCAAAATTTTATTCAACAAGAAACAGCAAGAAAAGTATCTAATATTGATTACTCTTTATAATAAAGTGTAAAAGTTTGTTGAAGTCGTCTTAGTGAAGTGCTAACAACAAACTTCGTAACAGGCGAAATTTAATCGACTAATTGGCTTAATTGCTTAATTAAATAAAGCATTTGAAGATACTATATAACAAAGAAAGGTTCTCGTCCTGTGCGTGCCTATTGTTGTACAAAATAGAATAAACAATTTCGTAATTATTAGAATTTTTCAAATATTTATAAAATTACATATATATAATTTAGTCAAAATCATAAAGATTGTCTTACCATAACCTTCTTCAGCTTTAATTGGCTTCTTCTTCTTCGATCCTCTCTTTCCATCAAATTCGTACGATTTGAAATCAATCTCCGCACCACCAGGTGCCGGCTCTGGGTCAGCATCACGTTTCCTCCTTTCGTGTTCTTCATATTCGTCTAGTTTAATCTGACCCCTCATATACTGTAGGAATCTTTCCCTGAGTTTGGACTGTTCAGCCAATTCTTCCGTTGCTTTTCTAATACCATCTGGGGTTTTTAGACCTATTAGCAATGGGTCGTCGTTGACGAGGCTCTCGAAGGAGGCCTCGATTTCGAAGTCGTCGACATCATTGGACTTGTGGTTCCAATCGAAGTCTGGTATGGATCTGGCGAAACGCCGACTTCTGTCCGGGGCGAAGAATGGCCCGGTACTGCCACCTCCGCCCAAAACTGGTTTACCGCAACCAGAGAAGATTTTCTGCGAGATCTCCTGGTTGCGCTCTTGGAAGCTCATTATGGCTTCTGAGATTTTTATATCTATGGGCTCCACTACCATCGCTATGTTGAATGGACCGAGAAGGCGATCTGCCACTTTTTCTACGGCATCTAGAATTGAAAAAGACCAAATAAACAACTAGGAGAATGCGCGGGGCATTTTACCAAATACAGTAGAAACTCGATTAACCGGACTAATTGTTGTTGGTAGGCATTCGGATAATCGAAAATCCGGATAATCCAAAGTATGGAAAATCGGGTAATCGGGTATTTAGAATATGTAAGTATGCACATGCGTAGTGATATAAATTTACGACGATGGGACGCGGCGCGGGCGGGGTGGTGCCAGATTCGACACGTTCATGCTTGCATTGACACGACTTGTAGGTACATTTAATACAGTTGGTCTGTAGTCCGGATAATCGCGAATCCGTATAACTGAGGGCCGGATAATAGAGTTTCTACTGTACTAGAAAACCAATGTCACATGAGCTACTCAGGCCAAAGGCTAAGGCTCAAATATAATTTAATGAGAATCGTCGACTCACCAACATAAGCGTCCCATTGCTCGCCCAAATCAGCGTGAGCAGGCAGGCATCCCTTTATAACGTTGTGGCAGTATCGACTGCAGGCGGGCTGTTGCTGGCCTGAACAGGTGCCACAGTAGCGGAGACGCGCCCACGCTGTCACACACTCTTGTGTTACGCCCACCTGGAAAAAAGATAATTTAATTCTTAATAACGATTAAAAGTTAATAGGAGTCAATGATTAAAAATAATGTCTTATATGAATATGTAGGTTACAGGCTAAAGTAAAGAAAAATCTAGCAAGAACATTATATAACGACTACAAGACGGCTTATATCCTGCCACCTAGCACTTTAGGTAGATGAAAGGGAAGTGGATTTAAATAATCTATTAATATTTTTATGGAGAAACCAATAAAAAGTACCTAGTGCACACTTATTGAAGACGAGGACCTGGTACGTTATTCAAACATTCGAAATTCAATTATACTACACTACCTACTTATTTTATATCATTTAATGAGTCCGCCTAAATAAAAATTATTTTTTAAAAGAAATTATCGTCATACAACTTCTGGTAAATATCTATTTACTCAATTAATAAAAAAAAATCAGCCGCACGCTTATTAGTGTTAAGACACACCGTTCCTCACTTTCCGCGGAATTTTGGAAGCATTGCGTGTTGAGTGGCGGAACTCAACGCCGCGCTTTGTCTAGACACCAGATCGAAGAAATGAAAATATAAATTTAAACAAATATTTAATTTCTTCGAGTGGGGATCGAACCCACAACCAATCGCGTTTACAGTCACACGCTTGTACCCCTGCGCTACGACTGGAATATATTTGGTTTATTTACTTAATTAACCAAATACATTGAAGTACGCTACCATCTTGATGTAACATTATCAAAGTAAACATAGAAATAGCGGCCAATTACTTATCGATATCAGTGTGGCCCTTAGCGGAGTGCTTCCTCATTAATAGATAAGGATACGAGACGGTTGAATTCTTTGAATGCTATGGTTATTTAATTTCGAATAAGAAAATTAAGTTTTATAGGACTTTTTATAGAATTTACATGTAAATTGTCAACACGATGGATGTATTTGATGATTATAAAACTGATTAAACAGAAGCTGGGAGGTCTGGGAATATTTTGTATAGATTATATTTATATTATTTTATTTATTTAGCTGTACGATCTGGTTGGGATCGAACCCAGAACCGTTGTTTATGCTCAGACGAGATGACCTCATTGCATAATTTACACTTATAAATAAAACTAAATATTTGTTTGTAATGTGTATTGAGTGGCGGAACTCAACCGTATTTTGCATTGTTACCAGAGCGAAGCAAGGAAAATATTAAATATTTTATTTTCCCGAGTGGGAATCGAACTCACAACCGTCGTCATTTACTGCTTGAATCCTGCGCCACGACATTTGTTACACCATAAATAAGTTTCATTTTCTTTTATTTTACACTCTATTTTCGAGACATTGAGTATTGAGTGGAACTCAACCTTGCACTTTGTCTACGATAAATTATTTACAGAGCGGGGAAGTTTAATTAAATTACTCGTTGCCCCGAGTGAGAATAATAAGGACTTCTACTTCATATATTTTATTATTATTATATATCAGTGCGGTGATCTCTTAATGGGAACAGAGAGTCTTAACACTAGGGTCCTAGATTCTCACTGCTTACCGTGCTATGTGCGGGATACAGCGTGAAGCCAAAAAAAAAATGTACATCACCAAAGCACACACAAATAAAGATGCCATTTAATTTAGCAATTAAAACAAGAATGTTGCATGAAGATAAACAATCTGCAAATCTTAGGCGGTGGCAACGACACGACGAGTCGCCTTGACGCGGTCTTCGGGGCTCACATTAACTACGTAATTGCTTGTCGGCATTCCTATAGCCTTACATAAAACGGAATGTGGACTTACGGACGGACGGACGGTTATGAGCATAGTATGTTTTTACAATATCGTTTTTTCTTGGACAAAGGAAATATATGACTGGTGATGACTGACGTGACTGATATGGGGAAAAGCTTGGAAATGACATCGTGGACGGATGTTAGTCACCAGATTTTTTTATAGAATGTTTTGTTTTTGTTTTTAATTTTTGTTCTTTATGCAGGAAACACAAGGAGGAATCTAGTAGGTAACCAAACCATTCCTACTTTCTCATATCTGCAGCATTTAAAGAATATGAACACGTTGCACATCAAACCAGATCGGGATTTGCAATAATAATATAAATAAATATTCCCCTGAAAGAGAAGAGAGAAGTCGAATCCACAACCAGAACCATAACATCTAATACTGCCTAAATACATATACATAATGAGGATCAAATGATTATCAACACCATCTATTCTCAGCTGGATGACATCACCACCAAACGTGGTTGCCAATTTAATAATCTCACAAAACGATTCGATCCTCCTTGTTGATATGCAAATAAAATTTAAATTATAATATTAATTGTGAGTAATTTGTCATCTGGCGCCAAATGAGATCAACGGACGCGTGACTCAGAGGCGTCACTAAAATACTACTCCATTCTTGTCTTGAATTTTGATACCTTTTAATAAATACAACGCCGAAATTCCTTGCAAATTTGCATAGTTTGTACCTACTCGCCATATTTCAAGACAATAGTCAAGAGATTTATATGGTACAGCCATGGTTTGTTGCCCAAAGCGGTGGTAATATAATATGCATGGATATTTCTGATCAGTCTGGAGGTCAGTAGGCAAATCGTCTGTCTTAATGGTCGCCTTATAAGGTAATGATTGACGTAACCGAATGTTTTATGTGTCGGTTTATTTCAATTTGGGTTTATGTTTTTGAATTTATGTTTTTTACTATGGTTTACCTGCGGCTTCGAATATGGTTAAATGGAAATAAATGTATGAATAGATTACGACACTACACGGTACAGTTAGTGTGTCTACATTGAGTGTCTCTGTATGAACACGAGTGTCTGTAATTACAAAATTAATTGTGACACGATAAATAGTGTCGCATCCCTAGTGTCCCTAGTGTCCAAATACCCTGCTCCATATGAGAAAATACACACATTTTTGTCAGCTTGCGTGTAAACGGCTCGGACACTATTTCCGTACGTTTAGACACTACTTAGGTCTCAGACATTAAAAAAACAGAAAGACAAAAAGTGGTTGAGGTCATTTTGACCGCAGATAGAGTGGGCAACATCGAAACGATTAACATTATATATCGTTTGTAGCTGATAATCTTTCTCGGTAGTTACGTATGTTTACTAAAAATATTTTTTGGAAAACCTATAAGAATTGGAACGTAGCGGGATTTGAACCCGCGTCTCTTAGAAAACGTCCAAGCGCTCTACCTTCTAATCCTTATACGCTTGTTCAATTTATATTGTGTTGTGTAGCTGTAGGGGAGATTTTTCCAAATTTCCCCTACCCAAAGATAATTATTTTGAACTAGCGGCCCGCCCACGGCTTCGCCCGCTTAAAATACATGATTATTGATTTAAGCAGAATTGATTGACAACTATAATATAATAAAATAAATAAATCAGCTTCACGCTGTATCCCGCACACAGCAGGGTAGGCAGAGGGAACCTAGTGTTAAGACACTCCGTTCCCCACTTTCTGCCGAATTCTGGAGGCATTGCGTGTTGAGTGGCAGAACTCAACGCCGCGCTTAACCTCGACATCAGAGCGAAGAAATGGAAATATAAATTTAAGTAAATATTTCATCTCCTCGAGTGGGGATCGAACCCACAACCAGTCAGTTTTGCAGTCACACCTCGTGCCGCTGCGCCACGACTGGCCTCACACCCTATAATAGAATGACAAACAAATGTCGATATTTGATATTCATAAAATATACGTAAAGCTAATTATTTATTATATATATATATATATATATATATATATATATATATATATATATATATATATATATATATATATATATATATTTGTAACATTACGTTCTTTTTACCTATGTTATGTTTTTTAAAGCTCTGTTAAATGTGCTGATGTCACTTAATAATTGTACTGCTTCAGAAACAGTCTTAAATGTAAAATTATTAATTTGGTTAAGGATTCATAATATTCTTTGTAAAATAACTGTAATGTTTGCATATTAACTCCTGTTTGCATATTATTAGATAAATGAATAATTGGTAAATATGTAGTTATTACAGAGTACACGTAGAAAGGATGTTTTTAGGCATTTTTATATAGATTTATTTCAAACGAACGAAAGAACCAAAAAATTTATGTATTTACTTGATATTTCTTTGAAGATCAAATCGTTCTTTATCTCTGTGTTGAATTAATTACGATTTAAACTTTAGTGTTACGATTTATGAAGGTAATCTCTACTAACAATTCAATTTTGTTTACTTAAAATAAATAAATCAGCTTCACGCTGTATCCCGCACATAGCAGGGTAGGCAGAGGGAACCTAGTGTTAAGACACTCCGTTCCCCACTTTCTGCCGAATTCTGGAGGCATTGCTTGTTGAGTGGCAGAACTCAACGCCGCGCTTAACCTCGCCACCAGAACGAAGAAATGGAAATATAAATTTAAGTTAATATTTCATCTCCTCGAGTGGGGATCGAACCCACAACCAGTTGGTTTTACAGTCACACTTCTTGCCGCTGCGCCACGACTGGCCTTGTTTACTTTATTGTATAAAATATATATTTTTATCAACAGTCATATAATCAAGACGTTTCGAATGTCATTCTTTAGCCAGGGTCATACCAGCGCGATTTCTATATAACATTCGCTGGCAAGCTAATGCCTTGAGTTCATTCAAATGACGATAACTTTTTTTTTAATGAACCGATTTTGATGAACCAAACTTTAGAACCTAAATTGAGTTAAAACAAAGCAATTGGTGAAATTTTCAAGTAAATCGGTTCAGTACTTTCTGAGAAAAATGCGGACAACAATATGTCGACAGACAGACAGACAGACAGACAGACAGACAGACAGACAGACAGACAGACAGACAGACAAGAAATTCAAAAAAAATCTTTTTGCTTTCTATTAGTCTTTTTAAGTGTCCCTCTATCCATTTCAGTCAAAATTACTAAATGTACAGACAAAATATTTTTACTGTCTTATTATATATAGAGATAGAGATTATCATTTGGCACGAAAAGAAAATATTTAATAAAAATATTCATAACAATATTATTCCAGTTTAGGAAAAAAAATACTATATAAAGGTTTCATACATATAAATTATAGAAAATGTACATTGATTTACTGTAAACACGATTCAATTCCTACTCGAAGGAACCATATTTTTTGCTATACTTCCAGTTTTTACGCACTTTACTTGCTTTACTTTAAGCGCAGCATTGCGTCTCGCTCTCTCAATCCGCGAATTCTTGTAAAAATTAGAGAACGGAGACTCTCAACGCTAGGTTCCCTCTGGCTATATATGTGTCTAAACATATAAATAATACATACCTGCATCATATTCTTAACGACTTCAGCGCCAGCTCGCAGCGCCTTGTGGAAAGTGCGGGTAGCCACGAAGGCCCGCCGCAGCTGCACCGACAGCTTGGAGGGCACGTCCTCGAACGGCTTGATGTCCCTCATGTGTTCGCTCACACATTTCAAATACCTGGAAATGGATAGAGATTATTGAGAAACATTTAAAAATCTGTGATTTTTCGATTTTTAGCATAGTTTGCAAACTTAGATGTTTATATTATTATTATTTTTTAATAATTTTACTGGTGTTTTAAGAAAAAACAACGGTTTATATGAGTGTATAGCTAAAGCTCAAAGATTTTTTGCCCTTTGCCAAACCAATATTTGTGTAAAATATTAAAAAAAAATAGAAAAAATCTTCACACTGTATTCATATAGCAGGGTAGGCAGAGGAAACCTAGTGTTAAGACACTCCGTTCCCCACTTTCTGCCGCATTCTGGAGGCATTGCGTGTTGAGTGGCAGAACTAAACGCCGCGCTTTTTGCCTCGATACCAGAGCGAAGAAATGGAAAAATAAATTTAAGTAAATATTTCATCTTCTCGAGTGGGGATCGAACCCACAACCAGTCGGTTTTACAGTCACACTTCATGCCGCTGCTCCACGACTGGCCTCTGTTTTTTTTTCAGTTACTAAAATCAAATTTATTTTATCTTTATTCTTTTTGGCAAAATATTGTACGATATTATAGATTCCTACGGACATGTTCATGCAAAAAATGCTTGTCTAAGGCCTAATTGAATAAATCATATTTTTATGAATATTCATACATAAAATATCAATACCATTCCTATAAAGCTTTAAGCTCAAACCACCTTCCTCAAGCATTTCCACCACAATCCATATAAAACAGGATCCAAATAAGCCTTCTGAGAAACAAACAGCCATTCCTATAGGAAATTATGGCTCAGCTTAATAGAATAATTCCAGTAAATGCGTAATCAACGGAAGAGACAATTTCTGCGTCGAAACATTTAGTATTCAGACACGACGCGCGGACTTGCGTGTAATAGTAATAGGTTCAATATAGATAAGTTATTTATTATGTTTAATAAATTAATTATTTAAAGAGGATTTGTTTCAATATATTTTGCATACAAATGTAGAAGGTATTATAATAATATTAGTATGTGTTTTGATACTGTAAAGGCGGACGTCCGGTAGTCTCATTTTCCATAGTTTATGTTTTATGTATGCATTAAACGACGACCATCTCTGGGCCTGTGGTAACTGAGAGATGGATCCCGGTTGATGCGTCACAGTAAAATATTTTTATATTCTAGGGGGATTTTATGTTTTGCACCTGTGTCCCCACACGAGCCTTCCAAAAGACCAGGTTCATTTGAACCCCAGATCCTCAGGAGATCTAGAGAGTTGCCTTTACTGTCCCACTACGGTCTCATCTCATAGCCTAGGTTAGTCCGTTTAAATTTAAAACAAAAGTGTCAACTACTAAAACACCACATTTTTTTATATAAAAAAGCGAAATAAAATCAAAGTAAACAGCAATTTTCTCTTTAAGTATCGCCAAATTCAACAAAAACAGACCACGCAGGCTAATAACGACACACGCATATAACAAATCTGAATGTACAAAATAAATTAGATTAAGACATTATAGTACCGAGCAAACGATATAGTACCGTTTGATGTTCCCGGCGGTCTTGCACTCAATGTTTTATAGCACCAACGACATTATTAATAGGTTCTAAAAGTGAATATTCTTCGTTTCGTTTCGTTTTCTTTTGTTTCAACCACGAATGTCTTTTTTTTTTGGATTTAATATTTTATTTTTAATTTTCAAGATAAGATAGACAGGAGATAAACTCGTTACCCACTTTTTCGTTACCCCATTTTCTGAATATTGCGTGTTGCATGGCGGATCTCACCGCCGCGCTTTATCTATTTCCCCAACTGGGAATTGAATCCACAATCAACGTGTTTATAGTGAGACACTATGACTCTGCACCACAACGGCCTTGAATTAGAATTTTAAAATAATTGTAAAGTGTTATCTTTTTTTTATGAATCAAAGAGTAATCAATATTAATCTGATTTAAATCAAATAAAACAACTAAATGATGTCTAAGAGTGGCGTTATAAGTGAGAATGTCTATGAATCAGCTAAATACATTAAGAATCTTTTAGCTCTATAGGTATTATAAGTTGCGCGTACGCATGAAGAAAGACAGTATTGATCTCACGCACTGAAAGAAACGTGACAGGGCTTCAATGCAGATTTTACATACAAGCCATTATCAGCCTTAATTCTTTAGTTTAGGGTATACTTTAGTATATAGTATTTATTTAAGAAAATTGTTTTGAATATCCATTTAGCACTTAGAAGAGTTTATGACATCGTGTAAATAAAACGGTGATTCGTTGTCAGAAATGGTGAGTAGGGTTGCTTATCTCACGTCAATCAATTATATTTAAAAAAAAAATCCAAAAATACCTTATGTAATATATGTAGGTGGCAAAGTAATAAAATGAAAATTATAATATTCTTATTTTTTAGCTTTACTATGTATCCTGCTTATTGCACGGTATTTAGAAGGAATTTGGGAACCTGGTGTTAAGACACACCGTTCCCCATTTTTAACCGAATTGCGAAGGCATTGAGTGGCGGAACTCAACGCTGCGTTTTGCTCTTTACCAGATCGAAGTAATGAAAAACCCATTGTTTTCTATAGGTACCATCTATGGCAACCCTACAAATGGCTGTGATAACAATATTAAGTGTTTAGCTGATGTCTTAAGTATCACTTTTAAATCTGTTATGACACTTTTAATTTTACATTAGATGTTAACACGTGGATATTTAACGTCGTATTTGTAGTATTTCACTA
Organism: Heliconius himera; assembly: GCA_021202915.1. Taxonomy (NCBI): domain Eukaryota; kingdom Metazoa; phylum Arthropoda; class Insecta; order Lepidoptera; family Nymphalidae; genus Heliconius; species Heliconius himera. Next base: position 428,486 of record JAJHJA010000679.1, on the reverse strand, counting down.
TTAATTACGTTGGGTTTGATCTGTTAATATTAATAATATGTCTGAATATTATATATAATATTTTAAATGGGTTTATTAATATATATAAATGAGTGTAGAGGCCATTCGTGGCACAACAACACGCAATACTTCCAGAATTCGGCAGAAAGTGGGGAACGGAGTGTATTAACACTAGGTTCCCTCTGCTTACCCTGCTGTGTACGGGATCTAGCGTGAAGCTGATTCGATTTTTATTTATAAATGAGTGTATCCCTTTCAAGGTCAATATTCCTTTAAACATAATTAATTTTATATATATTAGTCATTATGTATGGGAAGTACAGTTTAATATTACCCAATACAATGAATTATAAAACATAATTAAAAGTATAAAAAAAACATAAAAAGAAAAAAAAACTAAATAATAAATAGTGTTTTACTCACTTTTCGTCGAAGCTGTACTGCGAGTTGAGCACCGTGAACATCTTCTGGTAGAGGATGCTGAAGAAACTGTCCATCATTTCATCAAAGTCTTTGTCGCCTCGAGTGTAGTACCTAAAATTAAAAATTATATTATTTTAAATAAAAAACAGAGTAGGCAGAGAAACAGAGTAATCTTATGTTAAGACTGTGCGATCCCCATTTTTCGTGACATTGGGTGGTGTTTGGCGATGACGATAATAAATTATTCTTCAATTATTTCCGATAATACAGATAAAATTCTCAGAAAAGACAATAATTCTATTTTTAATACGTTTTTAAGAATCGAAAAAACCTAGTGACGAAGTAATAGACTGAAGGCTCTATTAATTCTCTTTACTCATACAGTAGGATAAGATAGTAATCACCTTTCTTTTGTGAAACGTAAATGTATAGGAAAAAATAAAGGTAAAAGCAAATGAAAAAATATTAAATTACTAAATTTCCTCAAAATTAATAGATTCAAACCTACAGTCACTGTAGCAAGCTTCGAAAGGCTCAAAAAGACAGCGCCTGAACAATAATAGATAAAACAACTACTTTGAAACGAAATGAATAATACTTAATGTTCGAGTTCAATCTTTACATGAGCGGGCTTTTAGCTAAAACAAAGAAAGAACAATACTGTCTGGGACACACTGAAAAATGAGAGGGTTGAAAAACTTAGAAGCTACTGACGCAATCGCAAATGAACAAGACTAAAATAAAATAAAAATATATTTATTATATTTATTTTTAGGAAAAATATAAGATTTTTTTAAGTAACTGTTGTGTTTTTTTTTCCTAATGCCTCACACACACCTCAACACTTCGCCTTTCGTCGTTCAGTGGCGGAACTCGACGCCGCGCTTTGCCTCGTTACCACAGCGAAGACATGGAAATATTAATCCGTCTACTATATTTCATTACAAAATATTACCCATACCTCTCTAATTCCTCAAACAGCTGCTCGAATACATAAGAGTGTTGTTCGTAGATCATCCCATAGGTCCTTTTGAACATGGCATGGAACTCCTGCCGTGATAGCTGCAAGAGTTTGCGGAAGAATTCTGCAACAAAACAAATATAAATTTAGTAACAAAATAAATCATAGAATTATCCAATTTTTTTTATAATCTAATCAGCTTCACGCTGAATCCCGCACACAGCAGGGTAGGCAGAGGGCACTCAGTGTTAAGACACACCGTTCCCCACTTTCCGTCGAGTTCTGGAAGCATTGCGTGTTGAGTGTTGCCTCGACACCAGAGCGAAGAAATGAAAATATAAATGTAAGTAAATATTTTATCTTCTTGAGTAGAGATCGAATCCACAATCAGTCATTACAATATAGGTATTGTAAGCCTATTATGGTACAGGGATGTAGGGATCAATTTAACTGGTATTAAATGATATAGTTATACCCCGCATATAGCAGATTACGCAGATTGGACCTAGTGTTAAGATACGTTCTTCACTTTTCGCCTAAGTCAAGACATTGTTGAGTGGCGAAACTTAACGCCAGACCTTGTCTTTTTATATAAAATTTATATCATACTATATACTGGAATTAAACCAGGAATCTAAGAACCCAATAAACTAATTACTGGACTGAACGAGGCAGTCAACTTTCATATTCACTATGCAACTTCAATAGGAATGCATTTATCTGCATCGTGAGTTTTTATCTTTTAATTAAATTACTGACTGGTTTAAGATACATATCTGTCTGTTAAAAGATATTCAATGTTTCCATGAATTTTATATTATCATGAGGAAGAAACACTTTTTGTTCTTGTTTATTCTGAATATTCATAAATAAAAAAAAAACAGCTTCACTCTGTATCCCGCACACAGCAGGATAGGCAGAGGGAACATAGTGTTATTTAAATTATTTTAAATGTAGTAAGTAAACTATTATAAAGTTTAATTTATGGTTTTGTAGCATAATAAGATAACATAATAAGATAACGTAATGTACGAATAAGATGATTATGGGTTCGCATCTTACTGTAGTTAAGTATGGGAAGTTAGTTAGGTATTAGTTTTATTTACCGCCAAACGAAGAATCGAATCGAACGGAATTTTATCGAAACCTTTGGCAAACACTTTTTAATCGTCAATAGAACTTAAAGTTGAGTACAGCTCGAAAGGCAGTTCTGCTGAGAAGAGCCGACAAAGAGCTCTGTAGTTACTCTTTTTAATATAAATATAAAGATATTATTGTTTACTATAATACAATAACCCATTTTTTTTTATAAATTAAAATTATCTTAAATCCACATATTTTCATATTTTAATCGTAATCGTAAAGAAAGTAGAGAAAGAAAGTGAAAAACGCAATTTTACTAACACATTTTCATACGAAATCACAAAAATTCTGACTAAAATAGAATCTTATCCAAAAATGAAATGACGTGATAGTTTGCAATAATTCGGTTTATGTCCACTTTGGTGGTAACCGCGGGTTGCTGTGCGGCGTCGAGTTACTTCTAGTAATCGATATCGTATGAAATATTGATTAGTTCATTATCCTGCCCTATATTCTTGCGTTAGTGAAACTTGGTAACAAAGAGAAGTTGGTAAGATAGGTATTAATTAAGACATGAAAAGGGAATCTTTGAAGTAGTCAAATTAAATTTATATTTCCATTTCTACGCTCTGGTGTCGAGGCAAAGCGCGGCGTTGAGTTCTGCCACTCAACACGCAATGCCTCCAGAACTCGGTAGAAAGTGGGGAACACATGTGTTGTTCCCTTTGCCCTGTGTCTAGTGTTCGTTGACACTCCGTTCTCCACTTTCTGCCGAATTTTATTTTAAGCATTACGTGTTGAGTGGCGCGCTTTGCCTCGACACCAGAGCCCAGAAATGGAAATATAAATTTAAGTAAATATTTCATCTCCTCGAGTGGGGATCGAACCCACAACCAGTCGGTTTTGCAGTCACACTTTGCAGGCAAATATATTATAAAAAATATAATAAATGATGATAATCTGATATTAGTAGTTAATGTGGATCATTACTGTAATTTTATATAGGTACATTAAATAAATTGTAATTGAAACTAGCAATTGCAGTTTTATTATCTTTAATATGAATTTAAAAGGCGAAAGCTAACAAATACGTTTTACATTAGAGAGAGTTAATAAAATAAGTAAATATATATTTTTTATCTAATATTTTTTTATATGGCATTGTTTTTTATTTTGCGTATTCAAAAGCGAAATCTAACAATGTGTAATAAATATGGAAACCACTTTTTAAAATAAACAATAAACAACATAAATTTTATACCTTTTAATATAAAAATGGTTTTTTAGTACTTTTTGTAGGCACAGCAATATGAATGTTTGTTGAGAAATCGTAATTGCTATAAGTAATAAAAAAACATTACAGTAAGCGAAGCGAGCGAGCGAAGAAAGCAGCCAGCGTGCTTCTCGTTACATCTCTAATTTAGTAAATAAATATATGCCCCTAAGTATGATTGGAACCCACAACCAATGTGTTCATCAACGCCACGACGCCATCTACTACCGATTCTGTTGTTATATATACAATAAACACAATAAATAGATAATTTTTCGCCTATAAATGTAATAAATCACCTTCAACATTATCAGAAACAAGTAACTCGAGTATCAGACGGACGAACAAATGTTTATTAGGCGCTAAATATAGAGCGTGCGTCTGCTTGTACGCTGATACAAGCATATTACGTAGGTATGTGTTGGACTATTATGTAAACTTTGTTTTGATAGATATCTTTATATTTATATATATAAAATAAATCAGCTTTACGTTGTATCCCGCACACAGCAGGGTAGACAGAGGGAACCTAGTGTAAGACACTCCGTTTCCTACTTTCTGCCGAATTCTGGAGGCATTGCGTGTTAAGTGGCAGAACTCCTCGTTTGCCTCGACACCAGAATATCTATCTATAATCTAGTAGGAACTTTGGGAACTCCTCACTGAGGATCATCTTTAATTATCCTCTCTCTCCCCTCTGCACTCTTCCAGTAACTTACAAACTAAATTTCAACATTAGTCACTGCGTTAAGACACTCCGTTCCCAAAACTGGCCTAAACTAACGTAAACAAATGTTTTACCTAAAAAAAGGTAAGGTGTATTATTTATTTAATAAAGATATTTGTTTACACAACGATGTTTTAATCACTGTGGTGACCTACTATCGAAATGTCTCTACAAGATAATTAAAAAGATTACGTTCCACGCGAACTAAAATAATATTTATATAAGCGCGTATCGAAAATAAATTGTATAATAAACTTCATTTGCGTGATCTATAAGAACTTGAATTCCGTTTTCTTTCTGGTTCGGTTCCCGTACGACTTGTGTCCCCTCTCAATGCTCCCCTATACTTACTCTTCAAGGAACCTATATGCTGAATATCAGTGTTCTACGAAGTTTTGTCCGTGCGCTGTTTGTCAGTCACTCAGAAACGGAAGTTTTATATATAGATTTTTTACTCTTGATTGATACTTTTGAGCACCAAATATACAATTTTACACTTCACATTCACCACTTTCCCTTTAAATTAACAGTTTGGACCCCAAATTTTCCATTTAAACCTTAAATTCATACATTTATTCTTTAAATTCTAATTTTAAGTTTAAACATTGTTTAAACGACTCAAGAGAAGTCCATCATTATATAAGTTTTAATTATATTTATTAACATTTATCCTGTCTGGGACTGCCGCGGTGGCACAACCTTGCGATTGTAACACGACGGTTATGGGTTCGATTACCACTAGGGGCAATGAAGAGTAAAACTGTGAAGTACGTAAAAGAATGAATTTGGTGTGAAAAAACCTGTAATGTATACAAGATTGTTCACACCAAATTCATACTTTATTTAAATAGATATAATTTTCACAATAGCATTACATACATATAAATTCATATAAAATTATAAATTTCAGTTCAGCTCCCAGTTTATGGCAGTTTCGAGGCGTACCAATATAGAAATGACATATATGATTGATATCTTTTTCAACAAAACTGCATTGAATTACTTGATTCTCTCGAACCCATAGCTAAGAGGTCTTACAGTTGCCAATCACGCTAATTAAAAGTTAAGAATTTCTGTATAGGAGAGACGGAAACAGTTTCACATGACTTTCTAACGAGTACCTACCTGAGTATTATTGCGCATTTTTTTTAATTATTCATTAATTAGTTCTTAGTTATGACGTAACGTCAACCTTGGATTTGGTTAAAACCTTTTTTTTTAGCTACACGTTGTATCCCGCATGTAGTAGTGTAGGCAGAGGGAACCTGGTGTTGATTAGTACTTCCTTTCCGGCAAAATATTCAGGCGTGTTGAATAGATATACTTAACGCCGCGTTTTATCTTATTACCAGAGGACGAAAATGAAAACGATTTATTTTCCCGAATGGGAACCGAATTCACAACGGTCTCATTTACAGTCAAATGTTAAGCCATAACGGCTTCTAATACAAACATAACGAAACAAATCAACATTCAGTGTGTAAGCATTTTCATTTTAAGAACACTACGCAAAGACATCTCAACAAGAAACACAGACGAATAAAACTTCGTGCAAACACCCAATTTCGTTAAATTCGTGACAATCGTATGAAATGGGTACAAAATACAAATATATTTCCAGTAAAAGTGTATGATATATATATAGTCGATGGTAATAGTACTATTTATCATAATATAATCGGTACCAATGACCGCTACTTATTGCGCCGTCGATAACATCGCGTCTCGCGTGCCCGACGTACATCACGCGTGTCGCTCGCTAAGGCTTCAAATGCACTATGCGTTTTGTCTATTATACTTTTTTTTTCTTTCAGATTCACGCTGATTTCCACTTATAGAAGGGTAGGCAGAGGGAACCGAATGTTAAGACACTCCGTTTCCCACTTTCCACTGAATTTTTGAGGCTTTTTTTTGAGTCTCGGAACTTACCGCTTTGCCTTGTCACTAAAACGAAAAAATTAAAATATTAATTAATAATAAGGACGACACGATTCGTCCTTATTTATGTATATACTCTAAAACAGAAATTATTTAGTTTTCCTTCTTCTTAGGATTCTCCGTGTGTATTGTTTTACTGAGCTAAATGTATAGCTATATCGTTTAAGGGGCTCCCTTAAATGTGCAATAACGCTCACTACCATTCTCTGTACGAGCGTCGGATTCGAAATCAATCTATTAGTGCCGCCTTCGGAGTACGTACTATTAAATTATTACTGGAATGCCTTATCGGAGATAGTTGATTTGATTGTTCTATGTATATTCGAAATTCATAACTGCTTTAGTAATCCTAGCGTATATTCACATCCTGCCACGATTAGAAGTAATAAAATATAATAAAAACAACACGAAAACCTATACAAAATACACTTAAGAGAATGTTAAAAATATAAAAAACGTAAATAAAAGCAACGAAACGTTAAAGCAAAAATGTTTTCATGCATATTTTAGCGGTGAATGTGAAAAAGACTGACCAGCATTCGAACGCTTGCCAAGTATCAGTTGACCTTAGGTCATTTAAAACGATAAGTGAAAAGTAAGAAAAAAATATTAACAATACAAACAAACAAACTTATATAGGTATAACATATTTTGAAATGAAAGAATCTTTTAACTTTACCTCTTTTTCGCATATATCAGAGATATATATAGTGGAGAAAACGGCGAAAAATAAAAATATTTTGCCTTTACGATCCTCTAGTTCCTTCTTTCCGGCCAAATTTTTGTGACATTACATGTTCAGTGGAGGAACTGAACCCCGCGCTTTGTTTTCGTTACCAGAGCAGGGAAATAAAAATAATTAATTCCCTCGAGCGGTGTCTAATCCACTACCATCGTATTACCAGTCAAATACTACACTACTGAGCCACAATGTTATATAGCATATTTAACTATTTTATATGTAGAATATTAAAAATAAATTTTATTAATGTAACATTCATACCATTTGTTTACATTTCGACGGTAACCTCCGAGCTCGGTTTGTTTAAATAGGCCAATATTGTTTTCGTTGCCCTACATTATACGGACTACGGAGTTGAAACCGTTTGGTGTAACGAATCCCTTAATCTTATTATTGAATTATTTAATCTAATTAGCACCGATATTGGTTGAAACGGCCATTTAAATTTATTTTAGGCGAAAAGTTAGTTAATATAAAATTGTACATGCAATTTTTTTTCTGTAGTGTGAAATAACACTTTAAAAATGTTAAAAATAGAATCAATTTTTTTCTCTATCCGATAAAACTACTTACTTTAAATATAAGCATTTTCCTTGTCTATTTTAAAATTTTTGAGAACTATGTATATTACAATATAACTTTATTTTGTATTTTTTTAATTTATTAATTTTTGGCGCAGGGACATAAAGTGTGACTGTAAACGCGACTGGTTGTGAGTTCGATCCCCACTCAAGGAAATGAATAATTATTTATTAATATTAATTTCATTTCTTTGCTCTGTCACCAAGGCAAAAGCCCGACGCCAGCGCTGAGTTCCGTCACTCTACACGCAATGCCTTGAAAAAGTTGGCGCAAAGTGGGGAACGGAGTCTCATAACACTAGATTCCTTCTGCCTACCCTGCTATATGCGGGATACAGCATTAAATTGATTTATTTAGTTTTATTTTACAATTTATGTAGCGTAGAAAAATGCCTTATTTGTAGGTGAAAAATTAAAGCATAGCACACTCGCGCCTATAATTGATTGGAGTGTAATAATAGCTTTTAAAGTATTCATTTGTGCGGAATAATGACAGGTTCGGTGATTATCGGTTACATTCATTATTTTTCTTTATTAAGTTTAATGAAAACATCGATCTACAATAAAATCCTTGATTTTCTCAATTGTTACACATTTTAAATGAAATTATTTTAATCGGATTAATCGCGTATATTTAATTTAGTATTATATATTAGTTCGTGGTCACGGATAGACTCAGATGGGTATACACGATCCACAGAAATCATATTATTTATTGTAGAATCTTAGTAATATTAGAAATGTTAAATGAGGATGAATGTTTGGTCTACTTTCACGCAAAAACTACTGAATATATCTAAATTAATTTACTTAATAGTAATATGGCTTATACATAAGAATAACACAATGGTTATAATTTTATTTATGTAAAGTTTTTTTTAATTTATGTAAAGATTTTGTATAAATTGGCTATAATATTAACAATTTTATACCGCTAAACCGTTCTAAGAAAACATGAAAATGGCATTTTAACCGTTCAACTGGGAAATGGAGTGACTTAACACTAGATTCTCTCTGCCTATCCCGCTATATACGGAATACAACATGAAGATGCAATATCAATAACTCACAAGTTATCTCCACAAATTTCAACATATAAAAAAATTTAAAAGATATAAAATGATATCGACACTTACACAATTACTACATTATACTACTATAGTATTAGTAGTAGTAGTAGTAGTAGTACAATGTAATAAAAACAAACAACTCCTAGAAACAAGGAAACGAAACGTAATCACGAATCATCGAACATAAATTTTTTGGACTGGGCGTTTTCACGCATCGCCGAAACGCATTTTTTCACCGTCGAGCGGTCACGACACGACGTCCATACTATGTATCTATACATAATATGCCTAATGTTTATACTTTATATTTTCTAGGCAGGCATGAGGAAATCGATATGAATATTGGGGAAGTACACTTTTACGTTCCTTTTAAGAATTGTAAATATTTTTTTTTACGTAAAGCATTTGTACTAACTTTTTTTTTGTCAATCGATGAAGTTGACTTTCATTATTTTTAACGTATTTTTTTTAAATGACGTCAAGAACGAATTACTTAAGTTTGATAACCTAAAGGAACTAAATAAATAATAATAAATATAGGTAAATTCGGTAGTAAATGTAAAATAAGCCACAATTTCTAAAATATTTATTTATTATTTAAGTTTGGATACTGTATAATTTCTAATTCAACAGTAAGAGCCGTATGTGACTGATCGTTTTGGGTTCGATATCCATTAGAATAAATAAAATATTTTCATTTCTCCGCTCTGCACTGGAACAAGACAGCGCAGCATAGAAATGCTAAATCCATTACGTAATATCCCAAAAATTGGGGGATGGGGGGAACGTAGTGTCTTAACACTATGTGCCTTCCCTGCCATATGCGGGATTGTGGCGTGAAAATAAACAAAAAAAATTCCAAGGTCTATTTTTGCTAACAACAAGAAGCAGGAAAAGCAAAGTGATATCACTTAATAAAAAAAATTGTAAACATCCGTCTATTAAAAATTCGAAATACTTACTAGTTGCATTCTATGCAACAAAATAGAATATTTTTTTTATTCAAATCGATCTACATAAATTATTATTTAAATAATAGCACCGATAGTGTTGTGATTCGTTTTATTAATTGTTCTTGCTCACGATATGTGTTTACTAATTGTTATATATAGGTGTGTCGTATGGAAATTGACGCCCGAATGATTAAATGATTTTCTATAGAAACATTATTAAGATGAATATTTTTGTTTGGTTGAAAGCTCAAATCTCGGAAACTACTGGTTCTTAATAAAAAGAATGCCATCAAAAACATCCTGTAAAAAACCCAAGTCTCGCAGCTCAGTCTTTCTACCGTAAAAAGTTGTGAGATCCATGTAATACCAAGTCGGTTAATCTATTTAGTCTCTACTTAAAGGACCTTCTGTCTTAAGTTATTACAGTAGTTATTATCATGCCAATATTAAAAATATTTTACGTTTTAAACAAATAGATCGACTTGGACATCGCATGATTTGATTATTAGTATTATTACACTACACAGCACGACGGGCCAGCAACCGAATTCCTGACCAGAGTCCTTTCGAATATGATGTCTATTATGTCTTTCGATAGGTTGTGTTTTCATGCGATGTCCAAGTCGATCTATTTGTTTAAAACGTAAAATATTTTTAATATTGGCATGATAATAACTACTGTAATAACTTAAGACAGAAGGTCCTTTAAATAGAGACTAAATAGATTAACCGACTTGGTATTACATGGATCTCACAACTTTTTACGGTAGAAAGACTGAGCTGCGAGACTTGGGTTTTTTACAGGATGTTTTTGATGGCATCTCACTTTTTTTTGTAGAGTCCTACTTTTTAGTACCTATCTACACTTATTATTTTCTATTATACAGTAAAATGATTCATTAACTGCAAATGTAACCTTGTAATCCTATACATTTATATGGGATTACAAAGTTATTCATGCAGTTGGTGTATTTGGAAAACTGGACTGAAATTACAAAATATTTAAGTTTTCCCATGATTAAGACACTAAACTCGATTTGTATTCCAAATTTGAAGCTTCTATGTCTGCTAGAAGTGCCTTGGACTTTTGATGATCGGTGAGTCAGTCAGTGAGTGACAAAATTTAGAAAATTTAACAAGTTGTCATTCTTAAACTACTGGTTCAAATTGACTGAAATTTTAAATATACCGTGTTTATATTATACCTGATTAGTAACTGAAAATTCAGGTTTCTTGTTTTATCCACAACGAAGTTATAGGGGGTCGAAAATGGCCTGAATTGCTTCGAGAAAAGGATGGTACGGCCGTGCCGCTGTTTTTTGCTCGACTTGGCGGGGGCACTGCCGTGCCCCCAGATCTTTGTGTTATATATTCTATATGTTGTATAAAGGCCAGTCGTGGCGCAGAGGCACGAAGTGTGACTGTAATACCGACTGGTTGTGGGTTCGATCCCCACTCGAGGAGATGAAATATTTACTTAAATTTATATCTCCATTTCTTCGTTCTGGTGTCGAGGCAAAGCGCGGCGTTGAGTTCAGCCATTCAGCACGCAATGTCTTCAGAATACAGCGGAAAATCGGGAACGGAGTGTCTTAACACTAGATTACCTCTGCCTACCTAGCTGTGTTCGGGATACAGCGTGAAGCTGTCTTTTTTTTTATTTCTAATTAAAAGATAATCATCTCATACTAGCAGGAAATACATACAAAGTACTTTACGTTTAGCTCTAGAGTGGGTCAATCGAAATCGCCAGCACAAATGTTTGACACACATTCTCTAGACGCATTACTAACGGGATGGCTGGATGCTGATCAATATGTTGCCATGTTTCATTTTATTTTTTCTTTAATTTTATATTTTTTAAGGAATTCATAGGTTTAGATGGAAATATTAAGTTAGTTAAGATAGTGATGGCGGAGAGCAGTTGATTTTTTTTAATGATGGCACAAATGCGGATAATAATGACGAGACACTACGCAGGGTTTATCTGAAATTACAATAAGTTATCTTAAACTGACCTACAAAAAAATGTAAATCTTAAAAAAAAACATTTTCATGTTTTCAATCAATTATTATCAAGTAAAAAAATCTAATCAACTCTCTTTTTTTTCTTTACCCTATATCCCACATATAGCAGGTCAGGAAGAGGGAACCTAATATTAAGACACTCCGTTCCCCACTTACCGTCCTTTTTCAGACAAAAATGGTGTTCAACGCTTTATCTTCATAATATATAAAAACTTGTTTAGAAACCAAAAATCACACAACCACACTTAATTAAAGTAGGTGAAACAGCAGACACCGAAACGCAATCTAAATATAAATCACCACGTGCATCTTCATTTGAGATGAGAGATAGAGTGCAGATGCTCCAGCTGTTAGCGCGCTTGAAGTTGATATTTAATATCGCTTTAACAACTATTAGTGCGAAAATGGTGGTTTTTTTTTTAATTATTTTAATTTTTTATAGAAAATTTTGTTAAGTTTGTTTTAACTTTTAAAAAACTTTTAAGGCTGTCGTGGCACAGCGGCATAGCAGCATAGCACTTGCCTATAAACGCGAGGATTGTGTGTTCGATTCTCATTCTGAGTAATGCGAAATATTGCGTTTTACTTGGGGAAATGATAATAATATAATGTCACCAATGAAAAAATCAACACGCCATATTTCAAAACTTGGTCCGATTCTAGGGAAACGGAGTCTAAACATTATATGCGAACAACGTGAAGCTGATGAAAAGAAAACTTTTTATCCCAGCACTCCTCAAGAAGTATTGCATACCAGGGTAGGCACAGAGTAGTGACGACCCATGTGTCAACACACTTCATTCTCCACTTTCCACCTTCATTTAAAATATTACATGTTTTGGCAATAATTAACACGCCGCTCTGTTTCACCAAACAGAAAAAGAATAAATATATTAACCTCAATTATTCCCCCTAAAAAGGAGAATCGAACCTAAAACGATCACGCTACAGTCAATGTTCAGTAATTTAGCTTCAACATTAGATACACCATCAATCTCTCCATCCGACGGGGAAGGGCACAATCAATATATCTCGTTAGAGAAAGAGCGCACGTACAACGGTCAGCCAGTAGTCAGTAGCGTAGCTGGTTCCATACATAATACATAAGTTAGGTTCCCGCTGGTTTACTGCTACATTCGCAGAACTGGCCGGAGGCGCCTGCCCTAATAAGGCTTTACTGAGTTTATATTGGACGAGGGAATTGAAAGAGTTTTTAGTTTATGCAAATTATTATGTAAATAACATATTATTTATATTATAATTGAGCTTTATTGGTGTAGTGTAAACGTTAGTGTTGAACTGTGGAATGATACTTTAAAAAAGTTAAAAGTTTACAAAAACCCGTTCTTAGCTTGACGCTGTATCAAGCAAGAATAGGGTAGAAGGATCCTGGGAACCTAATGTTAGTATACTCCGTTTCCATTAAGACTGAAGGATCCTGGAGACATTGTGTGTTGAGTGGCGGAACTCAATGGCGCGCTTTGCCTCATTACCAGAGCGAAGAAATAAAAATAATAAATATTTCATTCCCTCGAGTGAGGATTAAAGTATGTTTTTCATATTTGAAATATTAATTATATTTTTAAGTGTTATTCTACACTTAGAAGAGAAAAATATTTTTTGAAATAAAAAGAAAGTAATAAATAGATCAATTGATAAAGATTTTCTCTGCTGTTTCCGGTGTAGCGTATGGATACAAATAAAACACGTGAAAATTATTTAAAATAAAATCATTTATTTTAATATGTCAAAATTAATATAATAACAATGACCAAATGAAGCCAGTCGTGGCGCGATGGCATAAGCTTATGACTATAAAACTCGACAGGTAAGTGGGTTCGAATCCGATTAGAGGAAAATAAAATATTTAATTTTTTTCATTTCCTCGCTCTGGTAACGCGGTACGGTCAGTGCCTGCGTTGAGTTGAGGCGCTACTCAAACAGGCGATGCCAGCAAGGGGGAGTGCCTTAATAGGGAACGGAGAATTTTAACATTATATTCACAGGGATACAGTGTAAGCTAAAAAAAAAAGAAATCACCCCATTTAATTATAGTTAGCCAGTAACAATTAATTTAATTATTTTTATTCTGTAATGAGACATATTAGGTTACAATATGATTTTTTTCTCCAAAAATACCAGACATCGCCATTGTTGGCAATTTTTATTATTATTGGTACCTTCCATTTGGGCGTGTCGAAATGATGATGCAGAGCTTTCACGTACACCACGCGCCCACAGGGTAGTAAAAATAAGGGAGGTTTAAAGTCTCATACCCAAATTATAAAGTTGTCTTGACATGTTTTTATAATATAAGTAATTATTTATTATTGTAGATGATTGGATTGTAATGTTTATTCAATTTTAGTAGTTCCTATAAATGTATATGTGTAATATGTATGTATATAGTATGTAGTAAGTATATTGATATAGCTTCTTGTTAAAAAATATTGTTATTACGTATATTTGAATTATAATTTTTTTATTAATTATTATAAAAAAAAAAATAATGGGGCCAGTCGTGTCGCAGGGGCTGAAATCGAATCGACTTCCAACTCGAGAAAATGAACTATTTAATATTTTTAATTTCCTCGCTCTGGTAACGAGGGTAAAGTTACACGTTGAGTTTCCACTACAGAAATGTCTTAATAGGAACGGAGTGTCTTAACACTAGCTTCCCAGGTTTATTATGTGTGTGATATAGCGTGACACTAAAAAATATCAGCTTCACGCTGTATCCGCACACAGCACGGGATGGCAGAGGAAACCTAGTGTTAAGACACTCCCGCTCCCTCCCACTTTCCTCCAAGTTCTGGAGGCATTGTGCGTGTTGAGTGGTAAAAAATAAAAATGTAAATTAAACATTGCATCTCCTCGATCGAACTCACAACCAGTTCGATTTGGCACTCACACTATGAAACTAAAAATATAAATAAAATAAAAACCTACATACTCAAAGAATAAAATTGTAAAGTATACTACACTCAAAGGTAATATCGAAACGGTACAATACAGCCATAATACGGCGTGGTAACCTCAACTCGATCGAAAGTCACTCCTTATATTAAATGGCGGGACACGATCACTAAGGTTCTATTAGTCTCTTATACTTCTAGAATAGGATTTTCTGATATCAAAGCGGAGAGTTTTTATTGTACTTTCTTAACAACTTTAATTATATTATATTTGTATTTTGAGGCCAGGTCGTGGCGCAGCGGCAGGTGTTTACTTGTAAAACTGACTGGTTGTGGGTTCGATCCCCACTCGAGGAGATGAAATATTTACTTAAATTTATATTTCCATTTCTTCGCTCTGGTGTCGAGGTTATGCGCGGCGTTAAATTCTGCCACTCAACACGTAATGCCCTCCAGAATTTGGCAGAAAGTGGGGAATGGGGAGTGTCTTAACACTGGGTTCCCTCTGCCTACCCTGCTGTGTGCGGGATACAGCGTGAAGCTGATTTATTTTTTTTTTATGTTTGTATTTATTTTGTTTTTGTATGTTGTAGAGAGATGTTTTATTTGTAAGCTTTCTCGGATTTGAAGTTGCGGATTTCATATTCATTTGCGGGTGTTCCGTGGAACGTGAGGTAAAACGGGCACTCTGCTTTATGTTTGTCTATTCGTTTATAGCCCTGTATCTAATGAACTGTGATAATTAGACAATTGATTTTTTTACAGTTATAGAATTTCTGTTGCCGTTATAAACAACAAAAAATAAAAAATAATAAAATAAAATAATAAAACATTCAAGGGCTCTCATACAACAAACGTGATTTTATTTATATTTGTATAGGTAAAGAATCTTAGATACGCGAGTCCGACTCGCGGTTTGGTCCGATTTTTATTAATTTTCAAACTAAAGCTTGATAAAATCCCGTATAGAGCAGACTACACATATAAGGATCTGGTGATAAAAACACAATATTTTGCGCTTAAGTAACATCGTTCCCCCGAGTGGCAATCGAATCCACAACTGTCGCGTTTACATTCAAACGCTTGTACCCCTGCGCACGGTGACCTCAACTCTCAGTTATCATCTTAAATTATTTGTCATACTCAAAACTCTTTGAACATATGTAACAATATATAATGTAGTCATCATTTAGATCGCTCTCAATTACTATAATAATACGTCATTATTATAATATATTTTATTATTAGGTATATTAGTGAACTCATCTAGTTTAACAATATTATTGTTAGAAGTTTGTACGGAGTCATTTGTAAAATTCCCAATTCAATAACAATAATTCAATAATGCTTTGAGATTAGGTATATTATGAAATAATTTATTTATAAGTATAAGACATTTGGTACAAAAATGACGTATTTGTAAAAAAAAACTTAGCTTTTACGCTGTATCCCGCAACACAGCAGGGTAGGCAGAGGGAACCTAGTGTTAAGACACTCTGTTCCCCACTTTCAGTCGAATTCTGGAGGAATTGCGTGTTGAGTGGCTGAAGTCAACGCCGCGCTTTGCCTCGACGCCAGAGCGGAAGAAAGGGAAATATAAATTTAAATAAATATTTCATCTCCTCGTTGTGTACTTTCGTTTGTACTTGGAAATATTGAAGTAGACGAAATTTAAATAGTTAACTAACACCACCATTAACATAGGTATTTAATATTAAAAAGGCCAGATTGGTAATTTTTTATCCGAGATGTAACAGAGTAGGAAGAGGGTACCTGGGAGGTTCCCAGTGTTAAGACACACCGTTCCTAGTAAGACACTTCCGTTCTACATTTTCCATCGAATTCTGGATACATTACGTGTTGTGTGACCGAACTCAACCCCGCGTTTTGACTCGTTACCAGAGCAAGGAAATGAATTATTAAATATTTCATTCCAAGAGGGGGATCGAACCCACAACCGTTGTATTAGTGTTACTGTTCTGTTTTAGCTTGCTTGTGCCCCTGCGCCACGACAGCCTCAATACTTCAACTACCAAATACTGATTCACCAAATGAGCAACATGCCATATTCGTAGTATGTAACGCTGTTTTACTAAGAAATAAATATATATTTATCTTTTTAATTTATCAAAGCAATTCAGAAGAGAGCCTTGTCACTTTTGTGTTCGTTTCATTTTTTTATCTACTAAAACGGTCTACTATCGATATTCACAAATATTTTACAACAAATCGATGAAACCAAAAACTCTTAATAGAGAAATAAGTGACAAATCACTGTCTTTATTGCTTTAAAAGCGAAAAAAGACCCCCGATATCAGTATAAATCATCTCAAAATCCATTCAAAGCATTCAAACCCATACACACATTCAATATTGACTCGTACTTTCCAATAATTCATTAGGTCTCACTCATCTCTAAATTCTCACGTTGATTAAGTACCTACACGTACGTAGCAGCTTTATTTACATACGACTGTACACTTTGGATGTGTTAACATTATTGTACGACTCTACCGAAATTGTGGGAAAGTGCCAGTTCATATTTAAATCATAAATTTAAATTACTATATGAAGATTGTCCACGCGACAGATTGTGGGTTCGATTCCCACTCGAGTTTGGGTCATGCTACACACAATGGTTTGTATGTGAAGCGGCGGAACTCAACGCCGCGGTTAGCCTTGTTCCCAGAGCGAGGAAATAAAAATATTAAATAAACATCGTTATCATGGCTAAAAATATTAGTAAAACTACGTAAACCATCAAAAACATTTTATTTACATAGAATTTAAAGAACATTTCTCTCAAAGAAATAAATGTGAGAGATAACCCGGGATTATCTCTATTAGGTTCGATTCCCACTCGAGTCTGTGTCATGCTACACGCAATGGTTTGTATGTGGAGCGGCGGAACTCAACGCCGCGGTTAACCTTGTTCCCAGAGCGAGGAAATAACATTTTTAAATGAACATCGTTATCATGGCTAAAAATATTAGTAAAACAACGTAAGCTACCTAAAAATTTTATTTACTTAGAATTTAAAGAACAAAATGTGAGAGATAACCCGGGATTATCTCTATTAGGTTCGATTCCCACTCGAGTCTGTGTCATGCTACACGCAATGGTTTGTATGTGCAGCGGCGGAACTCAACGCCGCCGTTACACTTGTTCCCAGAGAGAGGAAATAAAAATATTAAATAAACATACTTAATCATAGCCTAAAACCACCAAAAACATTTTATTTACTTAGAATTTAAAGAACATTTCTCTCGAAGAAATAAATGTAAGAGATAACCCGGGATTATCTCTATTAGGGTAGGTCACTCGCTGTTTGATACCGCTCATATGGTACACAGTACCGCGAATTCCGTCTGAATGACTTCATTTATTATTCGTCAGCTTCAAAGACAAAACAAGGCTCCTACCATTTGCTTTTTTTTTTTACGAACTTAAATAAACATATGAATTACATTCAGAGGCGCGGTACAGTTGTGGGTTCGATTCCCATTCGAAGGAAAGAAATATTTAATATTTTTATTTCCCCGTTATAGCAACGAGGCAAAACGCGGCGTTGAGTCCCGACACTCAATAACTTCAGAATGATTGATAAATTTTATCATTTTTAAAATATTTTTGGCTAGGGATAATGAACGAAGAACACATTTTTTTTTTACTATAACGGATTACCTACTAGATATTTTTCAAAGAACGAATTATTATACTTACTCAAGGGTAATTAGTTCATGTTTAAATGTTGGTATTACTGTTTTAAATGGAAAAATTTCAGTGATAGATTTCGTTAAGTAAATTGTAAAAAATGTAAAAGAAAAAAAGAAGAAGGAAAAAGCTTGGATATACAAAGGCTTTGTTGGTCGTCTCGAATTTAAGAAGTTTTTTTTTATTTAGAGGCACTGTCCAAACAAATATTTGCCTTATGGATGTTGATTAAAAGTGAAGTAGGTATGACGTAATTTTAATAAGCATATTCTGATATTTTCTTTTGAACGATGGAGATTATTACTGACAAGTAGGTATTTCATTTCCACATTAAAAACCAATCTTTATTATTAAAATTGGCAAAACAACTATATATTTTAATTTAAAAAATCCAACCACAACTAAACCACGCCACGAAAACATACAAAAAATATAAATAAATATTTAACTTTACACATTTTACAAATTGAATAAAACCAGTAGTACAGGCAGAATAAGTACGGTTTTCTCGCGATAACCCGCCAGCGGTCACGCGTCTATTTATAAACGGCGCGCCGGCCACTCACTTAATGTTCTCACCAGAACGTCTTATGAAATATGAATGAATGTAGCATACGATTTTGTGAACTTTAAAAATATATTTTTTTTTACTATTTTCAAGGTAAATTGACGATGTTACCGCGATTTTTATTATGATTCATCTAAAAAAAGGTTTCTAATCTTTCCAGGTAACTATTTATATTCTATACGTTTTATCTAACTAAGTATTTATAATATTTAACAACCAATTCTTTTAATTTATGTCATTTGTAAACATAGGACATTTTTTTTTGCTTTACTATGTATTTGGCACATAGCAGGGTAGGCTATGGGAACCTCCTAGTATTAAGATACTCCATATCCATTAGAACACTTTCGTTCTCCACTTTTCGTCTAATTCTGCAGACATTGCGTGTTAAGTGGCGGAACTAACGTCGCGTTTTCGAAACAAAATTTTAATAATTTCGAAAATAAGTATATAATAGACATAATTACAACACCATCCGGATTATTAGAATTTATATTAAATTTTGTCTTTTAAAAAACCTCGAAACATTAAAATATATTAAGAACATAATAGCATTTGTACGAACACTCGATTAAGATATACAAATCAGATAACAAATTATATCAAACAAGTGTATCCAGTGGGCGGTAATGTTACGAGAAAACATTATATAATAACTTGAAGTGGTCTAGACATTGTAAATTGTAGCGGGCTCGGAGCTCGGGATAGATCCGCGGCCACTTGTACCGTATGGTGTATTTCCTGGCTTAGTGGGAACGATGGCAGTTGGGGGTTCACAAGATATTAGTTTATAGAGAATAGCGTGATGATTTGGAGATCGATACCCACTATACATATCTGGAGATGGAGTAAGGGCTTATCATAAGGACAGATTTTAACACAGATAATTCTTCAAGCAGGATATGCGTAAAGGTGATATAGAAAGGTTCTATAATTTATTACATTTTTTTTATATCGCACGACGGTTGTGGAATCTTTTCCACTCGGTGGAATTATTATCATTTACTCTGGTAATTAGACACAGCGTGGCGTTGAGTTCTGCCGCTCAACACATAATGCCTATAAAATTAGGAGGAAATTCAAATTCAAAATATTCTTTATTCAAATAGACTATTATAAGCACTTTTGAATCGTCGAATGAACATATAAACAAAAAAGCTACCACCGGTTCGGAAGGCAGTTCTGCTGAGAAGAGCCGGCAAGAAACTCAACAGTTGCTCTTTTCAAAGTCAATGGTATTATTTAATAATTATGTTAACTGTGCGTTACGGTTTTAGAGCGAAAAGCAACACCCTAGCTGCAACACTTGACCTTATAAATAAAATCAAACTAAACCTAGACAAAAATCATATTGCCTTGGGCGTGTTCATTGACCTGAAAAAGGCATTCGATACTGTTTGCCACCAACTGCTACTCGGAAAGCTTAAACGCTATGGTATCCAGGACAAAGTTTTGAATTTATTGCAGTCTTATTTGAGTAATAGGTATCAATCGGTCAAAATAGATCAAACCCAAAGCAAAATCCTACCAATCACCTGTGGCGTTCCCCAGGGTTCTATACTAGGTCCACTGTTGTTCTTACTTTACGTAAATGATATTGCGTTTTTGGGTCTAAGGGGTCATCTTACTTTATATGCAGATGATACGTGTCTCTTTTATTTTGGAACCAACATTAATAATATTATGATACAAGCCCAAAACGATTTGGATATTCTATCTGAGTGGCTCAAATTTAACTTGCTGACCATAAATACTACCAAAACGTGCTATGTTATATTTCACCAGAAGAATAAAAAGGTTCCATCTCATAATCCATTAGTAGTCAATAATTCAATTATAATACAAAAGTCTCACGAAAAATACCTGGGCCTGTGGTTAGACAGTCACCTTATGTGGACCTACCAAATTAATCACATAAGTAAGAAACTTTCATCCCTCTTAGGCACATTGCGAAGCGTGTCCCAATGCGTCCCTATAAAACTTAGATACAACATCTACAATTCCTTAGTAAAATCCTACTTAAGCTACTTAATTGAAATTTGGGGAAACGCATCGAAAACTAAATTACATGAATTACAAATTAAACAAAACAAATTAGTAAAAATGTTATTCCACTATCACCATCTTACCCCTACAAAAACGATATACACTAAGTTAGGAATCATGAACATTAAGCAACTATACACTTTCAACACATGCATCTTAATTAAAAAAAATATTAACCGTAACATCCATACAAATCTATCTTTTATTAAAAATTCACAAATCTATAATCGTAGTACCTACTCGCCGAGGCAGCTTACTTGTTATACCGAAGGTCCGAACAAAATTTGCCCAGAAAAACATTACATTTGACGGGGCACTACTATATAATAAATTACCCTACGACATAAGAAATGTAAGCTGGCATAATGATTTTAAATCTAAATTATGTAAATATATTCTTACAAATTATTCGGAATATTTATAAAAAAAAACTATATATTTTTTTATAATAATGGCTTCACAGTAAGCCTTATTATTATTAGCTCTTTATACTCTTAATATTTATGAAACCTAAATTATCCTAATATAATTTCATAAATCATCAAAAATATACAAATAAAATGTTACTATAAAATAATATAAAATCACTCATTGTAACTACAACTTTATACTCAAAGAAAAATTCTACCCACTAGAAATTAATATTATATAAATTTGTACCTTATTTGTACTAAGTTAAGTGAAGCAAGAAGACACAAGAATGAAGAACATTTTGCAAGTATTAAGACTGATTTTTAAATCTTAAATTTGTAAACATTAATTATATAAATCTCATGTAAGTGACTATAAAGTCTTTGTTGAAAAATAAATATCTTTAAACACAACTGGCAGCTATCCTGCATCACATTCAATTGACATTAATTCCATATATGTTTATCTTCTAAATATTCTTGAACAATAAAAAATGTTAGTTTTACTTGTTTTTTATAAATAATATTTTAAATTGTAGTAGTGGCAAATTCTAAGTTTCCCACTACACTGCGGATGTTTATTATATACACGTATACTCAGACCCATAAAAAGATTTATTAACTTTATGGAGGTAAAAACATGGCGTAACAAGTTTATTTTGAGGAACGGAGTGTCTTAACAGTTGTCTTAGATTCGCTCTGCCTAACTTGCTATTCGCGGGATACAGCGTGAAGCCACATAAAAAAATAAAACCTACAACAATTGAAAAAAAGAGTGAAACAACCATTTAAATAAAGTGTGCTTTCTGACACACCAGTCAGAACAGTATTTATATCGTCATACTGCCACACTTCACGGCTGTAAAACCGTTTACAAGGTGTATAAAGTGTTATAAACTTGGTGTCTCTTAAGTGTATAAACGTACTAGTAAAGTGATAGAAAAGTATAAAGTGAAAATAAATTATACACGAAAGTGAAATATTCTGTTCTGGTTTTTACAATTATTTCAAGTGTTCTTATAAAGTACGATATAAAAAGTCGTCATTAAAATAGTTCAGTAATTCATAGTTTTAAGCTTACTCTTTTTAGGGTTCTGTCCTCAAAAGGAAAAACCTAATCCCAACAAAGTGATGGTACAGTTTATTGGTCGTCCGTATGTTCATATGTTTTCCTCAGGAACTCGTGAAGCTATCAAACTTAGAAGCCAACGCGAATATCAAGAGATACAGGCGTTTATGCCACAAATTTTCTAAACTCACAAGAGAATCAAAATCTACAGGATACTTGCCGTGAACTCAGTATCTTGAAATTTGGCACTTGGCAATTTGGAAAAGTAAAAATTTATACATATTTCATAGAATAATTCATTACAAAGTTACATTTGAGTTCATTGCATACAATATGTGTGCATATGCCAGCATACTTATGTTTGCTAACTTAAGTAAGTTATACTTCCTTTTCTCAGTCGACCCACAATCCTGAAATTGGTACGGAAGACTCGGTGCGCGAGTCTGAGTCGCACTATTAAATGCGATATTGTTTTCCCTACAGCAGAGTAGACAGAGGGAACCTAATGTTACGTTTAGACACTTTGTCCCCAATCTTACGTCGAATTTTCCAGAAATTGCGTGTTGAGTTACGAAAATCAACGCCGAACTTCGTCTTGTTAGCAGAGCGACGAAATGATTTTTTTTTGGTAAATAATTCATTCTTTGGATCGGATATTTCTTCGTCGGATCTACTGTGCCACAACCAGCTGTCGTTGTTTCTCAAGATATACTTTTAATCATTGACTATCAGTTAAAAGCTTAACTTTAACTTACCATCAAATCGCTTGGCTTTTGAAGACAGTATGTCAGCCAGCTTATTAAGCTCACTGCGTAAAGCCCCTTCTAGCTGGGAACGCGCCTGCAGAGTGAGACGTGCGCGTGCGCCGGCACCGCAACAACCCTTGTTCAAACATAGTTCGCCGGCATCTGAAAATATGAAGTTGCCATTTAATTTTTGTAGAAATATTATAGGTATTATATATATATTCATCATCTATCATAGGTATTATATTAAATACTAATATTATAAATGTGAATGTAAGTTTGTTTGTTACGCTTTCATGTAAAAATTAGTTAACGTAAGAAAGAACTAAGATAGGAAAGAACTAAAAAAACTGGCTTTTCTATTTTGTCTCCAAGTCCACGCAAACAAAGAAGCGGGCAACAACTAGTATTTATAGTCATAAATAAAAAAAAATGTACATAAAAAATACGAAAAAAAATGCTGTCATGTGATAGGGGTATTCCATTTTAGTCGACCGTTTATTATATGAAAATATAATAATTATACATATATAATTGTTTTCCTTTGTATATAAATAATAAGTTTAAAGCAACCGGAGTCCATGAGAACTAGATTCCTGGATGATAAAATAAAACTAATCTATTAAATAAAGCACATGCTTAAACATGTTGCTAGTTTCAAAAAAAAGGCTAGTTTAGTGCTGAAAGCTGTTACTAACTTATATCAGTTATCTAGGAGTTGCAATAATTATAGATGTCGTATAGTTGTTTTATATTCCTGTTCTTAACTAAGGGCTAAAGAACCAGACCCATTTTTCTTTGCATTGACAGTTTTATGAATAAACTTTATAAAATGGTTCTATTGAAACCAGCTGGACAGCAGGTAATTTATTCATAGAGAAATTATTTTAATAGTTGCCGTTGTGGTGCAGTTGGCTCTGTTAATAGGACGCGATGGTTGCGGGTTAGATTCCTTTGGCCATTTAATACAAACTTTTACTTTTTGAGATTTCAATACATTTATAGAAAAGAAGTAAAGCGCAGTGTTCGATTTCTTTAATAAATAAAAAAAAGAAATGATAAGCTACTGTTGAGTTTGTACCTTGGGTAGTTAAATTTTAATGACTTTTCTAGTTTATACATTTATTACAGAAAATAACGTTAAATGAATTTATGTACGTACTTAAGAGTAGGCGTGATAAATCTAGGCAGAAAAACAAAAAAACTATAAAAAAAATATAAGTAAAGCGACCTCTACACAGCCACTCTAACACAAATTATCAGTACAGTATTTGAAATGACTTTAAGTATTGACGTTTCCTCCCCAAGCAACGTAATGCAATAAAACCCCACGGACGGATGTTTAAACTTATTTGGGTCCTGAAGTCACCCTCTCGATGGGACCCTCCTCATCACTAACTGATGTGCGGACTCTATAAATATCTATCCACCTATCTATCTTTCTTTACCTATGAAATTATGTTTGGTAAAGTTACATATTTGACTAGAGGTAAGTTTGATAGCTTTACACTGTATCCCGGACGTAACAGGGTGGACAGAGGGAACCTGGAAAACTAGTTCAGAGACTCCGTTCCTAATAAAACACTGCCTTTCCCCGCTTTCCACCGAATTTCACGAGGCATTGCGTTTTGAATGTGGAACTCAATGCCGCGTTTTGCCATATTAAAAAGGCGAGAGTAAGAAAATATTACATATTTCATTTCTCCGAGTGGGAATCAAACCCCCATCAAAATGACAAAAGGGAGCTTGACAAAAAAATCAATAGATGTGCCTATCATAATTAAAAATATATATTTCTTCGGTTCCACCACACATATGGCTAGCAGAGAGAACCAAGTGTCAAGACACTCCATTCTCTCTTTATTAGACGTTTACAATTAATCAATGAACTTGACTGTGTGCCTATGTTTCCCGTAAACTACTTACGTCAGTGGGTTTTGTCAGCAATTGAACAAACATCCGGCCATTGTCGTC
Organism: Heliconius himera; assembly: GCA_021202915.1. NCBI lineage: Eukaryota > Metazoa > Arthropoda > Insecta > Lepidoptera > Nymphalidae > Heliconius > Heliconius himera. Next base: position 403,265 of record JAJHJA010000679.1, on the reverse strand, counting down.
CAAAAATTATCCTTAATTATAAAAAATAAAAAATTAGCTTCACGCTGTATCCCGCACACAGCAGGGTAGGCAGAGGGAACCTAGTGTTAAGACACTCCGTTCCCCACTTTCTGCCGAATTCTGGAGGCATTGCGTGTTGAGTGGCAGAACTCAACGCCGCGCTTAACCTCGACACCAGAGCGAAGAAATGGAAATATAAATTTAAGTAAATATTTCACCTTTCGAGTTGGAATCGAACCCAGAACCAGTCGGTTTTGCAGTCACACCTCGTGCCGCTGCGCCACGACCGGCCTCTTAATTATAGATCTTTCAAAATTCCTCTTTGCCAGAAACGATTTCAAATATGCATTTAGAAATAAATATTTCCTTCCAGAGAATTTCAATGCTGTTTATCTTACTTGTGTCAACACCATCAATATTACAGATTAAAGTGATAAAGTTCATATCTGTTTTATAATACAAATCTTGTTCCTCATAAAGATCATTCATCATTCTACGGCAATGCTTAGAAATAATTATTTTTTTTAGTGTCACACTTTGCTCCTATCGGGGTAGCCAGAGAGAACGCGGTGAGTCAAACGTTATGTAGGATTCACTCTTTATTGCCTTTTATATATCCATTCGTTCTCAGTCCAATCTCATTCAGTTAAAAATATTTATTTATTTTATTTATTTATTAGGAAGCCAACGTTACATACTAAGACCACAATAACTTACAAACATTTTTTAATATTTTAATACAAAGTATGTCTCAATTATAGGCTAACTTTACATGTGTATTCAAGTTGTTGCTCACATCTAAATTAATATTTTTATTTTTCAAAAATAACTTTTTAACTAAAAAACTAAAAATTAAAAAAAAACAGGCTTATAAACTTAATCTTACAATATCCTTAAATGAGAAAAGACGAAAGTCAAGTTCCTGTCCAAACACGCAAATAAAAATATTTCTCATACAAGAATATGAAATCAGACCGAGATGGAACCGCGATGTTTTTTACGTGACCTGACCTACCTCAAGTATCATCGATAATAAAAATATATAATCTATAACAAGTAAATTACTACACTCATTTTCAATAATACAGAAAACACAATATCCATTGTTTAACAGAAACATTATATATATGGAACAATAACGTCTTAATTAACGCAAATCCTTTAGAATTTCGGTAGCGCTATTGTACGAGGTCGTGCCCGCTGTCGACGACGCGGGATAAACCGGGATCCAATTTACATGATGCTATACGATTTTAATCGTTATGCGATGGTAATACAGTTTGACGTGTTCCGTGTAATATTTGTGGGGGTCAATCTCAATTAAAATTGTGGTGCAAGTTAAGAGTGGTGATGGATTTGAGAATTATATAATAACATATATGTTGTATTATATAATTACTATTATTGTTTTATAATAATTATTGTAAAATAAGGCTGCCGGGACATAGTATAAGCGTCTAACCATAAAGACGACAGTTGTGGATTCGATCCCCAGTCGGGATAAAGATTATTAGAATGGTAGACAAAGCGCGTGGTTGACGTTCCGCCAATATCAACAAGCAATGTCTCAAAATTTCGTCGGGTAGAGGAAAAGGACGTGTCTTTACGCTAGGTTCCCTCTGCCTAGCCTACTACGCAGGGAAATCGTGAAGCTGCTTTTTCGATTCGGAGCACAAAATGTCGGTTTAACTACAATTGTTTCAAAAGTTGATTCGACTTCATTGCCACTGCGACCAATTCACACACATTTCATTTGTAACAAAACCATTATTAATTAATTAGATTAGCTATAGCTACACTAATTTCTTTAAAAAAATCGTTTTAAGCCATTATTTTATTTAAAAATAGTTAAAAATAACTAACAATTTTTACTGACATTACATTTCAGAAAATCGTTATTTACTTTTCAGTAAACACTTCACCCCTGGTACCTTTTTCTTTATCATTAGCAACATTAAAAAATAATATCATTACTAAGATAATCAATAAATAAAAAAAAATCGATCGAATCGGGGAACGGAGTGTTTTAACATTAGATTTTCTCTGCCTACCCTGCTGTGTGCGGGATACAGCGTGAAACTGATAAAAAAAATATAATAAAAAACCGAGTCTTCTTCCACTTGTACCACACCAGCACCACGGATACATGGGGCGAGACACACGCAGCCACAGGCCTTTGATATTATAATATTTACCGAATCTGAAGGGACGTGACGAATTCGAGGGGCTGATCTCACTTTACGATCTACTCAATTGGTTTTTAAATGTATGTGACTATTATGATTTTATTTTACGGCTTCTTATTTTGTATGGTGTGAGTGGTGACTGTTGTTTTGTGTAGGAGAATAATTAGAATATGTGTGGAATGAGGCCAACGCGGCGTAGTACAAGAGTGTCACTGTAACGCGGCGGTTGTGGGTTCGATCCACATTAAGGGCGAATGAATTATTATTTATTAATGTTTTTTTATTTCTTCGCTTTGGTACCAAGGCAAAAAAAGCAATACGTTGAGTTCCGCAACTCAACATACAATACGGCGAAAAGTGGGGAACGGCTTGTCGTTATCCTAGGGTCCCTCTGCTTACTCAGATATATGCGGGATATATATAATGTGTGGTATTGGAATTTAAACAGTTTTCTATACATTAAATTTAATTGTGTAGTGAAATATATGTACTTCTTACGTTCTGGGATAACAGGAGAGACAGCGTGGCATTGATTTCTGTTCTCAGACAGGTAATCTATCTAAATAACCGTAAATTCGAGATACTCTTTTATTTTTTAAAAATACGGAAACGGAAAGCACGTTAAACGTTTAATTTTTTTTTTGTATGATAGTCTCAATTTTTCTTGTTAATTTAGTTATATTCATTCAAAATATAAACATTAAACAAAATGATTTATTAATACAATATGTAGACATAAATTATATTAAAAGTCCATTTCAATTTCCAATTTAGTCGAACCACGAAGTACGAGATGATCAACCAACCAACAAATCTTCTAAACAAATTTAACCTCTTCTGGTCCACCGATAAAGCTGATTACTGTCAAAAGTAATATCATCTTAAAAATCAAAACTAAATGAAATGACACAAGTAATTTCAACTTTAAATACTAGGTGTTAAGATTCATTTTTGTACAGTATAAATGTAAAGGTATAAGTTAATCAACGTGTGGCGTGAGCTTACTGATAAATCCGTAATCTTCGTATGTCTTTATCAGTACGGGCGCCAAGTCGGACGGGGTTACTAGGAAACACTGCCTAAAATACATATTATATAGTAAATTGTAGACTATTTTGTATACGTACATATTTTTAATTTATATTTGAACAACGCTCGGTGTTTAGTTTCGCCTAGATACGCAATGTCTCAAGATTTGGTAGTGTAGGGAACAGAGTGTCTCAACACTAAGATAGCTATACTTATCCTACTATGCGAGTAAAATAACGAAGCGCAAACTGCTGTTTATCTATACACAGATAAAAATTATAAAAATTCCCCATAATATTTTTGAAGACAGGATTTTTTGGTCTCGTACTTTTTGGATAACGCGAAATCTCAAATCAGTCAGTCAATGACATACAGAAAGTTAGTTATTTATTTACGATAGACAGTAAAGAGAGAGAGTCCAAACGTCGTAAATACATATCCCGTCAAATTATTTTCTACGTGGACGTGGTAGTTGACGTAACTAAACGCTGTGTTTTAATATTATAATAGTAATCAAATTATTAAATGTTCTATTGATTGCTTTAATAAATGATTATATAAACGATTCTATTATAGGAATAATATTTCCAAGTTAAATATAGACACATATTCTTAACGACTGAGGCCACGTGGGACACCCACCGCGCTAACACTGTCATGCTTAAGCTTAAGTAAGTTGGTGGTAAAGCAATAAATCATTTTTATCAGTTAGCTACAATATAAACAAAGACGAACAAAGGTTGTAACAATGCTATAAGAATTTCCACGCTTGATATGAACGTATAACTAAATTGTTTAGAATGTTAGGAGAGATTCCAAGAGGTGCTAGTTCAAATTTTGAAACGTAAAAAGTATGAGGAAACCTCGAAGGGCATGTAAGAATAGGTTGATCTCGATGAACGAGGCGAAAGAGGTAAGCGGAGACCGTAGCGTTTGGGGCTCCATTCTCTCTGCATGCTAAGCTTAAATATCATATATTTTGGAGCCAATAATTTTTAAATACAGTTCTATCAAAAATGAACTCAAAGAAATACAATATTTACAATAGACAATAGACAAAGGCACAAGAATTTAGCCGAAAATGAGGATCGAGGGGGAAGTATCTGAATAGAGAGCGGAGTGTCGTAACTCTAGGTTCCCTTTGCTTACCCTTCTAAGTGCGGGATACAGCGTGAAGCTAAAAAACGAAACTAAACACTTTGTATACACAAACAACACGCGAGATGCACATCTTCATAATGTAAATAGTAAATTAAAAATTCCAATCTCAGTTTAACATGTAAATGTACCTACAGTCTCTATCATCGGCTTTCGTAAACAAAGAGAATAACGAAAATAGGTCTGGTATGATTTAGTATGTCGAATGCCTGGAGCTGTTACCACCCCCGCTCTCTTTAATCTCTAGGCGTGATGTTAAAAAAACAAACATTTCTGATTATATTAAACATGCCCAGCAGTGGATGCGAGTGGAGGATGAAATGGGTTTTTTTTTGGAAAAAAAATATAAATATAGATATGTATATCTATCTATATATAGGTAATAATATTGAAACTGATCGCTGTCTGCACATGGAAAGTCTATGAGAAACCAAGCAATAACCCAAAACAAAATTTATTAAAATTATTTGTTGAATACCGCCACTCAACACACAATGTCTTGAGAATTCGGCTACTAGGGGGGTACGGAAGTGTCTTAATAGGTAAAGATTGTCTTAACACTGGGTTTCCAGGTTCCCTTGAAGGTTCCTGTGAAGCTAAAGAAATATTCACACCATTACACAAAAAGGTACGTCAATCGAATGAATCTACAAATTTTATAGATAACAATAAACGAAATAAGAAAAACTTTTGTGTCAAGTATCATCTTAAATCACGTTATAATTAAAAAAAGCGAAATTTTCACTTTATATAATCAAATCAAGTACCGCGACGATAATGAAGAATCTCATACATACATACATTCATTCGTTCATACATATCTCAAACGATCCATCAAACATTTTAAGGTCAATTGGATTAACGGATAAATACATTTAAATAATATATTCTGTGGTCATTTCAAATTGGGTTACATAAAAATTAAATGTGATATCATTATTATTGTAATTTTGGCATAATTGGAGCCAGTTTAAAGTAAACATATATTGCGTGTATTGAAAAAAATTCAATGTTCGTTTATTAAAAATTAGATTTGTGGCCCTAGTGGCGCGGCGGCACTGTGTGTGGCTAGAAACGACAACGTAGAGGAGAACGGAGTGATCAAATACTACTTCTTAAACAATTGTAATAGTACATTTACATATGTAGGTTCATTTCGTTTTATTTAATTATTAGTCTTAAAGATAAAACACTTTTTCTGCTTTACGAGTCTCTTTAAGACTAACTAAAATCATCGTTGAAAAAACGTAAAATATTTAAAAAAGCAACATTTTCCAGACAACTTAAATTAACTGTACCTACTGCAGTAACTGTAGTACTCGTAGCAAAAGAAAGATTGAGATAAAGTCAAGAACTTAGATATCACTAGGCAACTACACATGGCTTCGCCCGCGTAAACGTAATGTTATATTTTAGCCAAATCATACAATTCATTTTACCATGTACCCCTTGACCTATTCTAATGTTTAAGCTAAATCTGATCTGGAAAGTTTCAACTAAATCTGTTCTGGAGTTTTGGCGTGAAAGTGGAACAAACATCCATCTATCATCACAAACTTTCTTCGTTTGTAATACTAGCGGTGCAAATGCGACTTCGCCCGCTTAAATTTATTTTTATATTATAACCGAATTCACAACAGTAAAGTAATAATAAAAAAATCTTTACATAAATTGTAGCCATAAGTTATTCTATACACCGCTGTTCCTGAGTTCCATCAAAATCCGTTCAGTAGTTCAAGTGGAACAAACATCCATCCTCACAAACCTTCACATTTATAAAATTAGTTTCAGTAGTTCCTACGTTCAAGTGGAACAAACATCCATCCACACAAACCTTCACATTTATAATATTAGTAGGATTCTTAAATCCAGACAGTGCTTAGAATACTAACTTAGAGTGCTATATTGTACGTAATATATTTGTTCTACGGCTAGACGAATATAATTGCAGTCTCAGGCTCCCCTTTCCATCAGTTTTGATTACGTTCCTTTTGCGAGGGAAAGCTCGGTGCCTCCAGGCAATACTTAGATGGCCTTCTGTTTTTTTTTTCATATTTTTTTTCTATAGTAGATAGTCTTTGAGGGGTCATTTTTTTTCATTCCAATATGTGTTATGAAAAAATATATTAAGTTTATCGGAAATCGTTTTGGTAGATTATTTTCTAGTAATTCCTTGTATATTATGTTACATTACATATATTATTATATTGTATATATTCCGTCTAATATTTAGTTCCAATAACATAATAATATGTGGTTGTGGGTCAGATTTTCAGCATGAGATGAGATGCCTACCGTCCTATGTGTTGAAGCTTAAAGCTAAAGAAAAACAGAAAAAAAAGCCACTATAATAGGTACAAAATATCGCAATAACCAGTTTTTAATTACCAAAAGAAAGTGAATATAATTTAGAAATTATTTTATGTACTTACTGTATACGTAATTTATATGTTTATAAATGAGCTTCTATTTTATTACAAAAAAAAACAACGAAACACATATTGTAACTATATAGTAGGTAATTACGGTATAAGCGTCGCTTAGTACATTTTTAATTTTAATACACCGCCATCTACAAACTAAACTCCACAGCTATTCTGGTCAAGAAACCTTAACACAACATCGCATGTAAATAAATGTACATAAATATTTATAAAAAACAAATGTACATAAATATTTATAAAAAACTTCTAATTGGGATCGAACCTGGAACCAAGTCGTCACAGACGCCATCTAATTCAGTTGCAAAGGTGAAAAATCTAATATTATATCAGAGATTTCCTATATTACACTCAACATTTTCATAAGAAACCTTCGCGTGTTTAATAAGGCGTTGGCAAAAAATAAATAAACAAAGCGAAGTCCTTTTAAGCTTTTTCGTAGGGGTGGAGCGAGTAGGGCAATAATTTCATTGAATATTTCTCCCTTTGACTCGTTCTATGAAAGCTCTCAAAATGGTGATTTTAAATCACCCTCTATTTATTTGAAGGTGTCGAATAAAAATCCTTATAACGGTGTATTGTCTGACGCAAATTAACAATTGTTGATGGATTTTGTGCGTATTTGGATTAATATTTTGGATTTAGTAAATAAAATATTTAAATTTCTTTTGGTAATTATTATATATTATTTTAATTATTTAAACGTTTGCCTTTCTGATAATGTTTGGACCATGCCTCCAGAGTTGCTTATTTTAATCACAGTTGAGAGACCGACCACATAATCAATACACAGGACAATTATATACAGTTAAAAAACTACGTTGAGCGGCGTTAAGTTCCGTAACTTACGCGCAATGCCTCCAGAATTCGGCGGAGAGTTGGGAATGGTAGTGTTGAAACGGTGCAATTGGTGCAACTATAAAATGTGCTCGCAAATATAAATTTTACTATTAACCTCTAACTAGTTCCATTATTCAGGCCCTGGCTTCACCATCAGATAAGCTCAATGATACCGTATTGTTGTATGATCATCTAAGCTTAAAACTAGCAATTTTATGATGATACAATAATTTCAAAATAATAAAAGACTAATTTAAAAAACCTTTCTAAAAAGAAGTTTTCTGTAAAATCAGCGTTGAGCTGCATTTAATATCGAAAATTATAGTTTGGACGAAACGTACATGAACGAAATTATCTTTCATTATATTTATTTTTGTTTCTATAGAGTAAGAAGAGGAAAGAGAAGATGCGTAAAAATAAACTATTTTTACTACTAAATAAAAAATATATATTAGTAAATTGAAAATTTTAATTAAAACAAAATTAAAAATTATACCTATATTATATTTGCTAACTATGAAAGCAAAAGCAAAGTTTCAAACCGTAGGAAACTTCTAATCGACTCATGTCACGAGTCACGACTTACGACGTTATTAGCGAAATAACTTATCTTTATTAAACTGTTAACGACTTTGGGACGTTGTTATTTAATATGAATAGTTTCAAATAACCTGTTATTCCAAACTAATAATGGCAAATTGACCTATTGAAGACATTAAGTGAGAAACAATAGAGAATATAGCATTAGGTTGTTAATAAATGCGATGTGAGGAAATGCCGATGGGTGTTTCAGAAAACTATGATTATAGAGGAAGAGACCACCGACGTTTTATGGGATGGTCATTTAGTAGATTATATAGTGACATTAATAGCTTATGTCAATGTTAACTATTACTTTTTTTAATTTGTGCAATGATCTATTATTATTCAGCCAATTAAATAGTCGTTCCAGAATATTTAATCTGTTTAAAATTAAAATAACGGTTCCGTAATAAATACCTGTGATTTCAAGTAAGCAGTTACGTTGCGTATCAATTTCATTAATAAAATAACAAAATGTTATATATCTTTCAAAGTCTATATCAAATCAATATATATTTATTACTTCCCAGTAATTTACGATCTCTGAACGAACAAAATGATGGTAACTATCATAATATCGGTTGTAAAGTATCGAAAGTACTATTACCAATCATTACAGTCAAAGTAAAATATAGTTCATCCGAATGCTTCATTCACATAGACTTGTGGAAGACGAAATCGGTGCAGTGAGCGTTGACTAATAAATTCGTTAAGGGTTCCGTATTTATACAGATAATAAAATGTATTATAGGATTATACATAAAATTATTCAAATTATTAATTATTAAAATTATTTATTTGCGGCGTTGAGGTCCGCCACTCAACACGAAATGCCTCCAGAAATTGGCGGAAAGTGGGGAAGGGAGTATTTTAACACTAAGTTCCCTTTGCCTACCCTGCTTTGTGCGGGATACAGCGTGAAGCTGAAAAAAAAAACATAAAATTATTGATATTAACAATAAAATTGGGCGGAATGGAGCATCTTAACACTGAGTTCCTCCCAGCGTGAAGCTTCGATTGATATTTTTTTCTAGCTGTACTTAAGCACTATATACCTATCGGACAACATTTAGTATTCAATATTTCTATTTAAGTTATTCCTCAGCTGTAACTCGTAAAATGCGAAAGTTTCTTTAAAATAACCGACTTTCTATATAACCAGTAAATTCTATTAAGGCTTGGAAAATTATTCTGTAATTATTTTCACTATATTTGATGTCTTTGAAGTTTATTAAATGTTAACAAATATTTTAATTTCTCACTCGAGGAAATGAAATATTTATTAACATTTATTTTTTAATTTTTCTCTCTGGTGTCGAGGCAAAGCGCGGCGTTGAGTTCCGCCACTCAACACGCAATGCCTCCAGGACTCGGCGGAGAGTGGGGCACGGAGTGTCTTAACACTATGTTCCCTCTACCTACCCTGCTATGTGCGGGATACAGTTAAAAGCTGATTTTTAAGAAATATTTTATTAGTAGAAATTTCCATCAGAAAGCTATCTTCATGTTCTATATCATTATCAATGAAACAACAGTCACCTTTTTTATGTATATATTTAAAAGATTAAATGAACTTTAAAAATAAGATAAAACTATGTTAGACATAGAAAGGGACGCTGCGGTCATAATTACGTGGACCACCCGAGAGATCTCACTCTAGGGCCATTATAACACATTGGACAATAGAGTCATCAGACAAGAAGCCGCTTTAATACTCCATTATCATTCAAATTATAGAACATATTTTCTAATCTATAGCACGTTTACGGTCAAATTGTAATTAACTTTGGTTACAAGACAAAGTCCGGTGTTGAGTTCCACCACTCTATTGGCAATGTCTGGAAGATTATCCGGAAGGTGGAGTGAAGTGTTTTAACACTAGGTTCCCTTTTACTATTCCCATTTGCGAATAAACGTAGGAAGGAAAACACCGAAACCTTGAATCGATTCCCATCACGGTAAGGTTCCCATTCGAAGAAATGAAATATTTAATATGTTCATTCCTTCGTTTTGGTAACGAGGCAAAGCACGGCGTTGAGTTCCGTCACTAAACACCCAATGCTTCTAGAATTTGGCGGAAAATGGGGAACGATGTGTCTTTATGGGAATGTAGTGGCTTAATCTTAACAGGATCCCAGGTTCCCTCTGAGGATACAGCGTGAACGTATCAAAAAAATATAATAGGTGTAAAAAAGTATCTTCACTTCAAGGTGCTATTTCACTTTATAGCACCGCGTTTTATGTGTACTTAACCAACTTACGTATTCCGAGATAGCATTTTACTTTGCTGTAAAAGCGACTATGTTGCACTTTAGCTTTGTTAACTTAATGGTAATCTTAGAGGACGCTGCTATACAAGTTTCTATATTTTTACTGACATAATGTAAGACTATAGTAGAGTATATTTAAAAATGTATTTTTGTTGCTTTACGCTGTATCGCGTACTTAGCAGGTTGGACAGAGGGAACCTGGGAACCCATAACTTGTATTTATTAAAATAAACATTTCAAAATAACTTATAATTAAAAAGAATTTATATTAATCATGTTTTAAGTCATTTTAAGAACATCATATTGTTACATTTATAATAAAAATGACCATTCTTCAGAACTCAAAACTTCAAACTGATTTATTATCGATAATTCATTCATTTATTTAGCACACTTAACAAAACTAAATCAAAAACATCTACACGCTGTATCCTGTACATCGTATGGTAGCCAGATAGAACTCAGTGTTAAGACACTTCTTTCTCCACTTTCCGCCAAATTATCGAGACATTGCGTGTTGAGAATCGGAACACTACCTCACCTTTTCTTTAAGCACTTAAGCGTGTATCCACTAATTGGGAATCTAACCCATAACCACCCATAACCAATAAGTCCCTGTGCCACTGCGCCACGATGGCCTTAACAAACAAAAAGATCGACATAAATATTTATATATAGGCCTGTATGAATATGTAGGCATGTATAGCAAAGTAAAGTGAAATTCTTGGAATACGAGGGGCGAACGGAAACTAAAATTGCGCGGAACGAGTTAAGCACGTGGTCACAGACGAATGCGTTGAGGAAGTATACCTACAGAGTATAATCAATCATAATATTGTAGAATCATGGTATTTGCATAATATTTTGTCTTTAGTAAAAGTAACTATTATTAATTTACCTTAAATTAAAACGAACCTGTTATCTTTGTTATCGTGGCGCAGTGGCTCAGTGTCTAATTGTAAGTGCGACAGTTGTGGATTTATTTCCCAATCGGTGAATTAATTATTTTAATTTAGTCGTTCTGGTGGTAACAAGATAAAACGCGGCCTTGAGGTCCGTCACTCAATGCGCAACGCAAATTATACGCCTATTCCGCTTTGCGTTTTCAGAGGCGAAACTCAACGTCTCGCTACTTTGCCTCAATATTAGAGCGAAGTAATAAAAATATTAAGCATTCATTGCTTCGATAGGGATCGAACCCACAACCTTTCTGGTTTACAATCGCACGCTTGAGCACACATTCGCCACACCTGCCATACATATTAATAAAAATTTTAATATTGTAATTCGTTTCATTAGAAAGAAATAAAAATCCGGAACAAAAACCGTAAACGGTCACAGACGACCGCGTCTCCGGAAATGGGCGATGTAACAAATTATAGTGAACAATAACATATATATTAAGTATACTTAGCGATTTTAATGATTAAAGTAGAAAAAAATATATATTATACAGGCCAGTCGTGGCGCAGCGGCACAAAGTGTGACTGTAAAACCGACTGGTTGTGGGTTCGATCCCCACTCGAGGTGATGAAATATTTACTTAAATTTATATTTCCATTTCTTCGCTATGGTGTCGAGGCAAAGCGCGGCGTTGAGTTCTGCCACTTAACACGCAATGCCTCCAGAATTCGGCAGAAAGTGGGGAACGGAGTGTCTTACACTTAGGTTCCCTCCGCCTACCCTGCTGTGTGCGGGATACAGCGTGAAGCTGAATAAATAAATAATTTATTTATTTTAAGTAATGGCAGTTAAGTTAAATGTGTTTTTAATTGATTTTGTTTAACATAAGTAATATTGATTTAATGTCATATTTATTTATTATTACATTTTATTATATTTTTTTCTGCAATCATATTAAATAAATAGGTTTTTTATGCAGGAGGATCCTATAATTTTATCATCATTTACTGAGTTCTTGAGAGAATCTATCAAAGACATTCTTTTCTCATATATTCTGTCTATCGATAGGTACTATTTGCTGGGCTGGGGCAAAAGCGTGCGAACGTAAACGCGACGGGTTATGGGTTCAGATTCCACTTGAGGAAATGAAATATTTATTATTTTCATTTTCTTCCCTTTGGTGAAAAGGCGAAGTGCGGCGTTGAATTCCGCTACTCAAAACGTAATGCCTGCAGAATTCATTGGAAATTGGGGAACGGAATGTCTTTACACTAGGTTTCAAGGTTCCCTCTGTCTACCCTGCTATATGCGGGATACAGAATGAATTTAACAAAAATAATATCGTTGGTTGGATGACGTCACTGTTCGATAAATATTCTTTATGTACTTATCTCCTATTTACTCAATACACAATATCTTTAAAATGTGGTTTAGAAGTGGGAAACGGAGTGTATTATCACTAGGTTTCATCTGATTACCCTGCAAAATGCGGGATACAGCGTGAAACTAAAAGAAAAAACTACTCTTAATACTAGTACAGTACTAAAGAAGGTTAAGAACCCCCATTCAAAGTTTATTTGCCCGCATCTCGCACGGTTAATCGAAACGCCGACAGCCTCAGATTTATGAAGTGGCTAATATCCGCTCGCTATCAGGAAGATCGCACTTGACTTAAGAACACATCTGATAAGCAAATGCGAATCATTACGTTGAGATTGTGAGTAAGATGCCAAAGTAGAGTAGTGTGTGACTGTAAACGGCTAAGGTTTTTTTTTTAGGTAGAGGGAACCTGGGGACACAATGTTAAGACACTCTGTTCCATTAAAGTATTTTAATGGGAACTGTTCCCAACTTTTCGCCAAATTCTGGAGACATTGCGAGTTGAGTGGTGGAACTCAACGCCGCACATTGCCTCGTGTCCAGAGTGAAGAATAAAAGTATTATATTCCCATTTCCTAGAGTGGGAATTGAATTTATAACCTGTCGCGTTTACATTCCCGGTATTCTGCCCCTATGCACGTCCAGCTCTTGAGTAGATACTTGGTACTATTCCTGGTTCTTTTTACCTTTACTCATATCTTGTTTATTGCCAAATATTTCTTAAATACGCCATGGTAGTTTCATTATATATGTTATTTATAATTGATTTATTTCAGTTCTTATACAAATTATTCTTAACTTAAATTTAACACAACATTTTCGCATAATATTTGTTATTAATAAAATATTAGCTATGAAAAAAAACCCCGATAAAATTACCTCCATAATTAACAAAATAACAGTAAACTGTTTAAAATATGTTCATATAATTTAACCAATTAATCATCCCAACTTTAACCAAGAATACCCAAAGTAACCCACAAGATCAGCCACGTGTATCAACGACCTAACTGTAATCAGACCCTTGGATCTAATTAAAGCCTTTCAGGGTCCCTAAACGATCAATCTTCGTTCTGAACTCCCTTTGCCTTTTATACCGACCGATATAGCCAATTTCATCCGAATGCCCCGTCGGTACGTCTAATTATAAAGAAATCCTCGAATGCGTCATCCTTTATATATCCAAAGGGAATCTTGGAACAGGCACTTGCGAAATAAAAAAGAAATAACGGCGCGCGGCGCATACCATTTTGCAACTCGTGAGTTTTCTTGGAGGTTAAAAAACCGTTTTTTTAATTATAGTTTAGTGCTTATTTGTAAATTCGATTTTTATTTTAGGAATTTATTTGGATATATTAATTCTTATACATTTTTGTTGTAGCTTCACGTTCACAAAGCACGACGTTGAGTTTCGCCACTCAACACGCAATAACACCAGTATTCGGAGGAAAGTGGGAAACAGAAGTATCTTAACGGGAACGAAGGTTCCCAAGTAATTTCTGCCTACTTAGCTATGTGCAGGATACAACGTGAAGCTAAAAACAATCTACTCAAGACATTTAAGAAATATTTACAAGAGAATGAAACACCAGATTGATACATCTTTTGCACAAAGAACAGATTTAAAATATCCATTAAATTAAATTAAATCAGCTTCACGCTGTATCCCGCACACAGCAGGGTAGGCAGAGGGAACCTAGCCTTAAGACACTCCGTTCCCCACTTTCTGCCGAATTCTGGAGGCATTCCGTGATGAGTGGCAGAGCTCAACGCCGCGCTTAACCTCGACACCAGAGCGAAGAAATGGAAATATAAATTTAAGTAAATATTTCATCTCCTCGAGTGGGGATCGAACCCACAACCAGTCGTTGGTTTTACAGTCACACTTCGAGTCCGCTGCGCCACGGCTGGCCTAAAATATCCATCTTTATACAATTTCTAAGAAGCAATTAAATATTCCGTCTGCACACCCAAACTAGCAACACTTGAAGTATCGGTTATCACGCGGAAGATCATGCCACGGGGCCACGAACCTCAAAAGCATATCTCCACGTGGTGTGAAATGTGACATTAGAGTCACATACACTCCACTATCTCAAAACCATCTCACGTCTCATACAGAAATTCCCTTACTTACAATGTGAAACTGAAACTATGTGAACAATACAAAAATAAGCGTTAGTTGTTTAGAAATACAGACGAAAGTTCTTTGAAGATGATTGTTAAAAAAATCTCGCATTTCGCCTAGGGTACAGTGTTATTGTTTGAACCAGACTTTATTGTTATGCAGAGTCAGCTACATTCCGGAATATTGAATTTATTACTTTTTCTTATTATAAGTTATAAGCCATTTAAATACGTTAACTGGTCTACTCCTGTGATACTGTCTTAAGTTATTGTGAGATCGTGATGTCTTGGATGTAGAAGGAAAGTTCCTTATAGCCCACTTCTAGGTATTCTGAAATTATTGCAGAGATTGTAAAGAGAAAAGTTATGTATACTTTTGTTATCTGACTTTTGACGGTAATATTATAAACTTTTTAGATTCTTTTTAGACTGTTTCTTTTTAAGCTTTGCGAATTGATATCATACATATATGTAGTGTATGCAAATGATAACCTAGTGTTAGTATGCGCTGTTCACAACTGTCCACCAGAAATCGAGACATTGCGCGTTAAGTCACTACGTGGTGCTTCTTCTTGTCACAGCAGGGAAAAAAAATAATAATTTCCCCGAATAGAAATTTAACGCACAGCTGTCGCGTTTATAGTAACGTTGTTACTAAACATAATTTGTTAGTTGTTTAATAAATATAATTATTTTGATTAACTGAAATAAACTCAGAGACTTTTCAATGTAATGTTGAGTCATTGACAATTTTGTGAATCATCAAACTATATATGACATCAACGTTTCTTAATATCAAACAAAGCAAACGACAAACTAGAGACGGTAAATAATAGTTTTTCCTCTCTAGCAACAAAGCGTAAAGAATTTTTTTTAGCTTCACGCTGTATCCTGCACATAATACGGTAGGCTGATGGATCCTGTGAACCTAACCTAGGAACCTAACCTTAGCTTCACGGTGTATCCTGCACGTAACAGAGTAGGCAGACGGATCCTGGGAACCTAGTGTTAAGAAACTGTGTTCCCATTAAGACACTTCGTTTGCCTCCGATTTCTGGAAGCATTGCGTTTTGATTGGCACAACTCAGCGTCTGAACTAAAGTAATGAAATAATAAAATAAGTAAAGAAATTAAGTAATTTATTATTATTGTGATAAAACTAAATGATCAAATAGCGCTTATGTTGATTGTCCCAAATTAATACAGCCTCGGAACGAGAGCAATTGGCCGTTATCGTGATTTATGCCAGCTCTTTGAACTTTTGATAGCTAATATTACTAAACGTTTCGTATGCAACAACAAATACTCAGTCAATACATGTCAATAGAGCCGGCGACGTGCGAGATACTTTGTGATTATACTAACTATGATGAAATCGTTGTTTAGTTGAAAATTTATTGTAGTCAATGATTTGAGGTTCGAATACTGCTTAAATCATAAATTGAATTCAAGAATATCATGTACGAAAAGGACTGTCGTAAATGCTGTAATCTGATACGAGAAATCATAAATAAAATATATTAATTTCTAATGAATTGTGAAAACTAGCCAGCTGTGGCTCAGCGGTAAAATCGACTGGTTGTGGGTTCTATCTCAACTCGAACAAATTAAATGTTTATTTAAATTTATATTTTCATTAAAATGATTTTCGCCACTCAACACGCAATGAATCCAGAATTCGGCGGAAAGTGCAACGGGGAACGGAGTTTGTTAATACTAGGTTCTCTCTGCCTACCCTACTGTGTGCGAGATATAGCGTAGAAAGATATCAGTATCTTTTTTAATTTCGTAAAAACAAAAAAAAAGAAATCGAATATAAAATAACTTACAAGTAATATCTTTAGTCAAATAACAAATAAACCATAGATAATAAAAAATAAAACGCCGGTTAGTGAAAGACCTATTTCCAGAGTTGAGCAACCTTTTTAATCTCGGTAAAAGCTCTTAGCATTCATTCGCACATAGTCAACGATTGTGTTGTTTACCTTTTATTATCATGATAGGACATTTTTTGTGTGAAATCCTAAACACTTTGTATTTCATTAATTTAATACTTTTTCGTAATAGAGTGCAAGGCGGAAGTAAACATTGATTTACTACGGCTTCGTCTGCTTATATTTATTATTGTACTATAGCCAAATTATACAAAATGTTTACATAAGGTGTAGCCTATGTGTTAATCTGATGTTTAAGCTATATTACTGTAAAGTTTCACCTAAATCCGTTCCGTAGTGTTTGCATGATAGAGGAACAAACATCCATCCTCGTGATCTTTTACCATTTACAATATTAGTAGGGAGTAGGATTGTCTCTGTACAAATAATATTTATATATCAATTTCGTTTTATTTAAAATAAAAAATCAAAACAAATAAATTATTTGCAAGTTAATGTTTCACATTTTTTAAATTTTTATTATTGTCTTTAAAGTTTCATTTATTGGTTATTAATTATTCAATTCACATTATCCATTAAAGTAAATAATAACAATTACGGATCGAGAACAAATAGAAAAAATATAATAAAAACTTTGCAGCTTCACGCTTTTACCCGCATAGCCAGGGAAAACAGAGGAAACAAATGGACAAATGGAACTCAACGCCGGGCGGTGTCTAAACTAAAATACATGTTTATTGTTTACACAAATCAAATATAAAAAGTACAGACTAGTTATTACATCAAACGTCAAAACAAAAGAGAACAAAGAAACACTCGAAATAGACCCTAAACGGTAAAACACGTTTTATGACACACGCAAATTAAAAGCAAAAGCCATAAACTGGCAACACAGATACAGTACTCGTATACAGTCTAGGAACAGATTTCAAAGCGCAGTCGTTCCTCTGACTGTATAGCTACGTACGCTTTTTATTAACCATTGTTCGTGTAGCAATGGCGGACGGTCTATCTGACCGGTAACTTTGTATATTTTTATGTTGGCTATATTGGATTGTCTGGTCTGTATAAACTGTGACTTGTTAAAATTAAAAATATTCTTTGATATTTTTTTTATTATCTGCCAAAGATGTCCTACATAGTTTTTAAATCATCTTAAAAAAAGACTTTAAAAATCTCTTATCTTTTTGGCAAAGTAATTTAAATTATTATGTAAAATATTATCAATTTTTATTATTAACAATTTAACAATAAGTTAATTTATAAAAAAACAAATAAAAGACAAAACTCGTTTAAACTACAAAATAGAGAGTTGGCCCGCACTTAGCCTCTGTGCGTTAATTACTCTGTGCAGGAAATGTCACTTCAGAGGATCGTTAGGCGCCTATGTTATATCTGACAAGGATTTCCACTAGTTGTAATAAAAACGAATTGTGTCCATTGACTTACAGTCAACGCTTGAATATTATTTCTTTAGCTTCACAGTGTATTCCTCACATAGTGTGTTAGGCACAAAAAACAGAGTTAAGACACTTTCGTTTACAGTTGAATGGCGGAACTCAACGCCGCGCTTTGCCTTTAATCTATCTATCTATATTTATAAAAGGACTTGTGCTGACTGACTGAGGTAAGACGCACGCAGAGCCGTAACCGCTGATGGTAGAAACGTGAAATTTGGGCAGATGTTTATTTTCATATTCTGGACATCCACTAAGAAGGGAATTTGAAAAATTTTAATCCTAAAGGGATGAAATAGGGGTTGAAAGTTTGTATGGAATTTATTTTAAATCTGTACCGATTTTTATAAAATTTGAAATTCAGACCCTTAATAATTTTTCATTGAACACGTGTTTCATGGTTTTTAAGAATTCACCCCCTAAGGGTTCAAATAAGGGGTTGAAAGTTTGGATGGAAAAATCTTAAATTGCCACCGATTTTTATAAAAATATAAATTCAGATTGTTAAAAATATTTTATTGAACACGTGTTTCGTGTGTTTTTTTTAGAATTCACTCCTAATAAGCGGGCGAAGGCGCGCGCGCCCTCTAGTATTAAATACGAATGGAAATCAAACCCACAACCTGTCACATAAAAATATATTTAGCTATGCAATTAGAAAGAATGGACTGTGAAAGTAAAATTTTACGGTAAATTGTGTAAATTTTATAAATTGTAATTTAAGAAAAAGGTGTTGTAAATGCTTCTAATTGCTTTTACGAACAATTAAAATTTTCTTTTGCCTATTGTACGCCTGAGTCATTTTCAAAAATTTATAATATTCTTGAGCTTTATATACATATAATATTATGTATAGGTTTATATAGAATTAGGTTTAAAGACACACTTTGCGACATCATTTATGTAGATTATGGACGTATGATAAATTCAAATGAGGAGAGAACGAGTCTATTATTTTTTTTATATTTTTGTTTACTGTGAAAAATTAAAATCTTTTTATTTTGAGATGTATCCCACTGGTAGGGTAGGGTAGGCAGAGGTACCCATGGAACTTAATGTTAAGACAATCCGTTCTCAACTTTACCGCCGATTTTTTGAGGCACTATGCCTGGGTACCATAGCGAAAAAATATACTTAATATGAAACATTTCATTCCCTCGAGTGGAATTCGAAACCACAACCGCACAGCCGCACGCTTGTGCCCCTGCGCTACAACGACCTCTAACTAGGAGAAATGTGTAAAGAAATTAGTATAATTATTATATATAATGTTTCACAGTAATGATGAAATATACCAGACCTGAGTGAGACAGAACCATCGTGTTTACAGACACGGTGACCCACCGCGCTAAAACAGCCTCAATTTATATTCAATTCAATAAAATAAACTTAAAATGTATTACAAATCGATAACAACATTACTTACAAGACTTACAGGAATTTCATTATAACGTCAGCGTACTAAATAAAGGTTTGAATTTGAATTTAACTTAACGAGAGCGGGCGTCAAGAAGTTTCATACAAATTAGAATTGTTTATGAACTAAAATTACTTCGCCCGGTCGCAATTTATGACACTGCATACTTTGGAACTAAGTATAAGCAAAATTTAAGTTTAAAAATATATTTAGAAAAGCTATTGAGACTGATTTTTATTAAAACCAAATTATAAAAGACTATATTTTTGAGGCCAGTCGTAGCGCAGCACGAAGTGTAGCTGTAAAACCGACTAGTTGTGGGTTCGATCCCCACTCGAGGAGATGACATATTTACTTAAATTACAAGCGCGGCGTTGAGTTCTACCACTCAACACGCAATGGCTCCAGAATTCGGCAGAAAGTGGGGAACGGAGTATTATAACATTAGGTTCCCTCTGCCTACCCTGCGTTGTGCGGGATACAGCGTGAAGCTGATTTATTTTTTTATATATATATTTTAATATAAGCAAAAAGAGAATGGAGTTCCATCACTCAACACGCAATTCTTTAAGAATTCCGTAGAAAAAAATCGAAAAAGAAGTGTCTTAATGGAAACCATAATAAGACACTAGCTTCCCAGGTTCAGGGGGAATCTGGGAAGCTGCCCTACTACATATATTATTTTTAAAATCAATAAATAGATATATAATAAATCAATATCTACAAAGCCTTACAAGATCCTGTAAACGGCAAGTCTAAATGATATGACCTTTTTGACCTCCCCCAACCTATACAAACAGGTCGAAGCTTTGGCCTTAGTATATAGGTGAAGTGCCACTGTAGAGCCTTTGTGGGTAAAATGTACTCCAGAAGTCGGAGGCAGATTGTAAATTTACATACTATTATGATGTAAGAGTTATGTTTTTTTTTCATTGGGATAAATTTCTCCGTTTTCCGTTGTTATACGTGTGTGAGTGATTTAGATAAACGAAATCGAGAATAAATCTTCAGTGTTATTAACTATACTATTATAGTTTTAATAATTTGTACTTAAAGTATTATTTTATAGAGGCCAGTCGCAGGAGCACATACGTACGAGTGTGAACGCCGGTTGTGGGTTATATTCCTATATGAGAAAATGAAATATTTAATATTTTCTTTTCCTCGCTCTGGTGACGAGGCAAAGCGCGGCGTGGAATTCCGCCACTTGACACAACGTAGAGCTAATAAAAATTATATTATAACTTTTTGCTTAAAGTAAAAATGATCGAACCTAAAAGTTGTTTATTATGCCTATTTTTTTTTTATTTTCCAAAAACATCTGAATATTACTTATATTTAATCTGTGCCAATCACTTTATGAAATTAAATATAATATTATTAAAGCAATGCACAGATAAAAATATATATGACTACAATTTTGTCGTTCCATTAGAGACGGATGAGTCGCATCCGTCTTCACATGTGTTTATATTGGGGCCTTCGATTCTTCATACAACGCAGCAGCCAAAACATTAAACTTTCAATACTTCATATAAATAAATTTAAATAAATACATTAAAGTGTAAGTAATTCATTATAAATTATATGAAAGTTCATCTATTCACGGGTAAGAAGAGTAGATACTTATTTGCAAACTTTTTGGATATTTTAATCTTAGGCAATATTTGAAACATCGCTATTGAGTAGCGGAACTCAACACTGTGAAAAATATTGCGTAAAGATTTATTTTCTTACAAATAGATAATCAAATAGTACAAGTGTACGACTTAAGGCTACAGGTTATGGATTCGATTCCCTGTCGACGAAATAAAATATTTAATATTTTTTAACTTAACTTTGCCTGTATAGATAGCGTGAAGTATAAAAAGACGGCGCAAATCTCAAACTCTTAAAGACATTCTTTTATAGAGTGTCCTCTGTCTGGCTCAGTAAAACCGAAAAGTATGTACGGACTTAAAAAAAACTTAGAATAACATAACAATAGAGATATTCATCTTACACATAAAATAAGTAACTTACAATACATTATACATCTCTTAATCTCAATAGATCGTAGTAAGCACTATTTTTACCTGAAAAAAATAAAAAATACACTTTAAAAATACATTTCGTTTCAAAATCCATTGTAACATGTCGGTTCACGTGAAATCGTTTAACGTTATCGTTCACAAGGACTATATTAAAAGCATGGGGATTAGCGGTCAGATTACTGCAATGTTGGTATAAAACCATATGAAAATGGATAATATGGTGTTAAGATTTTATTACTTTAAGGGACTTATATAATATATTTTTTAAATTTCACGCTGTATCCCGCACTTAGTAGTAGACAGAGGGAACCTTGTGTTAAGACACTTCCGTTCTCCACTTTCCGCCTAATTCTGAAGGTAATGCGTGTTACGCGGAACTCAACACAGCATTTATCTTCGTTGCCAGAGCAAAAAAAATATAATATTGCATTTTCCCGAGTGGGAATGGAACCCCAAAATATCACATTTACAGTCCCATGCTTTTACGCCATCACAGCCTCAGTCGAACTAGAAGTTTACTATTGTGATTTTATAATGCGGGATTAAATAAAGCTAAAAACATTTTACGTAAGTAAACAATAAGAATTGTGCCATTTTCACATATTATAAAAAAAAATATTCGATTTAATTCTATAATATATAAATAACATTATTATATTAAAAAAAAAGGCCAGTCGTGGCGCAGGGGCACAAAGTATGACTGTATAACCGACTGGCTGTGGGTTCGATCTCCACTCGAGGAGATGACATATTGACTTGAATTCAGCAGAAAGTGGGGAACGGAATGTCTTAACACTAGGTTATCTCTGCCTACCCTACTGTGTGCGGGATACAGCATGATTAAAAAAAATATATAAAAAATACTTATATTATTATTCCAAGTGCGACTTGTAAGTATTGAATTTAAATCTTATAGACACAAAAAAAATACTAACTGCTATTCAAATAAAGCAATAACTTGAATCATCAAGTAGCTACAAAAAATGGACAATCTCACATACAAATCCTAAATGTAACAAAAAAATCTGTTAATCCGTTGTCAATCGACAGTTTCGCGTTCAGGGATGTAAGATGAGACCGATGCTTGGTTTTTTTTTAACATAGGTATTCGGGGTTCGATGCCGGCGCGAGTAAAATATTGTTCAAACAGGAAGGGATCCTTTTTATGAATAGAAATTGTGTTTATTAGGACATTGATAATAGGTAATTCGAGGGTGTATTCTTTTTCTCCTATAACATTGGTTCCCAACCAGTGGTCCGCGGACCACCAGTGGTCCGCAGAAGCCAAAATATGGTCCGCGAACGATTTTAATTTTATGACTGGGGATGGTGAGGCAAAATTTTTGTTTGATTATCACAGTTAATTTTTATTATACATAAATGCATAGTGGTCCCCGCTACCAAGAATGATATAAAAGTGGTCCTTGATCAAGAAAAGGTTGGGAACCCCTGTCCTATAATAATGTTACGTTACATCAAGAATTTTAGTAGATTTTCGATTTTAAAAGAAGTTAAAAATGCTTAACTATATATAGCTTTGGCGGAAAGTGGGGAACGGAGTGTCTTAACACTATATTCTCAGGATCCCTCTGCTTACCCTGCTATATGCGGGATACAGCGTGAAGCTAATAATTAAAATATCCATCATAACCAAATTTGGTAATAAAAACATGACCTTTAGACGTAAAAATCTAAGAAAGTTCACATGAAGCGCGTTACCGCTATCTTTAGCGTGGCCGGAGGTGTAAGGTAAACAGAGCGGTCAATATCCCACCGCAAATAGACGCGTCGCGTCGCAAGGGTTGTAAAGTTACCTTTTGAATTTTTTTTACACAATATTCATTAATTATTTTTATTATATATAGAATAATTAGAGCGGATATAGTGTCAGATCACTACTCTTTACAGATAATAGGTAAATTTAAAAACATTTTGAAGCATGTAAATTGTAACCAATTTTTATGTATCTTTTTTAATATTTAGTAAAAACAACATAGTTAAGAATATAATTTAATAATCAAATAAGGCAAAGGGAACCAATGTTAAGATACTCTGTTCCCATTAAGACACTTCCGTTTCCGAATTAACGTTGAAAATATTAAATATTTCACTTCCTCCAGTGGGACTCGAACCCACAGCTTGTCGCACAGCCGCACGCTTGTGCCCTTGTGCCAATCAAACAAAGAAAACGCCAATCTGGCGTCTAGTATGAACAGTAACATTGTATTCTAGGTATATCTATCTATCTATATGCGTTTGACTTAGGGTTGAACACCGCTGGAGAACACACTCAGTAAAGTATAAAGGAAATTGTAAACTACTTTCGAGTCCACCTTTCCTTTGACGGGTATAATGCTTTCGAGATAAGTTAATTGACATTAAAAATCATTTAATTTATTGTTTGTAGTAAATAGAATCTTGTTCCTGCAAATAATTTAATTTATTATAAGTGGAGAGTGGTGTAAGAGGTAGGTTAAGAACTTGGTTGACCTTCGGGACCATAGTATCGATGATACAGGAGGAAGGTCACGTAAAACTCATGAAGGAGTCCTGGAGTCGCGGGACATGTACGAGTATGTGCAGGTTGATGATAGTGGACGAGGCAAAAACAGAGTTATGCTGAGACCAAAAAAAATATTAATAGCCTTCGAAGTGCAGTTGATGATGGAACACGCGATTGTAATGAGTTAAAATCTATGTAACACTATAAAACAATACCCACAAATAATCAGAATGATTACAGAAATTCCGAAGCGAGCAAAGACGGGAGTTGAGCAATAGTCCTATATGCGACATTAGAACTTCTTTTAAAATTCTGGACTGGTTTAAAAATGGTATTTTGAGATCTCGCTTTTTTTGAAGAGAAAAGTGGACAACAGAATGAAACGCTACATTTTCTTCGCCTACACGACAAAAAAACATAGAGGAAAATACGTAAAATAAAGTTAACTCATACCGAATCAAATTATATATAGTAAGAAAAAAACAACCACATTTTTACTTTTATAGTAATGTAAAACCATATAAAATAATAGTGTGAAATGCAATAGCTGTGAATTTATTGAATTCTTTGCCTCCATTGTGGTTCGCAGACTGAAGCTCTCGACGTGAGAGGGTTGTGAGTGCCGCCCCTTCACCGCTTAATCGTAAAATGTAGATTATTCGAGACCAGATCGACGAAGTGCTGATGTGGCTTTTCTAATTTTATGTTTTAGTTTTATGTAAGTATGCCTAAAGATATCAAATAATCTAGCCAAAACAGCGCAATGTAATAGAATGTGATTGTAAACGCTATGGTAGTGGTATCTATCCTGAGTCGATGTTTTTTTATTCCGTTTGAATCAGAAAAGTTTATAAGACGTGATTGATACATTTGTCTTAAACTCAACTCAACCGTGGACCTTTTTAAATATTAGGATAAATCACGATAATATATATTACAAACGATAAATAATGTATTCGGGAAGCTTAGCTTCTGGGCCGCCTTTCTCAAACGGTGTGCCACTTCGCTACGAGTACCTCCTTTAACTAATTCAATTTTAATAACATTTTACTCAATTACATATAAATCTAACGCAAAAGAGAGTGACATCACTCTATCACAGCTCTATAAAAGAGCATTATAAGCAATACAGGCAGTTTAAAACCAATTTGTTAGCAACGTTAGACGTCAGGTTCCAAGCTCGTTGTTTGTCCTAGCGGTACCTCTGAGGATCTGTTGTATAACACTATCTAATCTCCATCTAGGCGGCATTGTATCGCAAACAATACGGCTTTACTGTGGGCTTACATTCTGACTAAATGTTGTATGCACAAAGGTTAGGTAACTGAACGTAATAGTGCACTATATTTGGGACTATTATGAATTATGCTAAATTAAATTGTTATTTAGATAATTTTGATAATTATTTGTTGTATTTTTCCATTTTTAGATTTAAATGAAAGAATATAATAATTTAAATGTGCTTCCTATTTGGATGTATAAAACCTATACTCTCTTCTTTGATTTTTTTTATGATCTTCAGTTTATATTAAGAATCCAGAAGAAAAAAACAAACTAAGAACACTATTTATCTTTTATGTTTTAAAAAAACAAATTCCAAAAATTTTTATAATATAAATAAATTAGTAACTACATTTAAACAACGCAAATGCTTTAAATAATCAAAATAACAAATACTTCTAATTAGGCACCTCAATTAAAATGTATTGAATGTTTCTGATTTCCTTGATAGGTTAGAATATTTCCAAATCGTATTAAAGCTTTGACCCGGACCGTCAATTGCTGATCAAAGGCAAGTAATTTGTTTCACTGCATTCTTTAATTGTAACAGACGTATTTGTATCCCGTACTATGGTTTGTAGAGAATAAGAAGGAAGAATGAGAAATAACTGAGGCCAGTCGTGGCGCAACGGTACGAGATGTAACTGTAAAATCAACTGGTTGTAGGTTCGATCCCCACTCGAGGTGATGAAATGTTTACTTAAATTTATATTTCCATTTCTACGCTCTGGTGCCGAGAGAGTTCTGCCACTTAACACGAAATGCCTCCAGAATTCGGCAGAAAGTGTGGAACGGAGTGTCTTAACACTAGGTTCCCTCTAAATACCGTGATGTGTACAGTGTGAAGCTGATTTTTTTTAAAAGAAAGAAGAATTTGGTTTGGTTTTGTTTAGGTGGTTGCGAGGAAGAGTCACGAAAGATTGGTAAATAAAGAAATGGCAAAAAAGAAAGAGTATACCTACGTTGATTTTTAAAGACCGGGTAAAGAAATCAAATTTACAGCGGATTCCGAAGTTAAGGAAGACTAGTTCACTAGTAATGAATTAATAATAATGACAATAAAGTAAATATATAACTTCAGTCGTTAACGTATTAACTGTAATAAACATTTATCGCGATCCACATTCCATTCTGGAAGATGATAAACTACACTCGTTAGCGTCTATCGAGAGAGATGTTCTTAAACGTTATGTGAGTACTTGAGCAGTGGTAGTGACTCAAAGCCGGTTTAACTAAATTGGAATGTAAAATAAAACTGAACCAATAAAAAGGCAGTAAAACACTTGATCAAACATAATCAACTTGGTATTCTTAATAGAAAAATTGTAAACATAAAATACTGGGACTATAGATAAACTTTTATAGTCTTACGTGTTTTCTGGAATATGATTTTTTTTATTTCATTGTGTGAATAAAGAGAGTTTGAGACAGTCGTGGCGCAGTGGCACAAGCGTGCAACTACGCGATAGATTGTGGATTCGATTCCCATTCGAAGAAATGAAATATTATCATTCCTTCACTCTGGAATCAAATAATTTAAATATTATCGTTACCCTGAGTCGAAGTTTACGATCAGACGTTAGATCATACACATTACAACACTATGACCTTAATACATATTTGTTCTATAGCGTGAAGCTGTATTCCCTGGTTTCCTTTGCCTACCTGGACATAGCAGGGTAGGCACAGAAAACCAGGAAACCAAGTCGGTTCATTAACACATTAACACTTCCGTTCCTCACTTTCCGTCAAATTCGTCGAGTGCATGAACTCAAAGACGTTTTACTTTGTTACCAATGCAGCTAAAATCAAAATATTGAATAGTTCAATCTCAAGTGGTAATCGAACCCACAACCATCGCGATTAAAGTCGCACGCTTCTGCTGCAGCACCACGACGGCCCTAAATATATAGGTAATTGTCAATCGGAAGCAAAAAAATATTAATTTCCGTGTATCGTATATTAAAATATCGTGGCATACATAGATTAGCATTTCCTATTGATAATTCTCAAGGTGTTTTGTGCAATGGCTGAGTGCTAATTTTCACATTACAAGATAAGACTTGTGATAACGTTTCTATATAATATTATAATGACACAACTTGCAAAAAATCGATTTGTAAATCGTTATACAAAAAATATAAGTAATCTTTATCATTGATTCAACAAGCTGTATCAAATATTAATTAGAAGATTTGGTTTTTTTTATTAAGGATATTACGGATGAGGCCAGTCGTGGCGCAGGGGCACAAAGTGTGACTGCAAAATGGACTGGTTGTGGGTTCGATCCCCACTCGAGGAAATGAAATATTTATTTATATTTATATTCGCTCAGAAGTCGAGGCAAAGTACGGAGTTGACTTTCGCCAATCAACACGTAATGCCTCGGTATGAACTCGGTGGATAGTTGGGAACGGAGAGTCTTAACACTAGGTTCTCTCTGCCTAACCTGCGGTTTGCGGGATAAGAGGATTGTATCGATTTTGATGACGCATATAAAATTATACAGAGCTATTCGTTACTTATTCATAATTTACAATTAACAATTGCAAAGAAAAAAATAATTCTCTTCAAAATAAAAGATAAAACAAACAACAGTAAACTAGAACCTAAATTAATATTAAAAAAAAACATCATAAATAAAGACAACAAAAAAAAATTGAAAACGCCGTACAAATTTGCTTTATCACGGCGCACGATCTACAGAACTGGAAACGAGACGCTCAATTACAATACGTTAAAATAAAATATAGGTATTGCGAGTTGTGACTACTAACGAGCTCGGTGTGGCAAATTCAAATAAAATAAATGTTAATTTTAGATGCAAATAAAAATTGAAGACGTGACCGGCGGCGCCACTGCCGCTGATAATAAATCAGAATAAGCCTGTCCTTGGTTGGCACTAAGCAGCAATAAATCTATCTGTATATTCAAATTGTTTTAGGTTTTTTTTTAACTTCATGCTGTATGCACATAGCACGGGTAGGTAGAGGGAACCAAAGTGTTACGACACTCCGTCCACTTTTCGACGAATTTTTGAGGCATTGCGTGTTGATTGGAGGCTCTCAATCAGAACGAGGTAATGAATATATTAAATATTTCATTCCTCTGAGAGAGAATCGAACACATAACCGTCACGTTTACAGTCGCACGCCTTGCCCTTCGACGCTTGCGCCACGATACCTTCATTGTATTATGTTCTCGTCCTCGCCTACTTTTTTAATATTATAAAATAATATTAAAGAAGTAGGCGAGGGTGTAGTGCTGTGAACAAATAATTTTATCTGAGCATGCATGGGCTATACAACAAATTTCTCGATTAAATTATGAAACAAGTTTCTCGATACGTAATAAGGAATTGATAGAACACTGGTGGAGAAAATTAAATTTTCTCTATTATATATAATTTGCCAAACATATGAGAAAAATAAAAAAAAGAATAAAGTTGCAAAAATATAAAAAAAGTCGTTCTTTTGTAATAACAATAAACAGCTTATCAAATATTTTTTGGTTACCCCAAAATAAATGAGGCGTAGTGTCAAACAATACTTCATCGTTCGGTGAATCACCCCCTACCTGCGCTTGCGCATGGAAGACACATTAGAGAGAGACAAAACATATCTTTTGTTACATCTAGATGCAACAGAGTGTGCAACGGTTTTTAACGTTTTTTTAAATAAATAGTTTTATCAAGATTATGATTTTTTTTTAACTCGAGAAAGAAGGAAACCAAACTGCGTATAATAATAACGAAATAGAATATTTTTTGTTAAAATCAAACATTTAGAAGTTATTGACGACTAATTTAAATATATATTATTGATTTAATGAATATTAATTTATATATATTGAGGCCAGTCGTGGCGCAGCGGCACAAAGTGTGACTGTACCACCGACTGGTGGTGGGTCCGATCCCCACTCGAGGAGATGAAATATTAATTAAAATTTATATTTCCATTTCTTCGCTCTGGTGTCAAGGCAAAAGCGCGGCGTTGAGTTCTGCCACTCAACACGCAATGCCTCCAGAATTCGGCAGAAAGTGGGGAACGAAGTGTGTTAACACTAGCTTCTCTCTGCCTACCCACCCTGCTGTGTGCAGGATATAGCGTGAAGCTGATTTTTATTTATTTATACATAACATTTAACGCCACCGTGGCGCATTTACAACGCATGATTCGTATCTCATACGTGGAAATATTTACATATAATAGTAATTAAAAACGTTTATTATCTTGGTTTAGCTAGATAAAGCATATTATGTTATAGTTCCAGAGAAAATATCTATATAAATATAAATATTAAAAAAAATATGCAGAATATTGAGAACTGAGTGTGTAAGCCCTAGATTATCTCTATAGCAACATGACGAAAAGATTAAAAAAAATACAGATTGTGAATAAATATTTACTTAAAATTAAAAACACACTTTAAAATTAAAAACACACTTTTTCAACAAAACACATTAACGTGACAAAAAAAACTATACTATATTGTAAAATCAGACAGCAGGGTAGGCAGAGGGAACCTAGTGTTCAGACACTCCGTTCCCCACTTTCCGCCAAGTTCTAGAGGCATTGCATGTTGAGTGGCGGAACTCAACGCCGCGCTTTGCCTCGACACCAGAGCGAAGTGAAAAAATAAATGTAAATAACTATTTCATTTCCCAAGTGGGGATCGAAACCACAACCAGTCAATTTTACAGTCACACTTTGTGCCACGACTGGCCTAAACTATATTATAAACTTAAAAAAAAAACAATCTGTTCTCTCTCCATGTCGTAATTACCAACTAGGTTACCTAGACCGCGATAAAGCGTAAAGTAAATAGCCCATGAGATGTGTTAAATTCGAAAACGTATACGTTTTGTACGTAATGTATGGAATAGCTTCTAAGGATATGCGAGAGTTTTTAAAGAAATTGAAATACAAAAGTTCAGTTTGAGGACAGGTTCGGTAAGCGCGACAGGTTGTGGATTCGATTCTCACTCAATAAAATTAAATATTTTATATTTTCATTTTTTTCGCTCTGGTAACGAGGGAAGCACGACGTTCCGCCACTAAACGCCTCCACAATTTGGCAGAAAGTGGGGAACGGAAGTATCTTAATGGCAACGGAGCGTTCTTGTTTACCAGAACCAGAAAAAAAGTAATTTAAATACACTAATTTCTGCGAATGGGAATCGAACTCATCACCATTACGGTCACAGTGGCTATTCCACTGCGTCATGTCTCATATAAGCTTTTAAGATAATAAAACTGGATTTAACAGCAAATCTTTGTTGGAATAGACCATGTGGTCTAGAAATAAACTCGAAAAACCACAAACTGTTATTGCCGATGCATTGCATATTTTCTAAGTAATAAAATAGTGTGAGTTATTCATAATAGAAACGATAACATTTAATTACAAGAAACTCTTTAAGCATATAAAAAAGATAAGAATATGTATGTATTACTTTTAGTATCTATTTTATTACTAAATAGTCCAACTTCTATCTGTAAAATTAGCGGTCGTGGGTTCGATTTCCACCCGCAGTAAGTTTGCTTTATTTATTTAAGTAAGAAAAGTAGCAATGAGCCAAAAGCAGCTATGTCTTTAAAATTAATTGGTTGAAAGTAGATAATGAAATATTTTAACACTAGGTTTTCTCTGCTTACATCGCAAAATTTTGACGACACGTCTATTATTATAAACATCTATAAAACATATTTGCAAATGTTGCAGGATCAATTCCTACTTAAGGTAAAATCACTTAAATATCTCTTACAGGCGATAAGATACACATCTGTGATTAAGAAATGTTTATATACATATATATTTTTTACTTTACTACTATTTCGGAAACCGGACGACACATATTGACAACCATATCCTTCCTGTGGTTTTTTAAAAAAAAAAACTTTCATAGTAACAAACTTTGCAGTTTAAGTGAATATCGCTATAATTACCTACGTTTATATTATTACAAATACATGGTTTAATTTTAAAAAAATACAAAAAAAAACTATTAATAATTCATTACTACTAACTTTATTAAAAAAAAATGTATTATACAAAGTACTTCACATAGCATAATAAGCAGATTAAAACTGGGAATCTAGTGTTAAAACTCTCTATTCTCTGTTCCATTATCTAAAAAATTCGATTTCGATTGCGGCAAACAGAGATACATTATCTATGCAAATTTCAACTGTCTTACTATCACTGTTCATGAGATACAGCCTGGTGAAGGACAAAATACAGACAGACAGCGGAATCTTAGTAAGAGGTAGCCATTTCACTCTTTGGTGACTGAAAAAAAGTGTATAAGAAATAATAAAGAATAATGTTCTTGAGGAAAGTTGATATAAAAATATTTATTAAGACTAACCTTGAACGCAATCATTGCCATTTTAAGAATGTCGTTGCGAAGAGAATTAATTTATGGTCAGAGATGACGTCATTTCAGGAAATTTCTTTTTTTTTATGTTAAGGTCCACTGATGCAATGGTGTCATGCTACTATTTATACTGCAGTGTTTGTAGGTTCATAATTAACTTAGGTAGAGCTCAGTACATTTTATTCAGCTTCACGCTGAATTACGCATAGAGCAGAGACAAAGGGAACCTAGTGTTGAGACAAGTATTGAGTGGCGGTACTCAACGCAGCGCTTTGCCTCGACGCTAGAGTGAAAAAATTGAAAATATTTCTTCGAGTGGGAATCGAAACCACAATCTATCGCGTTTACAGTGACACACTTATGCCCCAGCACCACAAATATAACCTCAATCATCAGTAGAATTGCCAACAAACAGAACATTTTAATTATTGAAAATAGTTTATAAAAAAAATCAGCTCTATCCCGCACACAGCAGGGTAGACAGAGGGAACCTAGTGTTAAGACACTCCGTTCCCCACTTTCTGCCGAATTCTGGAGGCATTGCGTGTTGAGTGGCAGAACTCAACGCCGCGCTTTGCGTCGACACCAGAGCGAAGAAATGGAAATATAAATTCAAGTAAATATTTCATCTTCTCAAGTGGGGATCGAGCCCACAACCAGTCGGTTTTACAGTCACACTTTGTGCCCCTGCGACACGACTAGTTTATAAAAGCAGAATAACTGAGTATAATAAAATGTACCTAATATTGTAATTTAGAAATATTGATTTATATAATAAAACGAAATATTTCGTTTATATTTTTGCAAATTTACTTAAAAATACAGATTTGTACTGTAAG
Organism: Heliconius himera; assembly: GCA_021202915.1. Taxonomy (NCBI): domain Eukaryota; kingdom Metazoa; phylum Arthropoda; class Insecta; order Lepidoptera; family Nymphalidae; genus Heliconius; species Heliconius himera. The sequence goes on along the minus strand of JAJHJA010000679.1, from coordinate 370,545 downwards.
GTAATTACTGTTCGAGAGAAAACAAGTCAGATTGTACACTTTTTAATTAGAGTTTCAAAAGTCAATTAATGCAGTCGCATTAAGTTAATTAGTTTGTAACATTCTCTATAAGGTATGAAAAAGAAAGAACTAATATAAAATTATATCGTTAAGCATATTGTGGCCAAACGTGGCCGGTTATGAGTTCGATTCCCACTCGCAATGAAATATTTAGGGAGGCAAAGCTCGGCGTTGAGTTCCGCCACTTAACATGCAATGCCTTCAGAATTCGGCGTAAAGTGAGAAACGGAAGCGTCTTAATAGGAACGGAGTGTCTAAACACCTCAGTGAAATGCAGTTAAGAACTCCTGCGATGTCTGTGGGGGGAAATACTATTTGGGAAAAAATACATTTAAATCTATTTCCGCTAGAGATACAGCGTGAAGCTTGAATAAAATATGCTTATGGTATAAAAAATAAAGGTACGGGAATTATTTTATGCTTCTTTAACATTTTGTTACTTGTTTAGTGAAAATGGTAAGTATAGTATCGTGTCACTACGTTCTTTTAGTCACTTCATTATTACAATTATTGATAAGCAAAGACTACATAGCATTTATAATAAGCTGTCTCATATAAAATCAAAACAATTGATTTTAATTTCCTGCTACAGATATGAACTGTTATCACATTGGTTAGAACCCGCTACCATCACAATATACAATCCAGTTTAACAATTTAACATTAATTTAAATAATTTAAAACTATCGACATTAAATTTTTACAATAAACTTATATCTAATTATATTTCCCCGCTCCGCTGGGCAGCCAGTAGGTTTTTATCGCGGAATTACTTACATTTATGTACGGCGTTAGCTTGCTTGTAAACATTTTCTAATAATAACCACTCGAGAGGCTACCGTGAAAAATACCAAGAAGCTAATCGACGGGTGCACGGCAGTGCGGTGGTCAAGTTACATCGTATCAATTGATTATTTTTATTTTGAATTAGTAAGTTTTTGATTTACATATTTTTTTTATTAGTGTCTAATTTTAAGCGTCTATTTTATTTATAATATATATTTTTTTCAAATATCTATTATATCGTTGCGCAGGAGCATTAAGTTCGATTGTAAAGGCGAAGGCTGTGGGTGGTTGGTTCCCATTCGGGGGAATAAAGTTATGTTTCTGCTATATGCAAGGTACAGCGTGAAGCTAAAAATATATATGTATGTAAAAACTACTTGGGTTACTATGATAATTACTTATCATATATACATGAACGCAGTTACAGGCGTTTGTTCGAAAATAGTTTTTAATTCTTGTCTTACTCAAAAAAATTATATTAACAGAAAGAAAATGTCCTTAAATATCATTTAAAATTTTGTTCTAAAGAATACAGAAACTTGGCCCTTTTTTGTTCCAAATATATCACACGATACGACGATAGGTACGTTTTATAAATAATAAGTAGATTCCATAAAGATATACCATTAATAGACACTGATAACGTGTTATTGTTATCTGTACGTTACTTCATTGCTAATACGAGATATCTTTGTATAAGTAGAATAAATATTGTTATATAGGAAGAAAATACTAGACTAGTGTAGTATATTTTAACAATAAAATATACAGGTTCAAATTTATTTTTTACAGATTATGGAACCTACGTTAATATTTTCCCAGCACAAAAATGGAATCTGAAAATTGCTTCGCAAGGCTGAATAATTAATCATTCCACCAGTAGTCAAGGAATGTCATTTTATAATACAAGAGAATATTAAGCACTTTTCAGCTTCACGCTGTATCCCGCACATAGCAGGGTAGCCAGAAGGAACCTGAGAAGCTATTGTTAAGACACTCTGTTCCCAATAAAACTTCCGTTCCACACTTTCAGCCGAATTTCGGAGGTATTACGAGTTGATTGGCGGAACTCAACGCTGAATTAAGTAAATTATTTAACCAATAAGTCTGACGTTTAAAAGTAGTCTACGTTATAATATGTGAACATAAAAATTTGTTATGGTCTAATTAATATCTAAGTCTAATTAAGAAAAAAGAGATGCTGCGTTTTATCTAGCAACGCACAGCATCTTGATTCTGTTATGACGTCATGCGCTGTGATATACCTACTTGCTTACTGAACCTTTTCATATATTTTATACTTTATTATATTAATAAATATTTTTGAGGCCAGTCGTGGCGCAGGGGTACAAAGTGTGAATGTGAAATCAACTGGTTGTGGGTTCGATTTCCACTCGAGGAAATGAAATATTTATGTACAATTATATTTTCATTTCTTCGCTCTGCTGTTGAGGCATAGCGCGGCGTTGAGTTCCGCTACTCAACACGCGTTGCCTCCAGAACTCGGCTAAAAGTCGGGAACTAAGTGTCTTAACACTAGATCCCCTCTGTCTACAATGCTGTGTGCGGGATGAAGCTGATTTAATTTAATATGTATTTTTTAAATTTATATTGCCAGTAATATTTTTATACATAAATATGTAACATAGTATAATATACAACATGTTTGAAAAACAACTCGCCAGTCTTATTTATAAATTAAGTGGAGAAATTAGTGAAAAGTTTCATCCATGAGTTGAAAAAAATTACATATGTATGTAGGTACATCATAATAAAGAATTCTTTGAAGTTTTCTTTAATGTTGTAGACTTCAACTAGGAATGTGTTTCTTGTATTGTATACATACCTATGTAAGGAAGAAGACTGAAGCATCTGCCTTTCTTAGAAAACCGAGAACTAAAATAGTAAGCTATTTATAATTTAAAATATTCATAAAAAAATCCCTATAATTTTTTATTCATCCATAATAGAACGCCATTACCAATACAACGCCAATAATCAATATACGGTTATAAAGAAAATACTTAGTCACACCACCAGTTTGTGTTATACTTGGCTTTGTTTACATTTCATTTTCGTAGAAGCTTATTCTCTATTAACCGGAAGTTTTATTATGATTTTGAATATCCAAACATCCTTATGGATACGTCTTGCAATATGCATTCATATTTTCCAGTTTCAAGAGGAAAACCGCGAACAAATGAATGAGCTTATACGTGAATTAATAAGAGCTTATTAAATAATGTATTGTGTGTGGGATTTTCTATATTAGTGTTTTAATTAATTAAAATAATAGATTTATATTAATTATATGCAAATTAATAATTAACACTGCAAATTAATTTTTTAAAGCTTAACTCTTTATGAACTGGTGTCGAGGCAAAGCGCGGCGTTGAGTTCTGCCACTCAACACGTAATACCTCCAGAATTCAGCAGAAAGTGGGGAACGGAGTGTCTTAACACTAGGTTCCCTCTGCCTACCCTGCTGTGTGCAGGGTACACCGTGAAGCTTATTTTAAACTCTTTATTTCTTCGTGGCACAGCACAACAAATCGTCTATTGGTAAAAGCGACTGTTGTGGATTTGATTTCAACTAGGGGCAGTGAAATGATTTCATTTTCTTGCTCTGGTAACAAGATTAAGCACGACGTTGTCGAAGAAAGTGGAGTGTCTTAACACAATGTTCTCTCAACCAGCACCGCTAAACAAGAAAAAAGATGAAGCTTACAAAACGAATTTCGGTCAAGTCAAAGCCGCGACGGCCTTGAAAAGATATCTGGTAAGATACATTAATACTATAAATATAAAAAGTATAAGAATAATTGACTTTAAGCCATTAGGGAGTGGGTGTTTCAAAGAGAAGTCAGGGTTTCGGCAGCCGCGGTGTTAAAATAGATCGGCATGTAGGTCAGCCGGTGTTCCGTTTGATCTTACGCTTTTATGTATGTAACATACATACACATGTGCGAAAATTATATTTTGCTATACTAAGAAATTATTATCGATATAATACAAAAAGACTGGTTTTTTGTTTCACGCTATATTACGCATACAGCGAGGAAGGTACAAGGAACCTAGTGTTAAATTACCCCGTTCCTTACTTTGCACCATATTTCGGAGACATTACGTGTCGAGTGACGGGACTGAACGTCGACCATTTTTTTTATAACAAAGCAAGGTAACTTTATGCTGTATTTCTCAGATAGTAGGGGGAGCAGAGTGAATATGAGAACCTAGTGTTAAGGCACTTGGTTCCCTCCTCACTTACTCCGTTCCAGACTTTCCACACAGTTTTTGAGGCATTTCGTGTCGAGAAGAACAGAACAGAAACAGAACTCAAATCAGAGAGGCAGAACTCAAAGCTGCGCTTTTGCACCAGATTGACAAAAAGTAAATAATTAAACACCCACAAATAGGAATCGAACCCACAACACATATAACAAGTACAACCAACACAATTAATCCAGAAAGCCACAATATTTTAAAACCTTAAGACAAATTGAACATCAACAGCGCGGCTGCGACCGCCTATTTGTTTATATCCACACTAGCTCCGGCCGTTGCTTATGTTTAATGTCCACGTTAATTGATGCGGAACCCGCATTCCCTTTAAAGTTGAATATACATTCATTATTTGTTAATTCCTGGAGGTATTTGTATTGGTTTTATGAAGAAAATTTTAAGTATTTCTTTATATTTTAAATTTCTTAGTTATAAGTTCTGTACTGATGGCTGCTATAAAAATGGTGAGTTTATTTGTTTGAACATGCTCATCTCAGGAACTGTTGGTACGAATTATCGGTATTGTATAGTTTATTTGTTTAAGAAAGTGTCAATGTATTACCTTTTTGACCATGCAGGCGAGTCCGCAAGCGAAAGCGAAAGCAATATATATGCCATAAAGAAAATACATTAAGTTAATTAAGTCAGAAAAAGTTCTTTAATATAGTTTCCGTTTTTCCGTTTTTCGTTTAATCCGTTTTCCCGTTATTATATATCTCTAATAAAGATATATAGTAACGTGAAAAGGGATAAACAACTAACTATATATATATTTTCAATAAAATTTTCAACAAACAATTGGATTTGTGCCAATAAAAACTGCATTGTTTTTAATAAGAATTTACCAGTTCCAAGTAAAACGTAGATCTCGTACCAAATAAAATCTAAAATCATTGGCTTCGCGCCCAACTTTCGGCAATATCGAAAAAGGTAGATAGAGATAGGTATTTCCAAAGTATTTTTATAAGGCAATGAACAAATTGTTTGAACATTCTATTCCAGAGCACTCAGAGACGTAACGTTGGGAGTAAACTAATAAATACCGCTATGAATAAATATAAACCAAATGTTAAACAAAAATGTTGTAAGATAAAAATAAGTTTTATAAAAAATAAATGATATTAGAATTTTTTGAGGCCTTTGAGGCGCAGTGGTAAATTGGATGGCTTTGAATTCGGTCACTGCTTGGCATCAATCACTGTGCTTCAAATATTTTTTTTTACATAGGGTACGCAGAGGGAGGGATTCAGAGAACCTAGTATTAAGATACTCTCACATTAAGACACTGTGTGTTGAGTTGAGGAACCCAACGCCGCCGCAATGAAAATATGAAATTATGCATTTCCTCAAATAGAAATCGAACATGCTTGTGCCCATCCACAACTACTGGCCGAGGTAATTTTGTAAAAGTATTAAATATTTTTATACTTTTACAAAATCAGCCTCGGCTGGGATTCGAGCCCACTAACACCGCGTACCTGGGGGACGCCACTTATCTATACTACCATTCAACTATAAATAAGTAACCTTTACAGTAGTCACTTTGCACGTGTACAAAGTCTATCGCTATGTGTTCATAGATGCTCAGGTTTCACTAAGATTTGTAGTCATATTATGCTTATTAGATAAACAAAATAAAAAGTGCTTACTTTCATTTAAAAAGGAATATCTTTGAAATGACACAATTACGTTTATATTTATTTTGAATCAAATAACTTAGTTTAGCTAATATCAAATGAAAGATGAATATTTAAATAGAAAAAAAGGTAAGGTGAACCTAGTGACAAGACACTCTGTTCTCCACTTTCTGTCGGTGTTTTAGAGACATTGCGTGTTGAGTGGCAGATCTCAACGCGTTTCTATCAGAGCGTAGAAATTTAAATAAATATAGTGTTTCCTCTGAGTGGGAATCAAACCCGCATCCGTCCGACGTAGTCCCACTGCCCACGACGGTTTATGTTATTCCTTGGTTTAAGTAAAAACTACAATTTAAAATAATTTTAATATGTTTTTTGCTCGCATAAAGAAAAGATAAAATGTTTATCACAAAAAGTATGTTTACTTTTTGCGATATTTTTATTTAAACCAAGTTTACTGACACTTCGATTTTCATAAGTTAAACATTTTTTTTTATAATTTCTTCTAACGACTGTACATAATGTGATTGTATAGTGTTGGTTGAGTTGCGGAATTCAACGCAGTACTTTGTCTATTGAGATATTCATAAACTGTATTTATTTTACTAAAACTTAATTTTTTTTATCCCACACATAGCAGGGTAGGCAGACAGATTCTAGTGTTAAGACACTTCCATTCCTCACTTGTAACTGAATTCTACAGTCATTCCATGTTAAGTGACAAACTAAAATAAAATTCCCCGAACGGGAATCGAACCCACACCCACCTACCGAGTTTACATTAAAGATCTATTCGTAATATCAGCACAAACGTCATTCATCTCAAATTGCATCGCACGAGCACCGCCATTTATGACTAACGCATACAAGACCAAAACCAACGATACCAACAAAAGTGTTTTAATATTACACCGTTATATATTTCTTCTACATTTAAGAGCTAATATAAAATGAACTTTAACTATTAAACATAAGGTTTAAATTTAATTTTCGATGTACAGTAGTGTAGGCGGCCGGCGCCTTTGACTATGAGATACGATCTACCCAAGCAGGTAGACTTTTATTGGTCTCTGAGACCCCAAATACAAGTTAGTGTTATATCTCACACGGGTTTACGTGAGAACGGTCGGGGTATTCGGAATGGGAAGTCATTCTTTGGATTTCTTAAAAATTATGACTAAACTAGATATATATTAGCAAACCACGCTACGTTATTGGAATACTTTAATAATAAGTCTTTTTTTTGCTTGACGATGTACTCTGAACATAGCAGGGTAAGCAGAGGGAACCTGAGAAACTAGCGTTAAGACACTTCGTTCCCATTAAAACTCTTTTGTTCCCAATTTTCCACCGAATTCTGGAAGCGTTGTGAGTTGAGTGGTGGGACTTAACGCCGTTACTAGAGAGTGGCAAGTCAAAATATGAAATATTTCATTCCTTCTCGTTTCTGGGAATCAAACTCATAGCCGTCACAGTCAACAGTGTACAGTCGGAACGACGATCGTCTCAATACGGGATATTATATGAATATATAAATATGTATTATCACAATTAAAAAAAATTACAATATATCGATATCAAAAATTGTAATCTCCTAATTGATTGTTCGCTTACTAATGCATTAAAATGATCGATCAAAGTACAAAAATACATACATACGTGTAAATTTTATACCTGAACGTAACCACAAAAGAATTTCTAATTGAATTAATGCGTGTCATTTATATTGTTGTTGCTTAAAATTGCTGTTTTCCCGGAGTCAGAGTGTCTTAACACTGGATTCCAAGGTTCCCTCACCTATTCTGTTTTTTATCTTGTGGATAATGAAAGTAATTAAAAAAAAAAACTATGTAGTTCGAGCGGGCGAAGCCGTGACTCCCACTGGTTTTGAAATAAAATCCTTACAATATTTAAAAACAATCGAATATTCCTTTACCCATATTTAAAAAAAACAGCCTTTGTCACTAAAACAAAAAAAAACCCGTACACTAGTACATAAGTTCCATCTCCAGCAGGGTAGGGAAGTACTACGACCGCGGCAAACATCGTCATACAAACACGCCGTCGTAAAGGACCCTCGCAGGTCTCCAGAGTCAGGTACAAAGCGAAACTGCTCATTAACTGTTACAGAGAAATAGACGAGATAGTGTAATGTATGGTGCTTGTGTTGTTTGATGTTGTGTTTTGTAGATATGGTTGCTTGTTTTTTTTAGGATTCTCGCTTTATTTCATAGGGGTAACCTGGGAACCTAATGTTAAGACACTTCTGTTCTCCACTTTTCGCCAAATTCTGAAGCTTTTGCATGTTAAGTGGCAAAACTTAACTTTAGCTCGTTACAAGAGCGAGGAATCGAAAATGCGTGAAGTTTTATCCGACATACAGCAGAGTAGGCAAAGAACAAAGTGTCAGGACACTACAGGGCGCATTTTGTTTTGCCAGAATAGGAAAATAAAAATTAATGCATCGTTTTTAAAGTCAGGGCGCAGCGCACAATGGCCTCTAGACCTAGTTGACAGTTTTAAGTCGAGTTTTAAATTTGTTAATATGTGACATATTAAGTTATAATTATAGTATGTGTTATTATTTTTTTTTTCAATTTGGATAATATTTATCTAAACGATAGATACTTTAATCATATATCCTATATATGATATATAGGGCCGGAAGTATCTTAAGGAGAACGGAGTGTCCTAACACTAGATTCCCAGGTTCCCTCTACCTACCTCACTATGCACCGTAAGGCTAAACAAAAAAGAAACAACCAAAAAGTAAACCACAACTAAGCAGCCGGACCTAATATTAGCAATTATAATTTTAACCCATCACATACAAAACAGGTGTATAAACACAAGAGCAACATATAAAAGTCTTTGAGGTTGAATGTACGTGATTTGAAACCAGATCGAAGGAGTCAAGGTTTCCGATCATGCCGTGGAAGCGCCGGCGAGATGAACTGCATTCCTCACCAGCCTTTCTCATGTTAACCAAATAAGTACTTGGGTATTATGTTATTTTAACAAACCATAGCGCAACCGTTTACGTCGTATTAAGTGTCACTTTTTGTGGACCGGACTGTTGGAAGGCGGTTTTGTTTTTTAAAAAACGAGAAAAAAATATATACGACGTACACGAATCCATCCGTGAAACACGCAGATCAGACCTGTTTTATTGCAGCCGACGGCTATGGGTTCGAATCGCACTGGTAGAGCAATATTTCCATTAATAAAAGTCAATAAATTTGGACAAGTTTTATATTTTTACATCTTCACGCTATATTCCTGTTACAGCAAAGTTAGACCAGCTTAGTGTCCAGACATTCCGCTTTTCATTTTCCGCCTAAATTCTAGAAATTGCGTAAAGACTGCCGAAACCCGCCACACTTTATACTTGTACTTTATACAACAGGGAACTACACGTCGATCCAAATAACATGCAATGTTTCCAAATCAGATTATAGAAAACAAGCTGATTTATCATCATACTCTCCTTATTTTTCTTTTTAACTTCACGCTGCATCCCGCACACAGCAGGGTAGGCAGAGGGAACCTAGCGTTAAGACACTCCGTTCCCCACTTTACGCCCTCTTTCTTTTCGCCGCTCTCTCCGCACACAGGATAAAAGAAATGCATAAGAAACATTAAAATAAGGAAAATTTATGCACTTAAGTAACGTTTAAAGTAAAGTAGACCACACTAGTACTTTCGCGACCCTTACTATAAGAGGCTTTTCGTAGAGTGTGCATTTGGCACAAAATGTGATACTCGATGCAGTCTGGGGGTAAATACAGCTGTTCGATCCACGCCCTATCTCGGACTACTAAAATATTCAATACATTGTAAATAAATATTTTTATTGATGGGACATACAAATATTTCTATTTCGCTTACATTTCGAGTAGTCCATGTTAGTTGTTTTTGTTTTAGTAAATGATAAATATACGTAAATTAAATCAGTTTCACGCTGTATCCCGCACACAGCAGGGTAGGCAGAGGGAACCTAGTGTTATGACACTCTGTTCCCTATTTATCTGCCGAAATCTGGAGGCATTGCATGTTGAGTGGCAGAACTCAACGCGGCGCTTAACTTCGACACCAGAGCGAATAAATGTAAATATAAATTTAAGTAAATATTTCATCTCCTCGAGTGCGGATCGAATCCACAACCAGTAGATTTTACAGTCATATCTCGTGTCGCTGCGCCACGACTGGCCTCAATATGTTCGAAAATATACGTTCGAAGTATTAAAAAAAACCAACAACTGTCGAAGCATGTTAAATTCCTGCATTGTAGCAATATCCACAAGTTATTATTAAATATCAATCAACAATGTAACAGAGAGGATATTTAAAAGTTTCAGTTAAAATCAATTTGTGATAAAAAGCAAAGAAACGTTGATTCTGGTCCTTCGTGCCGGATCGACGGCTTTTTTGTACGTCCGAGTCGCCCACTCGTGTTTTTGGAATTCCTGGCGCATCCCCACCAGTCGCCGCCGCCGGGGGTCCACTTCCATTCATAACACCGCGTGATGCCCATCTATTGACACCCTACTAGCGTTAGTTTGTCTAGCATATACGTAACTTCGCAGTTAACTACTAATTAGTAGAAATTGATAAAAGATAACATTTTGTGTACTTTACTAATTGTTTAAATAATATACTCTAAAGCTAATTTCTTGTATGTATGACCGATTTTTGTGTGATCGTTCCTAGATGGTATTAGTAGGTATTTGAAATATGTCTGAGTGAGCGATGTGGTTCGAGGTACAAATTTTTCGCCATTTTTCACACAAGATCTGGCAAAGCGTAAAACGGAGTGACCTTTCACTACTGATAGAGAACTATCACTAGCAATCATTCCAAATATCGCTTCCATCAGTTACATTACCAGTTTAAATTTAGACCCACACATACATTCTACGAACGGAAACGTCTAAGAAAACAAGACGCCGCATTGTTTAGAAGTATTATTTTAATTTGTGTATTTTGAATGAGCCACCGACGTAGTCTGTGGTCACCATAAACATGTCATAGACGAACAGACGGAACACCATTACGAAACTGCCATATGCCGGCATATATTACTTCACAGTAATGAAACAAAAGATGACAGCTAGCAAAACATGAAAAAATTATATAATATTACTTCAACCATTTTTTTTTTCTTACACATTTACACACTCACACAGCGTTTAACGCTTAAGATATCTTTATGTACGGTGATATGGTTGGTCTCCTTTTTTCCCCCTCATTTCGCAATTCTCGAATGTATATAACAAGGAAGGCAAATGGAACCTGCTGTTAAAAGACTCCGTCTCTCCCTTGTCGCCAATTATCGAGACATTCCGTGTTTATTGGCGAAACTCAACGCCGCGTTGTGTTTTGTTGCCAAAGCGAGAAACCCGATTAAGATTCGAATCCACAGCCGTCGTTACAATCAAATCGTACCACTACACTACATCGTCCTCAAATATTTAATTACAAGCTCCATAACAACAAATAGTACAAAAAAGAAGCCAAAACCAATTATATTAAAACAAACAGGCGGATAGTAAACATTTTCATGCAATTCGCGACAGCCATTAAGGCGATGCGCGGTGGCGTTATGCTCCGGCACCGGCACCCGAGGTGATCGGCCGGCTCTCACGGCACAGCAATTACGGGCACAGCTCAGGCTCGGTCGAAGTTTGTACTTTAGAGGCAGACGGCTTTGTGTGGGCACGTTCCCATTGTAACGATACGAGGTTTACATTTTTAATTTTAATACTATGGATGTAGGTATATACGATGTCGGTTTTTGAACTAGTTAAGAACTAAAAATTTTGTTAGCGGAATATTGAGAAAATAGAACGCTACCAATTTTTACATTGCCATTTATACTTTTTTTTTTGGCTTACCAACATTCGCAACACAATAGAAATAAAAAAAACAGTAATACAAAACTAAGGACAGAAAGTAAAGCACCATATGTAAAAATAATAGACGAATAATAACAAAGAACAAATTCTAAAGTATATATAGTACTAATGGTAGTGGCGAACGAAAGAGTTTTTAATAGAAACGGAGTGTTTTAACACTAAGTTCCATATTCTCTCTGCCTATCGTGCCATATGTGTTTATGATTTTTTTAAATGACGTTATATAAGCTATTTAAGTTATTTGCCAATAGAACAAAATACAACTATTATGTACTTTGAAAATATGAAACACCAAATACCAAAAAACCTAAAAGTGTAACCTACAGTATAGAACAATACAACATACATTTATCGTCTGGGCACAATGGAAACGGGTTCCGCAGGCCCGCCGGACCGCATTCCGCTCCCATGCGACCGCGTCCTGGCTTCAGGACTCTCCGAAATGTCCACTTTTTATTATTCCGCCGTAACGGGCTACCCTGGCCGAGATAAAGATTCGCGATCGTCACGTGGCCCTAAATTGTTTTAACTAATTTTTAGTAGATTAGTATTTTGTAGCGTATTAGTACTTAATTGTTTTAGAGTAGTTTAGTAGTATTTCAACGATTGATTTTGATGATTTATAAATGTATTTAATTATAAGTATAATTAGTAGGAAAAAATACTCTCTGTATTTTACGAAATTCCTCATGGATTGTCCATTTTTAATAAAAGAAGGTTCTCAATTCCACTTTAATTTTTACTTATTAAAGTCCACGCAATCAAAATTAAGGGCCACGACTAGTACTTTTGTATATAAATGACATTTTAACTGATTCAAATTTTAAAAAATGCCATGCATACTTCGACTTATCTTAAAAAAGAAAAATATATTAAAACATTTAAAAGCTATATAGCAATGATTAGAGCAATATAGAAGATTTCTATTCGAATAAGACAGCGGTAAACACAAAAAGCTAACATCTTGCGACAATCACGTTTAATTCTTGATATGTAAGTTAGGCATCTATAAAGAGGTTCATGACAGTCGACGAGGCGAAAGAGGTATGTAGAGACCGTAGCGTTTTGCCCTCCGTTCTCTCAGATTACCTCGCTAGGGATACAGCGTGAAGCTAGGTTAAGTTACGTAAGTCATCCCAGTCGATTCACACGATTGGCCATTCCATTAACAAAATGAGACGATGACGAATCGAGCTGTAAATCGAGATTATAATGATTAAAATATCCACCGCATTCCTTTGGAATCCGTGTAGCGTTGGAATGCACAGAACAAAATCGATTTTGAACACGTTTTGTTTTCGCTACGTCATAACGCCGCCGACCCCTGGCTCAGGCGATCGTTGAATTGCTAATGCCTTATTTAATATTTTTAAATAATTTCTTGTAATTATTATATTTACTGACTGGATTGTATGAAATTTGTAACTTCATGTTTATTTAAATTTATATTTCCACCTTGGAGGAGGAGGGAGTGGAGGTAAAGCGCGGCGCAGAGTTCGAAAAAAAGTGGAGAATGGAATGTTTTAACACTAGGTTTCCTCTGCCTTTCCTACTGTGTGCGGGATGGAATGTATCAAATTTGTAAAGCTGATCTCGAACTACTTTAAAAATCCTTTTAGCATAAATCATAACATAAATATAATTTCACGGTAAACGGATAGGATCATGAGTCACTACATTCTTTAAGACGTGGCAGTAAAGCAGTGTCTGATTGTGATGAAATGAAAGCGATCATTGTGGGTTCGGATCCCATTTGGGGAGATAATTACATTTAAATTATTTTCATTTCCCCCTGCTTTGGTAAAATTACCGCATTATGTCTTGAAAATTGGATGGAAAGTGAGTCTTCGCACTAGGTTCCCTCTGCGTTACTGAAAAAGCGTGAAACTACTTTTTATATACATAAAATATTATTTCTGTAAACCTAGATGAAATTCGTCCTCTCATTCTGTAAAAAAAACTTCTTTTGTTTTAAATGAGTTAAAAATGCGTTGCTTTTTCCGTGTTGAGTGCAAGTCTGCTTTCGGTCGTTAGTGTTTAAGTTATTATTTCCACACAAATTGTAAGGTACAGTGTACTGGTTAAAATAATGAACGTGGCATTCCGCATTATATTTGAATAAAAGATAATAAAATTTAAATAATATTCCTAATTTTTTTTTATGGAAAAGTCAAGGCAAACGAGCGTTCGGGTCACCTGATGGTAAGTGATCACCGCCGCCCACGATCCCGTGCAACACCAGAGGAGCTACAGGTGTGTTGCTGGCCTTTGAGGTGGAGATAATCGCGCTTTTTGAAGGTACCCATGTCATATCGACCTGGAAACACTGCCGCGGGTAAGCCATTCCACTGTTCCGTGGTGCGTGGAAGGAATTATTTATTTTATCGTCACATGTTATATTTTAGGATGTCAAAAGAGTTTAAGTAAAATCATGCCCTGAATAATCTATAGGAATAATAAAAAAATATACCTAATATAAAATATTGAGACCAGTCCTGGCCACTCAACCAAACTCCAAGCTCTCACTCACTCAAAAGCAAAACAATATGAGAGGATTGAGCATGACGCAAAAAAAAAACAAAAGTAATATTATATTTAAGCTTATTCTCAATTTTTTATTTATAATTCATATGCATTGGATAGCTGCAAAATGCGACGGTTCAAAATAACGAAATCGATACGTATACATTAGCACAACGGAGCATTGACTAAGATAGCATCTTGGCGTTGTATATTAAATGGCATGAGTGTCTAATTAAAATATGTTTTAAATTCTCCAACATTTTGATATGTTTATTAGGTATGTCCTTCTAAATTATTTGTTTATTTATTTGCTTTAGTTTCACATTGAGGGGTAGGCAGAGGGGACCCTAGGAACCAGGTGTTATGATATCCAATTGTTCCCATTAAGACACTTCCCACCCACACTTACCGCCGTATTCTGGAGATATTACGTGTTGAGTGGTGGAACTCAACGTCGCGCTTTGAATCATTACTAGATAGAAAGGACGCGATGGAATAAAAACACTTGTTTAAGTATATTAAAAGATATTTATATTTCGCATATCATACCTGTCTTAGGTATGGAGAAACTAGTGTCAAGTTCCATGACACTGTTCTCCGCTCACCGTCCGAATAGAAGACAAAGCCTGTTGAGTGGAGTTCAACACAGCGCTCTCTTACCACAGCGAGAAAATTAAAATAATTTACTACTACGAGTGGAGGCGAAATCACAACTACAAACATCGCTTTAACGTCTTTTAAAAAAAAAATATCCAAGTAAAATTAATTTAGTCAATCACATATACATAAAGACATATATAAGAAAATATCTTTACTTCGATAAAAATTTAGACCACTAAAGTACAACTCACTCCATTTTATCACAATAAAAAAAAAACAAAAAAAAAAGGATTCCACCCAAAAATGCATTAGCCATC
This sequence comes from Heliconius himera, assembly GCA_021202915.1. Classification (NCBI taxonomy): domain Eukaryota; kingdom Metazoa; phylum Arthropoda; class Insecta; order Lepidoptera; family Nymphalidae; genus Heliconius; species Heliconius himera. The sequence continues at coordinate 355,425 of JAJHJA010000679.1, read as the reverse complement.
TATATATTTAATTAGCCCAACATGTTAATTATATTTGCATAAACGTCGGTGAGAACAAAGCGTCGTTTTTGTACCGCGACCGGTCGGAACAGGTCGCCACCTGCACGGAGGAATGTGAGCTCCTCGAACCAAGATTAATATAATCGGTGATTGAAAATCGTAATTTACTAGTACACCTGGATCCTTTGCACCTTTTCTGTTTGTTTTTTGTTAGGGTTGGGGTTGATTTTCACGCTATATCCTGGATATGGCGGGGTAGATAGAGCGGTCTCTAGTTTTAAGACACTCCGTTCCCTATTTTAAGATATTTCGTGTTGAATTGTCGTCATGTATTATTACCTGAGCGAGAAAATGAAAATATTTCATTAAAATATTGAACCTACAACGTCACATTTACATTTTTCAAGATGGCAAAGTGAAATTACTGAACATGACACGGAAAAGTCCCGGATTTCAATTCAAATAAAACACCATCAATCCAGGTCTAATAAATTTTATATGCAGTAAACTTAAGCTTATTTGCAATTGTACCAGTACATTTTTTACAAGTAAAAATATTTACAGATACCTACTTTAAATCTTTAGCGTGTAAACTGCATTGTCATAACAAATCGTATATTACGTCAGCGGTGGCCTCTATTATATTAGCGACCGGCCAACATTCGATCAATGAACCAAAATATGAAAAATCAATGTAGACTTTATTAAATATTTCATAACTTTCAGAATGCCGCTTCGGAGCAGCACAGCGCCTGACTGTGGATTCGATTCCCACTCGAGGAAATGAAAAATTTGAAAACCGCGTCATTGAGCTCCGACACTCAACACGCAATATCTCGAATATTGGGCGGTAAGTGGCAAAAGGAGTGTCTTGACACTAGGTTCTCTCTGCGTAAACGTACCTTGCTTTATACGGAATATTGCGTGAAGCTTAAAAAAAATTGTAACAACAAATCAAATCCACAATCACAAACATCATAAAGAAATTAAACAATAAAATTACCATCTTAAATTATTATATATAAAACAAACTAAAAAAACAGCCATGTCTGGCACATCCTGTCTGTCTGTCTGGTACAACCGAAAGACCTAATTACAAAATAAGAGGTTAATACACAAAAGCCCCGATGAGGCCTGTCACTGATGGAGCCCCATTCAGATAACTTGATTGAAAGGGTTCATGTGAACCCGTAATAATGCCTCATATAATGGAATTTCAAACTCAGGTATGCGCAAATTTGTGAGAACATTTCCTCTAAAAGCTTTGAAGATCTATATACGTAATAACATATAATTATTAAATATATTAGATGTGAATGTTATTGGTTTTAGGTTCGATCACTACCAGGAAGAGTGTTAAAGAAAAAAAAATCCCCGGTTAACACAGGCGCTGCTTTAGTTTCCGCTAACTCACACGCTATATCTTTACAGAAAGTGTAAAATAGAGTATCAAAGCACTGTCCCAATAATATACCTAATTACGACCTTCCACTTAATTCTCATATATTTCAGTATTCAAATTCACTAAACACACTGTAGTCAAAAATAAAAAATGCTATTCACTATTCACCAATTCAACGGAAGACTTTCAAATTTGCCAAGGAAGTACAAGGAAGTATTGTACGCATATACAACTGAATGTATTATCAGCATAATAACTTTCCCGGTAGGGTAAGTGATAAATTAGTAATCACGTGGAACCTAATCAATGGGCGGGTCGGTTGTCGACCTTACAGTGTTATGTTATGTTTGCGGAACGTTTGTCAGTTGTCAACCAGTCAGTCCTCCCACTGGGCTGTTTGTATGTCAAACCATTTAATAACCGAGTGAGAGTTCCGCGCGGCATTGGAGGGAAACAAAAACATGAGATTCATAAAATAAACAGCTTTTTCAACGCGGTGAGAAAATTTAAACAAAAATGGTTGCGCTTTTAAGAGGTATTTCATGAAAAATTATATGATTTTATGATTAATTATTACGATTTGCATATTTCTGTCATGTCAGTATAAAGGTACGTAAATCGCTTTAAAAGTATTGCCCAAAATTCTGATGTTATCGGATTTGTGATTAATTTAGTCTTTTCTAGTATTATTATATTTTTTGTCTCTTCAACAACTTTTATATCAATATTTCTCACGAAATTCAAATATTAAAGATGAGCAGGATCTAACAGGGGTTCTAGTAGATTATTCTTATTTATTCCTGCCTTTCCCAAAGACGGCTATCCTTATCTATGAAATGTGACTCCTGCGACAGGCGTGATGGATAGGTTGGCTCAGAATAACCAAACAGGAAATTCACTTGATGATAACGATGCACATCCTTATATTTTTCAAGACAAGACATTAATAAGAAATGTAATTTATAAGCTTACTTTAGGTACAATCACTCGAAACTTGACAGCCATTTCACTGCCAAATATGGTGTCCCATTAAAAATAACAAGCGACGTCCGTGAAAAATTTATATCCATATTCTTGTTTATATAATTCAAGGTTTCTTTTTTTTTTTGTAAAGATAACCTGGTAAGACAAAAAGTATTCTAGATAAATTCGTTTATAACAGATAGAAAGAACTTATTGTTGAGAACGGCGCTTTGCATTTTCCGCCCAATTTTCGGGACAATTTATGGTTTGTACTATAGCAAAAATAAAAGAATTCATTCCTCAGATCGAGGATTGCACCAACAACCATAGCATTCACACTCCAGATGCTATTCTACAGCAACACGGTGACCTAATTTTGCGTTTTTGAGTGCTGTAATCTAATACTATTTTGTGAATCCAAGTTGTTGGAACAAAGTTGGGTTCCACAACTCAACACACAATGCTTTGACATTAATGGAAATTTGAAAAAAAAAGTCGGAAACTGTAAAACGGGGGGGATGTTTTAATGGAAACGGAATGTCTTAACACCAGGTTGCCTGGTCCCCTCTGCTCACTCTGCTATGTGTGGGATATATCGAGAAGCTAAAAAATATGTACAGATAAGTAAATCCCAAAATCTTTACGAAGGCGTCAATTTTATTTAACAATGAGTTATTAGTAACGAATATCAATATCCTCGATATTCGATATGCAAATTTTATAGCATAAGTCTGTCTCCCAATGTAATATATTATACTTATGAAAACTCGTTTGATTAAAGCATTATTACGTCGCACCTTGACGTGGGTTCCAGTTCTTAAATAAACGAGACGATATTAAATATTTTTATTATCACCATTAGAACAAGGCCAATATTGGATATTTACAAATCAATGGCGGGGATGTCTTTGAAGCTACAGACGTACGTTGTCGATTATCATTCAATCAATATAATAAAAATAAAGCTCTTCTGTTACTGAGCAGACAACGCACAGCCAAAATTACACAACGTAAAAATCTGTAACTTAAGAACATGTTCCTACATGCTTTCTTGGGGAATATAAGGGAGCACTAAGAAAGGATTTCCGACTGCAAACGCGACGGTAGTGGGTTGGATGCTCATTCGGGGGAATGAGTTATTTTCATTTCCATGTTCCGTTGACAAAGCTTGGCATTGAGTGCCTCAATCCAATCCAAAAAAAATTTTTTTTTTTGAAAATATTGTGTGTGTTTTTAATTTTAACACCACGTTCCCTCAGCCTAATCTGTTATATGTGTAAATATTACAGCATAAAACAAAAAAGAAAGAAAAGATTTTCCGAAATTCATTTTAAAGTCACACGTAAAGGAAACTGTGGGCTACAGCTCGTTGTAAAAAAATCATGCGTTAATATGATAATTTGAAATTAGCTGGGCAAAGCAGAGACTAGTGCTGTCCTGAATTTTAATTGTAGTGAATCACAAGATCTTTTTCCGGTGGGACGATGACTTCGCCAATAGATTGCAAATCGAGTTTTAAATATATCCTACACGTGATGACTTTGTGGTTTTCGAGCAACAAATTATAACTAAAAACAGTCTATTTATATATAAAGGTATGCAAATTTATGTTTTAGAAGAACCGCAAATCTTCGAAAGCTTTAAAAGCAGTGGGTGTTATGTGAAATTATTTATTAAAAAAAGTACCGACGTGAAATATCAAATGAAATCTTTTTATGTAAATATTATATGTACAAGCTTTGTTTGCAATAATATTGTTTCCTAGCTCTAACCTACGACGAATGGAAAAAATAAGAATTGTGTAAGACGCATGACACATTCTAAAGCCCGAGCTGTTTATTAAACTTTCAACTTCGAGATCGATCTTGAGACTGATTATGCTATTTTCATAAATTATAATACAATAAAGAAAACTGCATCTCAAGATCAGAAGATATTACTACTACTACTTACTATTACACACAATAATAGTTAGCAACCAAAACAGCAATAGTTCCCTTGTATAGTATAATAACTTAATTTAAATTAAAATTAAAATTTATAATTTAGACGAATTATGGTACTCGAGACAAACCTTCGTGGTTTTTTGTAGTGCCTTATTATTGTAAAATTATATTTGTATGGATATTTGATTGTAATAAGTAAAAAAAAAATCCAAATAATATATGCAAAAAAAAATTGCCAAACTGCGCACAATCGCCGGTAGTTGCGCGTCGCGACGCGACATGTCACCGGTTGGCCGTTAGATACACCGACGTTCGAGTATTGCATGCTTAATGAACTATGCAAAACACTTGAGCCCGATACCCGCCATACCGGTGCCTCTCATACTTTACTTATTACCATATATGGCAAAAAAGATTTACGAAGCAAGAGTGAGCGGTAAGTGAGGTAGTGAAAGACCTCGATTGACCTTTGGGAACATAGTATCGATAATACTGGAGGAAGGTCACGTAAAGAGTATCAGTATCCCACGGGGACGTATATGCGGGTTGGTGACAGTGGACGAGGCGAAAGCGATATATAGAGTTCTTTCTGGCTATCCCGATGAGGATAAAGCGTGAAGCAAACAAAAATATTATAGTATTTTTTGTTTAGTATGTTTAAAAATACAGTAGTTTACGTTAAGAATTCTGAACAGGTTATATTGACAAGATGTCGTCTCGGTTAATTGCTTACGGCGTCGGATAAATGCTGTATTTGCTTATAAATTGCATAAGCAAAAAACTTGTTCATTTAATACTTTACATATTTAACTTTAAGTGTAGCCTTTTTATTATTTTTGCAACTCAACGCCTTATATTGCTTTGACAGCCATATATCCAAAAATGGACTAAAGTAGGTTGTTGATGACGATGACAAAAAAACGGGATTAATCTATTAAAAGCACTATATTCTTGAAAACAAAACCCACATTTATTTTTTGATTAATTGAATATCAATTAAAAACAAATATTGCCTAAAAACATAAATACAGAATTGAGATGCGTCAGCATATTATTAGATATGTAATATATCTTATTGTCAAACGTTTTTAGATTCATACTGTATCGCGCACATAGCGAAGTAGGCAGGGGAAACCAGGGAACTTAGTGTTAAGACACTCTATTTCCATTAAGACACCTTCGTTTCCCATTTTCCTCCAAATTCTAAAGACGTGGCGGAACGCTTAGGCACGTTGAGCCTCGTCGCCACAACAAAGAAATTAAAAATGTTAAACATTTCTTTACCTTAAGTGGGAATCCAACTGGCTACCTGTTTTACAGTTATCATATAACAAATTATAAAACATTAATTATATATATCGAAGTTAAGTTTGTATCACAGCCCACACATTCAGGTAGAATGCGTGTTTTATTACACGTTAAATCCTTTACTCGGGGGATGCGAATTTAATGAGACTACCCTGTTTCGAGGGTGTTTCGTACGTGACAAGAGCTTTGAAGTCATACAAGTTACGAACCTACCCCCTTTATGTAAACTAATACATTATTGCTACCGCCGTGTACCGAGATACGCCTACACCTAGACCTACCTATATCTATTTCAATCCAATAAGCCTTATTGTTTCATATATCGTTGCTATTTACTGTTCAATTACTTAGTATGTGTTTAAGGATGTGATGGTACAGTGGAACATTGTGTCTGTGGGTTCGAACCCTATTCGGGGGAATGTAGTTTGTTTGAATTATTTTCTTTTTTCCGATCGATAGACAAGGCGCGGTGCTGAGTTGCGAAACTCGGGCGAAAATTGGACGGATAATGGGGGACGAAATGTCTTAACATTAGTTTCCGTTCGTCTGCCTACTCTGTTATGGAGGAAAAGATGAAGCTGCTATTAATTTTAGTTTTATTTTTAGGTATCCAAATGGACCATTGATAGTTGAAAACCAACTTTATGGTCTCCAAGCATTAATCGCAAAATAAAATAAGAAATATCTTAACTAAAACGAGGCCAGTCGTGGCGCAGGGGCACAAAGTGTGACTGTAAAACCGACTGGTTGTGGGTTCGATTCCCACTCGAGGAGATGAAATATTTACTTAAATTTTATTTCCATTTCAGAATTCGGCAGGCAGTGGGGAACAGAGTGTCTTAACTTAATTAGGTTCCCTCTGCCTACCTTGCTGTGTGCGGGATACAGCGTGAAGCTGATTTATTTATTTAAAACGACAAAACAAGAAATGTCAAACGCAATTCCGTTCACAACCTATAACTTACAATTAAAATTATTACAAAGTTATGCCTGTCAGTGAGCACAATATTACTAATATAATCAAATTTAATATTATACAGATTTAAACACGGCTGTACAGCTTTAATAGTGTGATATGCTGGTAAGCTTTTACTAAGCCACAAGTGCGCCTACGCTAAGTTTACCCGTTCACCACCAAGTCTACTTGGTTTTATGATCTTCCTAGAATAATATGAAATAATGTATAAATGAGGTCAGTCGTGGCGCAGCGGCACAAAGTGTGACTGTAAAACCTACTGGTTGTTGGTTCGATCCCCACTCGAGGAGATGAAATATTTACTTAAATTTATATTTCCATTTCTTCGCTCTGGTGTCGAGGCAAAGCGCGGCGTTTAATTACGCCACTCAACACGCAATGCCTCCAGAATTCAGCGGAAAGTGGGGAACGGAGTGTCTTAACCCTAGGTTAACCTACCCTGCTGTGCAGGATACAGTGTGAAGCTGGTTTCTAGAACTAACAGTTGTGTATAAGTGTTCCATTCCATTCCGTTCCATTCCACGCGGACGAAGCCGCAGCTAAAGGCTAGTAAATGAATAATAAAAATAATATTACACGATTCGCATTACACTTCGGTTTGACTTTACATGTTGTAACTATTACATTTCACAACGCCGCCCACAGCGACTACTACACCTACATACATCTTCTATTTGGGTCCGTTCTTGTCTTGTTTATAACCAAAACTATTAGAAAATGGCCTTCTAATAATTTTAATGTACAGTTTAATCGATTACATCAGTAGCTATAAATTATATATAGTTTATTAGTAGATATAGAAAAAATATAGTTAAAATATATAAGACCGTCGTAGCGCAGTCGGATAGCAAGCGACTATGAACACGATGGTACTTCGATTCCACTCGAGGGAATGATCATATCGTCGGTATAGAGTGCAAGCCGTTTAAAAGGTTTTTTTTTCGTTATGTACAATTTTATATCATTCGAAAGTTTTAAAAAGATACCAAATTTACCTTTATTATATTTCGTATAGTAGAAAGAATATAAATGATAATTTGCTTAATAGGCTGTTGTTAGCAGGTTTATACTATAAGCGTGCACTAATAAGATCACTACCTAGAGTCTGAATCCAACACTACCATATTGAAATAATGTTTATTTCTATAATCCAATAGACGAAGGACGGCGTTGAGAGTCTCTCACCACGAAATGTCTCAAAAATTTCTGCAGTAGGTGGGCAAATGGGTAGTTTAAGCCCTAGTTTCCTATTGCTTACCTTATGCAAAAATCAGCATTAGACTGATTTTTTAAAATAAAAGTATGTTCATTCTTTCAAGCTGCACACGGTTTCCGTGCCTAGCATGGTATCCAAAAAGACTAGTATCCCAGTTGAGTATAGGTTGTACGGTAAAAAGGAAATGCACATTTAATAAGGGTCCAGTTAAAATAATACTTTTAGACTTTTGATTGTACCAATTATTTTTAGACGTAACTCAACGCCGCGGTTTGTCTCGTTACAAAAATAAAAAAATACTATTAGTCAATCTCGCAATTTTTAAAATGTGTGTTACAAAGAAAGATGAAAGAAAGATTTACAGCATTAAATGTTATCACAAAGACACATAAAATTAACTCCTTGATATATTTTTTACACCTATTTAAACTGTAACTTAAGCCTCTTAAGCTCAATTATAAAACTGTAGCTAACTTCTATAATTTGTTAGCTTTTAAAAAGAAAAAAGTTCTTAAAAGTTTTTTATTATCTTTCAAAGTTTTCGGGATTATTAAAAGTTAGCCTTGGAATTAAAAGACTTCTTGTCTTAACTTGTTTGGAACAGGTAAAATGTAGCGCCTCCTTATCGGCGGGGGTCTTTGAATTTATGTTTTAACAATAGCTACTAGTCCTTAGCTGTCTTTTGTTTGTTACGAACATATTTTACAATGTTAAGAAAATGTTAAATATGAGAAATGCTGAAGCCTTAAAATATTATATTCATTATTTATATGTTTAAAGAATTCTATTAATTTACAATTACTATAAAGTAGGTTAATAGTTTTGATAAAATACGACAGCTCAGTAAGAACCTAATAATAATACTTGATATTAACATAAAATTAAAAATTTACACTGCATTGTTTCCCGTAACTTAATTTTTGTAATGTTTTTTTTTTTAATATAAACGTGACCAACATTCTGTGATATTAAACAAAATCTATAAAATCCTCTGTTAATAAATAATAATATAGTATCAACGCCGTAGTACAAAAGCTATATTAGGTTTTATCATTATCACTATCTTAGGTATTTACCGCGTGATTCTTACCTGAATTAGGCTGTTCTTGTATATCAACCATCGACAACATTCCTTTCTTTTCAAATATACTTCTCACATTAGCACAAGATACTTCCGTGTCAGCAGCTGAAGCAACAGCCAAGAAGCCGGCAAACAACACCAAATAAAATATTTGGCTCATACTCAATCCAAAAATCGATTTTTTGTTAGGCGACAGTTTTACACAATAACACACGTTCACAGCCATGTTCGCGATAAAGTTTTTTTTTTATATTAAATGTTAATAAATGTGATGCCACTTAACTATAGTTTTATAAATAAAAATGAAATTAAATTACTTTTAATTGAAACTTTGGACAGTTTATACGCCATATAAACGGCTTACGAAATTCAACTGCGATCCATGACGGTCGCAGAAACACTGTGCTAGCCGGCGGGTAAGGTGCGCTAGGAGCGGACGAGTTCTTTTAGTAAATTGTTGCCAGTCTTTTTTCATATTTTTGATTACTTATATATTTTAACGCAAAATAAAATTGAATTATTATAATTTTTTAATAGATTTAGTTAAAAAGCTTATTTTTTTTTTTAAAATAATTATTTTTGTAAAAATATAAAAGCTAAGCTTCACAATAGTGGTAGCACTACCTAATACATCTATCTCTTATTTACTATTTGTTTTCACTTACGTTAGATAGAGATGGCTATATAATACTAAGACATAATATTTTACATATATGTCAAAGTCAAACATAAAAGAAATATAAAAATGTCAAATACGTCAATTTTTATATTAGAGAGCTAGTCGCTTTTGGTGTTTATAGTCTTTTTAAATATATTACATATCAACACGTAACAATAAGGTATTATATAAGAAACATTATAAATAATTTAAGTTATAAAATTTTAATTACATTAAAATTAATTTATAATTTTGCTTATTATTTGTGATAAAACTTTATATAACATACCGGCGTCACTATGAGGTTTTTATTATTGAATGCTGTTTCGAATTGTATTAGAAAACAATGTTATTCAACGAGAAACGTGAAGAAAGTAACCCATTGCATCTTCGATATGGACGGGCTTCTTTTAGGTGAGTTAACAAAACAGACTTTTATTCGACCTTTTAAATTTTTTCAATGCTGATAATAATAAACAAGCGAGGTTATATTATTACGAAACAGCACAGAATGATTTGTACATTAACTATTTACATTCCAATCGACGCCCGTGATTTATTTACTCTAAATGAGCATTAACCTTTAATACAACATATTCAATGATAATTTTCCAGATACAGAACAAGTATATAAGAAAATGATAACACAACTTTGTGCTAAATATGGTCATAAGTATACTGATGAATTGATGATGAAAGTGCTTGGTGGGACTGAGCAGAGGCTTTCTGAAATTTTATGTAAAGAGTTAAATCTGCCCGTGTCACCTTCTGAGTTTAGAGAAGAATTGTTAGTACTTGGGGACACTATGCTAGCTGGAACTCCTTTACTAGATGGTTGGTAAATATAATATTTTTTTCAGTTAATTTTGTTTGTTATTGTTTTACTGGAGGCTCTTGTAGCAGCATCTGAATATTTATGGATTTGTTACAAACTTGAAAACTAATTATTTTCATTTACCTCCTCTGACAAGACAAGAGTGATGTTGAGTTCCTCCTCTCAATGCACTATGTCTCAAATGCAAATAGAACATAGGGAATGGAGTGTCCATTAAAGGTTAATCTTTGAAATGCTATAAAATTTCTTCTCTTCACAACATGTCTAAATGGTGTAAATATAAACCAAAAAAATTGAGGGGTTAATTTAAGTGTTGTCACTGTATTTAATATATTATTATATAAGTTTAATCTACATAATTCATGCCTTCCTAAAATGCTACAATTACATAAAAATAAAAAAAAATACAGGAGCAGAACGTCTAATTTGTCATCTCAAAAAAACTAGAGTACCTTTTGCACTAGCAACATCATCAAGTGAACGTTCAGTCAAAACTAAAGTAGAAGCTCACCAAGAACTATTCAGCTACTTTCATCACATGGTCATGGGCAGTTCTGATGATGAGGTCAAGTTTGGGAAACCACATCCTGATATATTTTTGGTGGCAGCAAATAGGTTTCCAGATAAACCTGAACCAGAGAAGGTATGATTTAGTGATTGATCACTACTTTTTTAAGACATTATTTTTGAAAGTATAAACATTTTTGGTTTGGTATTTATATACATTAACTCAACATATTCTACTCAACACATACTATTTATAAAAATATGAACTAAATTTAACTTTAATAAAATTAATAAGGTTATTTTAGCAGACCATTCTAGAATATGCAATCTGTATAAACAAAATGAATTTAAATTTAGTACATAAATTTATATTTATGATTTCCCAGCTGTTTAAAAAAGGCATAGTGTCTTACTATAAACCAGAGGTTTATATGTTTGTTTTCCACTCAGGGGTATGAATTATTATCATTTCCTTAGTCTGGTAACAAGATAAAGGCTGACATGACCTTTACAGTGTCACAACAGCTATGTCATCGAAGTTCATAAGAGATTCAGAAATTGATTGCAGCCAGTGGGTAGTGTACCTATCTGATTCTATAACATGTGGATAGAGCTTGAAACTAACAATATATATTTTTTCTTCAGCTGAACACTAGTGTTAAGACACTCTGTTCCCCATTAGCATACTTTCATTCACTACTTTCCATCGAATTCTGGAGGCATTGTGAGATAATAAAAATATTTCATTCCCCTGAGTGGGAATCAACCCCACAATCGCGTTTACACGCGCTACAACGGCCTCAAAAAATATATAATTCTTGGTTTATTTAACAGTGTCTAGTATTTGAAGATTCACCGCATGGTGTAACAGCAGCTATATCAGCAGGCATGCAAGTGGTGATGGTGCCTGACCCCCATTTAGACAAACAACTGACATCCCATGCAACCATTGTGTTGCCAACGTTAGCTAAGTTCCAACCAGAATTGTTTGGGTTGCCAGCTTTTTAGCTTGTGTATTGATATATTACTGATAGATTTTTTGGTCTGGTGTCATTTTATTTAGAATGTTTTTTTTTTACTTCAAGATTAGGCCTATTGTCACAGTGAAACATATGTAGTGAACTTATGGATAGCTATGGTTGGTATGGTTCTTAACTTTTTCATATTGATCGCTTAATTTTCGAGACATTGAGCGTTGAGCGGCGGAACTTAGCGCCGCGATTTGTCTTGATACTAGAGCGTAAAAATTAAAATATTAAATGTGACGTAATTTGTAGATGGCCATTAGGTATTCAAATTTTAACAAACAATTTCCAATTCATTTGATTTTCAATTTGTGTTGTTTAGTTAAAAATTAGAAGTTTGACTCAATAAATATTTTAGATGTTAAATACAAATTTTGATTTAAGTCAATATTCTAATATTCATTTAATTTAAAGAGAAAACTATTTTTTGTATTTGTGATTTTCAATAATAATTAATATAACGCTAATAAATTATGTGTATTAAGTTATATTAAAAAGGTTGTATTATTTCAAACAAAAAACTACTTTCATATTTAGTCATTTTTAAGATCAATATATTGATTTAAGAATTATTTTCTTAAATGTTTCCTGAATTATTTTCGAATTCCTCTAATGTTATTCAAACTGATAAAATATAAATTATAATTATATGTAGATTTTGTTTGAGATTTAAGTGTAAATCATATTTGTTGCCTCATTGAAAAAGTTTAAAAAATGTTTGCTGTAAACTTAAATACATAAGATTTTGAGTAATATGACTTAAATTTTATTTAGCTGAATATTTCTATAACATGCAAAGAAATATGTTAATAATTTTTATTACATACAGTTATGTGTATTAATGTTAGCCAAAAGCAAACGTTTTTTAAAATAAAAAACTGAGATCATTTAATAATTCTCATATTGTATGTATTATTTGATAATATTTATTATTGCAAGTTATATAAAAAAAGAATACATAAAAATAGCCTTATAATGACAGCTTTTTTAATACAGGTTTAAATATAGTTATTTTTTAGTGCACATACCATTTATGTCAAAATAAAATAAATTATAGATTGTTGATGGTAAAAATATACAAGTAATAATTAATCTGTAGACAATATAAATAGATGAAAAATAATAAAATAGTAAAAAAAGAAACTTTTTTTAGAATTTTTAAACTGTTTTACTGTTTCACAAATGTTTTTAGAGCCATTGTAGTTTTGTAGAAGTTTTATACATTTGTTATTTTGTAGTAACATAAGGGTAATAAATAAAAAATAATAATTTATTTACCTGTGGTTTTATTTAAATCAAATTTGTCTATTGCTATGTACATAATAAATTAAATTATAACATTCATTTTGCGAGTTGCTTGATGGCGGTGAAAACATCATTGGATGATAGGTTGGTTAATGGAGCACTGCGTTCAGCACCTTTATCTGAAAAATAAGGAAGGCAGGTCAGGTATATATATATGTATATAGGAATCTAGAGTACATTTCATTCTGAATTATGAGTTTTTCTCAGTATGAGTTTTGTTGAGTGGTGTAAATTAACTCTCCACATTATGTGGCCAGAGTGTTGCAATGAAAATAATTAATAGCCCTGAGTGACTCATCTGTTTACTGTGAAAAACTGCATCACAATGGCCTTATAATATCAACAAAATAATAAAAAAGTTCTAATACAAACTAAATAATTCAACTAATAAAAAAATCCACTATATTACACAAACTAAATCTATGTTTAAACAAGGGCCATCTCTAAATTACACCACACAAATGTTACGAATTTTTAACCCTTTCCCTATCCTTATCACAGCTGATCACGTTTGTGAGAAATCCCATTTGAAAATTACTTTTGTGAACTTAATTTAAGTTTTTTTTTAGCTACACACTGTGTCCTGCACATAGCAAGGTAAGCAGAGGGAACCTAGTGTTAAGATATGCCATTCCCATTAAGGCACTTCCATTCTCTACTTTCCATAAAATTTTCAAGGCATTTGGTGTTGAGTAGTGGAACTCAACCTTCATGATCAGAGTAAGCAAATGAATATATGAAATATTTAATGCGGAAATTAAAACCACAACTATTGCCTATACCGTTACACTCTTATGCCACTGCCCCCACGGCAACCCCAAATTAAGGTTTAAATATTTTAAAATTATGAAATTTAGATCATTCCCACCCTTTGTTACACAATATCACACTTCATCAATCCTCTTATACCAATGTGTGACATAATGGATGGCCCCATATCTTACTATTTTCAATATTTTAATGTCTACTTATAAACTATTTTAATTTGAATTTTAAAGTTAAATTATAAATAAATAATCAATATTTTTTACGCAGCGCTTAATTTTTTTATAATAGCCATGACTTGTTCACTGGAATAGTCACATAAAGATTCACACATTTCACGGCCTCTTTCTGAAATTACATTAAATATTAATAAGCTACATTTGTTTTTTGTGAGCTTCCACTGTATCTTTCTTACAAATGAAAAGGCAGATGAAACTTAATGTTAAGACACTCCATTTTTTGCTAAATGCATTCTATGCTGTGATTTATGTTGTTGCCAGAGAAAGGAAACAAAAATAAGTAACTCCCACAACAGGTCCTCAGTCTTTGTTATCTATCTGTTTAAGTAAATTTTATTTCATTAAGAAAATAAGAAAGCTAGAATAAATATATCTTACCATATCTAGCCCACACTCTGGGTTGAATTCCACTACATTCACGAATCAATATGGGAAAGTTAGGGTTTTCCTTTTTAATGTTTACATAATTCTTCTGGATAAATTCCCTAAAACGAAAAATAGTTGATAATGACAGATAGTCTAATAAATATTATTAAGGAAAAAATATGAAAGTGAAATAAATATACATTATTAGTTTAAAATAAGGTGAAAAGAATAAATGATAAATAAGTTACTATTATATACATAATATATATGATCTTTTTGTTTTATTATTTCACTTTTACAATCGCAGGTTATAAGAATGTTTATGTAATCAAACCTACCTAACACCGGCTGACTGTTTGCTTTTTTGACACAAGTGAATCCTCAATTCTTTAAGAGCACCTCCGAGACGTACGGACATCTTTATTTCTTTTATTTTATAATTACTTTTCAAATGAAAATGTTTTCTGAAAAATATTTTTTAATTTCAGTTGACAAATGACTTTGACAGATATACCAGGATGCAGACTATTAATATAGAGTAGAGTACCGTACTCTATGTACAAAATAATTATAATTATTAACAAATCAATCCGACTTCTTCAATTTAAACCGGATCCTTTAATCACAACCAAACTAATAAGCTTTTATCAAACTACCCTTGAAGTGGATACTTTTCAATAAAAAACAGAATCATCGAAATCGGTTGGCGGGATATTAAGTTATTTGTTCATTAGTCGCGCACATACTTAATGCAAATTTAAAACTTGTTATTTTTCATGGATACCATTGTCAAAAATGGATTAAATAAAAAATCATTAAAATCGATTCACCCAATCTAATGTTCTAAGATAACAAATATAAAGAAAGAGTCTTCCCATCAGTCGATTAATATATTTAAGATTTTTATATTTTTTTTGCCTAACTTTTCTCATACGCCCATAATATTTTTTTTCTACTTCATTCCAAAACCAATAAATTATAACAAATTGGAATTATATTGAATGCCCCACAAGTGAAACAAAAGGTTACAGTTTCATAATTTTTTTTAAAACCATTACTTTTATATTTTCACGATTTCACTCTGTGCGCCTAAATTTAAATATTTCTATTATTATTTAATTATAATACATTTATATCATATAAAAATATAGAGAGTTTGAGTCTAAAAATGGATCTCGTAATACAAACAAAGAATTTATAATTTCATGATACATATAAAAATCTGATTATTCTTTTTCTGGTTTGAAATTTTTAATAGGACGCAGTACCTGTGGATCTATCCCTAAAAAGTTTATTGTTGCTTATTTTACTTCTTTAAATTACGAATATTACTTAAAAAAAAACTAAAATTACGTCAAGTTATTATAACTTCATTTTTTGACTAAATTTTGTGAATTATGCACGTATAAATTTTATATTTCTTTTATGTAACAACAAATTTAAGTATTTATATTTTATATTTTAGGTTCAAAATTTCGGTAAAACAGTGTTCTTTTTTGGCGATTAAAATTCATATAATAATATGAGGGAAATAGTACATATTCAGGCTGGACAATGTGGAAATCAAATTGGAGAAAAGGTAGGATATAAAAATTTGTACATTATTATACTTCCCGGTACAATCTAGATGTATAGGACAATGACTTAAATAGTTTTAAGTTATAATTTTATTTGCAGTTTTGGGAAGTAATATCAGAAGAACACGGAATTGATCCTTCGGGTGCTTACCACGGAGATTCAATTCTTCAACTTGAGCGCATAAACGTTTACTACAATGAAGCTACTGTTGGCAAGTACGTGCCACGTGCAGTTCTTGTGGACCTTGAGCCTGCTACTATGGATTCGGTACGATCTGGACCTATAGGTCAACTTTTTCGGCCAGATAATTTTATTTTTGGACAATCAGGAGCTGGTAACAATTGGGCTAAAGGACATTACACAGAAGGAGCTGAAATAGTAGATGCTGTAATTGATGTGGTCAGGAAGGAAGCAGAAGACTGTGATTGTTTGCAAGGATTTCAACTCACGCATTCTTTAGGAGGTGGTACTGGATCAGGAATGGGAACATTGTTGATATCAAAAATAAGAGAGGAGTACCCCGATCGTATTATGAACACGTTTTCAGTGGTGCCAAGTCCTAAAGTATCTGATACTGTTGTAGAACCATACAACGCAACTCTATCGGTTCATCAATTAGTAGAAAATACTGATGAAACCTTTTGCATAGATAATGAAGCTTTATATGACATATGTTTTCGAACGCTTAAACTCACACCTACTTATGGAGATTTAAACCATTTAGTATCAGCAACAATGTCAGGTGTTACCACATGTCTAAGGTTCCCAGGGCAATTAAATGCAGATTTACGCAAACTTGCGGTTAATATGGTCCCTTTTCCACGATTACATTTCTTTATCCCGGGATTTGCGCCGCTCACGACTCGAGGCAGTCCACAGTATCGATCTCTATCAGTGCCAGAGCTTGCCAGACAAATGTTTGATGCGAAGAACATGTTAGCCGCATGTGATCCAAGACACGGTCGATATCTGACAGCTGCCGCAGTATTTCGAGGTCGAATGTCAATGAAAGAAATAGATGAAAATATGCTCAATATACAGAATAAAAACAGCAGTTATTTTGTAGAATGGATTCCGAATAATGTTAAGACAGCCGTCTGTGATATACCACCTCGAGGGTTAAAAATGTCAGCAACTATAATAGTAAATACTACAGCAATTCAAGAGTTATTTAAAAGAATATCAGAGCAATTCGCAGCTATGTTTAGGCGGAAAGCATTTTTACATTGGTACACAGATGAAGGCATGGATGAAATGGAATTTACAGAAGCCGAAAGCAACTTAAATGATCTGGTGTCAGAATACCAACAATGTCAAGATGCTACGGCGGATGACGAAGGTGAATTTGATGAAGAAATGGAAAATTTGTAACATTTTTTTACGCTAAGTTTTAAACTATTTGTACAATAAATATTTAAAACAGCCTGTATTTTTTATAACTTAGTCCAATTCAAATTTTTATGTTATCTATAAAACGTTACCACACATTAGGTGCTACATTGCTGATTTGGAAAATAGAACTAATGAAAAAATTGTTAAATCTATATTTCATATTATTCATTGGTTCAAAGTTCTGGCTGGATTATCAAGCCAAGTAGCCCGTAAGAAACTATGTAGAATTATTTTTTGACTAATACTAAAAAAAAAAAACAAAATTTTGGTAAAGTCTAATTTACGTATGACAGCTCTTACTCTTCATACATTTTAAAAAAATTACAGAAATGTAGAGAAATAAAATAGTTTATTTAGGGTATCTATTTTGTGTTTTATTGTACTTCAATAAATAAAAGTGAACATTGATATTTTACTCTTCTAACCCTTCTTCGCCCTCTGCTTCTTCGTCAAATTCTCCTTCGTCATCCGCAGTGGCATCTTGGTACTGCTGGTATTCCGATATCAGATCATTCATATTACTTTCTGCTTCAGTGAACTCCAGCTCATCCATACCCTCACCCGTGTACCAGTGCAGAAAAGCTTTCCGCCTAAACATGGCAATGAATTGTGCTGCGACTCGTTTGAATACAATTTGTATAGCTGTAGTATTTCCGATAAATGTAGACGCCATTTTTAACCCTCGTGGTGGTATGTCACATACCGCAATCTTACAATTATTAGGAATCCACTCTACAAAATATGTGCTATTCTTGTTCTGAATATTCAATATTTGTTCATCAACTTCCTTCATAGACATACGACCTCTGAAGATTGTAGCTACTGTTAGATATCTGCCAAATCGCGGATCACACGCTACCATCATATTTTTTGCGTCAAACATTTGTAGGGTTAATTCTGGTACTGTGAGAGCTCTATACTGCTGAGAACCTCTTGACGTAAGAGGAGCAAAGCCTGGCGTATAGAAGTGCAGACGAGGAAATGGTACCATATTGACGGCTAGCTTACGCAAATCAGCATTCAGTTGTCCAGGAAATCGTAAGCACGTAGTTATACCTGACATAGTAGCGCAAACAAGATGATTTAAGTCGCCGTAAGTGGGAGTGGTGAGTTTAAGCGTCCTAAAGCATATATCGTATAAAGCTTCGTTATCCAAACTAAAAGTGTGATCTGTATTTTCTACTAATTGATTTACTGACAGTGTGGTGTTGTAAGGCTCTACAACGCAATCTGATACACGTGCGCTCGGGAATATGGAGAAAGATAGTACGATACGATCGGGATATTCTTCTCGGATTCGATTGATTAAGAGCGTGCCCAATCCCGAGCCGGTGCCACCACCTAGTGAGTGACTGACTTGAAAGCCTTGCATACAGTCACAACTTTCAGCTTCTCGCCTTATCACATCTAGAGCGGAATCTAAGATTTCAACACCTTCAGTATAATGCCCCCGCGCCCAATTATTGGCTCCACCTCCTTGGCCGTAGACAAAGTTATCGGGACGGTAGAGGCATCCAAAGGGACCAGAGCGTACAGCGTCCATGGTAGCTGGTTTCAGATCTACCAAAACAGCCCTCGGTACGTATTTGCCACCGCTAGCCTCATTGTAATACACGTTGATGCGTTCAAGTTGCAAGTCGGAATCGCCGTGGTAGCATCCACTTGGGTCGATGCCATGCTCATCCGATATAACCTCCCAGAACTAGAAAAAATATGGCTACATTACTTATCTTATATGAAAGTACATTTTTTCAGAATGTTAATGTGGAATTTATCAACATTCGAGAATTAAAATAATTTGTGATGCTGTTTAGTTTTTGTTAGTTATGTGTACGCAATTACTCGAGCAAATCCGACCAGCTTTGACGTGCGTTACGTACTATCCACATATCTTTTTATGTGAAAAACAGCAAAAAAATATTCTCCTTGATATATATCCAAGACTCACCTTTCCTCCAATCTGATTCCCACACGATCCAACCTGAAGATTGATGATTTCCCTCATATTGTCAAATTTAACAATATTGAATCAGATGCTAAAAATACTTGTTAATTTCTCCAAAAAAGATATCAAAAAGGCCGTTGGTAATTGTCGCTTAACATTAACCTAAGACTAATAAAAAAAAAATACAAAAAATCTAAATTCACAATGTGCTCATCGTATGCGAGATTTAGAATAAATGAATAAAAATCCAACCTCAGCCCATTATTTCGAATTTCTTGATGGAATGTTGTTTTATTCTTAAAATTTAAAAATTTCTAAAGAAGAATGTATTACAGGTACGCAACCTCTTTTTATATTTATAAAATTTAATCTGAAAATATAAATTTTATATTTGTAGATACATGGTTTTTAAGAATTATTCGCACAAATGCACAAAAGAAAAAAATCAGGCACCTTTGTGGCACAGTAGCATAACCTTTGACGTTACGCGACGGTATTAAGTTCGATTGTTACTTGAGAGAATGAACTATTTTCATTTCCTCTCTGTAATAATACTGTAGGGGTATTGCACAATACTTAATATTGTTCATAAACAACATTTGTAAATACACTAAATCAGCGTCCTACATTTATTCGCTACAAATGCAATTGTGTAATTATTTTCCACTATTGTTTTGTAGCGTATAAATAACCAAATTAAATATATAATAAATGAGTTCAATATAAAGTCTCGTATCATTAACATCGCCGCGCTGCTATACCCCACAATACCACTAAGCGTGACGACGAGTTTCATCACTCAAAATGTAATGTCTCTAAAATTAGAGTGTCTTAAGGTTCCCTCTACCATGCCACTCTCACTTTTATATTCAGAGGATATACGGAAAGCATAAAAAAAACGTATCAAAATTTAAACACAGCGGGAGTCGCATTTTTCGACGAAGCTCGATAAGAAGTGATATCTTACAAGCGAGGAGTACACGGACGGTAAACAAGATGGGCGGGTTCGAGTCCCGATCTCTTTAAATGAAAATAATATGTATGAGTCCAGTCGTGGCGCAGGGGCATAAACTGTGACTATAAACGCGACTGGTGGTAGGTTTGATCCACATTCGAGGAAATAAAATATTTATTTAAATTTATATTTTTTTGCTCTAGTGTCGGGGCAAAGCGCGGCGTTGAGTTCCGCAAGTCGCAATGCCTCTAGAATTTGGCGGAAAGTGAGGAACGGAGTGTCTTAGAACTAGGTTCCGTTATGTGCGTGATACAGCGTGAAATTAAAAAAAATATATACCTACAAAGTACAATTACAAAGTACAAATTTTACCTACAAACAATTCTATGTTAAAAAGTATATGTGTTCCGCCATTCAAT
The DNA here is from genome assembly GCA_021202915.1 of Heliconius himera. NCBI lineage: Eukaryota > Metazoa > Arthropoda > Insecta > Lepidoptera > Nymphalidae > Heliconius > Heliconius himera. The sequence continues at coordinate 334,544 of JAJHJA010000679.1, read as the reverse complement.
ACGCAATGCCGCCAGAAATCGGCGAAAAATGGGGAACGGTCCTTACACCGTAAAGTAATTAAATTTCAAGTTTAGGGATGGGGTGGGAGAGCATTGCAGTATTAATAGATACGTCTCTACGCTTTCAGTTTACTACGCGCCATCTTATAACATTTCCCCGCACCACAACCCGCATAGAATTTCCACAGTTTTCCCAAAAGTTCGTCCCACTGACGCAAGATGGCGCCACGAGGCGTAATCTTGTTTTGTTTTCCTCCCAGATTGTCACAGTGGTCATGGCGCTCGGCCGAAATGTCAGCGAGGTAGCAAACAATTATACAACGTGAATGCGATAATTAGTGAATACTGTATGATGTAGCCGTGTTTCATGTGTTTGTTGTGCTCGGGAGCGCCCGCGGCGCCATGTCAGTGGCCGCAGGGAGCGCGACTCTTGACAGGAAGGCCTACGAGGACAGCACCGACAGCGACAATGAGACCGAGAGGAAAGCTCTTCTGCGGAGGATATCCACCAGCAAATGTGTTGGCAGACTCGTGAGTACACCAGCTCTATTCTGTTTGGCGTATACATGTATGGGCGTGCCAGCTGCGCGCGGGGCAGGGAGCCATGTGCCCGGGCGCGAGCGGTGATCAATTTTTTAACGATACAGTTTGTTTGGCCACAAATAATGCGCTGACCTATTTAGAATCGAAAATAAATAAGATTTCATGTTAAAATACATCGGTTTCATTTTATTTTTGGATATATTTCGTTTGAGCTCGAACGTATATTTCAAAATGTCTTAGGTTTTTTTTATTCCGCCTTGAACTCGAAAAGCGACACAAAGGTTTCTATTGTTACAACCTTGTACATGCATTTATAATATATCAGACAAACAATATGGATTTCGAGTGCAGACATAAATATATTTATATTTTAAGCCTACATACATTATACATAAAAAAATAAAATAAAAATCATCAATAAAATAAAAATATTAAATCAAAAATTTAATTATTCATTATTTAATTCACACCTCAGAAATCGCACTCATTTCAAAGCATTTTAAAAAATGAAAGCCATAATATGTCATTATAGCCCCGTAACATATGACCTTATTATGACGACTGCCTTTTGTTATACTTTTAATGAAAAAAAAAACGGCTTCCTCATTTCCCGCGCTATTCATGAAAAATACTTATAGCCCGTTGGATGTGAATGTCTATTCTGTAATAGAATATAATGTCGAAATCTTTTAAGTTTTAAATTAAATAAATTAATTAGATCTAACCTTTTCATGTAGATTTGCATTAATTTTAAATGAATATATTTTTTTAATTATTTTTTTGCTTAAATAATATAAAGCGCAAGGACAGTAGATTATGCTTTTAGGCGCGAAGTTTTTCTTCTACACGACAATTATAATTGCACGGACAAAAAAAACCAGTCAATTGCGAGTCGAATTCTTTCGTTAAGGATTCCGTATCAATTTCATGATAGATCAACGACTCAACGAAATATAATTTAAAAAAAATATGAATGACAATGAAGAAAAAGAAAACACAGACGGACAATAAACAAGAAAGCTATTTTTTTGACGTACAGACACATAAAAAAAAATATTGATTAATTTATTGTTCTAAAAAATTATATATTATTGATATATGTATTTATATACATTTAAAGTTTACTTTTATATAAATAATAAGAATATTACGCATAATTAAAATAAATAGTGCTTTCATAATATATTATTTGCTTGAAATACCCTGCGGTTTCTGCACTTTGTGTAGAACGGGGGCCATTAGCGATAAAAGCAATTACTTTATAATCCTATAAATATAAATACATAATTTAATACTTAAAGTAGTTTGATATAAAAGTTACGTAGGCTGCAATTGGAGGGTTAAGAAAATACGATTTTTACATCTTAAAATTATATTAATAAAATTATTAATTAAAATACATTAATTTTATCTATAACTAAACTATGTCTAAGATTACTGCCTTCAATGTTGGAAGAACAGTAATCTGTTTAAACCTAAATTAATCTAACTTATATATAATTGTTATATAATATTGAACCTAAACCTAACTAAATCTAACTTAACCTACGACTTAATTACTCCACGATGGAATAATAAGTGTGGGAAAAGAAAAAATTCCTTTCCCACCGGCGCTGTTCACCCGATCTCTACCTTGTCAGCAGTTTGTGGCGCTCGGCCGCCTATCAGACGGACATATTATAATATAAAATAAGTTTTCCGCCTGTGACACCGAGCGCTATATAACATCTCCCTCCGCAGATCAGCAACTATTCTTGGAGAGAGAGAGTTGCTGAGAAATTTTCATGTGCTGGAACTGGTGTCTGCAAGGCCAATCTTGAATTGAAAATTGTATGTGTCTCTTAGATCCGGGGAAATAAGTAATTCTATTATGTTAATGGCATATCTTTTCATGTGATCATTTGAATTTTCAATAGTAAAACTTGGTGTCTTGACATTGCAGTTAACCGGTATGGTGATGAGAAAACTCTGTTGCACCCTTTTAGATATATCATGACCACAGAAAAATTTCACTTTTGTTGGATTTGGGAAGCTTAAGATGTAATGCTTCTCATCTATTTGTTCTATTGCTTCATCCTTGAATATCACAGGAGGTGGTTTACAATATTTGTCAATTTCGTGAATTTTGATCAAGTGAGTAATACAGTCTGGTTTGTCTTGAATTATGCAATTGATAGGTTTTTTACAGAGGTATTTTTAATTTTTTCTTTTCATATGATCTTCGGGCATTCAGCCTCTATGTACAAAGAATTCTTACCAGATATTGCTTAAAGGGATGATTTTGAATTTATTACGAGAAAATTATAGTGGTCAAAGGATTAAGGATAGGAGAACGGCGATATTACCTTTAAAATGAACATTACTTAATTTTTTTAGAGAACAATAACAAGCTGCACACGACATTAATTTCTAATACATCTCAAAAAAATATGCTTGCGCATATTTAGCGAGTGTTCCAGCTAAAATTAAGAATTTATACATTTCTTTATTGTTAAGCAAATATAAATGTAATTTTAGGTTTAATAAATGGAAGTACAATTTGAAAATGTGGCCTAGCTAATTTCAATGATATTTAACCTATAGCCATATTGCAATCGTTAACATACTTAGTTATATGTTCTTTCATTCTGTTACCGAATTTTAACCAAAGTAAAGTATAGTTGTAAGATTGGAATAGATGGGAAACGTGGAATAATTAATTTAAACTAACTTAATAATTACTACTAATTAAATTAAAATTGAAAGTACTGATTTAAAACTTCTAAAAGGATTTACTTAAAGATAAAAGGAAAGCAACTCCAGAAAAACTCTAAAGTACTTTAAAAAAAAAAAATCGTACCTCTTATGTATCTATGTCTTGATACGCCTCCCGCTGCACCACGATGTAGATCCGAGATAGCCGATGTCCTTGAGCAATTCAGTGACTTTTTTTTCGGCTATCCTACCGACTGCGCCAGTTACGTAGGCTGCAATTGGAGGGTTAAGAAAATACGATTTTTACATCTTAAAATTATATTAATAAAATTATTAATTAAAATACATTAATTTTATCTATAACTAAACTATGTCTAAGATTACTGCCTTCAATGTTGGAAGAACAGTAATCTGTTTAAACCTAAATTAATCTAACTTATATATAATTGTTATATAATATTGAACCTAAACCTAACTAAATCTAACTTAACCTACGACTTAATTACTCCACGATGGAATAATAAGTGTGGGAAAAGAAAAAATTCCTTTCCCACCGGCGCTGTTCACCCGATCTCTACCTTGTCAGCAGTTTGTGGCGCTCGGCCGCCTATCAGACGGACATATTATAATATAAAATAAGTTTTCCGCCTGTGACACCGAGCGCTATATAACATAAACATTGATATTTATTTGTGTTTTTTGTAAATATGTATATAGATATATTGTTTTCTGTTTAAAATAAACCAAAGCACGGCGATGAGTTCCGCCACTCGACTCGCACTGCCTCGAGAATTCGACGGAAAGTGGAGAACTTAATAGGACTAGGTTTCCAGGTTCCCTCTACCTACTTCTACTAGGTTCTCATTTCCTCGAACGGGAAACGAACTCACAATCGTTGCATTTACTGTAGCGTGCTTATGCATCATCGCCATGACAGCCTCATCTATATTTTCGTTAGTATATTATATTGTTAGCGAACTCTTGTAAAAGAGGGAAGTTGTAGGCGATAAAAAAATATTTACGATTTCTAATAATATTATAATTTTAAAGTAGTTAGTACGCAAAAGAAAAAAATAAATGTACTTTTAATCTCCCGAGTTAAACTGATTCGTTGTGGATGTGTGCATAAGGTTAGAAATCCACATACCGGTACTATCGTACGCTATTAGCACTATTAATATAGATATTAGGGAAAAAGGTCTATAGATATATTTCTGCTTTCACGCATAAAGCAAGGTAAGCAGAGGGAACCAGAATTTCTACTCGGTCAAATGAATTACTTTCCATTTCTTTCCTGGGAAAAACAAGACGAAGCGCGGCATTAAGCCGTCACGGCGCCATTTACATACTTGCGATGTCTCGAAAATCGAACGGAAAGTGGTAAACGGAGTGTCTTAACACCAGATGTCCTCTGTGTACCCTGCAATGCGGTAAATTAAGCGTGAAACTGCGTTTTCTTTAGTAATACGTACTCGCTATAAATAGCATATAGCAGAGTGAATTCAGCGGATGACACGCTTTACTCCAGTACAGCGTGTAGTGAGTGTATTTTCAAGCATAGTTCATGTATCGTAATGGATTGCATCGGCGTGCGTACAAGCTGCTCCTGTACATACAATATACATACATATATATATAGGTACCTATATACTACGAAGTTTGTATTGCTGAGAGATCGTAAATACTCTATTGCTTGCCATATTTTATATTTATGACGTTTTATTTAGCTTCACGCTGTACGCTCTGGCATCAAAGTACAAGCCCGGCGTTGAGTTCCGCCACTCAACACGCAATGTTTCGAAAAATTCAGCGGAAAGTGGGGAAAGCAGTGTTTTAACACTAGGTTCCCTCAGCTTATCCTACTGCTGTGTGGGGGATACAACGAGAAGCTGATCTGGTTTGATTTTTGAATGATCTCGAGTACTTAGGCCCGTATTTATAAACATCTCTTAACTCTGACATCGATCTTAAGAGCGATTTTAAGTTTATGAATCAATATTACATCTCAAGATCGCTCTCACGACTAATTTCAAAGTTGAAAGCGGTTTATAAATTAGAATGTTTCACCTAAGTCAAACTCAAGTCTTTACTATTTCCACGAGGCCAGACCTTCAAGTATAAGACAGTACTTATAAAATAAAATCTATATACAAACAGAAAAAAAGAAGGCTGAAAATAAATATAAAACCTACAAGATTCGAAATAAATGACAACTACTCAGATACTTTACTCACTCAAGTGAAAGTATTAAAAATAATATTGCTGCTAACGAGCTTCTAAAGTGGATGAGATGACCTGATTCTGTATCTCTGTACTGATTGTGTTATATCCTAGTTCCAGGGATTAACTTGCAACCGATATAAGTCTATTGGATGGTTTTCTTTTAATTGTAAGAATAAATATTTAATTGCATTTTGTTCAATGCACGTATCTATAAAAGATAATAAAATATTTTAGATTTTTTTATACTAAGCGCGACAGTTGTGGTTTCGATTCCCGCTCGAGGGAATAATTTATTTAGTATTTTTATATATGGTATGTATGTTATGTATGTATGGGTAATGAGGCGTTGAGAGCCGCCACTTAACACGCAATACCTCGAGATTATGGCGGAAAGTGGCGAACGGAAATGTCTTAATAAGAACGGACCGTTTTTTAACATTATGTTCCCCCAGGTTCCCAATTGTGTGCGAGACATGGCGTGAAGCAAAAAAAAATGATACTATAGTGGCGCAGTAATTGAAAACTGAACTTACGCGATGGTTAGTGATTCGATCCTCATACTATATGTAATTTTTTTATGGTTATACGATTTTTCTTGCAGTTAGGATGACGGAGTTTAGTGTTAAGCGTGTCTCCGTGTAATTTTTTCAGACATCCTGGTGAATGACGGAACTCAACGCCGCTCTTTGAAAGACTATTTAAGATCAAAAAAATAATTGGAAGCCATTGTGAATTGAATGTATCGTATATTTCTTTGTATTCAACTCTCAACAGTGGATCCACTGACCTAGACTTGGAAATTTTACGCTACCGCAAAGTCGGAAAACTTTTGTACTGAAATATCCAAGATTTTAAAATCGGCGCGATGATACTCGGAGCTTACGTAAAAACTCCGTGTTAGGGTTATCCATTTGACTTTTAGTTTTGTTTATATATATATTTTTAGCTTTTTTTTTATTTCACATTTTATTCGCAGACAAGCAAAATATAGTCCCAAGACATTCCATTCTACGCATTTTAACGCTGCGCTTTGTCTAATGTGAGCAGGGTTATGGAAGTATTATATTTCCTTGATTGAGAGAAGGACCTACGCAGTAAGACGTTGCGCTGTTCCACCGCGTTACTTTTGATATTTAATATTGCTGTTATATATTTTGTTTTGCTTTTTTATTTATTTTTTGACGCATTTATTTTTCTTAGTTGGCACATACAACGCCACTCCAAATTGTCATCCTCGTGAGTTAATTTGCAACAGGTAAAAAAGTATACATTTTGTAGGCTCCACATTTTCCCAATAAGCTTTTATTTGAATATATGTTAAAAGAAAAAATCTATAGCTGGTTCATGTCCAGACGACGGTAAATTGAAAAAAAAATATAAAGTTAAATAACCGAATTAGATATTCCATAAAGTTATATAATCGTAACACACAATCATCGCACAGAGTCAGGTCCTCGGTTTTATATTCATAAATGTATTATTCTTTTAAACTTTACGCTCTCCTTTTTCTTCTAGCGGGGTAGCCAGAGAGAGCAGAGCATCGAACGCTATTATCTTTGCATACCTGGTTTACCTCGCAGACTATCACTAACCTCTTCATACATGCTTTCCGGGAGGTCCTCATGGTTTTATATGACCTTTGTCTTTTATAAAATGTTAGCGTACTCGTGTAAAAGAGGGTAGATTTAGTGTAAAAGAGGGTAGATTTAGGTGGAAAATAACTATAAAAGCAGTGGAATTGTGTCAATCGGGGGCACTCGCTTGTAAGTGACGGCCCCTGTTGGAAGGAAACTAGTGTGAAGTATTGTTAGTAGGTGATACATATCACTTATTGCAATTACATAGTATCTCTTTCAAAATAGTTTAGAATCATATCGACGGTGTGAGTCTTTAACGTGTTTTCTTTAAAAACGTTACCCGCTTCCGATTTTTAACATCAGAAGTGGGATACGCATGAAGTTTTCATATCTTTATGCGTATCTTCGCCCCATTGGTATTTTGGATTGAAAGTTTGGTATTCTAAAAATTAAAAGCTATTTCTTATTATAAGATCTTTGCTGTTTGAAATTATTATCGAAAAATAGAAGGACTACTTTACTAATAATTTTATTGTTTTAGTGATTTTATTGTGGTGTCATAAAGACTCGAGAAATGGATCGAATCAAGGATGAATAATAAGCAAGTGTCAGGTTAGACCGAGCGAAAATACAGGTCTGTGCATAATGCTTTGAGAGTAAGTTAGCCACACTTTACAATTTTTATAATGTTGACATGTGGGCTCAAAGTTGATCTTGGTACTCTTAAGTGAGAAAAATACTCTTTAAGAGGGAGACGACTTTAACAACTTGGTACGCTTAAGTGAGTAAATGCTCTTTAAGTGCAAGTTGTGTTGAGCTATGAGTCTGGTTTCCTAAGTGTGGCATAGTCCCTTTAGGGTTTCCAAAGGTTTCCTAAGTGTGGCATAGTCCCTTTAGGGTTTCCTAAGTGCGGCATATTCCTTTTAAGTTGGGTCATGTTGTCGAGCTAAAGAATGATAAAATGAGCAAAATTCCATTATGGGACTGTTTTATGATACAGTATAATTTAGGCGCACGACTAACTGCTGTTTATTGTCACAGTGATTTATCCCGACTCGTGGGGTGCCCGGGGCGGGCACCATGCAGGATGGCCGTGTTAGCGTACTCGTGTAAAAGAGGGTAGATTTAGTGTAAAAGAGGGTAGATTTAGGTGGAAAATAACTATAAAAGCAGTGGAATTGTGTCAATCGGGGGCACTCGCTTGTAAGTGACGGCCCCTGTTGGAAGGAAACTAGTGTGAAGTATTGTTAGTAGGTGATACATATCACTTATTGCAATTACATAGTATCTCTTTCAAAATAGTTTAGAATCATATCGACGGTGTGAGTCTTTAACGTGTTTTCTTTAAAAACGTTACCCGCTTCCGATTTTTAACAAAAAGAAAATTCTTTCGTCACCCTTTCTTTCGACGTGACCAAACAGTTCTTTATTTTATTTTGGTTTACATTATTTTAAATTGATCGATGTCAACCCTAAGTTTGTACTGTAGCCATAGTACTAGTAAGTGAGTCGCGTCAGTAAATTTATAATTATAGCTCCCCTCATTTTCCTTTCAAGTGAGCGTTTTTCAGTGCGACATTTAGAATTTCTCTTATTTTTTTTTTTAACATTAATTGTAACAATTTGAAAAGTTTATAAGGCCAAGGTCTTTATATTTTTTAAAACTATTTAAGACATTTTCGTGGTGTATTAAGGCATAGTTTGAAAGTCTTTTTCTTGTCTTTTTTTATCTTATCCCATATGGATATGATTAAAAACGATTTGTCTTTACGTTTCTTCTGTATGTACACTGCAAGAGGAGAATATTGATATAGTACACGAAAAAGTAACTTCTATACTTTCCAATTTCAATTTGATTGTTTAATTATGGATAGTTGTCTCCAAGAAGTGAAACAAAGTGATATGAGAGTGAAACTTGAATGGGAATTGTCTGTTATACGCAGATGATGAGGTGCTCATTGCATCATCAGAATGCGAGTTATAGGCATTAGTCACCACTCTGAAAGGTTCTGGTATTTGAAAGAGATGAAGAAATGGCGAAATGCAAGATTAGTGTAAATGGCAAGATATTAGAACAAGTGAATGAAGTGGTATACTTGGGAAGTATGTGCAGTAGTGATGGAAGATACGAGATGGATGTGGAAAGGCGTATTGCTGCCGGTAACAGGGTTAACGGAGCCTTAGTTGCATTGATGAGACGGCGAACAGCGTGAAGCTAACTAGGTAAGTATAATTTCTATTTAATTTGTCCATATTTATCGACAAAGTATATATGTAAATAAAGATAATCTGAGTTTAAGTAACGGGATTTTTCCTTTTAAGAAAGATCTAATCTACACATAAAATTATTCTAATACTAGAGATCCGCTCGCGGCTTCGCCCGCAAAATCACGAGAGCATTCGTGTTTTTATATAATGTATGTACCAGAGACGCGGCTTCTCTCTTAAGCTTAAGCTTATTTTTAGGAAAAATATGTGTAGTTTTGGCTTGAAAACGTAACAAACAAACTTACTTTTACATTTATGTATAACATTATTATGATATACACATATATACACAATATCAAAGCTCAAAACTAAAAATATATACATATAATAATATTGTAACTGGTCGTTGTCTGTTCATGGAAGGTATATGGAAAATCTGTTGTTGGGGGCACTTATCACTGTAAATAATAGAACTTATCAGCTTCACGCTGTATGCCGCACGCAGCAGGGTAGGCAGAGGAAACTTAGTGTTAAGACGCTTGACACTTTCCGCGGAATGATAATAAGCCGTAATAGAACCCTCTGTTTGACGAACTGATCTGTTTACCTGTGCAATTGTGCACGCTTCTCAAAAACGGCTCTACTGATTTAAATTTAGTTTTAACTATCGTACTTTGGAAAGTTTCCTTTAACATTTTTTGTGTTTATTTTTTTTTGAATCAGTACATATAAGTATAATATAAGTTATATTCAAAATTAAAGTTTAGATCCACAAAATTGCTACAGTTTTTTTTTGTAATTAGAATTTGAAATTAATTCAGATTAGTAAATAAACAATCGAGGAGTTCAAGCGGGCGAAGCCGCAATCAGGTCGCTGCTCGCTAGTCTACTATTTTATGCGAGTATATGTACGGCAGCCCAAGCCTAATATCACGGTCACCGCCCCCAGTCGGTGTATTAAATCACGGCAAGCGAAACGTTTTACCTAATTGCTGTAACTAGACACCAGGGACCTCTCGTGTGTTTACTTTGAACTAAAATGTATGTATAGAATGTGGTATTTTGGTGGAAAGAGTTGTGGTTGTGGTATGTATACAAGTATAGATAAGTAATATTGGTCGGTCGTGGTGCATTGCTCCAGTCTTGGTTTATAACCTAAGGTTGTGGGTTCGATTCCCAGTCGCTGGAAAGAATTGTTTTCTTTTTTTGCCTAAGACAAATGGTGATATTTATTACCGTCATTCAATACGCATTGTTTCGAAAATTGGACGGGAGAATTGGAACGCCCTAGCATTCCTCTGTCTTCCTTGCTACGCAACGTACGGAATACAGCGTGAAGTTAAAATTGTGTTTTTAGGCTTCCGTACCTCAAAATATAAAAACGAAACCCTTATAGGGTCATTATATGTCTTGTCCGTATATGAAGAAATCTCCAGGAACGTTAAAGCATGAGGACCCTCCGGAATGAGGAATGAGGAATTTGGAATGTATGAAGAGGTTGATGACAGTGGACGAGTTGAAAGAGGTATGTAGAGAATGTGGCGTTTAGCGCTCCCTTCTCTCTATCTCGCTAGGGATAAAGCGTGAACTGAAACTGCACTTTGATTTTTGTATGAAATTTGCCGCAATTAAAACCTATTGGGTACTTCCCGTGGAGTTGTAGTTATAAAATTACTAAAAAAAAGTAGGAACTTACAATAAAAATAAATAAATCCGAAAAGTGATTTTTTAAAATTATTTAATAGAAAAAAGTCAATACAAACTTACATTTTTGTAGTTCATTTCGTACAAAACTGAGTGCATATGGCCGCAAAACTTAAGTTTGTCAACTTTTATAAGTCATTGTGACAATATTGTCATTTTATACTAATTGGTGGGGGGTTGGTGGGGGGTGTAGCGGCGGTGGCTCACTCAGGCTAAGTGGAGCCATTTGAATAATTAATATGGTTGCACACATTAAATATCTATTAAGAAAACGCTCACAGTATTTGTTCAGCCATCAGTCAACGTCTTTTGTAGCGAAAACCATTGAAAAGTTGTAAATAAGTTTTTTTTCTCGATTTTATGGTTGTTAAGTTGGTTGCACTGAACATTTCGGTCGTGGTGTATGGACACTAGGTTGCGAATGTAAACGTGGCAGGTTGTGGCTTCGATTTCTATTTGAAGAAATTAAATTATTATTTTCAAATTTTTCGCTCTGGCAACGAGGCAAATCGTGGCGTTGAGTACCACCACTGAACACGCAAGATCTCCAGAATTCAATGGAAAATTAAGACAGGCAGTCTTAACTGTAGGTTCCCTTTAAATCTGTATATTAATTAACTTAAATCTGTGTATTTTATTATCATGTAGTAAAACAGTGAAGAAGCAGGAATATGCAATTTAGTAAGAAAAGTCCCAAGCCTTCTCGATTTTACTTTACAAACTTATAATTTTTTTTAGACAGATCTATCGATATAATTCATTCTTATGTTTGATATACACAATATTGGTAAGGGTGGTTACTAAAGAAAAAAGTTAAAATTACCTGGAAATACTTTTTTTAGTCTCACGCTGTATCCCGCGTACAGCAGGGTAGTCAGAGGGAAACTGGGAACCTAGTGTTAAGACACTTCCGTTCCCCCCCCCCAGGAACACAACACCTCTTTTTGCCACGTCACCGAGCGAACAGAGCACACAGAGCGAAGAAATGAAAATATTAAATATTTTTCGAGTGGAAATCGAACCCACATCCTGTCGTATTTACAGTCACACGCCACTGCGCCACAGCTGGCCTCTAGCTCTTATATTAAGCGTTCAGTAGGCCTACATACATATATCTCTGTATAATGGCATTTCTATCTACAACAAAACTCTATTATTCCTGTACTGTAATTCCGCCCCGCTCCAGAGCAGCCCTACATCGGCTTGGCACGGTGAATACGTGTAAGATTGACAGCCGGATAACCGTGCACCACGTGGGTTGACGAGATTCAGGGAACACAAGGGTAAACATTGTTAACGTTTGTGTATGGGGTAGTGAAGTTGTTGTAGCTTAGGCCTATATTAATATTATAATAGTTTTGGGGCCAGTCGTGGCTCAGGGCTCAAGTGCACGATTGTAAACGTGACAGGTTGTGGGTTCGATTCCAATTTGGAGGAGTGAAATTTGTAAGGTTTTGTCGTTCTGGTAGCGCGGTGTTGTGTTCTGTAACTCAACACGCAATATCACGCAATATTCGGTGGAAAGTGGGGAACGGAAGGGTCTTTATGGGAACGGAGTAACTAGTGTTCTTAGATTCCCTCTGCCTATCATACTAGGTACATATGTGTGGAATTCAGCTTGAAGCTTAAAAAAACAGTATTTAAGATTATTATTTATGCAGGTATTTTATCTTTGAATTATTCATGAATATTTTGTTACAAGACTGCAACAGCCATCATTTCAGGCGCCAAGTTGAAATTTGGCAGCCACAGCGAACGTTTCGCTTGCAAGACATATTTTCAAATTTCATACATTCCTCTTCATGAAAATGAAATTAAGCTATGATAGTCCTGAATATCTTTGTATTAATTTCCATACAATTAAAAAAAAAAAAAAAAATTTGCTTCACGCTGTATCCCGCACACAGCGGGGTAGGCAGAGGGAACCTAGTGTTAAGACACTCCGTTCCCCACTTTCTGCCGAATTCTGGAGGCATTGCGTGTTGAGTGGCAGAACTCAACGCCGCGCTTAACCTCGACACCAGAGCAAAGAAATGGAAATATAAATTTAAGTAAATATTTCATCTCCTCGGGTGGGAATCGAACCCAGAACCAGTCGGTTTTGCAGTCACACCTCGTGCCGCTGCGCCACGACCGGCCTCAACATACAATTTAGAATTTTATTAAATTTTTCATGCTATAGCAACATTTTTTTAGCCTCACGCTGTATTTCGTACATATATATGTATATATATTTTTAAATTGATATAGGTTTGCATTAGCATCATCATCATCATCGCATCAAGCCTGATGATCTTTGATGCGGCTTAAGGTTGTGCAGGCTTGCCTTGTAAGAACCTATTCACTTTACTTTTCTCCACTCTGCTTTTCTACACAGCAGGGTAGGCAGAGGGAGGGGGTATATGATATTAGTGTTAAGATACTCCGTTCACATTTAGACACTTCTATTCCCCACTTTCGACCGAATTTTGGAGGCATTGCATGCAGAGTGACAGAGCTCAATTCCGCGCTTTGGTTTGTTATCCTTCCACAACTTGTTGGGTTTACAATCACACGCTGTGCCACTGCGCCATGAGTGGCCTCGTATGCAGTTTCATTTCATATTTATTGATGAAATGTTCAAAGTGAACCCAAACAATAAAAGTAACGCACCACAATCAACACAGCGACCACAAAACCCGAATATGGTCACAAAGGAGCGCAGAACGTTAAAATATAAATGGTCACGTCTCATTAAATAAAAGCAAAGAAACCAAGACTTTAACAACCAGTCAAGAACTAAAACGACACGGCTGACAAAAATCTGTGGCGCCCTAATAACTCAATAACAAAAAAAACCCAAATGTTAAAGCACTTTTCCGTATTTGTGTTTATGAGTATGTAGAGTTTATTTATATTGAAACGAACACGCCTTTGAGAAATGAAGCACGTTACTTAGAAAAATATCAGCAAAAAACTGTGAGGATCTACAGCCAAGTGGGAGTGAGTTCTATAAAGACGAATTTCTGTGATAATTCTATCAATATTATTTTAACTTACATTATTTATTGGGAAACCTCAACCCTCGCGTAGCGTACAATCAATTGTGTTATTTCCTTTGAACTTGTCGTCTGTGTTTGAGACACAGAGGTTTTAGTACATTAAGTATTCAGAAAATTTAAGATAATATATTAGTGTTTTTATATTATCTTCTTAGAATTGCTGGAATTGAAGTGGTGGAGAGTATCTGGTAGTTCCTTTAAGCTGTATCTCGCAATATAGAAGGTAAAGGGAACCTAGTGTTAAACGCCTCTTTCCACAATCACCTCATTCCCATTCCTAGACGAGAATCGAACCCACTATTTAGACACTATTGACTGGGTGGTAGAACTCGAGGTTGCTCTTTATCTGACCTAGACTTAGGAGATGAAATTATCTTATTCTTCAGCAAAATATGAACTCTATAGCCCTGGAAGGCAAAAAAAGCCTAGTGTTGAGACACTTTGTTCTTCACTTTTCGAAGAATTTGAGACATTGCATGTTGAGTGGCGGAATATAACGCTGCGTCGACGAATTTTTTATTTTAATAAAAATAGCTCTATGGGATTTTAAGCGACAATTGTCACGTTTCTCAGGAGTATGGCTAATGTATTTTTAAGCGTATGAGAATACGGTCTTTTATACAATGTAAATCTTATGCATTTAAAAATTAGTTGCTTTATCGGTGAAGTGGTGACAAAGTGCAGTGTTGAGTTCCGTAAACATGGTACATGTATACTCTACGTTGATGAAAATTGATAAGAAAGTACTATTGGTTAAATGAGGAATACCTTCCACAATAGTACTTTCTTTTCACATATAATAGGTATATTATAATATTTCTTTTTCATTTAAAGGATTATCCCACAGTAAAATATTTCAGAAAACATATAAAAATTAGAACGTAATGAACTAGAAGTCGCGCTTCTTGGATGCCGTCCTTTTCAAAGCAGGCCTGGCAGAGGGAATCTGGGAATCTAGTGCTAATCCGCCTCGTTACTATTCCCCGAAATAGTTCCGTTCCCGACTTTCCGCCGATTTCTCGAGGATTTGAGTGTTGAATTTGATATCGTCCGTATTTCAAAATTATTTTAGTGTTTAATCTTTCCGACTAAAGGACTAAGAAATCTGTAGGCACTAGTACTACCAGGCATCAATAGTGATAGTAATAGTGATATTTAGTTTTGCAGACTTTCGCTCAATTTTTAGACGCTATATGTATTGATGAGATAATTACTACTGATAAACAATTGTGAATCTCCTTTATAATTGTCTCAAAAAAAGTGTCTTAATGGGAACGGAGTGTCTTAACTCTAGGTTCCCATATGTAATGCTAAAACAATTACATGTAACATCTTACTTTAAATATAATTCTTTGACTTTGACTTTCAGTAGCGGAACGTAGAACCGCGCTTTCCCTTATGAGAGCGGGAAAACAGAAAAAAAAAATATTAGAAATATTATTCAGAGCGGATATCGAACCTACAACCACACCGCATACAGTAACACCGCCCCACTGAGCCACGATGCTCCCTAAAATAGTTCAGATAATAGGTATCGCTATTTCTAATCTCGCATTCAATCATCTCGGTTCATTCAATATAGAGTAGACCTACTTCACTTGTCTGTCGGTGAATGAGGGATTGGCAGCTGTACTATAGACTGTAGGTCGGCTGTAGGGCTGTAGGGCTGTAGGGGTAGGTCGGCTGTAGGGCTGTAGGGCTGTAGGGTGGTGTGTAGGGAGTGACAAGGGTGGATTATAAATATCATAACGTTTTCTTATTCATATTGTAGTACTGTTATATTGAAGTTTTGATCGATTAATATTTGGCATTCTTTTGTGGAATATAGTGAAGTGGATTCCGTTAAGAGTCACTCTTCTTTTTCTATTTAATTTAAATTTTCTTTTGCTTCACGCTGTGTCCTGAATATAGTAGGGTAGATGAATAGAACCTAGTATTACAGACAGACAGACGGTTTCGTGCACGCCACCGAATTTCCGAAACATTTGACGTTGAGTCGCGGAATCTAACGCCGCTCTTTATGTACGAGTATAAACTCTTCAGCTTTACATTATTATTGTTAGATATCTGATCTCGCTACAAAAGGTATAATTATAACTGTGTATTTTAGTAAATATTATTATTAATTGACCGCAGTGTCTTAGTACTAGGTTTCCAGGTTCGCTCTACCTACTCTACTATGTACAGGTACATGATACACCGTGAAGCTAAAATATATATACATTTATATTATAAATCTTCTACAGTTAAAAGCCACCGTTCCTCACATGTCACGAGCAAGTGGCGCGTCCCGGACGTTTAGCAATTACGGAAACACGATCCCTGGCTGTGAAGTGTTGTACCCACTCTAATGTTTTTTTGGGAGTATTGACCGGGATATACTTTTATATATTATATATAGGTATATTATGTATTTTATATATAGGTAGCTTCAATTTGTACTGTTTAATTGGAGGTTTCTGATATTTTTTAACTTTAATGGAATATATATTTTGAAGTTTTTAGTCCCTGATGAAAACAGGGAACTCAACGCCGCACTTTGCCTCGACACCAGAGCAAAGAAATGAAAATATAAATGTAAATAAATGTTCATTTCCACGAGTGGAGATCGAACCCACAAACAGTCGACTTTACAGTCACTCTTTGTGCCCCTGCGCCAAGACTGGCCTCGCGCCACTCAATACGTAATGCCTCCAGAACTCGGCGAAAAGTAGGTAACGGAGTGTCTTTACACTAGGTTCCCTCTGCCTATCCTGCGGTGTCCGGGATACAACTTGAAGGTGATTTATTTTAATTTTAATTTAATGAAAACAGGGGCGAGGAGTTTTATAAGTTTGATGTATCTGTATGTATATGTGTATACGTATGTTTGTCTGGGCCATCGTAAGTCCCAAAATGGAGAACTGACTTTGATTTATTTTTTTATTTGAAAGGTAATTTTTATAGGATAATTTTAGGAATAATTAAAAATTTTGAGTATAGAAACTGTATTAAGTTACTATATTAGTATGTAGGCACAACGTGATGGCCGTGAGTCCGATCCCCACGCGGAAGAATAAATTATTGACATTGTATATTTCACGCTGTATCCCGCTCATAACAGGATCCACACAGGAAACCTGGGAACCAAGTGTAAAAACCCCCTATTCTTCACGTTTTGCCTCTTTACCAGAGAGAAGAAATGAAAATATACAATATGGGGGGTATATTGTATATTTTCATATTCATTCCCCCAAGTGGAATCAAACCCAGAACCGTCGCACCCCTACGCTACGACAACCCCAACGTTCAACGGTCATGTTCCAAGATCCTTTCCCCCCGAGTGGGAATCGAGCCCACATCCCACATTTACAGTATACGCTACGAAACCGCTACGAATTTTCCTCTCAACATCTAATATAGAATACAAAAATAATAATAACATATTTATAAATTGTTATATCATGCAAAACAATAATAGAATCTATTACAGCATGTTATATGAGTAAGTTCCTTCGAGTCACGGCGCGGGTATAATTGGATACGGCCCGCTCGATTAAATACGCCAGATGCAGATATTGTATGTCTGTGGAAACAAAGTAGGGGAGATTCGGGTAAATTGTGCCCACTCTCTTATTATCTAATAATAATTTATTAGAATTATTAATTTTTAGATAGGTATGATTTGCCAGATTTAGTATGAAATTGAAAAGAAAAAATTTTTTTGTTAACTTCACGCTGTATTTGAGAAATTTTATTCCTTATATCCTGCACACGGCACGGTAGGCAGAGGTAACTAAGTGTTAACATACTTTCTTTTCTATTTTTCTGTCGAATTCTGGAGGAATTGCGTGTTGAGTGGTAAACTTAATGCCGGATTTGCTTTGCTATAAATATATATAAGGCGTTGTAACAGTTGTGAATTTGGATTCTCACTCAAGCGATTTAATAATCTTAATTTCTTCGATTTTTTCAAAAGACAAAGCGCGTCGCGTTCCGCCACTTAACACGCATTGTCTGAAAAAAATGCCAGAAATTGGAGAACGGAGTATTTTGACACTAGGTTCCTTCTACCCACCATTTTACATGCGGGACACAGCGTGAAGCTAAAGAAAATAAAATTAATAAGAGATTTGTATCCAAAACCATCACACATTTACCTACCATTTTCGCTTTTAAAGTGTGTTTCATATCGGTCTTAATTCACTACGTACGGATCAACGACCGTTGGATTATTATTATCATTTTGCATTGGCTTCAAACCAAGATATTTTGCCATCATTTAATTTAGTATGTTAGCTCTGTATACATAGAAATAGTCAACTTTATGTAAGACATTGGAATGAGTATTTAATTTATTGATTTTGTATTACTTTTTAAGTGTTTACTTTGTAGTTTATGTTTGTTTGTGTGTCGTTTGAGCGTTATCAGTGATTCTACAGTACAGGCAACGATTTTGGGTTCTGTCAGTGACATAATTATTATTATTTTTAATTTTCTACCACTTTGGACCCACTGTGGGTCATATTGGACCAGAGGTCAAGTTACGTTAGTTCAGTCTGCAAAAATCGAGGAGAGTATATCAGGGAAGTAAGAAATAGTTGGTGGTAGTTTGATATTATAATAATGTCAATTGATTGATGGACGTCACCTCAGTCTACCCGTGACCACGGACTGCAGCAAAGTTTTCGATTTGTCAGGTTTTTAGAAATGCTTTATTTACTAATTAATTTTACACGATTAACCAGGTTTTAGAGTTTAGTTAACATACAAAAAAAACCCACGAATATCAAAAATTTTATTATATTTTATTTTTACGTGCAAACGTTACGAAACAGCATCAGCCATTTTCAGAACAAGTTTATCCCTTTTAAAAATAGAAGCAATTTGAAAAACTAAAGACAGCAAAAGTCCACTAGTCCAGTCGTATATTTTTACCGCTACGGACTTTTACTTAGATATTTTTAAGATATACATTTCTGTAATTAATCGTTTTGGCCTAGCTTGTAAGTTTCATTGAGCGTTTACAATGTAAGCTCGCTTAATATATTTTTTTACTATAATAACAAAATTTTGATGTTCTTGAGTTTTGCCTATTATTTATTGAGGCATAGGTATAAATGCACAACGTGCGTATGTGTGTGTGTGTTATGTTCTGAAATGAAATATTTTTATTCGCTGGTGTTGAGGCTAAGCGCGGCGTTGAGTTCCACCACTTAACTCGCAATACCTTCAAAATTCGGCGGAAAATGGGCAACGGAGTGTCATAACACTAGTTTCCCTCTGCCTACCCTATTGTGTGCGTCATACTGTGTGAAGCTGAAAAAACATGTAAATTTTCATATATTTTTTTCTTTACAAAATGTTAACGAAAAATCCTACAATCGTATAGAATTTTTCCGACAGGTAGGATGTGAATGTATGGCTCAGCTGGCTTGTTAGGCTATCCAATAGAGCTTTAATTTAAATTCTTATATTAAATTTTGTAGGACATTTATCCAAGCTTACACCATCGTGGCGCATTGGGCCTGTATCTGTATATTATACGAAAGTTGTATTTCACTAGGGGGAGTAATATATTATCTAAAGAAATTTCGATACGTTGCCATAGCAACGTGTATTAAAAGTTGCAGTCGCAGTTTATTGAAAACTTTAAATTCACAAGCTTGTTTTCAAATAAAAAAACCGGACAAGCCCGAGTCGGGCTCGCCTACCGAGGGCTCCGTACAAAAATTGGAGGTCTCGAGCTTTTTCTGAAATTCAGGCTTTGCTTAGAAAAAGCCTCATTTGAGCTAGCTGCGTTAATACCAAATTTTACACCCCTTAGCCGTTAGGCTATATTTTTTTAGGACTTAACCACAAATGTATGGTTTTCAATTTTTTTGTTAGTACTACCTGTAGATGCTAGCTGCGAAATTTCATAATTCTAGATCAATCGAAAGTAATTTTGATTTTCTTTATAGTGTCGAAATACGTTTTTTAGGAAGTCATGTGGCTATAGATCTAGGTATATAGTTTGAATTTCAACTCCATATCTCCAAGCGTTCCTGAGATAAAGGCTCTTGATAGACATACAGATAGACAGACGGACGGGCAACAAAGTGATTTTATAAGGGTTCCTTTTTTCCTTATAAGGTACGGAACCGTAAAAAACAGAACAATATTTGTTTAATTAATTATAAATTTTGCATTTGGCAAACAAAGCGCGATATTGAATTTCACGGAAGGAGTTGACTACTACTACCCTTCGTCTATTCTGTTATGCGGGAAAAACGTGAAACTGTTAATTCTAGAAATACGTAGGAACTAATTTTAGATATTCATTTTCGTACCTAAAAAGGAAAAATGGGACCCTTATAGGATCATGGTGGTGACATAGACTTGACCTTTTTTTCTTTGATAAGAAACTAAAACATTTTTTTTCTTTTTATTATATAGGTAATAAATTATTTATAAAAAGGTCATTTCATTACAAAGAAATGGTTCCAGTTAGTCATTCTCATATACATCATGTCAAAATAATTATAGACGGGATGGGATGATTCGTTAAAAAGGCAACCGACGATTTTACTTTTGTATTATTATAATAAAATAGAAATAACATTTTTCTCCAGGAAAGACCTCGGGGTCGTTATTTAAAATATAACTCAGTTTATAAAAGCTAATAGGATTACAACATCAAAGTAAATCTTTAATTGGTATATACGTATATATATTTTTTTTTGTGCTTAAGTTATTTCTAAATAAATGTTAGAGAGCAGCCATATTTCTTTTCTGTACATGACAAGTAACCAATTAACCTTTCTGCGGAATTATGAATTTCAATTTTTGCTTATTTACATCATATCCCGTTTCGTTTCGAATTTTACACAGAATTTATATGTAAAATTATGAATGAAACGGGATATGGATGTAAGAAACGGATTCAAATACATTAGCAGCTTCACCATACCTCCGCATAGGCAGAGAAACCCTAATATTATCAGTTTTCGTCCAAGTTTCGAGACATTGCGTCTGAACGTTGTGTTTTGTCTAGCAAAGTGGGAAATTTAAATAAATAAAATGTTTGTATAACTACCCTCGAATGGGGACAGACCCGTTTACAGTTAGTTAATTTTAGAGAAAATTGACATTTTATATCTATAAGCACAACACGAAAATCAAAAATGCCACAATCTACTATTATCCTTTTCAAGTTTGAAATTACAAAAATATAAAATACTTTTACTGTACTGTGAACGTGACAGGTTATGGGTTCGATTTCTATGTATATGGAATATACATATATATTCGAGGAAATGGAATATTTAATATTTTCATTTCCTGGCTCTGGTACGACTGAGGAACGAGGCAAAGCGCTGCGTTTAGTTTCACCACTTAACACGCAATGCCTCCAGGTTCCCTGTGCCTACCTTGTTATGTGAGGGACGTGACGTTGCCGTGAAGCTAAAAAAATTATAATTATAAATATTCACCACTAATATTGGGTAATAATAAGCTATAATTTTTCAATTTCGATTTAAATTTTCAATTTTCATTTCGTTACAGCTTTAAAGGAACGAAAATTTATCACTATACATTTCTCTCTCTTATCAAATTTTGAGAGAGGCGCTCGAAAATTTGCAATTAAACTTAGTGAAAACACTTAATTTCCTTCACGTCGAATCCATTGAAATATTTTGAAGTCGAGTAATAGAGTTGTAAAGTATATCTTCAAAACTTTCACAATGATCCCGTCGTCATTTTTATCTATGTATTTAAAGTGTTTTAATTTTTTTAGCTTCACACTGTAGTTCCTAGCTGAGTAGGCAGAGGGAACCTTGGAACCTAGTGTTAAAATATTTCTGTAAACCACTTTTGACCAAATTTTGGAGGTATTGCGTGTTGAAGTGGTTGGTAGAACTAAACTCACTCGTTACTAGAACGAGGAAATGAAAATATTTCCTTTCCTCGATTTGAAATCGAACCCACAACTTGTTGCCTTTGCGATCGCACGATAGCCTCAAATATATAATTAATTAACAAATATATGTATGTATAACATAGAAGTATACTTTTAATAATCAGCTTCACGCTCTATCCGGAACACAGCAGGGTAGGCTGAACTCGGAAGGTACTGCGTGATGAGTGGCGGAACTCAACGCTGCGTTTTGCCTTGATATTAGAGCGAAGAATGGGAAATATACATTTAAATAAATACTTCATTTCCTCGAATAAGAATCGAACCCACAATCCGTCGCTTTAACGGTCGAACGTTTGTGCCCCTGCGCCACGACTGACCTAATTTTATTAGATTTTAGAAATTTAGGCATAATGAACTTTTCATAGTTAACTGAACTTATTATCGCATATAATGACCTATTGTTGTTAGTCATCGCGTGTCAATACCTGTGCACATTATATTGTATTTTATACCAATATTGCTTAATCTAGATTGATTTTGGAACAATATTAATTTTTTTTAGTTTTACGCGGTATCTTGCACGCAGCAGTTTAAGCAGAGGGAACCTGGGAACCTAGTGTTTTCAATTACTAACACTTTCATATCACTGTAACACTTTTGTTACCATCTAGACATTTCTACTCTCCACTTTCCGCCGAAATCTCGAGAAATCGGGTGTGGCGGAACTCAACGTCGCGCTTTAAATTGCGAGGAAATGGAAATATTAAATAATACATTCAACCGAGTGGGAATCAAACTAACGCTCTTGGTGCCCCTGAGCCACTACGGCCTCCGACAGTATGGATAATTTTGTAAAGATCAATAGACGAGTAATGAAAGTTTTTAAATAAAAATATAGTTTTTAGTGTAAAATTTTTTTATAAAAATGTTTAATTAATTTATTTGTTAGTGTGAGGGACGAAATTTGGAAGATTAAATTATTTTTGTATCTAAATTATTTTTTTATTCTGTAAAGTGAAGCTTGCGAACAGCTTCACGGTATTTCCCTCTTATAGTAGAGTAGGTAGGAGGAACCTAGTGTATATCGATCCCCACTTCCGTCCAAGTTTTGAGACATTACGTGTTGAGTGGCGGAATTCAACACTGCGCTATGTATTGTTACCAGCGCGAATGGAGCCCAAGATCGTCGCGTTTACTGTCACACGCTGTGCCACAGTGCCATATCGGCTCCTGTTTTCTATTTTTTTTGCATTAAATGGACTAAATAACTGCCAATATTAAAATGAAAAAGCCCCCCAAAGAGAATTTTAATCTACAACTGTCACGTTCAGTGCAACATGCACTGGACGTGACAGTATGACATGCACTAGTCTACGTGGAAATTTAATGTTAGATTATACACCAAACGGCGCAGTCGGACAGCATCTGGAGACAAACGTGACGGTTATGGGTTCGGTTTCCAATCGGAGGAGTAAAATATGAATGAGTATGTAACGTTTAGTACACGTAACAACAACATGTAACTCTTAGTAAGTAAATTACTAAACATTACATAGAATATAAAGTAAAATGAAGCAAAATTTGCGCAGTGAGACAGCGTCTCACTGTCAGCGTGATAGATGTGTGTTTCATTCCCATTCAGGGGAATATGACTCAAAATTCTCTTTTCAAGCAGCGCCCTAGGTGGGACTTAATTTCTCTTTGCCAACTCTGAAATGTGATTTTTTTCCCAGAAGCTTAACGGAAAGCTTTTTTGCTATAATTCAATTATTAGAAATAACATTAATTCATAAAACATAAGAAAAAACAAAAATTACAAAAAAAAATAGAACATATTCTACGAGATCATAACTAAGAAACCAAATAAAGTTATCAGCGATGAAACTTAGCAAATACTCTTGAAATTATCCAAGTTACATGAAATCCAACCGCTGGGGCGTACATCGAGTGAAATGTCAACAAGTTTATCGAAACTTCAGTAATTTCTCACTATCTGATATAAATATCTTAATTTCGATAGATATAGTAGTATTTTACGAAGATCTGTACGGTAAATTATATGTATGTATCAGGATTAAAACCCTGTTTCTCCTGACAACGAATCTCATGATGCATACTAGTATGCATAGTTTCGTGCGTGTGCATGCTTTTGTTTAATTTTGAGTTTGTATGAATATAGCAGAGAAGGCAGCGGGAAACACTAATAATACACTAGGGTTGAGACACTCCGTTCCTCACTTACCGCCCAAGTTTCGGGATATATTGCGTTAGATTTGGAACTCAACGCCGCGCTTTGTCTTGTTACTAGAGCGAGAAAATGAAAAATACCCGCGACCCTGATTTTTCTTTGCTTCCGAAATGATTTATGACTTAATTAGATAAAATTCACCACCGTGCAACTGTAAAAAATTGCGAAAAATACGAAAAATTCGATTACCGCTCGAGGATATCAAATATTTAATATTTTCACACATTCCCGTAATAAAGCATAGCGCAGAGTTGGATTCTACAATTCAACACAGTCTTGGCAATTCGACGGAAAATGGGCAACGGAAGAATCTCAATGGGACGGTGTCTTAACATTAGGTTCCCAGGGCACCCTCTGCTTACCCTGCTACATATGTGAGGAATATTCTTTCAAAATACATCAAGGATAATCTTTCAAGTAGAATTTGAATCTATGTATACTTACATTCACTGAGCGCAGCGTTTATTACATGCCCCTCTTTAATACTACCTAAACAACTATTATATAAATAATATACGACTATCATAAAACCTATTTTGATAAAAGGTTTATTATACTATATTTCATTAAACGCCCTTATACAGGCTGCTTAATTATGAGAAGGCATAATACGAAAAAATACAAGCTTTGTGTTCCGCACATATTTTTTTAAGTTCAGAAAATCAGAATTTT
This sequence comes from Heliconius himera, assembly GCA_021202915.1. Taxonomy (NCBI): domain Eukaryota; kingdom Metazoa; phylum Arthropoda; class Insecta; order Lepidoptera; family Nymphalidae; genus Heliconius; species Heliconius himera. The sequence continues at coordinate 309,752 of JAJHJA010000679.1, read as the reverse complement.
GTAGTTTGTTAAAGTTACCCATTTGATAAGGGTAACTTAACAGATTACAAAATTCTGATTTTCTTTTATTCTGATATATTTTAAAAGGTTTATATGGGTATAAAGTATTATGAGAGCACTAATAAAACACAAACACTTGTAATGTGCTTTAAATTTTAAGAGATAATGTAAAATATCGCTCGTATCCGTCAAAGTTACCCAGATTGACTGTAAGTAATTTAATTTCAATTTTATAAAAATCCACATCTCTTTCCAGGTAGATAAAAAAAAGAAAAAAGTAATTCTATCGTGACTTCGTGTGGTAAAATTTATTACTGTATTGGAAAAATTAACGACAGTAATATTATTTATTTGAAACCTTTCGCTTTGAAATCGCTTTTTCTGCTCAAGAACACTCTTCGATTCAATGACTTGCGTCCCCTTTTAAATCAAAACCTTTATTCTTACCCCCATATGTGCTGCTTATTAATGTTGCCACTCTTTATTTATTTAAATAACAAAAGTATTTTTTTTTCTTAAAATAATCCTAAAAATAAATTGAAATAGAAGAAAAAAACCGGACAAGTGCAAGTCAGGCTCGCACATCGAAGGTTCCGTACAAAAATTGGAGGCCTCGAGCTTTTTCTGAAATTCAGGCTCGGTTCAGCCACAGCCCTTTCATCTGACACCTTACTTGGACTAGCGGCTTTAATACTAAATTTTTGCCTCCCTTTTAAGGCTACTATTTTTAGAATTTAACCACAAATGTATAGTACCTGCACATGTTAGCTGCTAAATTTCATAATTCTAGGTTAACCGGAAGTACCTTAATAATTTTAATTCCCTTTTTTACAGATTTTTTTCTAAAATAGTACTACCTGTAATTGCTAGCTACCAAATTTCATAATTCTAGGTTCACCGGAGGTACCCTATTGGTTTTGATTCCTTTTATAGTTTCGAAATATGCGTTTTTGCTATACGAGTATGTATAAACGGCCATATCTTTTTTTTAAGTAAATATATAAATTCGTTATTTTTAAGGAAATCATAGAGCCGTAGATCTAGGAATATGATTTGAATTTCAACTCGATATTTCCAAGCAAGGCAAAGACAGACAGACAGACAGATATATGTCTGTTTATCTGTATCTGTCGGACGGACAACAAATCGATCTTATAAGGGTTCCTTTTTTCCTTAAAAGGTACGGGACCCAAAAAGTGATAAAATTATTTAATATTATCTTAACGTGTTTATATTTTTAATAACATTTACAAAAGGCACATCACAGTTTCAAAATAGCATTTCACAAAATTTATACCCAATCAGCTTCACGCTGTATCCCGCAGACAGCAGGGTAGGCAGAGGGAACTTAGTGTTAAGACACTCCGTTCCCCACTTTCTGCCGAATTCTGAGGCATTGCGTGTTGAGTGGCAGAACTCTCCGCCGCGCTCAACCTCGACACCAGAGCGAAGAACTGGAAATATAAATTTAAGTAAATATTTCATCTCCTCGAGTGGGAATCGAACCCATAACCAGTCGGTTTTGCAGTCACACCTCGTGCCGCTGCGCCACAACTGGCCTCAAATTTATACCCGTTTTTTTCATTATTTGCTGATCTCTAAACCAGGCTTTTCAGTTCTCTTTCTAAGCGTCTAATGGCTGGCTGTATTCGGGTCATAGATGTTAAGTTATTATTTACGTTCTCATTACGCTGTATCGCCTAGTACAAATGTAGGTTAGTTCCTCACCGGAAAATAGCAAAAAAAAATATGATACGTAGTGAAAAGGAATGAACTAAAAGTATATACAAAATTTCGGGAAAATTAAAGTCATCGAGGTGTAGTGCGAAATGCTTCTTTTTACACCATGACAGTAAATTTTATTTCTGTTAAGTTAAATGTAATCTTTAGACAAAGGGAACATGGGAACTTCGTGCTAAGATACTCCGTTCTTATTAACACAATTCCGTTCTTTATTTTCTGTCAATTTTTTGAAGGAACTTAACACTGGGTTCTTAGGTTCCTTTCGCCTACTGCTACGTATGGGTACGCTGTAAAGCATGCTGCTAAATAACAAAAAAAAACATTTGTCGGAGTAGAGATATCGAACGACTATACACCACAACGTGCATAGTTGGCCATACGGAATTATATATTTTAAACAAGCTGTACAACTTGGAGGTATGAATATTTTTTTTTATTTTCTTGCTCTGGTTACAAGACAAAACGCGGCATTGAGTTCCACCAAACAACTCACAATGTCTCGCAAATAACTCGGTAAGCAGAGAACGGAGTGTCTTAAGTCTTAACTTCCTTTCCTTCCCTGCTACATGCGAGATACACATGTAGCATACCTGAAGCTAATAAAAATGATTAATTACATTATTTTTTTACAGCCGGTGGTCAAAGAAGGTTACTTGATGAAGCAGACGAGGAGCTTCCAGCGATGGCAGCGCAGGTACTTCAAGCTGCGCGGGCGCACGCTCTACTACGCCAAGGAGAAGGACGTGAGTACTGTTGTTGCTTTGTTGTGGCCCGGTAGTTGGAAATGTATGACTGCGCGGATTTGACTATAAGATTTAGGTCTTTTATAGCCTTACGCTGTATCACGCACATAGTAGAGTAGAGGGAATCTGGGGACTTAGTGGTAAGACGCTTCGGCCCCATTAAGACACTTTCCATTGGCGTAACGCCGCGCTTTGTCTCGTTAATAGAGCGAGGAAATGATAAAATGAAATATTCCATTTCCTTAAGTAAGAATCGAGCTCACAACCTACACCGTATACAGTCCCACGCGTGTACCCTTTCGCTACAAATGGCCTGACTGGCCTCCAGTTTACTATCGCTAGACCAGCAAGCTTTAAAAAAAACTTAATGTTAATAAAATGCATCTCTCACTTTGCTAAAGTTCACATCTCACATCCGCAGTACTTGTTCTCATATTAGACTTTGGGTCATGGCTAAGTGGACTCCGACTGAACACGGTCAAAGACATTTTCTTGAATGGATGTTTATATATCATTAGTGTTTTTTATTTTTGCAGTTTTTTGTTATAATTATGTGTGTATATAGCTGAAGATGGGGAGATTCGTACAGATCTTCCTCTGTATGTAAATACGCAATGGTTGTGGGATCGATTCTTATTCCGGAGAATAAATTATTTTCATTACCTCATTCGAATTCGAAATTCCGCCATACATCACGCAATGTTTCGAAAATTAGGCGATGAGTGGATAACGGAGTGTCTTAACACTAAGTTTTCTCTAGCTTCTCTTAGCTTCCTCATACAGCACGGTATTTATTTACCTTGCTCTATGAGGGAGCTAAAAAAAACTTATTTTATATAAATTTTGAATAAAATCTTTCGTTGAGTTACAACTTTTATTCGGATTGCGATGCGTTGTCAATGAAAATGCATCGTCGAAAACAACAAATGTAGCTAGAATTCAATTTGGTAACTTTAGAATAATGATACTCCGCTACCATGCCAAAGATACATTCATATTCGAATTTATTTTATTTAGTTAGTTCTTTAGCAAAAAGGGCACAGGAAACCTGGGAACCTAGTGTTAAGACACTCCGTTCCCATTATGACACTTCCGTTCCCTATACTCTGCCAAAAACCAGAGGCATTGCGTGTTGAGTGGCGGAACTCAACGCCGGGCGTTTGCCTTGATGCCAGAGCGAGGAAATAAAAATATTATTAAACAATATTTCGTTCCCTCGAGTCAGCATCGAACCCACAACCGTCACGTTATAGTCGTCACATCCTTGTGCCGCTGCGCCACGACGGCCTAAAAAAATATAATGTGATATAATTCGATTCATACTGATATACAGGATGATTGGAAAATCGATAGTCAAACTGATACAGGTGATAGAGAAGATTATTCTACCGTTTTCGAGATATTGGCCATTTAAAAAAAAATCAGCTTCACAATGTATCCCACACACAGCAGGGTAGGTAGGGGGAACCTAGTGTTAAGACTCTCCGTTCCCCACTTTCTGCCGAATTCTGGAGGCATTGCGTGTTGAATGGGAGAACTTAACTCCGCGCTTAACCGAATATTTCATCTCCTCGAGTGGGGATCGAACCCACAACCAGTCGGTTTTACAGTCACATCTCGTGCTGCTGCGCCACGACTGGCCATTTAAAATTTCTTTGCAAAATGAAATGCAAGATAAATTTTATTTTTATTATTATAAAATTTTAGTTTGAGCGTTTTTTTCAGTAATTACTGTTATTATTGTTTTCTCAAGATGTTATATCAAAACAATTGAAACTCAAATAGGTCAATTTCTTTTTGACATTGGACCAAGTTCCAAAAAAAAATAACAATAAACTTAAATACTTTAAAAATCTCACTTTGTTCATTGATATAAAATAAATGTGAGACAAAATCTAGTAAAATATATGTAGGTCTATCCACAGACCGATAAAGATTTCTATGATAATTAGATTGTTCAGTTTATTTCAATCAAAAGTTTCGAATTAGTTTCGAATTATATTCGAGTTAACATTTTTTAAAGTGTTATTCCACACTTTGGAAAGAAAAATACTTATTTAGAAAACGTATAAAATTTTAAACGTAGCGGGACCTGAACCCGCGCCTCCTGGAAACCGACCAGGCGCTCTGTCCACCAAGCCAGTTCGTTGAAACGTATGGCTTTGTGGTTTTCTAAATAAATATTTTTCTTTTTAGGATTTTTTAAGAACGCAATGTGTCACCCCGGGATATTTTTAGGTGACCCGGTTGTGCATTTATACTGTTGCTGCACTTATTTTGTTTGAAATATCAAATGTAAACACGGGATGAGGATCACTTGATTTCCTTTATAAATCAATTCAACGAGTAAACAACTTCCAGTTATAGGACTTATTTGTTTTGATTTCGTTTTGGGAGACGTAACGCGGCGTTAAGTTCCGCCACTCAACACGTAATGGTAATCAAATTCGTCGGCAAGTGGGGTATGGATAAAATGACCATTTATCGGTCGGCTCAAAATGGGACACTAGAGTGGCTTTCGTTTTTTTTTAAATTGTGTTTTCGTTTTTGTATAGAGATGTGCTTTCGTTTTGTTAGAGAGATGTTTTCGTTTTTTTTTGGACTTTAATTTTTATCGACGTCTGAAAGTAAAATCTCATTTTTTAACTACAATATTGGGAGGGTGCATAGTACTAGATCGGGATTTCATAATCGCTCGCAGCGCTCATGATGGCCAAAAGTAGAAAAAATGTAGGCTTTGTCAACTGTTAATGTCAAAGCAAAGTAAAGAAAATGAGAAATTCATCATTCAGTTCATTTTTTGAAAATGGTATATTCCAAATGTTAAATAAAATTCCAGAAAAAATATTTAACTGCATTGATTTCAGAACATTGTACATATCTTCTGTGTATTGATAAATTTACAATCCCCCATATTTAAAAAAAGATCTTTAGATCTGTAAATATTTCTTTATTCAGTTTTTCAACTTACAAATAAAATATTTAAATAACTGGTTAATAATAAGCATTTTTAATTTGCATATTGTAATAATAATAAAATAATTTCTATGACTTATTTTCTTTTTATGGTCAAAGTTACAACAAATTACTGAAATATTTTTTAGTAAAACGTTTCAATTGACTAGTATTGATATTATTATAATCATTTGCACCAGTGCTTTCTAAAAACGATAATTTGCAATAATGTATAAAGTAAAATCTTAAGAAAATAAAAACGTCAGAGCCAACAAATTTGCGTACGCCTGGTGGCGCTGTAGTCGTGCACGGTGCCAATAATACTAATTGACACTTTAATAAATCATTACTTTCGCTTTTTGAAAACTAGCATACTGCTATAATCACGGGGAAACTGTTTCAACCGACCAAATTTACATGCTATTCCAAAAAACAAGACGTTTACTATGTACCGATGGCATATGGGAGAAGTGGCATGAAAGAGCCAGGTTTTGAAAGAGCCACCTGCAATATTATAGTAGTTTAGGAACGGACTCGATAGAATATTTTATTTTTAAATGGCAACACTGATTTCCCATCACCCACAAAAAATTTACACATCTTCGGAACCAACGGACGCCGATATGTCGAGTTGAAGTTTTTGGCACTCAAAACTAACATTTTTACCTCATTTGAGTTGTTTTTTAGTATTTCATTGTAAACAAATATAGGTACTTGGATTGTGGATTGAGTTTATGTATATATTTGGCCTTGTAACTGGATTAAAACTGAATTTCAAAAGTTTTGATATCGTTGTGATTTTGAAGGTTATATTTTTTTAAAGAATAGGTTATGAAAGAGCCGGGTGGATGGGCCTTGAAAGAGATGGTTCTTTCATAACCGGCTCTTTCATGATCCCGAATTAGATTTTTTTAAATTAATTATAATTATAATAAATATACATTCTTAATAAACATTATTAAATAATTTGCTACTGATATTTCATTATGGAGAAGTCTGATCCCAAAAAACTCGAAAATAAACCAAGAAAATTCAGACCCGAATTCGTCTGATTCTATCATATTGGCTGAAGTAAAAAAAAAGTAGATTGAAGCAAAACAAAGTCCAATACAAATAAAAATAGTGATGATTGAATGGAACAATATTTTGTAAAAAAAGATCTCATAATTTAAGTATGTTGTTTTTGAGAAGATATTATTAATTTATTATTTAGTTTAATTTTCGTGATTTTTATTAATAAAAGAACTATCCGCCTCTAAAATATTAAAAAAATAATATAAATAAAATAATATAATATGATTGGTTTAAATAATATGAGATTGTTAGAATTATTTACTTAAAATGATTAATATAATTTAAAAAAACATTACTTTTTAATAAGGATTATTAAATTGATTTTATTTAATAGTGCATTGTTATTATTTAGCATAATTTTCACTATTACATCTCATAATATAAGACTGGCTCTTTCATAACTTTTGGTGGCTCTTTCAATACCGAAATGTTATGAAAGAGCCAAATGACACATTTTTTTTAAATGAATATTTTATTGCTTTTTTATTGTATTTAAAGCTTATTTCGTATGAAATTATCTAGTTTAATAAATGAATAATTTGAGAGAAAAAAAAACTTATTTTCTTTATTTAAAAGTATATTTTTTTGCTTCGTTTAGTAAACTGGCTCTTTCATGCCACCTCTCCCCCCCCGTTCGGGACACCGGGAAAAAACAGGAGAAAAACGGGACAGTCCCGTACAAAACAGGACATCTGGTCACGTTAGGTATGTAGCGTCTTAACAGTGGGTTGCCTCTGCCCACCCAGCCAACTCTCCGTCTCTTCAGTGGGTCTCTCAGTGCTGAGGATTGAGTCTTTGCTCTATACGTAGCGCGTAGTCACTTTTAATTTGTCGCAATTATTGGCCTGATAGATAGATTTGTTTATTGGTATCTGGGTTTAGATGTTGGGATTCTTGGCCCGCTATGCGTGTTTTACGCCTCAAAAAGAACCCACTGCCAAAGAAGTCTGGCGGTATATAGGTTTTCGCCCATTCTATAGCGTGACCAGTGTCACCTTTTTTTTCTATAAATAAAAATATAGGCCAGTCGTGGCGCAGTGGCACAAAGTGTGACTGTAAAACCGACTGGTTGTAGGTTCGATCCCCACTCGAGGAGATGAAATATTTACTTAAATTTATATTTCCATTTCTTCGCTCTGGTGTCGAGGCAAAGCGCGGCGTTGAGTTCTGCCCCTCAACACGCAATGCCTCCAGAATTCGGCAGAAAGTGGGGAACGGAGTGTCTTAACACTAGGTTCCCTCTGCCTACCCTGCAGTGTGCAGGATACAGCGTGAAGCTGATTTATTTGATTTAAAAATATACCTCCAATTAGTTTTGAACACGTAACCATTGTATCGGAAGTAGCGAAGGACGTCTCAAGTTTAGTGTAAGTACATTAAACTAGACACATACAGTTATAGTAGCTTGATGAGAACGTATGGCTTAGTGGTCAGAGCGCCTGGTCGGTTTCCAGGAGGCGCGGATTCGAGTCCCGCTACATTCAAAAAATTTTTATACGTTTTCTAAATAAAAATTATACAGGCAGTATGACGTCACAAAAATATACACATATAATATAATTATAATTTTTAATATTTTTTTTCATATTCACATGCATGTTTAAACTTTTGCGACGGTAAAAAGAATTTCTCATCATCTCCGGTTTCTGTTATACATTAGGTAAATTAATACTGATTATTTTTAAGCGTGGCGCTGAGTGCCACCATTCAACACTCAGTACTTCCTGAATTCGAAAATGGGGAACGGAAGTGTCTTAATGGGAACAGAGTATCTTAAGACTAGGTTCCCAGGTTCCGTCTGCCTACCCGGCTATGTGCGGGATACAGCGTGAAGCTAAAAAAGAAACAAAAAAACAGTGAAGATGTAACTTAAATTAAATATGACTTATAATTAATTCTCTTAGTAACAATTCAAACACTCATTTCAAGTAACTTGGAGAGATACATCCCTAGTATATCACGAAGTAGGTACTTGAGCTTATTTTCAAAAGCCTTTCCGACAGAGAACTGATTACAATTAATCAGCTTTATTTGGGGCCACTCACGATCACTCAGGTTATATGTGTTCATATAAAAGAGATATACATAACTGACGAGTCAGGATAGAATTTAAAAATTCAATACTTTGACCCTAGTGTATGGTTCAAGATAAATTTTGTTAAAATACATAATTTTGTATATCATCTATATTATATTATATAAACGGTTTGTTTGGCTGAATGTGGTAATCTCAGGAACCACTAGTTCATATTAAAAAAAAATCTGATGTTTTTCAGCTTCACGCAGTATGTCGAACACAGCAAGATACGCAGAGAGAACCTAGGGTTAAAGCCCTTCGTTCCCCATTTTTTCGCAAAATTATAGAGATATTAAGTTTTGAGTGGTGGAATTCAACGCCGCGCTTTGCCACCACACCCGAACTGATAATAGAAAATATTAGTTATTCCATTTCCTCGAGTGGAAATAGAACCGAGAAAATTCAGACCTCACACGTGTCTGCATTTTTAAGTCGGATAGTCGGCTTATATGCTATAGTACAGCGTTTAAAGCAACGTTCTTTTTAGCTTCACGCTCTATCTCGTATATAGCAGGATAGCCGCTATAACACTTCCGTTTCCTACTCTCCGGCGAATTCTTGAGGTATTGCTTGTTAAATGCCAGAGCTCGTCGCGTTGCCTCGTTATCAGAGCAATGAAGTGTAAATATAAAATATTTCATTTCTCCGATTCGGAATCGAACCCACAAGCGTCGCGTTTACTATTGCACGCTTGTGCCCTGCGCCACGATAACCTCCAATACCTCCAAAACAACCTATGGTATTACGACAAATGGTCATAAGGTCCAAATTCCACAAGAACCATCAAAAGGATATACAAAACACAATATAGACCATATAGATGGTATTCGTCAGGGCGGGGATTACACCTGGGCAGTACGAGACGCTAGGGCGCCGACTCCGCCAGTTCGCGCTCTAACGCCGTACGATACGGTCGTTTTGTGCCCACCCCACCCACCGAACGAAACCAACAACGAAAATTAATGTATAAACATAAATGAAAATGTATGTTTTTAAATGAAAAATAAATGAAAATGTATTAGATTTTGAGTTTTGGATATGTGTGTGCTCGTGGTGTACGGTGTGAGATGTAACTGATTTGCTTTTGCGTGAGTTGCACAGTTGTTGGGGTTTGGCTAATTTGGATTTTTTTGTGAGTTTTTTATTATTATTATTGCTATTTTTATATAAATATATATTAAAATTATTTGAAATTTTAATATATTAAATACTAGGTGTTTTATAGTTTTGAATCAAAAAATCTTAGGTTTGCAACGTATAATATATAGGGTTCGAAATGAACAGTAAAAAGTTTTTTATAGTAAGAGACTGTAACATTTTTATTATCCCGTTTCGTATAAAAGTTACGTTAAAATTAAAATTTACAACATTATTTTAATTAACAAATGTAACTTAGTAATATTTTTTACCATATGTAGATATTTTTATGAAATATAAACAGGAAATTAGAAGCCATGTTCGGCTTACCTTTAAAACTCCGCATTAGAGAACTTTTTGCTTTATTTTTTATAATAAAGTATAAAAGAGTATTGTAGTATTGTTTAGTTCTTTTATTCTTTATGTTGTTATAAAGAAAATATAGGTAAAGATAATATAAATATTTTAAAAAATCATAATTAAGTTTTATTTATGGTTTTAATATTGAATAATAAGCACAGGAACGAATTATTTTTATTTCTCCGCTTTGGTAACAAGATAAAACACTAAACGAAAGTTAGAGGGAGAGTGGAGAATGGAATGTCTTAACCCAAGATTTTCTCTACCTACCATGTATGCGGAATACAGCATGAAACTAAACAAAAATGAACAGCTTCACGCTATATGATGAGGCCAGTCGAGCAGCGGCACGAGGTGTGACTGTAAAACCGACTAGTTGTGGGTTCAATCCCCACTAGAGATTAAATATTTACTTAAATTTATATTTCCATGTCTTCGCTCTGGTGTCGAGGTTAAGCGCGGCGTTGAGTTCTGCCACTCAACACGCAATGCTTCTAGAATTCGGCAGAAAGTGGGGAACGGCGTGTCTTAACACTAGGTTTCCTCTGCCTACCCTGCTGTGTGCGGGATACAGCGTGAAGCTTCACGTTATACCCTGCATACAGCAGAAAGTTATAGAGAAACACTCAGTTCTCCGTCTAATATTAAGCTTAATTGAATTTGATATAATCACAATTGACGTAACAACCGTGCGTTTGTAATAAATGATTCGCGTAAGGTAATCTAATAGCTATTTACTCAAATACTAAAATATACGTAGGCCGGCCATTATTGGATAGTTAATATGATTTATTCACTTCATTTACTGGGTTATAAATGATTATAGCAAAATTTGATTAATTTATAGTAAAAACCATAAAATATCAATAATTTAGACAATAGTCATTTATTTTTTGCTATTATTATTATTATTATTTTGTAATAGTAATTTATCAGAACTTTAAAAAGATATTGGTGAAAGTATGGGTTTATCACTGCAAATACGTTTTTCTATACTTAAAGTTTATGCCTTTACAAGGATATGGTTTAAAATATTATGTGTTAGTCTTAATAATTAAGTAGTAAATATATTAATTGAGATTAGTCGTAGAACAGGGGCACAAGCGTGTAACTGTAAACGTGATAAGTTGTAAGTTCGATTCCCATTCGAGGAAATGAAATGTTTAATATTTTTATTTCTTCGCTCTGGTAACAAGGCAAATAGGGGTGTTGAGTTCCGCCGCTCAGCACAAAGTTCCTCCAGAATTTGTCTGAAAATGGGGGATGGAAGTGTCTGTGTGTAACAGAAAACTTAATACTAGGTTTCCAGGTGGCTCTACACTACGACTGGCTCCCAATATAAGAAATAATTAGCCTTAACGTATGTAGATTTACTAATAAAAAATCAGCTCTATGCTATATCCCGCACATAGCGTGGTAGGCAGAAGGAACTTAGTATTAAAACGCTCCGCTACCCACTCTCCGCAGAGTTTTTCAGGCATTGCGTGTAGAGTGGCAGAACTCTGCGCCGCGTTTTTGCATTGGTGCCAGAGCGAAGAAATAATAATTTACTGCTCCGAGTGGGGATCGAACCCAAAACCGTTGCGTTACAGCGAACACACACTTTTATGTCTCGGCGCCACGAAGGCCTTGTAGGCTAGGGCAGCGCATTGATGCTAATGAGACGAGACCATATATTCAACTCATTTATTATATATTTAATTTGGTTATTTATACGCTACAAAACAATAGCGGAAAATAATTACACAATTGTATTTGTAGCCAATAAATTTAGGACGCTTATATAGCATGTTTACATATGTCTTTTGTAAATAATATTAATGAATGTGCAATATACACCTACGGCCTCATGTATCGATCTATAGGTTACCTAACATTAAAATTAACAGCTTCACGCTGTATCCCGCAAACAACAGGGTTAGGCAGAGGGAACTTAGTGTTAAGACACTCCGTTCCCCATTTTCTGCCGAATTCTGGAGGCATTGCGTGTTGAGGGGCAGAACTCAACGCCGCGCTTAACCTCGACACCAGAGCGAAGAAATGGAAATATAAATTTAAGTAAATATTTCATATCCTCGAGTGCAGTCGATTTTGCAGTCACACCTCGTGCCGCTGCGCCACGACTGGCCTCAGCAATTACACTATAAGTGCAGCAAGGACACTATAAATGTAACCAAAATTAATAGGATTCATCCGGTTGACCTAGAATAATGAAATTTTGCAGCTAGCATCTACAGGTAGTAGTACTAGTTCAAGAAAACCTCTGGAAAATATACATTTGTGGTTAAATCCTAAAAAATATTCGTCTTAAAAAGAAAGCAAAATTGAATACAGCCGCTAGTTCAAGTAAGATATCAGATGGTATTTGAAGCCGATTTTAAAAGCTCGAGATCTCCATATTTTGTTTTTGTTTGAACCCTCGGTGGATGAGCCAGACTCGCGCTTGTCTATTTTCTTTGTTATCTGTATGTTTTTCCGTATTTGACAGGTTAAACTAAAGAGCTTAGGTTAAGACATTTAATCCGCTGAGGCCATTGTATCATAGTGGGCTACTGCAACAGTGGTTATAGGTTCTATTCACATTTATTTATATTCAAATTGGTATTTGAGCGGAGACTAATCTCTCCATGTCTCCGCTGCATTACTTAAAAGAGATTGATTTAATGAAAAATAAACTTTCTTTCTTTATTTTCCGTTTATTTTAATGAAATTGTTCTCAGCTGGTACGCCTGAAGACCATAAGTAAAGAACTGAAGTGAACTAAGAAAATGCAGTAATTGAATGCCGAGCTTTATCTAAACAGACCCGGAAGGGGATATTTTAAATGTATAAAACTATGTACTGTAATAGAATATTCTCAACTTTATTTTTTATTGTTATCATTTTTACTATTAATAATATTTTTTTAGGTTCACTTTGTAACCCGAACGTAGCAGGGTAAGTAAAGGGGACCTTGTAACCTAGTGTCAAGATACTTCCGTACCCCACTTTCCGCCCAACCTAGCGCCGCTCTTTGCCTCGTTACCAGCCTGAGGAAAAGAAAATATGAAATATTTAATTTCCTAGAATGGGAATCGAACCCACAAATTGTTGCCTCCTAATCAGTATAAGATTAAACATTTAACTTTCTTAATAAAAAGTAATTTTCTTAATAAGAATATACCAAATTTCTATGTCAATTATAAAGCTTTTATAACATTGGTCTTTGACCGAAAATAACTCTCTGGCATCATAAATTGATATTTGTATGGATGTATCTATATAAGAAAGAAATTACTTGAGTGGCCATTAGCCACTGTTATATTTCACCATAAACTATAGTTACAGCTTCAAATTTGTTTTAGGATTGTCTTATTAAATAATAAAAATTAAATATAATAATAATTCTATTGTAATCTGTTACATGCTATTGGAAATGAAATATTTTTTATAGGGCGACGTTGTGATCCGCCACTCAACACGCAAAGCCTCAAACCTTGGCTAAGTGCGGGAAAATAACTGGAATCGAACTCACAACCATCGCGTTTTTTAGTCTAACTCTATCCCACTGCGCCATGACGACCTCTTACATAGCCATTAAGTCCTCTTTATCTGTTTTCAAAGGGAAATCTGGTCAAAGTTACTTTTGTTTTTGTACCGCTTACCCTCCAGTCACACTTCGAGTGGAAGTTGCGACGCCAGTTGCGTATTAATTGGTTCGATACACTTTGTATCGATTATAGTGTTTATATGTTGTTCTAAGACGGTGGTCGTAGGTTCGATAAATTTTTGTGTAGATTTTTTTTTATTTTTTCATATTTTCTTTAGAAGAAAACCAAAAAAATACTTAATATCGCGTTTCCGTTGTTTTATTTAGAGCTTAAATTTATAATCGAAGCCAGTCGTGGTGCAGGGGTGCAAGCGTGAGGCATTAAATGCGACAAGTTGTAGGTTCAATTCTCACTCGAGCAAATAAAATATTTATTACTTCCATTTGCTCACTCTCAATCAATGCCAATGCCTCCAGAATTATGCGAAAATAAAATAATTTAAGTTTTCGTTTCCTCGAACGGGAATCAAACCCGCATCCTGTTGTTTTACGTTAACGGATACACGCTTGTATCGATAGTATTCAGAAATAAATAAAACAGATTTCACCATTCAACTTTTAATTGGATGAAATTCCTAACTCGAAGCCGGATCAAATACTCGAGATGCACAATTATTCAAAACGTTATTAAATGAAGCCCACTTGGGAGAAACAATTTTAATATTAGATACAGCAAGGTAAGTAAAGGGAGGTTCCGAAAAGCTATACTTACTTCGGCTCGTCCATGCGTTTACTTTGTAAATTTTTAATGTTCACTCGTCGTACGTAGTTTGGCAATTTGGTAGCTTAACCTTTAAATCATAATGAATGTTATGATGATAGAGTTTACGTTGAGTACGTTTGTATTCAAGATATTCAAGCCATTGTTAAAGGGAACCTGGGAACCTATTGTTGAGATACTCCCTTCCTCATTAAAACATTTCCGTTTCCCACTTTCCGTCGAATTCTGAGGACATTGCGTGTTGAGATGCCTCGTTACCAGAGCGAAGAAGTGAATATGAAAATTTAAGATACAATTTGAAAATTTAAAAAGAAATGTAATATGTAGACATAAAAAAATGATTTCTATTTTTGTTAAACTTTAGGCATAAAACCTAAAGCTACTCATTTTTTTCCCAAACAAAGCCAGGATAGGGAACCGGGAACAAGGAACAAGGAACCGGGTACTTAGAAAAGTCAATAAATTGTAATATACTATTTTATCGACCAATACATACAAACATACATTATATGATTGATTAGCTAACCTTCGATCCGGTTCAACGAATTTTTGTTCTTTGGGAACGTTCCATTTCCTCGCTGTTTCCTGGTGATTTCTTGTGAGAACGCTTTTATTTTCTTTTCCTATCTATTATTTTGCATGAAAAAATTGACTTTGCAAAATCATCCGTCACTTTCTTACGAGGGCGTTCGGTGTAATTGGATATTGATTTTCGCTATCTTCATATGTCAAGTCTGCACTTGCAGAGAGTACTGTAGTGTTGATATATCATTGTGTTCTCTTTTTTCATCATTGATGGATTGATGGGTTGATTGATTGATTGATTGAATGGCTTGATCTAAAGATATCTTCTTTGGTTGCTAAATAGGAAGCTGTGAAATCGACTGTAGCATAATACCTATGTGCAGTGTTCATATGCTTTTGTAATTATTATGATCGTTATTAATTAAATTAAATTAAATCAAATAGAATTAAATCAGCTTCACGCTAAATCCCGCACACAGCAGGGTAGGCAGAGGAAACCTAGTGTTAAGACTCCGTTCCCCACTTTTCGCCGAGTTATAAAGGCATTGTGTGTTGAGTGGCGGAACTCAACGCCGCGCTTTGCCCCGACACCAGACTGAAGAAATGAAAATATAAATGTAAATAAATATTTTATTTCATTCACAACCACTCGATTTTACAGTAACACTTTGTGCCACTGCGCCACGATTGGCTTCCATCGTTATTAATATAGGAGGATATTATATATATATATGTATTATGTAAATGTGTGAACTTTTTCTTTCAGCTCCACGCTGTATTCCGTATATAGCAGGATAGGCAGAGAGAACATAGTGTTAAGACACTCGTCCCCACTTTCCGCCGAATATATCGATGTAGAATGTGAGTGGTCGAAATCAAAGCAGAGCTTTGGCCTTGATCCCAGAGCGAATAAATGAAAATATTAAAATAAAAAAAAAGAGGCCAGTCGTGGCGCAGCGGCACAAGGTGTGACTGTAAAATCGACTGGTTGTGGGTTCGGTCCCCACTCGAGGAGATGAAATATTCACTTAAATTTATATTTCCATTTCTTCGATCTGGTGTCGAGGACAAGCGCGGCGTTGAGTTCTGCCACTCAACACGCAATGCCTCCAGAATTCGGCAGAAAGTGGGGAACGGAGTGTCTTTACACTAGGTTCCCTCTGCCTACCCTGCTGTGTGCGGGATACAGCGTGAAGCTAATTTAATGAAAAAATTAATAAATAATAATTCATACCCCGATTGGGGATCGAACCTAAAATCGTCCTGTTACGGTCACACCCTTGTGCCCCTGCGCCAACGGCCTCTGTATAAACTTAAAGGGGTTATAAGATTTCTCGCTCGTGCAAGTTATTATGGTACTTTCATTGAAGAGGTTTCCGTTCTATATTGAGTTATTAACAACGACTTAGGTCTAAGACTTTGAGGCTTAATCTAGAATAGCCTTCATTATAATATATACATTGTATAATGTGGGATTTTGTAGGGCACGAAGTAGAGCAGTTAATTCCATTGCCGTGTTGTTTGACACAAATAAAAATAAAATTTGACCCCCTTAAATGATCGATTTGTTAATTTTTTTTTGTTTCCTTTTTTGGAATAGGCACTAAGAATCTAGGCTAGGTCATTCTTGGGAACACAATCTTTTTTAATATAAAAATGTACCAGAATTATTTATATTATATGAATATATGAACTAGTATAGACAGTTTCTCACGAACTGCACCACGATAATATTTTTATTTTAACCTACTATGCGATGCAAAAAGAGTAATGTGTCTAACAGTCTATGTATGTATGTATGTTTATTCTTCTGTGTTGTAGAGACGAAACAGCTTGACCGATTTTGATTGTTTTTACTTTATAAATTCATTTCATTCATTTTATTGACAATATAACGTGAAATTTAAAAATGAAAAAAAAATATTGGCAAAGTGCAAGTTGAAGCCAGAATAGTTCCTTACCATTACCTTACGTACATCTACAAAGACGTTCGTAGTATGGGGAGCCCTCTTAAATATTTATTTTATACTATATTTCAATATTTGTTTCAATAGCGGCAACAGAAATGTATAATCTTTGAAAATTTCAACTAACTGTCACGGTTCATATGATACAGACTGGTGACCGACAAGCAGACAGCGAAGTAGTAGTAATAGGATTCCTTTTTACCCTTTAGGTACAGGTACGTAAATATATCAATTATTCTTTTTAACATTATTTCTTTTTTACAGTACATTTAGTAGTCAAATGGCACAATTGAAACTCCATAAACTAAGAACAAAACAATATATCAAGTAACGTTTCGTTCTATATGTATTAGGGCTTCCTTCAACATTTTTATGTTATTTTGCAAAAAAAAAAAGATTTGTTTATATGTGTAATGTACTCGATATTATGAAACTATAACAATGGTTAGTTGTTCAGAATTATTATAGACAATTTTTTTAACTTTTTAAGGGGCTGTGTTTTTGTTTTTCTTATTTAAAGGAACAGATCTTTAAACCGTATTTTGTAGATTTTATGAACAATTTTGGAACATTTTTAGCGAAACCCTCGCGAATTATACGCTCATGGCTCTTTTCCTCTCAATTTGCATAGTCCTTGATTAACATTTTGTGATGTAAAAAAGTAGACAGTAATCTTCTCCACCGCGTATTTTGTGTTAATTTGTAAATAATACTATTATAGCTCTTGGCTTTTTATGTCAAGCACTAATACTGCTAGAATTTCAGATTAGGTCATTTTAATGATTTCTTCTTCGAAGGTCGGTTTTGGGAACTTCGCATATGTAGTCCTAGACCAGATGAATTATATATACGGCGCTTTTAATCCCCGTCCATCCTATGAGGTTCCTCAGCCATGACTTTCTTAATTATTTACAAGTTTATTAGTCCATCAGTCTGTTTAGCAATATTTTGATCCAGACTTAGACTTCTCCTCGGATTCGTCCATCCTATCTTTAAAACACTAAAATATCCTACCTTAAGCTAAAGGTTCATATATGTATAAGTGAGCCTACACAACTACAACCTAGCTTCAGCGTGAAGTTGAAGCAATATGTATAAGTATTTTTTAAAGTAATATTTGAATCTAGTTGGTAAAATAGTATTAGGATTGTTTTTAATATGATTGATTGTATTGATTTTTATCTACAGTAGCGACACACCCACACACTTATTCGGTGGAAAGTGGGGCTCGGCAGTGTCTTAATCGAAATGGAGTGTCTTAACACTAGGTTCCCAGGTTCCCTCTGCCTATACCCCTTTTCTTGTTACATACAAATTGTTTTTCTCCGGTAACTAACCAAGAACGCTACAGCTGTTGGTGGTGATATTATGTAAATATGTATATATGTACAATCAATCTTGATGTCTTGTTTGAGTAAATGTGAATACGTATCTGGCTTAAGGGGCTTGCGGAGGGCGAGTAAACAGATTGTGGTCGTGAGATTAACTCATACTTAGGTATGTGGGTTGATACTATGGAACTGAGGAATTTACATTATATGTTTAATAATTTGAAAATTAAAATATATTATAGTTTAAAATAATTAAGAACACTCTTTTCTACAAGTGCTTCAAATGTTATAAATTGTGCTTGGAGCCATAAATTATGTGAGTCTAAGCTCTAGTGCTAAGCTCTAAGCTTGAGTAGCTCACGAGAAACCTTTGAAGAGTTCCACTATTGAGGTCCTGGCTCCATCAACAGACCACCGAGTTGATACTGTATTATAATTTATTGTAATTGCTAATTGAATTGTTATTCAAGTTAAGAATATAACTGATGAGTTAAATGATGAAACAATTATTACAAGCGAGTTAAATTCGGTTTCTTAGATTTTATTACATGGCTACAAACTTATAAGGGGACCTGGGCACCTACTGTTAATGTATTCCAATCGCTATTAAGATACTTCCCCACTACCACCGCATTTTAAAGGCACTGCGTGATGAGTAGCAGAATCCAAGTATATAATATCTATACTATATATAAATACTACGTTCTCTTTGCCTAGTCTACTATGCAGAATAACAAGTGAAATTGAAAATTTCTTATTTCAACGTGAAGCAAAATAAAATAAATAAAATACATAAAAAAAAATAGTAATATCAAATCAATTAAACAAAAAGAAACTTTTAACATAGAGTACTTATTAAGACAGAGGTTTTTTTGGTTTGGTCAAATAAGGTGCGGCGTTAAGTTCCGTTCCTACAAACAATTCCGTAGCATATAGTAATGTTATTATCCAAAATGAATAAAATTTAATCATGAATGTATATTTAAACGCAATTCTTTCGCAGAACAATAAAACTTTATTTCAGTATCGATGCAGCTGTTGTATAAATAACTTCTGAATGGATTATAATTAGCGTTGTCGTTCTGAATTGATGTCAACAGTTCATTTGAAAAAAAAAAACATTTTTATTAATTTTATTTCTTATTTTAACGCTTACTTTCGCATATAGCAAGACTAGGCAGAGAGAACCTATTGTTAAGACTCTCCGTTCCCATTAAGACACTTCCGTTCCCTACTTCTAGCCGATTTTTAGATGCCTTGCGTGCTGATTAATGCTTGTAACTGAACGCCGCCCTTTGTGTTGTCCATATCGACAAAGTAAAATATTCAATATTTCATTGTTCCGAGTGAGAATGGAATCTACAACCGTCGCGTAAACAACAATATATTTTAATATTTTCTTTACAATGTTTGTTATTTTTATATAAAAATATTTTCTCAAAATACAAATTTTATTTTTGCTTACTTGTTTTTACTGTATATGAAGTTGAAGTTGAGTTATTTCAATGAAATTTACTCGTTACAATGTTTTTATTTTTTTATTTCACATTTCGCTAAGTGTATTGCATATTTTTTCTTGGTATTTTTTTTTTTATTTAGAATACGTTGTGGCTCAGGGGCACACGCGTTGTGACTGTAAACGCAACGGTTGTGGGTTCGACTCCCGCTCGGGGAAATAAATTATTATTTCCAAATATTTTAATTTCTTCGCTCTGGCAACAAGGCAAGGCGCGTCGTTGAATTCCGCCACTCAACCCGTAATGCCTCGAAAAATCAGCGGAAAGTGGAGAATGGAGTGTCTTAACAATAGTTTCCCTCTGTCGATTCTGCTATATGCAAGATAAAACATGAAACTTAAAAAGAAGATTTATAATGCTTAATAATAGAACGTAACGTAAACGCCGTGCCACGCCGGTTATGGGTTCATGAATTTTATTCACTTTCCTACTCGGATGACAAAGCGCAGCGTTGAGTTCCGCGTTTTAACGATGTCTTGAGAACTGTCTGTGTGGGAACTGAGTGTCTTAACAACCAAAAATTCTTTGAGTACTTCCCTACACTCCCCATAGAAATATATAGAAGTAATATATTGAGATGATTCAAAGGCAGAGTACATCACTAGTGAAAATATTATAAATCAAATACAACCTTGTATCTGGAGTTCTAACAATAATTTAATTTCGTAGAGCTTGCATTCCGCTCTAAAGCCCAAAACGTATTTGCCAAAAGGAGGTTAAATGCGGCGATTTAAATCTAATTTATGTAATTTATAACGTCTTTTTGATGCCATTTGTGACAAACCAGCGAACTGGCCAAATTCTGTACTAGAATAAGAAAATACATTCAAATTATTACTATTATTATTGCTAAGATTGCTGTCTATCTGTCTGTCCGTCTAGCACGAGGCTGTATCTCTTGAACTGTGATTGTTAGACAGTTGAAATTTTCACAGATGATTTATTTCTGTTGCCGTTATAACAACAAATACTAAAAACCGGTCAAGTACGAGATCAGACTCGCATACCAAGGTTCCGTACCAATTTCAGATTTGTAGGTCAACAGGAAGTATAACTTATAGTAATAAAAGTTGACATACTTAAGTTACACAACAGCCAAAATTATAATGCAAGCAGAGAATCTGAAAACTTAATTTTAAGACACTCCGTTTTCCACTTCTCGCCGAATCCTTGAGGCATTGCATGTTGAATTGCGGAATTCAATAAATAAAAGAATACAGCGTCAAGCTGATTTAATTTTTTTAACTAAAGTTAATATCTAAAATGTTTGCTACTTTACCTTGTAAATATTATCCACTTTTGTAGATATATAAAATTTATCGTTAGAACTGTGTCACAAAGCACCACCGCTGTTACAGAAGTATTTTATTTTATAAATGACATACATTCGTTTCCTTTTATTGTTCTTAGTGGTTCAGAAAATGAAATATCGCGGGGATTTATACAGTCATAGCCATATTGTACGTGACTAAGATATTGTAAGGAGTGGTTTAAGTGGTTTCAGGTAGAATATGAGAATCAAAAATAAAAATATTTAATTTGATTAACTTTCATATACATACATTAAATAAATCGTGGCGCAGTTGCAGACCGTCTGTGTGTAAACGCGACGGTTGTGAGTTCGATTTCCATTCGGGGATGAATTATTTTCACTTTAATTATTTATCTTTGAATAATGGAACATTGAAAACTCTCCTTGCAGAGATGCTAACGCCATATTATAAGTTGTAACAAACATGTAAGAAAGTAGCTTCATGAGAAAGTATGGCTTAGTGGTCACAGCGCTTGGACGGTAAACAGGAGGCGTAGGCTCAAATCCCGTTACGTTAAAATTTTTATACATTTCATTTCGATGTTTTCTAAAGAGGTATTTTCACTTCTTTGCTCTCATAACAAGACAAAGTGCGACGGCGGCAACATACGGGATAAAGGTAGAGCTTTTTTTTAATATTGTAATTATTAATAATTGCAATAAATGATTATTATTTTAAGGTAATCATGACGCAGAGGTACAAGCGTGCAACTGTAAACGCGACGGTTATGGGTTCGATTCCCACTCGGTGGATATAATATTTAATATGTTCTTTTCTTTTCTTAATGGAGAGCAGTGTGCCCTAGGTTCCCAGGTTTCATATTCCTAATCTGCTATGCGCGGGATACGTCGCGAAGCTTAAAAAACGTGTAAAAGTTCCCTATAATATATTTATAACACCAGGATGTATGTCAGCAAAATCAATTTTATAGTTGTTTATGACTTTTGATGTGTTTACCAAAAATAGAAGGAAGACGCCATTTTCCCGAAAACGAAGAAGTTCTTTTTCCTCAATAATAAATATTTTGATGTGTCGTGTCGTATATAATAAATGTTTTATTTTTTCGGTTTAGTGAATTTATATATAGATAATATATTATACACATAATGTACCCACATTATATTTTTTTAAAGAGAACATTCACGACGGTTGCAGGTTCCATCCTCGCTCGGGGAAATGATTATATTTATGTTATTTTCATTTAGGAGTGTCGTCGTAGTTACGGAGCGTCTTGAATTAAGTTTTTCTTATCGGTTTACATATTGAAAATTCCACATTTAAAACTCTTTCGTAACTGTGTGATTGACAAACGGAGAACCGGGAGATTAGAAACCGCAACACCCATCAAGTAATGCTTTCAAAATTTAGCGGAAAGTGGGGAACGGCTCCTGACTGGCTCCCTCTGTCTAACCTGCTTTATGAGGGATACAGCGTGAAGCTAAAAAAATACGTCTTTAAACACAAACAAAGATTTGCTGGCAACGACTGGTTAACATGTATAAAAATTTTTAGAAACCCACTATTCTCTTTCTCTTGATTATGTAAGATTTCAGGAACAGGAACTGAATAAATACGATCAAAGAAGTCGTTTCTTCGAGATAAAAACGTTCCACTTTGCTGTTTACACGTAGGTACATACCTACATATACGGCTATGACTAAAACGTGTTTCGTTTAAATGCGATGATTGTATTTAGATAATGTCTTGGAACTACAATACAAGATCAAGAATTAAGATTTTTATGTTGGCGTTATAGCCATTGTATATACCTAACGTGACCATACGTCCCGTTTTGAACGGGACTGTCCCGTTTTACGCTTGTGTGTCCCGGTGTCCCAAACGTACAAATGTCCCGTTTTTTTGAAATAGCACTTAAATTTTGTCGAATCAAGTTTCAAAATTGTAGTCAATTATACCATAGAAGAAATGAAATCACTGTACAGTAAGCAGACTTTAAAAAAAAACAAAAGCCAATCTAAAACAACAATTCTATTGAAAATTCTAAGTCCCAGTGGTGAAGAAGAAGCTACTAAGAATTATATATGGTATATGACATATTCTAAGTTTTCAAGGTAACTTCGAGCACAGTACAGTTATCACAGGTTTTAACGTTTGCATTATTTTAAAATTTTCGAGACATTGCGTATTGAGAGGTGGAACTCAACGCCGGTTAATGTCTTTTTCCTTCTTCAGTTCAGTTCTTTAATTATGTTCTTTTTCTACAACATCGAGGAAATAAAAATGCAACAATGACATGACAGCAGTAACACAATGACAATGACAAGACAGCTTTATGAGTCAAGAAAAAAAATCGTTCTATAATACTGTTAATATTTTTATTTCTTCGTGGAGGCAAAGCGTCCCGTTGATTCCGCCACGGAGCACTCTATGCCTTCTGATTTCGGTGGGCAACGCAGTGTTTTAACACTAGATTCCTTCTGGGTACTCTACTGTGTGCGGTATACTGCGTGAGGCTAATAAAAAGACGTTTCTAAACAGAACGTATATAAATAGTAGTGACCAGACACAACCGCGACGACGACGTGAAGACGCTTGTAATTAGATAAAAATCGACTAAAGTGGTTCTCCAGACGTTAATTAATTTGTAACTGGACACCATCTCTAAATGGACGTTAGAGTAGCTATTGCAAAAATATTTTTCAAATTGTGAATGAAGAAGTTATTGCTTGTAATTTCTTTTTTTATTTTTTTTTCATGTAGGACTTTTCTGTTAATATTAAATTTAGAATGAATCCATGCGTCTATCATGAATGATTTTAATTTATATATTTTTTATTTTTACTAGAAAGTTATGATTTATTCTCGTATCGTTTTCTGCTCTTGGCGTTCCGAACGTACCACTTCAGTAGTATTCACTTTTTAAATGCCACGTTGTATTCAGAACACACGATAGACACTTCCCATTCTTTTTCATTTATTCTCTTTTTAGATTTAATTACTGTATTCTTATTTTTTATACATCCTCCTGCCTTCTCCTGCGAGGAAGAAGAAATTTGTAACAAATATCAATTCTTTCTCTTTTTTTCTGTTTTGTATATTCGTATCTTTCATATAAAGATAAATATACAAAACGGAAAAAAGACGATAACCGCGTCATAACCATCGACATCGCTTGACTAAACTGTTATCATCATCATCGTCATCATCATAAATTCAATTCAATTTCTAAATAATCTTTATTGAAATAGACTTTTAGAAGCACTTTTGAGTCGAATGAACATAAAACCACCACCGGCTCGGAAGGCAGTTCTGCTAAGAAGACCCGTCAAAAAACTAAATAGTTGCTCTTTTCAAACTTGTGCAACTACGATTTGTATTGTTTTCAATTTTAAACAATTGTTTTTTTTTTACCTTCACGCTGTATGCCGCACATAGCAGGGTAGACGGAAGGAACCTGGGAACCCAGTACTAATACATCCGTTCCTATTAAGATAATTTCTGTTTTCCACTTTTCGCCGAGTTTTAAATGCATTGTGTGTTGGCTGGCAAAACTCAACGCCGCGCTTTGCCTCGTTACCATTGCGATGGAACGAAAATATTAAATATTTCATTTCATTGAGTTGGAATCGAACCCAGAACCTGTCGCGTTTATAGTCGCACTTTTGTGTTCAATTTAAATAATTGTAAATTACAAACAATTTGATTTGTAAACTTTAGGTTCACGTTCATTTTATTTGAAAAGTCAAACAAACAGCTTTACCAATGGTTTCTTCTATTTATATAGATTAGCAAGTAAACATTGTTATTTGCTTTGCAAAGTGTTTGGACTTGCAGTTAAGTAAACTGTCGTCTGGTGTAGCTAGGGTTGCCACGTCCAGGCTTATCATTTTCGGAACATTTTTATGGACCCACGTAAATCAGAGGCCACAGAAGCAGAGTTTTAGTGTGTCCACTGTTCCATGATAATGTATATCTACGGACTTTATACCTGGAATTGTTGGTTGAGATTTTGTTTTTCTGAAAATCTTTTTAAATTTCGTAAATTTTTATACATTAATGTAATTCCGATTTTTAGGTACCTCTTTATGACTTAAATATTTAAATTTTATTGACTACAAATAGTATTTATGAAAAATGTTTATTTTCAAAACATATAGAAATTTGAACGTAGCGGGACTAAACCCGCGTAGGCGCGGGTAACCTGCTAGGTTAATTTTTTTATATGTTTTCTAAATAAATATTTACCTTTCCTAAATGTGGAATAACACTTTAAATACATTAAAAATACTATTTCGGGACAGCAAAGTAAAACTACTGTAAACAGAACAAACAACACACAAAATTTCGGAACAATCCCGGATTTTCTTGGCATCTGGCAACCCTAGGTGTAGCCGTGATATGTCCCTTGCAACCGATTGGATGCAAGTGACGTCTCATTGTAGGTTTTATAGTGTCGTTTGTCTGGCAATGGAGCTGGATTGTTGAAAATGACTGCTTTAAATTATAGTAAGAATGTAAATAAAGAGGCCACTTTTGGCGCAGGTGCACTGTAAGTCCGACTGGTTGTGGGATGTGGACTGGGTGTGGGTGTGGGATGTTCGATTCCCCCTCTAGGAAGTGAAATATTTACTTACGTTTATATTTTCGTTTCTTCACTCTGGTGTCGAGGCAAAGCGCGGCGTTGAGTTCCGTCACTCAACAGGCAATGCCTCCAGAATTCGGCAGAAAGTATAGAACAGTCTGTCTTATGACTAGGTTCCCTCTGCCTATCCTGCTGTGTGCGGGATACAGCGTGAAGCTGATAAAAAAGGAATCTCAATATTGTTATCTTTCGTATATAAATAATTTAAAAATAATCATGTTCGTTGTATTCAGGTAGTTTAACATGATATATTGGAAAAATTATAGCAAATACTAAATGTACCAATTACTCTTGAGCTACGAGCAGTGCTTGAGACTTGCGGCCCAAGAGTAGTGTTCAGGATAGCGGAACCAAAGGTACCGGAATTTAACATTGAAGTTATTCAAACTACAATATTTTCTCTTACATTAATTTGAAATTATTAGTTTAGAAGGTGGGCTTTTGATTAATCGAGGCAAGTTGACGGGACCTGGGAACCTAGTGTTAAGATCCCGTATAACGTATAAAAGATACCTTCGTTCCCATTAAGACACTCCCGTTCACCACCAGAATCGAATCCACAACCCGTCGCGTTCACAGTCGCTCACTTGTGCCCCTGCGCCAGATTGGCCTCACGTTATCCTAAGTGGATAACGTTACCTAAAAGTTTATTATCGTCATTATTTGAAAGTTGGTAAAACAAAGGTGTCCTGTTCGCTTTCCTTGTTTACTAAGAGAGCGTCGTGTTGCTACGATTCACTTTAATTAGTCCCTTAGCTTAGACGAAACCGGATAGATGAAGGTCAGGTGGGATGTGGATTTTTTTTTCTATATTATTAGGTAATTAGTCGTATAAAAGCTATGTGTGGTGTTCATATAAAAACTGTTTTTTTTAATTCTGTATACAGAGGGAATTAAGAGGCCAGTCGTGGCGCAGCGGCACGAAGTGTGACTGAAAAACTGGACTGGTTGTAGGTTCGATCCTCACTCGAGGAGATGAAATATTTACTTAAATTTATATTTCCATTTCTTCTCTCTGGTGTCGAGGCTAAGCGCGGCGTTGAGCTCTGCCACTCAATACGCAGTACCTCTAGAATTCAGCAGAAAGTGGGGAACGGAGTGTCTTAACGCTAAGTTCCCTCTGCCTACCCTGCTGTGTGCGGGATACAGCATGAAGCTGAAAGGAATAGGAATAAAATGTACATATTATGTACATTTTAAAGTGGATGTAAACATGAAAACATTTATTAAAAGATTTAACAAACTTCAAATGCCAAGTTATCATCAGGTGACCGCTTATTTGTCTGAGCATACGCTTTTTTGACTTTTCCATAAAAAATATATACAATACTTACATGTTATACTAATAACTTCCTTTTTCGCCGAATTTGTTTTTTTTTAGCTTCACGCTGTATCGCGCACAATGCAGAGTACGCACAGGAAACCTAGTGTTAAGACACTCTGTTCCTCACTTTCCGCCGAGTTCTGGAGGCATTGCGTGTTGAGTGGCGCAACTTAACGCCGCGCTTTGACTTTTTTCGGAATATCTACACCTAAAATTTAGTTACTCTACTGATCAAAATATTCTATATTTAAGATTAACATTCGAAAAGCAGAACGCTACAAAATCTCATAACCTTTGAAGGCAGCTATCCGACCGCGTTAATCTCAGCTGAAGTTACCTAATTATTAACTTAACAAAAACAGTTCACTACAATGCCGCAAAACGTTAATTGATAAAGTTTGGTGTATGTAGGGTATTTCGGAATATCCTGCGGGTCGTGGCTCGGATTTGATTTAGCAACTTGGTTTTGACGTTTATTGTGAACTAATATTAAAAAAAACGGGGTTAATATTTAAAAACATGGGGAGCGGAGTGTCTTAACACTAGGTTCCCTCTGCCTACCCTGCTGTGTGCGGGATACAGAGTGAAGCTGATTTAATATTTTTGCTTTAATTTTTATTTAAAAAAATGTTTGGTTCAACGCGCTTATCTCAGAAACTACTGGCTCGAATTGAATTTTGTTTTGTATTGGATAGTCCATTTATCAAGGAAGGTTTCAGACTATTTTTAAATATTTTTAAAGTGTTATTCCACACTTAGATAAGAAAAATATTTATTAAGAAAACGACGAAACTTGGACGGTTTTTAAAGAGGTGCAGGTTCGAATCCTGTTATGTTCAAATTTTTTTTACATTTTCTTAATAAGTAGATTTTGGGTTCACGTTAATTATTTCAATCCAGAAAGAAGAGGGCCTATTGTTGTGCAGGGCACAGGCGTGCGACTGTCCTCATATAAAAATAAGTATAAGTATTAGATAAAAAATAAGTATTTAATATGTTAATTTCAGCTCAAATTTAGTTCTGACACTCAACATATGCTTCTAGAATTTAGCGAAAATCCAGAAACGGAAGTGTCTTAATCGGAACGGAGTGTATGGAGTTAATACTAGGTTCCCTTTGCCTATCCTGTTAAGTGTGAAACTATAAAAAAACGATGTTTTGTACCACCTCGTTGTAGACAAAGGATGGAGAACGAAATGAAACCGAAAGCGATTTTCGAATGAATACTTTTATTAACCTTACTGTAGTAAGGTTACGGTTGTGGTATTGATTCCCAGTTATATATAATTTAATAAAATGAACTTATATACAATAGTAACTATATTAAAATTTGACTGTATTCGATTTCCATTTGAGAGAATTAATTATTTTATTTCCTTACTCTATTAACAAGGCGAAGCCCGGCGTTCAGCCTCGCCACTCGTAACTACTTTGCTGCCTAATGCGGGATACAGCGTGAAAGAAAACACTTTAGATACTATAACAGGTAATTAATATAGATAAAACATGTAGATGATGTCTCGAATGACGATGACATGAAACTTAGTAGTAACTGATGAAAAAAATTAAGTATTTTTTTCCTTTTTAATATAAAAATCCAATAAATTGATAAAGTAAGGATTGGCCTTTAGCCAGGATTTTACAGTTTCGTAGCGGCTTCGCTATGAATCCCCTGAATTTTTCATTTTCATATATATTATTATATGAACGTTTCACGAACTATTTAACCTAACATCGTGTGGTATTGGCGTAATGCAGTCTAGACGCCGTAGATATCGCTAACTGCCTTTGTCTATACGTTTATTGGCCATTGTAGGACTTTTTTTTATCAATTTTCTACATCTGACGTCTTGGTAGTATAGTTTGGTTGTTTTCTTTAAGCGGCGTTCAGATACGGTGGGAACCGCGCGTTTAAGATCGCACGGGATGGTACAAAGGTCTTATTTATGCGATCATAGTAGTAGTAGCCAGTCGTGCCGCAGGGGCAAGCGTGTGACTGTAAATGCAACAGGTTTTGAGTTCGATTTCCATTCGAGGCAATTAAATATTTATTACTTAAATTTCTTCGCTTTGTGGTCGAGACAAGGCGCGCCATTGAGTTCCGCCATTCAACACGCAATCCCCCAGAATCCGGCGGAAAGAGGGAGATGAGTGTCTTAACACTAGACTCACTGCCTACCCTGCTACATGCGGGACACAGAGTGAAGTTGAAATAAAAATGTAGTGATTGTTAAGACGTAATCGAGTTCAGACTTAACTCAATAAACTGCGCTGGTACCGCGTACCAATCGCTAAAAAATAGAAACACGTGTTTCTATTGCCCATGAAGGCGTCGATCAGCTGCGTGGTGGGCATCGCGCGTTTTAAACGTCGCAGCTACAAGTCTATTAACTGCAATCTCTCAGTAACCGCAACTGAGTGAATGGATAATACAAGCTTGCGTTTTCAGGAACCTTTCTTAGATCCTAATAGCGCGTTAGTTTAACCGCGTGTCTGAGCGAGCACTTATAAGCTGCTACTATTGTGGTTTCGAAACGTTATTGTTGCCGTTTTTGTCTTCAGTCATCTATAATCTATTCATCTATCAATCTATCATCTATAATCTATTCTAGCACTTTTCATGTGACTTCACCCGTGTCAATAACTAAGAAATGGGAATAATTATTTATTGTGCAGGAAACATTTTGAGTGTTCACATATCTATATATATATAGATTGGTTTTATGAACATGATTAATGCGTAATATTGCCTATTTACCTGCTTGATATTTGAACTATCCAACAAAAAAATAGTTTTTCAAATGTATCCAGGAGTTGCTGATATCAGCATATAATATATAATACATTAGTATAAAAGTACATGTTTCTTTTTTTTAAAGCTTCACGCTGTATCCACCACACTCCCGTTTTCCAATTTTCTCGTTACATATTTCTTTTGCGTCGTAACCAGGGCAAAGAAATGAAATTATTAAATAGTTCATTCCCCCCGGGCGGGAATCGAATCCACAACCGTCGCTTTTACAGTCGCACGCAAAAATTAAAATAAACTAGAGTCCAAGTTATCTTATAACATATATTTTCACATTTTTACCGAATACAGCAGTATAAATTTACAAATTTGTGACACTTTTACGTTTATAACTTTTAAAGTATGATGTTTACTGAGACATTTATTATGTGGTCTCCGCGCGTATGTAAGTATTGTAAGTTTCCTTGTAAGATTCTCTTAAAAATAGTACTGTACTTATTGTATAATATGTTATTTTATTAAATGTTAGTTTAGTCTAGGTAAATTATGAAGAATTAAAAAAAAAAATTGAGGCCAGTCGTGGCGCTGGGGCACAAAGTGTGACTGTAAAACCGACTGGTTGTGGGTTCGATCCCCACTCGAGGAGATGAAATATTTACTTAAATTTATATTTCCATTTCTTCGCTCTGGTGTCGAGGTTAAGCGCGGCGTTGAATTCTGCCACTCAACACGCAATGCCTCCAGAATTCGGCAGAAAGTGGGGAACGGAGTGTCTTAACGCTAAGTTCCCTCTGCCAACCATGCTTTGTGCGGGATACAGCGTGAAGCTGATTTATGAAACGTGACTGACTGTAAACGCGACGGTCGTGGGTTTGAACCCCACTCGGCAAATAGAATAATTTACATTTCTCCACTGTGGCAACACAAAGCTCTTCCTTAAATTCCGCCATTCCACCTTCCGCCGTGTTATCAAGGCATTGTGTATTGAGTGGCGGAACTGAACGCCGCACCGTGCCTCGCCAGAGCGGAAAATTGATAATATTAAATAATTCGAATAGGTCTCGAACCCACAACCGTCGCGTTTTTATAGTCGCACGTTTGTGGCCCTGCGCCTGGCCGCCGATTGCTGTATATATAACCAGTTTCTTTTCAGCTTGACGCTGTATCTTGCATGCCACATTGAGCCTAGTATTAACAAACTCCCCAATTTCGTCGAATTCTGGAGGTGTTGAGTGTTGTGTGGCGGAACTTGACGTCCTGTTTTGCTTCGACACCAGAACGAAGAAGTGAAAATATAATATTAAATATTTCATTTCCTCGAGTGGGAATAGAACCCACAACCTGTCACGTTCACAGTCACACGCTTGTGCCCCTGCGCCACGACTGGACTCAATATATAACCATATTAACATATAATGAAATAAATTTATAAATAACCATATCACTATATGGGGCCAGTCGTGGCGCAGCGGCACGAGGTGTGACTGTAAAACCGACTGGTGTGGGTTCGATCCCTACTCGAGGAGATGAAATATTTACTTAAATTTATATTTCCATTTCTTCGCTCTGGTGTCGAGCCTAAGCGCGGCGTTGAGTTCTGCCACTCAACACGCAATGCCTTCAGAATTCGGCAGAAAGGGGAACGGAGTGTCTTAACACTAGATTTCCTCTGCCTACCCTGCTGTGTGCGGGATACACACTACAGCGTTAAGTACTACAGCGTAAAAATATCACTATATAACCGAAAACCAATATTCAATTACGTTAGCGGCCACATCATTGAAAATTAGGAGGGTTCGGTTTCATACATTAGTAATAATGTCCATAATATCATCCGCGCGGATAAAATGGTTATTCGATAACCGAATTTCGTTACAGTTAACTGTATTTTATGCTAACACGGCTGACCTTTATATGGACTAGTTTATGTTTGTTTGGTGTGTGTCTGAATTAATGTTATTTTGAAGGTTTATGTCCCATATAATAAAAATAAAATAAATCAGATTCACGCTGTATCCTGCATACAGTGTCAAGACACTCCATTCCCCGCTTTCTGCCGAGTTCAGGAGGCATTGCGTGTTGATTGGCAGAACTCAACGCCGCGCTTTGCCTCGATACCAGAGCGAAGAAATGGAAATATACATTTATGTAAATATTTAATCTCCTCGAGTGAGGATCGAACCCACAACCAGTCAGTTTTTCAGTCACACTGTGCCCCTACGCCACGACTGGCCCCAAATACCTTGGCGCCTTTTAATACCTTTAATATAAAAAATATCAAAAGCTATTGCCATTTCTAAACACATTTTAATTTAAATGTGTATAATAAATATATCACCCAGCTATTACTCCCCTGCTAAATGCGGAAGATACCTGAAGATAAGAAAATGTTTTGTTTCCTCGAGCTATTTGAGCACCACAACAGCCTCATTTACTGTTAAATAACGCAATATTTCTAAGTAGAAAATAAATAAAAGGCCAGTTATGGCGCAGGGGCTTATAGATGATAAACGCGATAGGTTGTGAGTTCGATTCTCACTCGACGTGATGAAATATTTAATGTTTTATTCATTTACTCGGGTAAAAGCGGCCTAGAGTTCCTTAATGGAAATGGAGTGTCTTAACACTAGGTTCCCAGGTTTTCTCTGGTTACCTTATGTGCGGGATACAGCGATAAGCAAAAACAAAAATAATCGTACGCGATGATTGTGGGTTCGAATCCATTCGGAGTGATTGTCGTTTCTCCACCGCTGATGTCAAATGTCCCGAAATTTGACGGAGAATAAAAGCCTTAGTATATTAACAGTGGATTCTCTGCCAGCCAGCTAAAAGCCAGCTTTATCTACAACTTAATTTATTTGTACTACAATTTTGTGTAAAATTTTAATCCAAAGTTCGGATGTAAAAGTTTTATGCATACCATAAAAGCCTTTTAGGGAAGATTTTTTATTAATATCCATTTTTAACAACGCTTTCAAAGTAAAATATTTTACCTGTATTGAGCGTTGATGGATCAGTCAATCAAGAGATTGACTTTTATTTTATATATAAAGGTTTTAGATAATACTTTAATACAACGCCATGTTTTGCCTCGACACCGGAACGAATAAGTGAAAATATTAAATACTTAATATTCTCGAGTGGGATTCGAAGTCACAGCCTATCGCGTGTATAGTCAGTCAAAAATTAAGTTTTAAAATATTACTCTCAGAGAGTATAGCTGTTATTCTCTTTATGCCGCATAATAATGTAGGGAAGGAAAACATCAAATGTTAGGACACTCCGGTCTCCATTTTCTATGCGAGATATTGTGCGTTGATTGACAGAACGATAATTATATCAAAGCGACGAAATGAAAATAAAACTTTTTTGGGATCAAACTCACTACTATTACAGTTTAACTCTATCCCACTTCTCCACGGTGCCCTTTAAAATAATTTGATTATAGTATAAACTAGTGATTTGCTCGCGGCTTTCTCTTTTTACTTCACAATTATTTTCTTTCTCATATATCTTCCATGTTTTCATGTACGGATTGCGATGAGTTATAGTTTTATCATATGTATATATAAACTTAATGTAATAAGATTTCTTCGTGCTTCCTAGCGCAGTTGGAATGGACTCGTAGGTGATATTTTTAATTAGAGAATTCTTGAATTATTGAATTCTTTTCTTACAAGAAAATTCTACGTATATAATAAATATTATGTTAACAGATTTTTTTAATGTCTTTTAATTAAATACTACGTCTCCTGTAGTAGATTTTTTATTATATTATTGGTATTTCCTCAATAGCATAACTTTTTGATCATAATGATGATACATTACACTATAAATATACATAAATACTTGAAAATTTTCATAAAATCGATTCGTCTTCTCGATTCTCGATGTTACATCTCTATTAAATTTAAATAATCTGTCCCACTTGTCAATGCCACTTAGTAGAGCTTATCCAGTTTTGACAGGGGTTTGACGTTTAGAAAATTTAAGCCTTGCTATATAAAGGACAGATTCAAAAGATTAACATTTAGTGTTTATTTTTATATGTATGATAAAATATTTATGTTTGGACTCACATTTCGATTTTATAGTGAGGGTTAAATTTATTAAACGTAGTAGTAAAATACTATTATGTAGATATTATATTTATAGTAAAGTGGGGAATAAAGTGTCTTAACACTAAGTTCCCTCCGCCTGCTGTGTGCGTGATACAGCGTGAAGCTGATTTATATGTATATAAAAACGGAGTAATTTATCTTTACTGGGTTCCTGTCTATCCATCACACTGCAAGTATCTAAAGGAGATAAAATATCGAAGTCACACTGAAAATCATAAAATTATTGTTGAAAGTCAACTTGTTAGATGTAAGACTTTTATAGTGGATTTTATTTTTGTTACCAATTTATTTAGTATTGCCTTGGCCGTGGCTGTGTACCTTCCTAGTACCAGTTTAGGTACTAATTAGAAACTTTTTTTTTAATAATGTCAAATATTAAAAACCCGCTTTTGTCACACGCCGATAAAACGCTATAGGTGAATATTAATTTGAAAAAGAAAAAAGAATTAAATATTTTTTTCAACAAATGTATAAAAGATAAGTCTAATAAAATAGTTAATGGTAATTAACATTAATAAAATAGTCTTGGAATTATTTTTGAATATTTTTAAGTGTTATTCCGATACGCTTAAAATACTTATTAAGAAAACCTATAAAAACGAACTTAGAATGTAGCGGGATTTGATTTGATTTAATTTCCGAAATAGGCGCGGCTTCAAATCCCGCTCACATTTTATATCTTTTCTTAATAATATTTGGTCTTGGAATTGTCATATTTTTCCCTGATACCTTTTGTTGAATGGCTATTGTATATTGAAAATTACAACCAGTCCGTACTGGTGATTGCAGAAAAAAATAAACAAATGAAAAGAGCAGAAATACACTTTCTGTCGTATATAAAAAAGAACGCAATCGTTTCGAAGCGAACAATGATTTTTTTTTCAAAACCGAGCGAATCGATCGACCTACTTTAAAGTGGACCGAATTGAACTCACATAGAGAATAAGATAGCTGGATTAAATATGACACGGTCTGTGATACGTCTTGTCTCTTGGAAAATGTTTACTTGGAAACGAATTGTGGACTTGTTTTAAAAGATTTTAGAAAAAAGGGATTATTTTTTCAGCTTCATGCTGTATCCCAGGATGAGCCTAGAAAGCTTAGAATCTGGAGGCATTGCGTGTTGAGTAGCGGAACTCAACGTCGTGCGTTGCCTCTACACCAGATTGCAGAAGTGAAAGTATTAAAATATTTCATTTTCATCCTACCCTGCCTACCCTGCTGTGTGCGCGATACAGCGTGAAGCTGATTTTATGATTTATTTATTATAAATATTAAAATCTTGACCCCACTCAACAATTAAATTATGTTCTACAAAAGATCGTTTACTTTATGACACAATGAAACCTAAAAGATTGGAGTGGCGAAACCGAGATGGGCAGTTATGGCCGGGCTAATAAAAAATTTAACGCAGAAAGGATCAAATTAGACCTTTGGTACCGAAAAAGGGTCGAAAGGGTCGAAAAACAGGGGTTAGATTCAGATATTAGACCCCTTAATGCACTTTTAATAAACCTTTATATAGTCGTGTCGTGATATATGGAAGTTTTTGTTTAGATCTTCTTGTGAGATATTCCATTTTTGTTTTTGAGCTTTAGGTATTTTACTAAGGGCTTATATGGTTTATAAGTTTTTGATGTTATAAATAAAGATTTTATAGGTATTATATAGGGTGAGGCGAACGGTAGCAGTGAATTAATGCTAACGCGATGGTCGTGGGTTCGATAGGTAAATAAGGTACTTTTATTTGCTTGCTGTAAATGCTCCTTGCTACATTAGAAACAACGATCTCCATAGGGACCTTAACATACAGTTAGTTGATAGTATTATTAAGGAATATGGCAAAGCCGAAATAATTAAGTAGAGAAAGTGTTTTTAACATTTTGTAAAGTGTTATACCACACTTAGGAAAGAAAATTCTTATATAGAAAACTTATAAAAGTTTCGAACATACTCGAACCCGCGCCTCCTGAAAACTGACCAGTCGCTCTGACCACTAAGTCATACGTTCACCTGGTCGGTTTCCAGGAGGCGCGGGTTCGAGTTCCGCTACGTTCATCATTTTTATACGTTTTCTAAATAAGTAAAGAAAGTGTATTTGTAAACATAAAGAACACAGTAACAGTTCTCTTAAATCTTAAAGAATATGTGCCGATAAACACATTCTTAGTGTAGTATTATTTTGTTATAAATAAAAAAAAATAAATCAGCTTCGCTGTATCCCGCATACAACAGGGCAGACAAGAGAAACCTACTGTTAAATTACTCCGTCATCCACTTTTCGCCGAATTTATAGAGGCATTGCGTGTTGAGTGGCGGAACTCAACTTAAATAATAATTAATTGCCTCGAGTGCGAATCGAACTTACAACCGTCGCGTTACAGTCAGCCCATGCGCCACGACGGCCCCTATCATCTATCATTATAAAACTAGGTTAAATTTCAATTACTCTTTAACCAACATAATGGCTCGATCTATACAAAAGTAGATTACTAGTACAAAAGTATATATTATGCCAAATCCAAAAAAAAAAATATAAACCTAAAATAAGAGACAACAGCGTTGAGTTCCGGCTATCAACAAGCAATGCCTCCAGAATTCAGCGGAAAATAGGGAACGGAGTTTCTTAAAATTAGGTTACTTCAGCCTACCCCGACGTGTGCGGGATAGCGCGTGAAGCTGATTTAGCGTGAAGAGCCACGAGAAATCGCCAATATATTCTGTTCAAAACTCACATTGCTTATGTAGTAACTTTTTTACATACTTCCGACATCTTCATATGTAATCCAATATGATGTTAATCTTGAGAATGGCCCTTAGGTGTGCTTGTGGTTACCTGGAAATGGAAATCTGGGTAAATGTTATTCGCGTTAGAACTTTTTGGGTAAAGTGAAGATGACAGTTTTCTTTTTATATGTTTTGAGGTCTTATGATATAATTTTATTACATAGCCAGGTTAAAAAATAATATATCTATATCTATACTTATAATAAATCTGTAGAAAAGTCGTTTCTGTACATTGAAAATAATAAAAAAAATTAGCCTGGGTGTTAAAGGATAATTAACAGAATCCATTTCCAACATTTTTGGAATTTTTGTCTGTTTGTCTGTTTATCTGTTTGTCTGTTTATGTGAACACGTATCATGTAAAAAGTACACAATAAATTTAAGCAACTTTTATACATAAAAATTACAAATAAATCAAAGTAGCTTTTAGTGTTTATTTCATTGTAATCGCTTCACTCTATCAAAAGATATAAGTATTTAAGTTTTCAAGAAGTTAATATTTGAGATATTAAAAAATTGATACAAGTAACGCTATCTATTGACAAAACTAGTAGGTACTAACGAATCTTGATACTCTCTTTCATACACGTAACGCTATCACTAATTGCGATGGGATCTTAATAGATGGCGCTGTGCATAAAAGAAAATATAGTTTGGAAATGTTACCGCTATACTCTATCAAAAAATAATGTACTTAAAGTTTTAAAGATATTTATATTTGAAAAAAAAAAGAAACATACGCAATGATATCTATTGACTACACATGATACGTTACGTTTTTAAAGTACAATTGTTCATAGTACTAACTACAAAGTAAACTAAATTGAATTGTTGGTGAAGATTACCTTCGTAACAGTCTAGCTTAATTCGTAATTATTTAACACAGTGATAAAGAATGACTTAATATTCAAAGAAATGTTTTGAATAGGTTCTTCAGTCCGTTCGTTCGTTTATGTTATTAATATTTTTTTAAGAAACGTATAAAAAAAATCACTTTTGGTAGCAACCTCTAAAAAATTGTGTGTCTCAAGAAAAAATGCTCTGACACTGTTTATAAAAATATCCCGCAGTATTATTTCATAACTTACAAGCGACACGTACCGACATTGCACTATTGCACCTGTATGTTGCAATTATGTATGTGCCAAGGGTATTTTAGGGTACATACCTCAAAATTCTTATAAAATAACTTTGTTGTTTGACCGTCTGTCCGTCTGTCAAGACTATTTTGTACAAGATCGTTTAAGGGTTAGATACCTCAATGTTCAAGTCTATATTCCATTAGAGCACGAAAATCTATCTTCTAAATCATCGCAATCAAATGACCATGAAATATGAGAGTTTATGATTTGTTTTATCGCATTTTCTATCATAACTATAGGGTACTTCCCGTTGATATACAATTTCGAAATTTGTTAAGAAGTTAAAACTTACGGCACGTATAAAGGAAAATTCCAAAATTATTCTTCAAAAATTGACTACTTATTTGTATTTGTGTCACAGAAAAAACCATTAAGTACAAATTTTAATCTGTACTTAAATTGATACAAAATGACAACTTAATTAGTTATTCTTTTGGTGTATCTCCTTTCATGAAACTGGTACGAAAACTCTCGGGGCATGAGTACGACTTGAACTTGCCCGAAAATGTTGATTATTTTATAGATTATATAAAAATGCCTAAAAACGTGCTTTCTATGTACCAATTCTATATTTATTCTGTATACCAATTATTCTGTATACCAATTATATATTTAACTAATAATGTTACTAATTTAAAAACTGTACAGGAGCTAATATAAGTTATTTTACAAATAATATCGTGAGTACCTATCCAAATCAATTAATTAATAATTAAGGCTGTTTGTAATATATATATATTTCTTAAATGAATAATCATGTAATTCAAGCGGGCAAAGCCGCGAGCAGGCCGCTAGTTTTTAATAAGTTTAAGTTTACTTTAATTTGAATATTTTAATATTAGGGTATTGCAGGATGTGACGAAGAACAGAGTATCCGACATTTTCTGTAAAGTTGCAAAATCTAACACCGTTTTTTTTCTACACCGTTTTTTAAAAAAAATAACAAGAAAAATGTATATGCATTTCTCTAAATATAAAAGCCGAACCCCATATTGTGTATATGTAATCTGTATATACCTATATATAAGGTAAAGTATATTATTTATTTTGCACTTTGCCTAGGTTCTATCCTGAAGCTGAGGTAGAAAGCTGGAACCGTAGTGTCTTAACACTAGGTTCCCATGTTTCCAGTGCCTATCCTGTTATGTATCGGGAACATGAAGCATGGAATTAAACAAAACCATTTTAAACTACAGAACAGAGACATTGTATATTGTATAGGAAATAATATCAACTTTCAAGTGTGGGAAATATTATATGAAATCATTCTTGATAAAATATTTTTTATTTTTGAAAGTGAGAGATCATGATAATGATTTTCAACGAATGCTATAAAATCAAATAAATTAAATCAGCTCCACGCTGCGTCCCACACACAGAACAGTAGACAGAGGGAACCTAGTATTAAGACACTCCGTTCTCCACTTTCTGCCGAATGGAAGCATTTTTATATAAAGTTGTGCCAAGTTAAACAGATTTATATTCAGTTTAGATCCATTTCTGTTTTATTTAGGCATATCATTAATTTGAATATAGTATGGTTCTTAGAATAAGGTCAGTTTTTATGGGGTTTAGTAGTAAAATATATTTCTTATCGAAATTATTCATCTATACATAACCGGAGGATCGTAAATCGAGAATCATTTCACAACCTATTTACATATGAAATCAAACTATAGCTTTTCAGAGTCTGTACATACGTATAAAATTACGTGTATAATATAACTTTAAGGCTATAGTTATTTTTAATTTTTGAAGAATTGCTTGATAGCAGAGTAGGCAAAGAGAACCTAGTGTTGAGTGCCACTACACTTATGTGACACCTCGATACGCAGTACAGAAATGTTGGCGGTACTTAACGTCGCACTTTGGCTATACCTAATGTCGTATATTTTTTTATTTTTTTAGTTTCATGTTGTGTCCCGCACATAACAGGGTGGGCAGAAGAAACCTGGGAACCTATTGTTAAGACACTCCGCTTCCCATTCACATAATTCCGTTCCCGACTTTACGCCAAATTCTGGAGGCATTGCATATTGAGTGGCTGCGCCACGACTAACCTCAAGTAAAATTCTCAATAATTAAAATTAAATTAAATTAAATTAGCTTCACGCTGTATGCCGCTCACAGCAAGGTAGGCAGAGGGTACCTAGTATTAAGACACTCCGTTCCCCACTTTCTTCGAATTCTGGACGAATTCTGGAGGCATTGCGTGTTGAGTGGCAGAATTCAACGCCACGCTTAATCTCGACACCAGAGCGAAGAAATAGAATTATAAATTTATATAAATATTTCATCTCAACGAGTGGGGATCGAACCCATAACCAGTCGGTTTTACAGTCACACCTCGTGCCGCTGCGCCACGACTGGCCTCAATAATTATTTATACATTTAACTGAGTTAAACCTCTTTCGGGCTGATATCTTTATATACAAAAGCTAAATATTAACTTGGAGTAACTTCACTATATTATTATGAAGAACGGGTAAACTTTCAGTAAATATGACATTAATGGGACCGACCGCTTTAAATTTCGTCTACGCCGGTTTTCGTTGTACAGACTACGTACATATTTTTTTTCGTTTGTTGGTTATAAGTCTTAGAATTTTGAACAATGTTTGGGGTACAATTCCCACATAGGGAATGTTCTATATTTTTTATATTTTCATTTTCTTTCTCTGGTAACAAGACAAAGCGCGGTGTTGACTTCCGCCACTCGGTGGAAACTTCACTGCCAAATGTAAGAGAATGAGAAGAGAGTTCTATGCCTACCGGAAAATAAAAAAAAACGATTTCTCTATTCGGCTGACAAAATAATAACTCTTGGAGCAATGATGGAGCTAGCACAAATGACCTATAAAACATTTTTATGGAGTATACTTAGCACTTGATGTCCTGTTTATGATCCACGTGTGTCGCGATGACTCATTGTTTGTATAGAGTATTATAATACTAAATCAGTAAATAGAAAGAAGGAAGGTGATGGAAACGGAGAGTCTCAACACTGATTTCTCTCTGGCTACCCAGGGTATATGGGTGATGTGTAAATATGTTGCCATTGAAGTGTATGATAGTATTTGGTTTGATTTTTGCTCGAAGAATGACTAGCTTGTTGTTGTATCCAGCAAATAGCAGGGTAGGCAGAGGGATGCTGGTGCTAAGCTATTCCCCAATTATATACCCCAATTTTCATGAAATTGCATGTTGATCGGTGGAAAAAAGGCGTTTGATCTTGTTGCCAAAGTGAAGAAATGAGAACAATTTGTTTCCTCGAGTGGGAATCGAACCCACTTCTCTTGAACTTACGTTCACCACAGCTTTTATATACAGATTCTGTGGTG
Organism: Heliconius himera; assembly: GCA_021202915.1. Classification (NCBI taxonomy): domain Eukaryota; kingdom Metazoa; phylum Arthropoda; class Insecta; order Lepidoptera; family Nymphalidae; genus Heliconius; species Heliconius himera. Next base: position 268,633 of record JAJHJA010000679.1, on the reverse strand, counting down.
CTGACGTCATATGGGCCTTCCTGATTTAGCTTTCTTGTTGAAATTATATTTTTTTCGTTTAATTATTTGAGCACTAGGTTCCCTCTGCCTACCCTGCTGTGTGCGGGATACAGCGTGTAGTGGATTTAATTTTTTTTATTCCATTACATTGGTCATTATCTCTCTAAACTTTTAATATTTGGGTTTACTTTCCTTTCCAAAAAGCTATGGATATCGTTTACTAACGCACGAACTACTAAACGTTATAAAATAATCAACTTGACGTCTCTTCAATTTGTTACAGGACTCGAACCTATCTAAAGTTAAATGATGACGATCAGTTAAATGATTGTCTACGTAACTTCATTTAAACTTAAGCTTTTTCGTTAAAACAAACCAAATAATTGAGACCAGTCGTGGCGCAGGGGCACAAAGTGTGACTGTAAACGCGACTGGTTGTGGGTTCGATCCCCACTCGAGGAAATGGAATATTTAATATTTCCATTTCGTCCTGGTGTCAAGGCAAAGCGCGGTGTTGACTTCCACCAATCAATATGCAGTGCCTTCAGAATTTGGCCGAAAATGAAGAATGGTGTGTCTTAACACTAGGTTTCCTCGGTGTATTGGATACAACGTGACGCAAAAAAATCCTTTTAACATTATAAATGTGAAAAATTATTTAGATGGAAGTTTGTTCCTCTCGCACGTAAAAACTACTGAACGGATGAAACTATAAGAATTTCGCTTATATATCAGATGGCACATTGGATACAACTGCTGCTTCATGTAAAGCACTTTGTATGATTAGGTTATTATATTACGAGCGGGCGAAGCCGCGTTTGGGTAGCTAGTATTTAATAATTTTTTTTTAACATTTTTAAAGTGTTATTCCACACTTAGGAAAGAAAAATACTTATTTAGAAAACGTATAAAAATTTGAACGTCGATTCGAACCCGTGCCTCCTGGAAACCAACTAGGCGCTCCGACCACTAAGCCATACGTTACACGAGGCGCGGGTTCAAGTCGCGCTACGTTCAAATTTAAATAAAAAAAGTATTTTAAGTAGGGGAGAGGGGGGTAGCTTAGAACAGGGGCACCTTTGAAAATATGTGTTAACAGAGCTATTTTAAAAAGAAATTTTAGTAGATTTTTTTTGAGTAGTGGCAGCACTAACCTGCACACGTGTCACTTGTCACCGTTGATACATAAGAGCCAGTTGTTGAGTTACGAGGAGTGTTTGATTTTGAGTAAAATTTTATGTATTTTTAAATAAACGCGTAAGGATCGCAGGAATCCAATTCAAGGTATATGGTTTTATTTTTTCCTCTTTTAGTTAGAATGTTTCATATATCATACAATAAACTAGAAATTACTACAATTTTTTAACTTTTACTTAAAAAAAAAAACGTTTGTAATTTTTCAAATACCACTGAGGCAGCTTTGAACAAAATAAAGGGGGCAGTTTTGAATATTATTATATGTAAAAAAATACCGCGAAAGAAAAACTAAACTAAACTGAACTTTTCTTCACAAGAAACTGACTCAAAAATGCATTTGGGATCAGAAGAGGAAGTGACAATTTAAAGTGACGAGAGTGAAGATACTGATACCTGTGCGTCTGAAGACTACGAAATGGAATTTGACTACAACTTAATAAATATTGGAGACTTCGTTTTAACAAATGTTTCATCATCTGTGAATAGTAAAAAAGTAGCTTGTATATTTTTTTCTTTCCTGAGAAAGAGGACAAGTGTTACATTAGTTTTTCAAAAGTCTTACGTAGACTAGACTTGAGGTCAATCATGGCGTAGCGGCACGAAGTGTGACTGTAAAACCGACTGGTTGTGCGTTCGATCCCCACTCGAGGAGATGAAATATTTAACACTAGGTTCCCTCTGCCTACCGTGCTGTGTGCGGTATAAAACGTGAAGCTGATTTTTATGTCTTACGTAGACTACTTCCCCCAATTTCAGTTGCTGGTTACGTCACGTACTACATCCATGTTTTCCTTTTACTTTTGTTAATTACTTCTACGAAGCCAAAACTACTTTTTTGTTTGTTCGTTTTTTAAAGTATATTAATAATATTAAAGTTATTTAACACTAGTACTAGCACAATCGCAATATTAAACTAGGTATATTATATTTTTAAGTTAATATGGTACTGAAATTTGATCTCCATCGTTTCTAATGTTAAGTTTATTGATAAAATTACTTAAAAGCCTTTTAATTTCATTGAATTCGATGATAGTTCAAAACTGCCCCATATATGTCCAAAGCTACCCCGGAAGGGGGGCAGCTTTGAACATTTGACTACTGCTACTAAAGTTGATATTGCACCTTTAACTTATATATTTTTCTACATATGATGCTACGATTGTGTGGCTCAATAGTTGGACTAAGCATTGTGAAATAGTAAAGAAGTTAAAAACTGTAGAATTTTTAGATATGACACAAAGTTTAAAAATCGTTCGAATGTGTCTCTCCCCAATATAAATAATTTGCGTGTTCACCTATCACCATTAGGGACCAATAAGACATTATAGTGGCAGTGGGGCATTATAGTGGAACCGAAAATGTTTCACTTTGATTAGACTAATGGAATCCATTTTATAAAAGTCATTTTTGCGAATTGTGCAATATAGTAATGCAGTGGTGTAGTTGAAAAATATATTTCACAAGATGGTTGTAGGTTTAATCTAAATAAATATAATATATTTCTAGTCAGTCAGTATCCTATTTGGATACTGACTGACTAAAAATATATTAATAAATTTGTTGTTCATTCAGAAACATACTAAATGCGATTCGATTGTTTTTGAAAAATGTCAATTTATAGACTATTTAATAGATTTACAAGAAAAAAATTACCAATGGACGAGCTCGAAGTACCCCAGTTCCTGTTATCCAGAGTAAGAAGGAGGAGTAGGTCCTATGTCCGTGACGTAAATACGATGTTTTTTTTTTATCTTCAAATTGTTTCTCGAACTTGGGAACCTAGTGTTGAGATACACTATTCCTACTTAATACTTTCGTACCTCACTTTCTGCCAAATTCTGGAGGCGGACCTCAAAATATTGAAAATAATAAATATTTCATTTCCTTGAATGGAAATCGAACTCACAATCTATCGCGTTTACTGTCGCAGGGGCGTCCCTGCCCAACGTTTGGCCTATTTTAAACTTTTAACTAATTAATTTTAGTTTGAAACTTTACTTACAAGTTACTTAAGTAAATGGATTCTGTCGTAGTGAGTTTTCGATTTGAAACACTTTTAATTCTAACTAACCTTTTATTTGCAAGAAGCTTGGGCGAGGCACTTCTCTTTGCAAATTTTATGTTTGAATTTCAATTCAAAAAGTTTTGATATTTTTCTTTTTTAGGGTTCCGTACCTGAAACGGAACGCTTATAAGGTCATTTTGTTGTCTGTTTGTCCATCTGTCTCTGTTGAGACAAGAACATTCATCTCGAGATCACGTAGAGATATTAATTTCAAATTAAAATCTAAGAGTCATAGTCAAGTCTAAAGTACAAAAATCATATATTATGTATATAAAATCAAATACTATGGTTACAAACAAAGGATAGAAATCATGAAGATCAGTTATCCTTACCTATGACAAAACTCTTTATATTTAGAGATACAATATAGTATCATCCTTTTCACGGATAAAATAATTGTATGTTAAAATAATAAATTGTGCGGCTTTCATAATTTGGAATTATTTATAAATATCTTTTTAATTTAGTTAATAACCCAATTGGGCTCCCAACTTAAACTAAGAATATCTTTACTTACTGGAAGAAAATCAATAATATTAGAAACCTCACAAGAAAATAATTTAATTTTCCATTTCAATCTTTCATTCACTTTACATTTATTGCAAGTTCACCCGGAAATTTATTCAGCCAAGCGTGGAGGAGATGCATTCATCTTAGAAACGAATTCCATTTTCATCGGTCAGCTGCAGTGACTGTGGCTTTCTATAGACGTTGAACATTTAAAGGTCTAATATTTGAATGTATTGTTCAATATATATATTTATTGCAGTGTGATCCCGGCCTAGAATAGGATCATCCTGGTACTGGTGGTGTCGTAAGAGGCGACTAAAGTACGTGTGGTAGAGTCCCGTCGCCAGCAATGGCAACACGCATGGGCAGACTCGACCGGATCATTACCACCCCCGGCATTTAAGACCGGCGTTAAGTAGTGGCTTTATGCCACTGCGTTTCACATCAGTAACGCCGGGCTCCGGCGCCCAACCCACTTTACAGGCGGGCAACGCATCTGTAGCTCCTCTGGTGTTGCACGGGGTCGTGGGCGGCGGTGATCACTTATCATCAGGTGACCCGCACGCTCGTATGCCTTGTCTTTTTCCATAAAAAAAAATATTCTTTTACAAGGAAAAATGTGGTAAACTTTTAACTTATTAAAAAAACCTTTTTCTTTTTTTTTAGCTTCACAGTATGTATACAGCAGAGCAGGCGGATTGAACCTAGTGTTAAAACACTCCGTTCACCAATATGCGCCGAATTTATGAGGCATCACGTGTGTCGGCGCAATGGCACAAGTGTGTGACTGTCAACACGACGGTTGTGGGTGTGATTCCCACTCAGGGAAATGAATTATTATTTATTAATATTTTCATTTACTCTGGTAACAAGGCAAAACGTGAATGTGGAAAACGGAGTGTTTAAACACTAGCTTTCATCTTCCTACCCTGATATATGCGGGATACAGCGTGAAGCTGAAATTAAATGTAGGTATCATACAATTTGTCCTTGATGTAGCAATATGTTCGTGGCTAAATACTTAAATATTTAATTGAAAATTGAAATCGGGAAACTAAAATAAAGTTTGTTTATATACTGCCAATGACAGGGAAGTAATTGGCTTGAATAAATAACTTTTTGTGAACGACTCAGGCAGTTAATATTCATCATAACCAAAAGTCCTTGAAATATTGGGTTTTAAGAAAAAAGTATATATATAGTATACGAAATCAAATTGATTCAAATATTAAATACTAGCGGACCCGGACGCGGCTTCGCCCGCTTAAACTATACGAATACCTATTAGATATATTTATGAAATTGTTTTTGAAAATATGTAACTTATTTAAATGAGAAAAATTATAAGTAAACGTAACCATAGTAAAATATTAATAAAAAAAACTAAACAACACCAGCTACATTATTAATAACAATTGTTTCCTTGTTTCCTTAATACTTAAATAATATAATGCCGATGCCGCGAAATTACCACATCAAGAAATTAATGAAAATCTAACTAATCTACTACTCGAATAAGCGAAGAACCAAAGAAAAGTATAAATTAATTATAAACAGCAAATAATTACATAAAAATTAACGGTAGTTCGAAAATGTATGAAAATTTACAAAACCGTTAGTTATCTGCCCGTTCGCGTCGGTCATACTATACCGCTCGTAGGCTAAGTCATTTCGAATCAGTGACATCTCCTTAATTATTTATTAGAATGTTATACAATAAACTATAATTTCAATCTAGATGAAATGCTAAAAGTGACTATTATATTCATTTTCATAAGGATCAATATGCAATTATAGAAAATACATACAACAAAAACCCGATAAATATAAAGTAAATTAATTAAAATGGTTATTTTTGCTCTACCTTCAGAAACATGCTATATGTATCGCAGACTTTTTTAAACATCTTTAAAGGACAATATTTTTGTAAAACATTGTTTTTATGTATCTCATAAGGTTGAGTCGGCGCACGCCATGTATGCGTTAAGCAAGCTCATTTTTGGTGACGTTTTCTTATAACAACAAACAAACTTTGCAAACCGTTGCGTAGCAACGGTCGGTTGTTATAAACATGGAAGAATAAATTGCCTGTCAAATTAAAAAGTATTTTAATATATTAGTATATATCGACAATATTACAAATATGAGAAAAAAAAGTAACCTATGTTCATCCGAAGACCCTCAAGTATCTCTATATGAGTATTTTATCACAATTGAATTAGCGGTTTAGCCCTGATTGCGTAAAAGACAGACAGACAGACAGACAGACAGACAGACAGACAGACAGACAGACAGACAGAGTTACTTTCGAATTTATAATATAGGTATGGATGAAATAAAGGACCTCATAGCGTAGTGGTGTGGAGTCTGATTATAAAAGCGGAGGCGGAAAGTTGTGGGTTCGATTACAACCCGCGCATCTTCGGTCTGGTAAGAAAACGAAACACGGTGTTGAGTTTCACCACTCAAAACGAAATGTTTTGAAAAAAAAATGGATAATGGGAAACGCTTTTTAAAAATATATTTTATATTTTATGCAATTTTTTTCGACCAAATTTTATATAAAAGTTCACAGGAAAAATGTCTCTTAAGCCATAGTCTAACCTTATAATGTCCCAATAAACTTTAATTTATGAAAGGTTATATAGCGACCCATCTTTATTAGTTGAATTTTACATAATACGGATTGTATAGATATTTATATAAAAGGATATCCTTTTATAAAAGGAGGGAAGGATAGCACAATGGGCGTCTGAGAGTATTTTGTATGGATCGTCATTCGGACGAATCAATATTTCTAATACTGGTTAGACTAAGTCACGCCGTATCCTCACGTATCAGGATAAGTAGAGGGAATCTGGGAACCTGATGTTAGGCTATCGGTCCCTTACTTTATAAGTACCTTTTGAATAAAAACAAATACAAAAATCCGACTACATAATAAACGGAAAGCAAAAAGATAAGCCAATAGTTTAAAATTTAGTAATAGATAATGAAAATATAACATTCTTGGGAAGATTTAGTTGTTTGAGAAATGGGCGACAGACAAAACATACATGGACTGATAAACACATAACCATCTTTTGCGTCCGTAGTCGGGTATAAATAGGCAACTCTAAATTAGTGTAGGCGGTTAACATCGTAGTAGATCAAATTGAGTGTCTAAATGTTTGTTTTGACATTGAAAAGCGATTGTTTATCTAATATATACTGTTTCTTAGTCATTATTTTTTGATTGATTGATTCTCTGTTGATTTTAGGTTTCTTTTTAAATGTGAGTAGCGTTTGTAGTAAGTTTATTTTTTTTAATTATTATTTTTTGTTTCACGCTGGTGGCTAGCAACCTGGGAACCAAGTGCTGATACACTTCTTTCTTATTAAGATTTCTCTAGGAATTGACTGTTGAGTGACGGAACTCAACGCCCCGTATTGTCTCGTTACCAGAATAAAAATATTAAATATTCCATTCCCGTATTGTCTCGTTACCAGAATAAAAATATTAAATATTCCATTCCTCCGAGTGGGAAACGATCCACGACCAGTCATGGCGCAGGGGCACAACTTTGTGACTGTAAACCCGACTGGTTGTGGGTTCGATCTCCAATCGAGGTAATAAAATATTTATTTAAAATTATAAATTAATTTCGTCACTCTGGTGTGGAGGCAAAGAGCGGCGTTGAGCGGCGTTTATTTTACCGTACATTTTGTACAAATTCGAACTCGCTCGTCTCAAGAGTTAGTCCACACCAAACAATTGGTCAAAATTGCAAAATTCACTCAAAATCTATATATATAAAAGGACTTGTGCTGACTGACTGAGGTAAGTAAATTTGGGCAGATGTTTATTTTCATATTCTGGACATCCACTAAGAAGGGAATTTGAAAAATTTTAACCCTAAAGGGATGAAATAGGGGTTGAAAGTTTGTATAGAAAAAAAAATTAATCTGTACCGATTATTATAAAATTTAAAATTCAGACTCTTAAAAATATTTCATTGAACACGTGTCTCATGGTTTTTAAGAATTCACCCCCTAAGGGTTCAAATGAGGGGTTCAAAGTTTATATGAAAAAATCTTTAAATTGCCACCGATTTTTATAAAAATTTAAATTCAGACTGTTAAAAATATTGTATTGAACACGTGTTTCGTGGTTTTTTTAGAATTCACTCCCAATAAGCGGGCGAAGCCGCGTGCGCCCTCTAGTTTAAGTATATTTCCTATTCTATTACTTTAACACGACTCGTCTATTGATCTCTAATCTATTTGCCCATACAATGCGAACGTCTAACAACATTACTATTCTATTTTCCGTCGTGTGACATGAATAAAGTATTGAGCGGATATTGGAAGATCTCTCAGTAATGTTGTGAATTATTTGATATATCTATAGACTTTTTTTTAGGAGAGTTGTAGTTAAGTTTTATGTGTATTTTAAGGGTTGAGGCGGCGGCGTTGAGTTACGTTATTTAACACGCCATTTCTCTCAAAATTAGATACTCTCTGCCTGCTCTGCTCTGTAAGAGAGGATAACTTTTTTGTTTTATACAGTTATTTACGAAACGTAAAAGTGTTATTCCAAACTAGGAAAGAAAAATACTTACATATTTAGAAAACGTTTAAAATTTTGAACGTAGCGGGACTCGACGGAACCTATAGCTTAGTGGTCAGAGCACCATCGGTTTTTAAGAGGCGCGGGTTCGAGTCCCGCTACGTTCAAATTGTTATACGTTTTCTAAATAAGTAACGTATAATAATTTTCTAAGTAGGATTTTTTTTTCCCGAGTGTGGAATTCAACACTTTGAAAGTGTTAAAATTTGTTGTTTTATATAAATGGCGATCACCTTAAGTTTTCCACATGAAAATATAATTGTTTATTGAATAGAAAATAGATAGAAATACAAGAATTTCCTAAAATCAACTAAAATATTAATTATTATCAGCTTCACGCTGTATCCCGCACACAGCAGGGTAGGCAGAGGGAACCTAGTGTTAAGACACTCCGTTCCCCACTTTCTGCCGAATTCTGGAGGTATTGCGTGTTCAGTGGCAGAACTCAACGCCGCGCTTTGCCTCGACACCAGAGCGAAGAAATGGAAATATAAATTTAAGTAAGTAAATATTTCATCTACGCGAGTGGGGATCGAACCCACAACCAGTCTGTTTTACAGTCACACATCGTGCCGCTGCGTCACGACTGGCCTCATGGGCTTTATTGAATAGAAAATAGATAGAAATACACGAATTTCCTAAAATCAACTAAAATATGAATTATTAAAAGTGACTATGATTTAACCTGATATCAAAATTCAATCAAAATCGATTCAGCAGTTCAGCCACGAACAAGCATCGATTCGATAGATAAATTTATTCCAATATTCATAATATCAGTAAAATTATTTGAGCTTTCAACATTCATATACTCTGGACGAGCTTTCGTCTAAAACAGTATGTTTACGTTTAATCACGAAGTGAGTAAGAGGTTTTTATAAACAGTGCAATGAACTGACGAACAATGGACTCTATTGATAGATTTTTTTTTTATTTTTGCTTTTTTTACACATTTGGCGTCGTGGCGTAGTAGCACAAGCGTGTGACTATAGCGCGACGGTTGTAGGTTAGATCTTTATTCGGGGAAGGAATTGTTAATTATGAATATTTTTAGGCCAGGAGCATCATGTGCTTAGCCGCTCGAAGACGCAATGCCTCCAGAATTCGGCGAAAAGTGGGGAACGGAGTGTATTAACACTAGGTTACCCTGATGTGTGCGGGATATTGCGTGAAACTTATTTAATTTAATATTTTCATTACTTCGTTCAGGTATCAAGGGAAAAAACGTGGCGTTGAGTTACGCCACTCAACTCGCAATGCCTCGAAATTTTGCCGAGAAGTGGCGAACGGAGCGGGATATAGCGGGATATCTTAAACCGCATTATTCAAGTATATTTAGTCTTATACATTTTTGGAAACCCGACGTTTTGAAGTAACGGATATAAAGCCCGATTTCCACCGAAAGAAAAATGAGCAGGAAATGCTTAGGCGGAACGGATTCCATGTAAATAAAGTAGGATTACAACCTTTTACATTACAACCTATTTCAGCTGAAATTTTAGTCCATTGCCTTCGATACGGCATTCATTTTTTTAAAGATATTCTATACAGTCGATAAACGGCAAATAATAAAAACGTTTTTATATTTTTCTATATAAAAATATAAATTGCAATACATAGAGTATTGTACCATACATCTAATTCAATACACACGTAGCGCGGTTGTGATAAATTGATAAATCTAATAATATACTGGAGACATTGGCCAGCGGTGTAATTAGATTGTAGTATCTACGGATATAGCTCTTCTTTGTGACAGCTCTGTGCTTCTCGAATAAAGAAATTATTTATATTAAAAAAAACATCAGCTTCACGCTGTATCCCGCAGGGTAGGCAGAGGGAACCTAGTGTTAAGACACTTCGTTCCCCACTTTCTGCCGAATTCTGGAGGCATTGCGTATTGAGTGGCAGAATTCACCGCCGCGCTTAACCTCGATACCAGAGCGAAGAAATGGAAATACAAATTTAAGTAAATATTTCATCTCCTCGAGTGGGGATCGAACCCACAACCAGTCGGTTTTACAGTCACACCTCGTGCCGCTGCGCCACGACTGGCCTATTATATACTGTCGAATAGAGAGAAGAGGCCGTTACGGCGCAGTGAGACAGCGTGTGTGTTGTAAACGCGCAATGATTATGTTGTATGTAGTCCACTGAGTTGATTGTTTCCATTCAACACGCAATGTCTTGAAATTTCGGCGGAAAGCGGAGAACGTAGTGTCTTGATTCTAGGTCCCTGCCCTAGGGACCTAGAATCAAGACACTACGTTGCGGGAAAAGCGTGAAGAGTCTGATACATATCTCATCAAAAATATAGGTGAAAAAGAGCAAAGTTAAATAAATGTTAAGTAGTTCGGTGTTTTCGACTTAACCGAAAAAAGCATAGCAGATCTATATAAGTTCTAAATTCACTAGGGATAAAATCCAAATTTATATTTGACTTGGCTTTTTTTACCACTAGGCGCCAAACCAAATACTCCTAAAGAACTCGACACCGCATTTTTTCAAAGCAAGGAAATTAAAACTATTCGTTTTCCCAAGTGGAAATCGAACCCAGAACCCATCCGTTAATATTAAAAAATAAATACTCGCAACAGAAGCTCCAATTAATATATTTAAAGTTTTATACGAATGATCAACCATTATGATTTACATTTTACGTTGAAACATGGCGTGTTTTTTCTTTATTTAAAGTCAATGCCACCAATTCTTTGAATATGTTTCGCACCAAAATGTGGATATTTATTTAAATTAACTTATTATAAAAAAAACAATAACAACGTAAATAAGTTATAACAACTGTAGAAGAATCAAAATAGCTTGATGTGAACGTATGGCTTAGTGGTTAGAGCGCTTGGTAGGTTTCTGAAAGGCGCGAGTTCAAGTCCCGCTACGTTCAAATTTGTACTTCTTCTAAAAATATTTTTTTTTCTTCAAAGAGTGTGTGAGTATAAAGGTGACAGCTTATAGGTTCGATTCTCACTCTAGGAAACGAAACGGAATCATATTTAATATTATAATTATTTATTTATTTTATTTCCATTTCTTCGCTCTGGTGTCGAGGCAAAGCGTCGCGTTGAGTTCCGCCACTCAACAGGCAATGCTTCCAGAAATCGGCGGAAAGTGAGGGACGGCGTGTCTTAACACTAGCTTCCTTCTGCCTACCCAGCTGTGTGCGGGATACAGCGTGAAGCCGATTTGATTTACTATTTTCATTTCCTTGCTCTGGTAACGTAACGACGTGATAATGGCAAAGAGTAGCGTTGAGCCCCGCCTCTCAACACGCAATGCCTTCAGAGTTCGGCGGAAAATGGGAAATGGTATTATCTTATTTGGAACGGACTATTTTAACATTAGGTTCCCAGGTTCCCTCTGCTCACCCTATTATGTGCAGTATAAAATGTAAAATGTTTAATAATCATATACTCCTATTAAAATAATCCAATTAAAATGTCACCATAATATGTGAAAATTTTGCTTAGAATTCATATTTTTTTTACTTTTTATGTCACAATTTCGTCATATATTTTTCACTGTCATAGACCTCTTCATACATGTACGCTCTCCGGGGAGTCGCGCTTTGTATGTGACCTTCCTTGTTTTTATTATGGCAAAGTAAAAATACTTTCACATAATTTTTTGTGACGATGTTAGATACACCTACATGGCAAGTTAAAAAGAATATTTGTATAAATAAATATATTTGAATATGAAGCTGTCACGTCTGAATGTAATCGCGACGGTTGTGGGTTTGATTCCCACTCAAGGAAATGGAACGTTTAAAAATCATCTCATTTCCTCACTCCTCGCTCGCCGTCGCTTCCTCAACATGGTGTGGTGTTGAGTTCCGCAACACACCACGGAATTGGAGTGTGGGGTTCGAAGTTTATTAACATTGGGTTCCTGTTCCGTGAAGATACATTTAAAAAACTATACACATAAAATAAAAATAAATAAATCAGCTTCACGCTGTATCCCGCACACAGCAGGGTAGGCAGAGGGAACCTAGTGTTAAGACACTCCGTTCCCCACTTTCTGCTGAATTCTGGAGGCACTGCGTATTGAATGGCAGAAGTCAACGCCGCGCTTAACCTCGACACCAGAGAGAAGAAATGGAAATATTAATTTAAGTAAATATTTCGACTCGCCTCAAGCTATACACATATGGACAAAAAAAAGAAAAGATACTAAACATCTCTTTTTTTTAAAATATTTTACGTTACTACACAATCTCTACTCCTAAAAATATATTTTACACTCCCTAAGTTATAAAACATACAGTTAACTATTAATATTTCAATCGGAGCGTATCGATTGATCTAATTGTAAGCGAGCTCGCTCCGTAGAGCGACGACCTCACCTGGTTATTTCGGGAATACACAAATTTGATAATGTTTTCTTGTAATTTGCTGCTTTAAGCTAGCATTTTTACTTATTATGTGGCTTTGAAGGAAAATAAGGCGTAAAGTAGGAAGTAGTGTCTTAGCACTATGCTGCTCATTTTCCTATCCTATGGGGAAAAAAGAGTTAAGCTGCTTCCTTTCTTCTTCAGGGTCTTATACCTCATAAAAAACGAAACCCTTATATTTAAATTAATTTAAATTTGTTGTTCGTCTGTCCATCTGTCAAAATGATTTCTATCTCGAGATCGCGTGGAGGTAACTGAAATTAATAAGAAATATTCAAGTCTACGGTGCCTTGAACCACGAAATAATCAAGCTTCTAAGTTAACGCATTCAAAAGATACGGGCATTTATGTATCGATTTTTCTGTAAAAAAACCACGAAAAAAAAATATTGAGTGAAGTTAGAACTTCAGTATAATTAAAGGAAAAAATCCGTATTGTAAAAGCTTATAGGTAAATATTATAATAGAAAATAATCGTCACAAACTTATATTTGTACTTCGTGTCATACAAAATGAGTGTAGGTATATGCTCGCAATTAAGTATGTCTAACTTCAACTTCTTAATTTCTACTAACTACTTCGTAACTTCTTAATTTCTACAGTGTATTTTCCGTTAACCTACATCCCTAAAGCGTTGACAGTTATCTTTTTAAAACTAGGTTCCCGGGTTCCCTCTGCCGATCCTTCTATATGCAGAATACAGCATAAAGCTAAAGAAAGTCTTTTTTTTGTCCGTATTAAGGCTATTGAATACAAATAAAGCAAGTCGTTTCGCAGGGCCGCAAGCGTGCGACTGTAAGCACCACAGGTTGTGGGTTCAATTCCACTCAATGTACAATTTAATTTCATTGAACGGAGTGTTTTAGCACTAGGTTCCCAGGTTCCCTCTATCTACCCTGCTATGTGTGATATACACTGTAAAGTTTAAAAAGAACAGGAAATCCAGTAAGAATTAACGTTGTTAATCTTTGTTTTGTTTAAAGTAAAAAAAAATCCGTCGTTTGTCTAAACAAATCTACTAAACGACCGCCTAAAACGCAATGCCTCTAGGATTTGGTGGAAAATGATAGGAGTACCTAAACACCAGGTTCCCAGGTTCCCTCTGCCTACCCTGATTTGTGCGGGATACAACATCCTGATCTATTTATTCATATCACAACATTTATTACCATACAACATGTAATACTCTCCTGCCTTGCATACACAACTCAGGTTAATCTCTTATAAATATTTTAGTTAAATGTCTATTTAAGCGTCGACTCTTGGAACTTACACAAAGTTCTCCCGGACGTGACGAGAACGCCTAATGGGGTGTCTTTTTAGCGATTCAAGGGTGGCTCGGCTACAAGTGGTTCGTTTATACGTAGTACGCGTTATAAATAATGGTTTTATTTTTTTACCTTTTTTTTGTTTCTATTTTTTGATGTATGTTTCCTTGATTTTTGTGTGTTTGGGTATACGGTGTGGGAGAGCTCAACGCTTTATCTTAATAAAGATAATTTATACACAATCGTTTCCCTGAGACCAAAGCGCGGCGTTAAGTTCCACTACTCAACACGCAATGTCTCAAAAATTCGGTGGTAAGTAGGGAACGGTAGTGTCTTAACACTCGGTTCCCAGGTTTGTATCTACCTAACTTAAAACAAGTGATATTAATTTTTCCTTTTCTTAACTGCATATTATAGTTATTAACACGATACTAAATGTAAGCAAACGATTCTAAAATGTTTGTCTATCTGTTTATCCTACCGCCTATCTACTACCAGAAACATGAAATATTTTTGCAATACAACAATTTTTATAAGAAAAATCTATTAAAATCCATATACTATTATAAATATCACGATTTACGAAGTCTATTACAGTGTAGAAATCCTAATATAGTTTGTCAAATATGAAAAATCAATTGTCCGAGGCCGTTGTGGCCAAAGGGTGTGACTGTAACGCGATGGTTGTTGGTTCGATCTCCGCTCCAGAAAATGACCTACTATTTATAATTATTTAAATTTTTTCGCTCTAGCACCAAGGCAAAAGCTTTGAAAAATTTGGCAGAAAGAGGTGAATGGATTGTATTAACATTTAGTTTTCTCTCCGTACTCTGCTGTGCGGGATGTGTGCAGGATACAGTATGAAGCAGTTCTATTCTACATTTGGGAGCGTAGAATTAAGACAATTCTGAAGGCATTGCGTGAAGAGTAGCGAAACTCAACGCCGCGCTTTGGATCGACACCAGAGCGAAAATCCGAAAATATTAAATATTTCATTGCCTCGAATGGGAATCGAACCCACAATCTGCCGCGTTTACAGTCACACGCTTGTGCCCCTGCGCCACGAGTGGCATCAAATAATTTAAATAACATTAAATAAATATTTGTATAGTTCAAGCGGACAAAGCGGCCGATGGTATAAAATAAAATAAATAACTTTTAATACGCTTTTAGGCTCCATTTACAGAAAAGTTATTTTGTTTATAACAATCGTCGTCGTCGTATTATATAACTGTTAAAAAAAAATAATAAAAGTTAAAGGTAAATTTAGTAAAATTTATGATTGAAGCTTTGTTTTTCCATATTGAAATATATGTATGTCATTATTGTTTGACACATACTTTACAGCAGAGAAGGCTTAGATAATCTAGTATCAAGACACTCCTTTCTCCGCTCTTCGTCTGGATTCAAGACATTGCGTTATGAAACTGAACGCTGCGTTTTGTTTTGACAGTAAATAATTCGTTCCCTCGAGTCGAGGAAATCAACCCACAGCTACTGTACTAACAGCCAGACATTGTACTGCTGCGCTACGACAGCAAATAAATTTATCAACCAAATCAAATTTGCTTCACGCTGTATCCCGCACACAGCAGGCTAGGCGGAGGGAACCTATTGATAAGACACTTCGTTCCCCACTTTCCACCGAGGCGGAACACAACGCCGCGCCGAAGAAATGAAAATATAAATGTAAATAAATATTTCACATATATATTTTATATAGAAATTAATGATATACAAATTTAACTAAAAGTATGTAGTCTTTAAGATATTTAAAAAAATTGAGATACTTTCGTACCCCACTTCCCGCTGCGTGTTGAATGGCAGAATTAAACGCTTTTAATAGCATTTAATAAAGCGACGAATTGGAAATTTTAAATATTTCCAGATGTGGTAATCGAATGCACAACCTGCCGTGTCTATAGCCGTACGATTGTGCCTACTGGCCTCAAAAAATATTTGATAATATATACAAAAGTGAGTTATCAAGGCGCGGTCGTTTCGGCCTGTGAAGGTCGTATGTGAAAAAGCGTGTAATTTGATTAGTAATATACGCGACAGACAAGCAATTACTGTTAATTGACATATATTTCGAGACAAATTAGAACTAAAACATATTTTGTTTTGTAATCAGAAAGAAGAGGCTAACATAGTTTAATTATATAACAGCAAGAGGAGGATGCCTCTAGAATTCGGCAAAAAGTGGGAAACGGAGTGTCTTAACACTAGGTTACCTCCCTGCCCACCCTGCTGTGTGGGGGATACAGCGTAAAGTAAGAGGACCTCTCAGAGGGTGCGTGTATAGAGGTTGATGACAGAAGATTTGGGGCTTTATTTTATATGAGCACACCGCTAGGTATAACGCGTTAAGCAAAGAAATATAACAATTTAAATAACGTGGAATCTTACGAGAAGCGGTAATGTTTATATATATAGTTTTTTTTAGATTCACATAGAATATGCAGAGGGAGCCTGGGAACCTAGTTTTAAGACACCGTCCCCATTAAAATACTTTCGAGGCATTGTAAGTTGAGTGATTAGCGTAGTCCAACGCCGCACTTTGCCTCGTTACCAGATCGATAAAATGAAAATAATATATTTTTAGATACTGTATTATAATTATGTATGATGATTTTATGGCATTTATTATATAATTTTTATTGTTCTCTATCCCTCTATGATATGTGCGGGAATAATTTTCTATAACTTGTTCTTCACTTCACTCTATATTCTCCAAATAGCAATATAGGCAGAAGTTACCTAATATAAAGAATAGAATAGAATAGAATACTTTACAAAGTATAAATAAACAGACTCCCTAAAAGCGCTGGCTCTTCTAAATTTCATCACTTATAATAAAGAGTCTGTTGACATCATTAAGAGTCCAAAATGTGACATTTGAACAGATCGTAAATAATAATTTTTACAGCAAACACTCCATATAAAACGACTCTCGGCCATCTTATCGCGGACCGTAAAAAGTTGATCAACAATATTGCTGAATCATTTTCATTTTTACAATGGTTTCTGCGTCCTCTTGTTATATATTTCTAAAAGGATTTTGAATATTTGTTTTTAGTTTTTTAACTTAACGTTGCATCCCGCATATAGCTTGGGTACCTAGTGTTAAGATACTTCGTTCCCATTAAAACACTCCAATTCTGCACTTTCCGCTGAATTCTGGATGCATTGCGTGTTGAGTGGTGAAGCTCAACGCCGCGCTTTGCCTCGTTACGTCAGAGTTTTTTTTTCAGAGGGAACCTAGTGTTAAGACACTCCGTTCCCCACTTTCCGCCAATTTCTGGACGCATTGCGTGTTGAGTGGAGGAACTCAACGCCGCGCTTTCCCCTCGACCCCAGAGCGAAAAAATGAAAATATAAATGTAAATAAATATTTCATCTCCTCGAGTGGGGATTGAACCCACGAACAGTCAATTTAAAGGCACACTTTATGGCGCGGCACCATGTTACTGGCCTTAATGAAAATATTTAATGTGAATGGGAATCAAACTCACAACTTATCGCAACTTCTCTTCTTTTTTCCATATTTTTAATAAGATTAAACATTTTTTTTTATGAAAAATATTTAAAATATCTGACATAGTAACTAGAATACACCGAGAATTGACTAAGAGTCTGAACAAGTATCAATAAAGCGCGCAAGTGTTTTATACCAATAGTTTTCTCTTTAGCGGCCGTAAACCAGTTTATGAGCCACTAAAACCGACTCGAGTACGTGTAATAACATTCATGTCGATGGCACACATCCGCTTAGATTTGGAAGGAAGTACATTAGTTCGCCTGTACCTGTGTGTATTGAAGCGTTTGTTGGGTTAAAGGCGCTAATCTCAAGAACTACTGGTTTGGAATGCGTTTTTTTGTATTGGATAGGCCTTTTATATGGACTTGTAATCACGTTAATTGGTTTAGTATTACTTAGGGCACTTAGAATCAGTCATATATAACTTGTAGCTATTTTCATTTGACCACAGAGTGAGGCCGCAGGTATAAACTAATTTATTTTTTTAAGTTCACGCTGTATCCCGCATATAACAGGGTAGGTACAGCGAACACAGTGTTAAGACACTCCGTTTCCCATTTTCCGCAGATTTTTTGAGGAATTGCGCTTTAAGTGACAGAACTCAAGGCCACGCTTTTGCCTTGGTAGCAGATCGAATATATATATTAAATAATTCATTTCCTCGAGTGAGAATCGAACCCCGAAGCGTGTCGCGTTTTCAGTCTCACGCCCCTACGCCACGACTTACATTATTATAAAGTTTGATCAAAACTTTTGAAAGCTTTTAAAACAATTTTTTAAAGAAAATTTAGAGTTTTTTCTCGGCAAAGTTAATATTTTTTTCTTTACAAAGTTACCTCTGTCATTCAACAATTTACGAAGTATTATTATTGTAAGAAAATACGTTTTTAGCTACCAACGATCTTATAATTTATAATACAACATGAAATGAATAAAAGCTTGTTTTTAAAAAGGTTTTTTTGTGAATTGAATTGATTTAAATGTATAATTTATATATAATATATGAGGCCAGTTGTTGCGCAGGAACACAGACGTGTGACGGCAAAACGCGACGGGTTGTAGGTTCGATCCCCACTCAAAGAAATGAAATATTTAATATATTAATTTCTTTGCTCTAGTTTGAAGACAAAAGCGCGGCGTTGAGTTCTGCTACTTATCACGCAATGCCTTAAAAATTTGGCGGAAAGCGGTGAACGGAGTGCCTTTACGTTAGGCTCCCTCTGCTAACCCTGCTATATGCGGGATACAGAGTGAAGCTAGTCTAGTGATGTATACATTAGCCTATTGTAATATAGAATTTTATAAAATATTATTATAAATATAGTCTAAAAGGAATCCATCGGTATCTATAGAGCGCCATTACGGGGGCATGGATCGGATCGCAATTCACAGCACTATAGTGCCCCTAAGTGAGAGTTTATTCAGTTATATGAAACTCGTTTTAAGTTGTGAACTAAATTGCACTATAGTTTTTAAATGTAATGGATATTTTATAAGACTTAGAGGTTAGGTTAGTTGTAGATGGTTATTTTTTTGGGTTTACTATTCTAAAGAGAAAATATAAGAATATATATATATATATATATATATATATATATATATATATGTAATAAATGAAAATGTTTTAAATATAATAATAATAATACAATATTTTTTAACATTTTTTTAATAAGTGTTATACCACACTTAGGAAAGAATAATACTTATTTAGGAAACGTATAAAAATTTTATGGGAGTGAGGCCGGTCATGGCGCAGCGGCACGAGGTGTGACTGCAAAACCAACTGGTTGTGGGTTCGAATCCCACTCGAGGAGATGAAATATTTACTTAAATTTATATTTCCATTTCTTCGCTCTGGTGTCGAGGTTAAGCGCGGCGTTGAGTTCTGCCACTCAACACGCAATGCCTCCAGAATTCGGCAGAAAGTGGGGAACGGAGTGTCTTAACACGAGGTTCCCCCTGCCTACCCTGCTGTGTGCGGGATACAGCGTGAAGCTAATTTAATTGATTTAATTTTTTTTTTATAAAAATTTTAACTTAGCGGGACTCAAACCCGCGCCTCCTGGAAACCGACCAGGCGGTCTGAAAACTAAGCCATACGTTCAATCAACGTTCAGCCAACGTAAATAATATAATATTTTTTATTTTCCTTGTTTTTTACTTAACGTTGTTTGAAGCATAGAGCAAAGTAGATAGGGGCATCCTAGTGTCAAGTTACGCCGTTCCCTAATTACCACTTAATTTTCGAGACATTGCGTTTAGAGTGTCAGAATTAATAATAATAATAATAATTTTGTATATCGTTATCTTCTTACTATTAATTAAAAATAATTAATTCTCCCAATTTAGAGTTCCATCCTCAAAGAGTAAAAACGAGGCCCCATTGCGAATTCTCCACTGTTTATCGTCCTGTACGACCATAATAATTAAACAGTGGAAACTTTCTCAGATGACGTATTTCTGTTTCCGCTATAACAACACATACAAAAAAGAGAATAAATATTCCAAAGGATTCCTATATAATGAGCACATTTTTTTGCCATTTTTATAGATAATGTCACGGAATCCTTTGTGCGCGATTCCAACTCGCACTTGCCGTTTCTCTATTATTATGTAATCAGTCGTGACAGCAAGAGGCCAGTCGTGGCGCAGGGGTACAAAATGTGACGGTAAAACCGACTGGTTGTGGGTTCGATCCCCACTCGAGGAGATGAAATATTTACTTAAATTTATATTTCCATTTCTTCGCTCTGGTGTCGAGGACAAGCGCGGCGTTGAGTTCTGCCACTCAACACGCAATGCCTCCAGAATTCGGCAGAAAGTAGGGAACAGAGTGTCTTAACACTAGGTTCCCTCTGCCTACCCTGCAGTGTGCGGGATACAGCGTGAAGTTTAAAAAAAATGTAATCAGTGTCAGTCGTATTAGATTCCAACTCGCTCTTGACCGTTTTTTCATGTATCAGTCGTATTTCCCAGAAATGCCTAAAAAATTCTGTTTGCGTGCATATTTTATTCAGTAACTATAATATTAAAGCAGTCTACAGCTGAACAATGATAGTACAAGATACCTAAAACATTTATTTATTTATTCAACGTAATTATGAAGACAGAAGTAGGTACATACTACAGTCCCTAGACTGCGTCCATTATCAGCTTAAAAGTAAACGTGAATAATATATAATTAAGAGATGGTCCTGAGGGAATTTTATAAGAGGCCTCAAGCCCGTCTGCCTAGTATTTAAGCTTAGAATTAGTAAATGGTTTATTCTTACTTTATTTTTTGTAGTGATAATTAATTTTGAGGCCATTCGTAGCGCAGGCGTAGAAGCGTGTGGCTGTAGGCGCGACAGGTTGCGGGTTCGATTCCAACTCGGGTAAATAGTAATATAATATTTATTTCAATTTATATTTTCATTTCTTCGCTCTGATGTCGAGGCTCAGCGCGGCGTTGAGTTCCACCACTCAACACAGAATGTCTTCATTCGGCGAAAAGAGTGGAACGGAGTGTTTTAACACTAAATTCCCTCTGTCTACCCTGCTGTGTGCGAAATGCAGCGTGAAGCTGATTTTTTTATTATATTTTTATTTCATTACAATTTATCACTAAACCAAAATAAAATAATATCAGAAACAAATGATCTATAAAGAAGAGAGTAAGATCTATAAAGAACTTAAGCCGTAGACAGTGAAATGTATAGCACGATTAATGCGATTTACGATATTCTTGTGACCGCGTTGTAAAGTAAGGCAGTACTGTGTTTAAAAATGTAACAGCAAATTTGGATGACAAATAGGGCTCGGCTAGTTTGGGTAGCTCGTGATTTCGTTGGCGTGGACTATAAAAAGTGAAATAATGTGTTTACCCTTACCTAAAAGAATTCTTAATGTTCTCTTACAGTCCTATAGAAAGCTACAGAATAAATGTCTGGTTTCTGTGCTGTGTATTAGTGAGTTGTCTGGCATCCATTCCTTAAAGCTTAAAACATACAATTTTCACGCTGTATCCCGCATATAACAGGGCCGCGAATGGCGCCCTACATGAAAACATTCATTTCTCGAGTGGGAATCGAACCCATATTCGTCGGGGTTACAGTCAGGCGCTATGCCATTGCGCCACAACGGCCTTCATATTTTTAACCGTTACATAAGTAGAACAAAGGATGCAAACATACAAATGAGTTTTCTTTGTTTCTCGTAATTAGCCACGCTGTGCCGTTTGAACAACATCAAAAACAAATTTTAACCCTCCTTTCTCGTCGCGTTGAAAATTAAGGATTTTCAGAAAGTATTTATTCTAAAACATTAAACAATTTATTTCTTTAAATGAAGTGTACGAGTGAAATTTAGTACGAAAACTGAGAATCGAATGAAAAAAAAAACCGCCCAAGTGCGAGTCGGACTCGCGCACTAATGTTTTAGGAATTATCTATGAAAAACTGGTCACATGCGAACAGGACTCATCCACCGAGTCAATTTCACGATCAGATTTTTAAGTCAACGGGAAGTACTACTTATTAAAAGTTAACAAATTTAAATTTCTGGAATTTTATAACTATAATATTTATAGTCTGTAATTTTTTTATGAAATATCTATCTTTTCACTTGCCGGATTTTTTCTTTATATGTATTGTAAGTTCTCACTTGGTGGCCAAATTTCATAACTCTAGGTCCACGAAAAACCAAGCATCCTATAGGATTTGATTACGCTGCGAATTTCATGCAAAATGCGTAAAAAACTAAGCATAAATGCTTATCTTTTGAGTGCATTGACTTAGAAGCTTGATTTTTTTGGCGACTTACAACTTAAATATTTTATATCAATTTCAGGTTGATACTTGATCGTAAGATAAATGGTCTTGACAGACGGACAGACAGACAACAAAGTGATCCAACAAGGGTTTCATTTTTACTTTTTGAGGTACGGAACCCTAAAACATCATATCTCTTGTACGGAAGCGCCCGCAAATATTTATTATATACTGTTTTTGGTTTTTTATATTCGGCAATAGAAATACATTATCTGTGAAAATTTCAAACTGTCAACTACCACGGTTCATGAGATACAGTCTGGTGACAGACATCCAGCGGAGCCTGAAGACAGGCAGCGGAGACTTAGTAATATGGCCTTGTTTTACCCTTACAAAAATATATTTTTGTAGCTTCACGTTGATCTCTCGCGGGCTTACAAGAGTAAACGGAGCTACTAACACTACTGTCACTCAAAGCTCTTTTACATGAAACATGAAGACCCTCGTGCTTTTTAGTATGCAAATTTCAAAGAAAGCGGGTGGGCTTAAGTTTATAGCCAACGCAAACTAAGTTTTAAGAGGCGATCTATTCCAGATTGAGGATATCAATTGATTATAAGCATTCAGTGTTGGACTCAGAGACACTAGAAGAATATTTTTCATAATTTTCCTACTAATAATTCAGAAATTTCATAGATTCTTTCTGTATAACCTGTTTTAAATATATGTATAATTGAATTTATTTAAAATATTTAACACGATCTCACCAGTCACTGGCCTCTGCGTAGTCAAGGTCAGTCAATAAAATTCATGACGACTTAGACCCAAACCTAAATCCACAATGGAATCTGGGTTAGGACTGTTTACATCATTACATATATAATTATGTAAACATATGTATATAAATTATAGTATAATATTGCTGTCAAGCAAATGGGGTTCGGTCTTGGTTTTTGTTTATTTTTGGGAAATTTGGACGTAGCAATATTTAAAGATCCTCAATGTCAATGTCCAAGGTAAGTTTTTTTTAATTCATGCTCTATTTCGCATGTAGCAGGGGAGGCAGACGGAATCTAGTGTTAATATTATATATTCTGTTCTCCAAGCAATACGTCTAATTTTCTAAACATTTCGTGTTAAGTGTCGTTACCAGAGCGAGGAAATTAAAATAATTCTTTTACCTGATTGGGAATGGAACACACAGCCGTCGCTCGTAGTTAGATGCCCTGCCACTGCGCCACGACGGCCACTTGCAAAAGATAGGAATTCGTGTTTTTTTTTAGTTACAATTTATTATATTTATTACAATTCATAAAGGCCGGTCGTGGCGCAGCGGCACGAGGTGTGACTGCAAAACCGACTGGTTGTGGGTTCGATCCCCACTCGAGGAGATGAAATATTTACTTAAATTTATATTTCCATTTCTTCGCTCTGGTGTCGAGGTTAAGCGCGGCGTTGAGTTCTGCCACTCAACACGCAATGCCTCCAGAATTCGGCAGAAAGTGGGGAACGGAGTGTCTTAACACTAGGTTCCCTCTGCCTACCCTGCTGTGTGCGGGATATAGCGTGAAGCTAATTTATTTTTTATTTTTTTTCATAAAGTACCTTGATCTGATAGATATTACTATTTATTTAAAAATCAATTACTCGGGGACTAGCTATATGCGGGCAAAAATGTGTAGCTAACAATATAATTGATTAGGATAAATTTATTTTGAGGTCGTTGTGGCACAGGGGCACAACGACCTCACAATCGTTGCGTTTAGAGTAACGCGGATTGTGAGTTCAATTTCCAATGGGAGAAAAAAAATATTTAACTTTTTAAATTCCTCGCTTTGGTAAAGATGCAAAACGTGGCATTGTACTCCGCCACTCAACACGAAACACCTCAAGAAATCGGCAGAAAGTAGGGTGCAAAGGTATCTCCATGGGGACGAAGTAACGTAGCACTAAGTTCCCACATTCCCCTTACCTACCCTGAAAAAAAATTATAGCCGAGGTATTCGGAATTAACATTACATAGCTAGATATACGCTATGAGAGTAAGCATTCTTGGAACCTTTGATGTTTGACGTTCCATGAGGTATTTCGTATTTCATATAGATATAGCTACCTAAGTATCTTCGTATATATCCTTTGTAGTTATGAAATAGAAAAACTAATGAAAAAAGGACACTTTTTGGATGTCCGGATAATAAAAATATGATTTCTTTGTAATATCGTACATATTGCAAAGAAAACATATTTCTCTTATTAGGTTTCATTATATTTGGACATATTGTGATTATTTTTTAACTGAAAGAAAAAATGAAGCTTGTGGTGACGTAGGGGTGCACGCGTAAGACGGTGAACACGACAGGTTATGAGTTCGATTCCCACTGAACGAAATGAAATATTTAATATTTTCGTTTGCTCGCACTGGTAACGAAACAGAGCGCAGTGTTGAGTTCGCCATTCAACAGGAAATGCCTCAAAAAATTGTCGGAAAGTATCGAACGGATATATGTTAATGAGAACGGAGTGTTTTAACACTAGGTTCGAAGTTTTCTTCTGTCTACCCTGCTTTTAGAGTTAAACAGTTTAAATAAAATCCTTTTCCCGACTGGGAACTGAACCCGCTACCTTCGCGCTTATGTTCAAACATTAGATTTGGCTGATTTAGAAAACATATAAAAATTTGAACGTAGCTGGACCCGCGCCTCCTGGAAACCGAGAGGCACTCCGACCACTGAGCCATACGTTCTCATCAAGCTACGTCGAAATTTTGAAAATGTTAAAAATATTAGATATGGCTTAACAGTATGACGTCTTAATATGATCATAAACAAACGTAGACGCCGTGAACTGAAGATGTGAAGTTACCAAACAACGCTCAGAAGTTATCCTTTGAATAATGAGGACGACATCTTGAGATGTCGCGTTAAAAGATTACTTGTGGACTTTGATACTTTGTCAATTGACGCGGGCATCATCAATTCGAGAGGGGGGTGGAAAGTTGGTTGTTTTGTCGAGTTCTTTGGGTTTTAATTGATGGATAGAGAAATAATGATATAAATTAATCGAGTTTGTCTATTTATTTTTAGCCTCGCCCCTATAGGGAACCTAGTGTTGAGACATTTCTTCCTCCACTTTCTGTTGAATTCTGGAGGCATTGGGTGTTGAGTCGTCGTTGACCTGTCGCGTTTACAGTGGCATGCTTGTTCCTATTTTTTCTATATATTACCAATTAAAATTTTGGCTGAACAGGATTTGTCTGACTTTAAGCACTGTGGGTCTAATTGCACTTAACCGATATTGCTTGTATGCGGTCTTTTTGTACATATATTTACTCGTTACGAGGGCTGCAGTTGGAGGGCTAACTTATATTAATAAAATTTAAAATTAAAATACGAATTAAATTTAAAACTAAACAATATCTAAGACTACTGATTTCAATGTTAGAAAAACAGTAATCTGTTTAAACCTATATTAATCTTACTTAATCTACGACTTAATTACTCCACGATGGAATAATAAGTGTGGGAACAGAAGAGATTCCTTGCCCACCGGCGCTGTTCACCCGATCTCTGCTTTGTCAGCATTTTGTGGCGCTCGGCCGCCTATCAGACGGACATATTATAATATTAAATAAGTTTTCCGTCTGTGACACCGAGCGCTATATAACACGTTTTTTTTTTTAAATTTTAATTCTTACACTACAGACTTATGGTCAGTACCTTTTATTATTTTTACATTTCTTTTAATACTTTTTTTTCTGTAGCTATTACCTAGAACTAGACTTATGTTATTACATACATATTTTTTTTATATTTATACAATATCTCATTATATAGCACGTTATAACCAATAATATTTCCAAAATAAATGTTTCTAACTATTATCTGTATCGATGCAGTGGAAAATCAGCACTATCTGTAATGATACCCCTTTCCTAACCGGTTAGAGCCAGCAAAAGCTAAAGGACTGCTTACTCGGTTGTATCCAACGTTCGTTATTGTATCGTAATGTCAGCGACCTTTGTACCTTGTTGAAGTGAATGTGTTTGTTTTATTTTTTGTTTTAAAGTTATAAACACTGTCTGATGACGATGGTCTCAGCCTACCATATATGTAGTGTGTTTTCATTTAATTTTGTTGTAATAATCAGCTTCACGCTGTATCCCGCACACAGCAGGGTAGGCAGAGGGAACCTAGTGTTAAGACACTCCGTTCCCTACTTTTTGCCGAATTCTGGAGGCATTGCGTGGCAGAACTCAACGCCGCGCTTAACCTCGACACCAGAACGAAGAAATGGAAATATAAATTTAAGTATATATTTCATCTCCTCGAGTGGGGATCGAACCCACAACGAGTCGGTTTTACAGTCATATCTCGTGCCGCTGCGCCACGACTGCCCTCGACTGGTTTTCATTTAATTTTGTTGTAATAAGTTATGTTTATTGTCGTTTACAATTTACACCGCTAGATTTCATTCCGTTTTATTCCGTTCCCCATTTTCCGCCGACTTTTTCGTGGCATTGCGTGTCGAGTGGCGAAACTCAACACCGGGCTTTTGCCTTGGTGCCAGAGCAAAGAAATGAAAATATAATAAATAATTATTATTTACCTCGAGTGGGGATCGAACCCACAAACGACGCGTTACAGTTACGGGAAAAAAAATAAGCCATTGCCTATATTTACTGTCGGATTGAATCCGACAAGTCTAAGGAACTTGACTTTGATCTTTTTTTACTTTTTTAAATCGTTCTGTTAAATAAGTCCTTTCCATATTATGTGTGAGGCCGTCGTGGCACAGGGTCACAAGGGTTTGAACTGTAAAGCGACAATTGTGGGTTTGATCTCCACTGGAGGGAATGAATTATAATTAATGAATATTTTCATTCCTTCGCTCTGGCACCAAGGTAAAAAGTCCGACGTTGAATTCCGCCACTCAACACGCAAAACCTCGAAAATTTGGCGGAAAATGGGAAACAGAGTGTCTTAGCACTATGCTCACTCTGCCTACTCCGCTGGACTTATTTTACCATATTATATGTACCTATGTATGTATTTTTATGAAATATCTCTAACTAGATCAAAACAATTTGTTCGTAAACTCAAAGGCACCGCAAATTTCGACCATCGCCCACAACAAATTCTTTATTATAAGTATTAGTCAAATTATTTTTGGCCTTGTATTGAGTTAGAAGGCCAAAAGTAATTTCTGCACTTTTCTTATAAAGAGAAACTGAATCAAGTTAATAATAGTTAGTTACATTATAAGATTATCGTCTTCATCTTATAGTGCCTCTCCAACTAGTGAAGGTTGGCAATCAACTTCGCATATTTAATCCTGTCCTCGTCTGGATCTATTGAGATTTTTATTCTTCTCTTTTTTTAATAGGTGTAACTAATCATATTCCTTATAGATTCGAATCCTTTTTAGGAAATTAATCTTTATATCTAAGCTTTACGCTGTATCCCGCAAATTGGTAGGCAGAGGGAACCCAACATTAAGATCCTCTCTTTCTTTTACCGATCCTCACTTTTCGCCCAGATTTTAAGATACAATATATCAAGTGACGAAACCGTGCTTTGTTCTGTTACAAGAGCCAGGAAATGAAAACAATTGTTTTTCCACATGTCGATTTCACATTTTGTACTCGAGATGTAACGTAGCTCGAGATAACCATAAGGTACTACAGCTTATTCTGTCATTTTCAATCAATTTCCTGTATAAATAGTACAATAATTGTAGTTTTTCTGTAATAATATTAAATTATATAGGTATTTAGAGGCCAGTAGTGGCGCAGAGGCACGTAGTGTGACTGTAAAACCGATTGGTTGTGGGTTCGATCCCCACTCGAGGAGATAAAATGTTTACTTAAATTTATATTTCCATTTCTTCGCTCTGGTGTCGAGGTTAAGCGCGGCGTTGAATTCTGCCACTCAACACGCAATGCCTCCAGAATTCGGCAGAAAGTGGTGAACGGAGTGTATTAACACTAGGTTCCCTCTGCCTACCCTGCTGTGTGCGAGATACAGCGTAAAGCTGATTTAACTTTGATTTATATGATAGGTATTTTATCTCAAAGATCATACCAAACTCACCAAAGAAAAAAAATGAAACAAAAATTAGAATATTTTTATTGTCTGCTTAGAAAGTATCTTTTTATTAGAGATGTGTACTTCACTACTTATCGCCCACGCCGCGTGCGTAGCCGCTACGGCGACGCGCCCACGCCGCTACGGTGACGGCTACGCGCTACGGAACGCCTACAATGCCAAGGCTACTACTTGACCTTGCTACGTACGTACGTCGTAGGACTACTACGGCGTAGACGTTATTTGGATTTAGATATATCATATATAATGTTGATTTGATTGGTTGTATTTGTTTTTTTTTGACGGTATTTGTATAAATAATATTTATTTGGGTATTTATTTTTTGTTTAAAATTGGTTGAATAAATAGTTATTTATTAAATTAAAAAAATATTTTTTTTATATTATATGAGCTAAGTACCGATATATTTTCTTACGGCTTTTCGCTGTATTCCGCATGTAGCAGTGTGGACAGAAGAAGCTTAATGCTAAGACACTACACTCTTCACTTTCCGCCAAATACTAGAAACATTGCGTGTTGAGAGCTGGAATTCAACGCCGCGCTTTATTTTGTTCTCAGAGCGAAGAAATGAAAACTATTCATTCTTCCGAGTGGAAATCGAACCCACAACTGTTGTGTCACTCAAACGCTGTACCGCTGTGCCTCGACGGCCTCAGTAATTGACCTTATTTTTATTACCTATACCTTTAATGTGAGCTGTATAAATTACAAAAGAGTAATGTATAAACGTAGACTCCAATAAAAATTTAGTGCGTACCTGAAGAAACAATAATGTTCTAAATAACGAACAGACTATTTGTAAAGAAATTAAAAATAAAATACTATGGCGCAGTGTCACAGGTGGACAACTGTAAATGCGACTGGTTGTAGGTTTGATTTCCACTCGATAAAAAGAAATATTTCATATTTTCATTTCCTCGCACTGATAGCGATAGGCACAGTGCGGTGTTGAGTTCCGCCACTCACGAGCAAAATGAGAAACGGCACTTCCGTTTCTTAACTTAACTTAAAAAGGTTCCCAGGTTTTCTATGCTTACTCTTCTATACGCAGGATACAGCGTGAAGCTACAAAAAATGTATAGTAAAAAAGCACACCTTTCAACATCTATTGATATATAAATTGAAGAGTAATACCAATAATCAGGTTCTGGCTCCATTATCACATCAGCTCGTTGATACAACAATGTTATACTGTATATAAGCTACGTATAACTAACTGGTAAGTAAAATGAGGATAAAATGTCGAATTTTAAATATTTCATTTCCTCGAATGGGAATCGAACCCACAATCTCTCATCAGATCTATTAAGTGTTTTAGATTTTGTTACATACTTATAAAAATACATCATCACAAGTCGATCTAATATAAAAAAAAATAAAATATATCCAATTTATTTTGGTAACGAGGCCAGTCGTGGCGCAGCGGCATGAGGTGTGACTGTAAAACCGACTGGTTGTGGGTTCGATCCCCACTCGAGGAAATGAAATATTTACTTAAATTTATATTTCCATTACTTCGCTCTGGTGTCGAGGTTGAGCGCGGCGTTGAGTTCTGCCACTCAACACGCAATGCCTCCAGAATTCGGCAGAAAGTGGGGAACAGAGTGTCTTTATACTAGGTTCCCTCTGCCTACCCTGCTGTGTGCGGGATACAGCGTGAAGCTGATTTTGGTAACTTTTCATCCATTGTAAAATGTAATTAGCATATGTGTCGATATTTTAACATGCAGCCGAATGTACGAGTATAACGCACACAACTCAATTCTATTGATTATTCGTCCGCGTACGATGACTCCACTGTTTTTGTATTCTGAATAAATTACATACAATTTTGCGTTTTTGCTTTAAATTTATTTGTTTAAATGAATAAACAAATCAGCTTCACGCTGTATCCCGCACACAGGCAGAGGGAACCTAGTGTTAAGACACTCCGTTTCCCACTTTTTGCCGAATTCTGGAGGCATTGCGTGTTGAGTGGCGGAACTCAGCGCTGGGCTTTTCCTCGACACCAGAGCGAAGAAATGGAAATATCAATTTAAGTAAATATTTCATCTCCTCGAGTGGGGATCGAATCCAGCTCCTGCATTAAAAGAATCAATTCGAGTACGGTTTCTAGAATTTAGCTATGTTTTATGATATTCGTATTAGTAGTTTAAGCAAAACCTTTAACAAAATGAGGAATATTTTTGATAATGGATTTTTTAAAAGTTTACTTAAGCAAATCCGACAACTTTTTAATAATAACTTCTTTCTGTTCTTTGCGCTGATACGCGTCCACTGCACCACTGGGTTGTTGATACATACATACTTGTATCTTGTACATACATTTGTATAACTATACAGAAACAAACTTTTAGCTTATAATATCTGTATATTTGTGAACTAATATTATAAAGCTAAGAAGCTCGTTCGTTAAATGCTCTTATCTCCAAAATTACTAGTTCCAATTGAACAATTCTTTATTAGTCCATTCATTAATAAAGGCTAAGTTAATAACAACACGTTGATAATATCATAACACAACGATTGCGAGTAATTTCACGCTTTATCCTGCATGTAGCCATCTACATGCAGGATACAGCGTGAGCGTAGGCAGAGCGAAACTGGGAACCTAGTGTCAAGGCACTACTCTCCTTTTTAAGACTTCCGAGTAATGGAAAACGGACGAACAAGTAGTTAAGTCTATTTGAGCAGGTATTTAAAAGTTAGTATTTAATGCAATTACGGTCGTAATAGCTTTGAAACAACTGTAACGGTAAGACATTACAGAAAAAAGTAAATTCCTTCAGAATAGAAATTAGATATTCTCTCGTATCTGTGGTTTTAGTATAAGATATTTTTGTCTGTGTTACGTAAATCTAAATATCGCTAACTGTATAAATAACGTACATACTGTTTTAATAGAATTCTATATAGAACTAAATCTCCGAAATGTTCATAGAACTTAAAATTGTATAAATATCCTGGCTAAATTAATAAAAAAATCACAAAAGTACTTATTTAGAAAACGTATAAAATTTGAACGTAACGGGACTCGAATCTGCTCCTCCTGGAAATCGACCAGGCGTTCTGACTACTAAGCCATACGTTCTGATCAAGCTACGTCAAAATTTTTATACGCTTGTTACAACTTATATATGTTGTTAGCATCTCTGTAGGAAGATTTATAAAAATTTCCGCTACCAAAAAAGAGTTACTAAGAATTATCGTCTGGCAAGAGAGAATGCTATTTATTAAATATTTTTAACAGTTTTAAAGTGTTAATCCACACTATCACTATCTATACATTTATATATCAAAAAGTATTTATAATTTCGTTATATACAGATTGGAGTTATTATGTAAGAATATAACTACAAATTTAACGAAAAATATTTTATTCATATGTAGAAATTTACCTTTAATTTGAATATTGACCTTAAGGCCAATATTCAAATTAAAATGGTTATTTTTCTTAAAATTATTTTCTTCAAAATTCCTAATTCTGCGTATAAATATAAATACAGATAATAAAGATTACCCATTTTCTTGTCTCCTTGAGGCGTTTTGTGCTTCTTAAATTGTAAATAAAATTTAGGTTGCTCGCCTCCGGTTACGTTTGTTAGGGTTTGGTCCGGTTATGTTTTGATAGCATAATGTATATTAGAACGTCTATTATATATTAATAAATAATATATATATTATGTAATAATTATATTTTTAAAAAATCACAAAACCAAAGCAAATTCTTTGTTTTATGAGTACTTTTTTATTGCTTAAAGACATGTAACCTTTAACTAACCACTCAATAAAATAAAGAAATAAAAGCTTTAATTTTTTTAAAATAAATTAATAAAAAAATTAAATATATATATATATATATATATATATATATATATATATATATATATATATATATATATAAATATATACATATGTTTAAATGTTTAGTTGTGACGGTTGTGGGTTCAACACTCCACTAGGGGCTTTTGAGGCCAGTCGTGGCGCCATTCTTTCTTTCTTTCTTTTCATTCATTCGCTATGGTAACGAGGCAAAGCGCAGCGGTAAGCTTCGCCACTTCCCGCGCATTGTCTCAGGAATTCACCTGAAAGTGGGGAACGGGAGTATCTTAACTAAAGTTAACTAAAGTGTTGGACCGTAATTTTCCTCTTTAACAACTGACTACAAGTCAGATTAAAGTTCACCTCGAGGTCTCCATAAGCTACCTAAGTTACCTAGAGCTATCTCAAATTCTTGTTATAGAGAACTTTGGGAAACTATCCGGATATTTTAGAACAGTTTCAGACAGGTATTTGTATACAATAGATATGTGTGAGGCCGTCGTGTCGTAGTGGTACAGTGTCTAGCCTGGTAAATATGAATAGTTTTGGGTTCGATTTCCTCTCGGGGAATGAATTATTTTGATTTCGTCGCTCTGGTAACAAGACAACGCGAGGCGAAAGTCAACACGGAATGTCTCAAAAATTTAACGGCGCATAGGAAACATAACGTCCTAATACTGGGCGCCCTCTGCGAGATACGCGTCAAAACGAAGTACCTATTTATATATTTTTTGTAACAGAGTAGGCAGAGGGAATCTAAAAACCTAGTGTTAAGACTCTTCCACTTCAAAATTTTCCGCCACGTGTCAAGCAATTCAAGCCGCGCTTTTACTAGTGACCAGAGCGAAGAAATATAAATATTAAATATTCCATTATCTCGAGCGCGAATCGAAACCACAACCTGTCGGGCTTACGGACACATTTTGTGCCCCTGCGCCACGAGTCACCTCACTTTTCAGATATAAACTTTTGTTAAACAATATTACT
This sequence comes from Heliconius himera, assembly GCA_021202915.1. Taxonomy (NCBI): domain Eukaryota; kingdom Metazoa; phylum Arthropoda; class Insecta; order Lepidoptera; family Nymphalidae; genus Heliconius; species Heliconius himera. The sequence continues at coordinate 235,375 of JAJHJA010000679.1, read as the reverse complement.
TATTAATTCTCATTTCGCAAACAATTTTACAAAGCTTTTGATGTCGTGTATTGGGCGTTTTAAACCGGCTCTCGGCCCACAGAATTTTATAACAGAGTTGCGTTTGCCGAACTGATTTCACCGGACTTTGCGAATTTCCCCTTTGATGTCGTAATGGGCAAGCCTTGCCGTGTACCATTTGTGTAAAATAAGGTAATTATTGGTAAACTAGCGGCCCGCCCGCGGCTTCGCCCGCTTAAGCTACATGTTTTGGTTTGGTTCTTTGATTATGGTGTTCCGAGCGTGCCAGTAGAGCACATATCACTTCGCCAATGTCACGTTGTGTGGAGAAAACACGAAGGAGGTTGTACGGTAAAAAAGAGATAATGTTACACAATAAGAGAATGCATGTTAAAAAAAAGATCCAGCTAAAAATAGCATTCACCTATAAAAAAAATATATACATTATATATATAACACAGAGGGTTAGTAATAAGAAATATAATACAAAGGTGTTAGGTTAAAATTTAATTTTGTTATATCTAATATATTTACATAAAAAAATACATAGAGAACTAAACACAAACATTAACAAACATTGGACATTAAGAGGGAGGGGAACTTTATGAGGAAGGACATCGTATAAGGGACGGATTAGTAAGTGCACAGGTGTACATGCATGTCCAAGGCGCAAGCGACAAATAGTTGATATAATCCTCCGTAAATCCGTAAATAAATAAAGTAAGTCTTTGGCTGTTTTTTGGCATTTTTATATAGATTTATTTCAAACGAACGAACGAACCGAAGAATCTATTTATTTACTTAATATTTCTTTGAAGATCAAATCGTCCTTTATCTCTGTATTGAATTAATTACGACTTAAACTTAACTGTTATTATTTATGAAATATTTATTAACTTTTACTAACAATTCAATTTTGTTTACTTTATTGTTTGTACTCTGAACAATAGTGCTTTAAAAATATATATATTTTTTATCAACAGTTATATAACCAAGACGTTTCGAATGTCATTCTTTAGCCAAGAATCTTACCAGCGTGATTGCTATATAACATTCGCAGGCAAACTAATGCCTTGAGTTCATTGAAATGCCGATAACTTTTTTTTTAATAAACCGATTTTGACGAAACAAACTTTAAATGTTAAGTTGAGTTAAAACAAAGCAGTTGGTGGTAAAAACTTTTAAGTAAATCGGTTCAGTACTTTCAGAGAAAAATATTACCATACAAATAGACAGACAGACAGACGGACAAGAAATTTAGGAAATATATTTTTGCTTTCTATTATTCTTTTCAAGTGTCCTTATATCCATTTTAGTCAAAATTACTAAATATACAGACAAAATATTTTTACTGTTTTATTATACAGGGTGGAAGTGTCAGCACCACATTAAATGAAACCACTGTTTTAACTACTCTATAAAAGCCTAATATAATTCAGAAAAAAATAAATTCCCAAAAATGAAAAAGTTTTTTTTTCAAACAAAATAAATAATAAAATTTTCATTTTAAAACAAAACACCATTTGTAAGGATGACGCACGCACACATAAACCTATCAAAGGAACACCGCCGCACACGCCTCATTTCGAAATCGAGTCGTAGGTATTGGCGATAAAGTTCAAAGTTGTTTAACCTTTAGTAGTATTTTTGTAGTAGTAAGTGTTTATGTTTTTGGGATCTATACGTAATCGCGTCACACGAAATACAGGTATGGATAAAAATCGTGAAATGAAAAAACAATCCTACGTCCAAACTGTTGAGGCATCTTGATTAATTTCTTTAGGTATAGGTTTGAAATATTTTACCCTATATGCTGCTTCCGTAAATGGAGCGCTGCCTCTTCCACCCTGTATATGCTAGCGGACCCGGACGCGGCTTCGCCCGCTTAAACTTTACGAATGCTTATAGATATATTTACGAAATTGTTTTTGAAAATATCTTACTAATTTAAATGAAAAAAATATAAGTTAACGTAACCATAGTAAAATATTAATAAAAAAACTAAACAAAACCAGCTAGATTATTAATAATTTTGTCTCTGTCTGTCTTTCTATTTCCCCGAGCTAATATCCAGAATAACTGAACTATTTTTTATTGGACTTTCAGTGATCGATTTTACTAATTTACCCGGGAAAAATCTTTTTACTCGTTTTCCTTGCGCGCGTACATAGATTCTATATGAAATAACTAACGTCCTTTCTACATTAAATATAATATCAAATAGAATCCCAAAAAACTAAAACCACAATTTATTAAGTGTATAACAACGGTATAGATAACCATCCAACCGAGATGAAATAACCAACAATTCTTTCCTTAATACTTAAATAATATTATGCCGATGTCACGCAGGGCCGCAACTTACAATTAATTAATGAAAATCTAACTAATCTACTACTCGAATAAGCGAGGAACCAAAGAAAAGTATGAATTAATTATAAACAGTAAATAATTACATAAAAATTAACAGTAGTTCGAAAATGTATGAAAACAAAACCGTCAAAGTCATTTGCCCGTTCGCGTCGGTCATACTATGCCGCTCGTAGGCTAGGTCATTTCGAATCAGTGACATCTCCTTAATTATTTATTAGAATATTATACATTTAGCTATAATTTCAATCTAGATGAAATGCTAAAAGTGATTATTATATTCATTTTCATAAGGATCAATATCAAATTATAGAAAATACATACAACAAAAACCCGATAAATATAAAGTAAATTAATTAAAATGGTTACTTGTTGTTACTCTGTTACTTTGCTCAAGCTTCAGAGATAAACATCATATCAACATGTATCGCGGACTTTTTTAAACATTATTTAAAGGACAATATTTTTGTAAAACATTATTTTTATGTATCTCATAAGGTTGAGTCGGCGCACGCCATGTATGCGTTAAGCAAGCTCATTTTGGGTGACGTTTGCTTATAACAACAAATAAACTTTGCAAACCGTTGCTTAGCAACGGTCGGTTGTTATTAACATGGCGGAATAAATTGCCTGTCAAATTAAAAAATATTTTAATATATTAATATATATCGGCAATATTACAAAAAAGAGAAAAAAAGTAACATAGGTTCATCCGAAGACTACCTCAAGTATCTCTGTATGAGTATTTTATTACAATTGAATTAGCGGTTTGGCCCTGATTGCGTAACAGACAGAGTTACTTTCGAATTTATAATATAGGTATGGATAGAGATCAAAATGTGAAAGTAGGTTTTTATACAATTTTCTGAACAATCAATCAAGCAGTCAATTAGCTTCACGCTGTATCCCGCACACAGCAGGATAGGCAAAGGGAACCTAGTGTTAAGAACTCCGCTCATTCCGGAGGCATTGCGTGTTGAATGGCGGAACTCAATCCACTCGAGGAAATGAAATATGTTTTATTTTTATATTTTCGCTATTTTTTCGTTACGCTACTCAACACGCAATGCCTCCAGAATTTAACGGAAAGTTGAGAATGGATGTTTTTAATAGCCGAGAAAACGGAGTGTCTTAACGCTAGTGTCCCAGATTCGCTCTACCTACCTTGCTGTGCTGAATACAGCGTAAAAAAATAATGAAAATTGAAATTAAGTGTGGTGTTTTAATAATATATATAAAATAACAAAGCAAAAAATACAACGCTGCAAAATATACAAAATATGTAAAAATTAAATCTATATTGTATATTATTCACAAGGAACAAGTCAACACAGCGAACGACTAAAATCCCTTCGTGTAATTACAAAATTGTAATCTTTAACAACCATTTCGGTTTCCGCTCTTGCGGAACGACCTCTTTGACGCCGTTTGTGTTCTTGACAGTTGGGTGCTCGCTGGGAACCTTCTGTCTACCGCATAAAGTGAATTATATAATTATATTGTTAAGATATTTTGAGTTATTACTTATGTTTTTGTAAGTATTGAAAATTTAGACGGCGGCGTCGAGTTTAGCCACTCAATTCACAATGCCTGAAATTTGAAGGAAGTGGAGAAAAGAGAGTTTTAACACAAGCTTCCCTCTCATCGTAGAATTTCGATCATATATCGATAAATATTTGTAAAAATTATATATTTACTAGACAGTCGTGGCGCAGGGGCACAAAGTGTAACTGTAATACCGACTGGTTGTGAGTTCGATCCCCACTCGAGAAGACGAAATATTACTTAAATTTATATTTCCATTTCTTCGCTCTGGTGTCAAGGTAAAGCGCGGCGTTGAGTTCTACTACTCAACACGCAGTGCCACCAGAATTCGGCAGAAAGTGGGGAACGGAGTGTCTTAACACTAGGTTCCCTCTGCCTACCCTGCTGTGTGCGGGATACAGCGCGAAGCTGATAAAAAAAATATAAAACAAAATATATTCACTAATACTAGCTTCACAATCTTTTTATTAAAAGTAACTATAGACATTCAAATAGGGTTACAAGGCAAGAACCGACTACATGAAAGATTCATTGAAATAGCAATTTATATTTCTGAAACTAAAAAGATGGAATAAAAGTTTAACTTGGCGGAGCCAATAACAAAGTTTTACAATGCTTCTACTGCAAACAACTTCCTTAGTATTTTGAATTGCAATTCAATTTAAATTTACTTTTGCTTTTGAATACAGATAGATATTTATGTAGGATGGCGCGGCGTTAAGTTGCGCCTCTACACACAAGGTCTCAAAAATGCGGAAAGTGAAGAACGGAGTGTCTTAACTCTTAGAATTTATACATTTAAAAAACACATATTAATTTTCAACAAAAAGAAAAGCGACTTCAAACAACAAACTTAAAATAATTTTACTTAAAGTAAACCATACTTCGATTTTATTAAATAAAATTAATTAAAAAAAGACATTTTTAATTTTGAAATCAATTTTAAGACTTATGTGATAGATACCATTGTCAGAAATTTACCAAAAAAACAAAATAAGACCACACGGGAAGAACTAGATTTCAAATAAAAAAAAAACTCCAAAATCGGTTCACCCGTCAAAAGTTCTGAGGTAACAAACATAAAAAAATACAGTCGAATTGATAACCTCCTTTTCTTACAGAAGTCGGTTAAAAATTATTGTGATCACGGATACTTCCTCGGTAAATCCACAGAAAAAAGAAAGCGATTTTACACCTTGAACCAGTAGTTCCTAAGATAAGCGTGTCAAACCAAACAAAACTCTTCAGCTTTACAATATTAGTATAGAAGTTTAGATAGTGTGTGTTTGTTACAGAGCCAGCTTTGGGACGAATACGAGTTAGAAGACGCCACGTTCGCGGAGTGCAGTATCAACAACGCCAACCATAGCTTCCAAGTGAGTTTAAAATATACATTATATACAGCTTCACGCTGTATCCCGCACACAGCAGGGTAGGCAGAGGGAAACTAGTGTTAAGACACTCCGTTCCCCACTTTCTGCTGGATTCTGGAGGCATTGTGTGTTGAGTGGCAGAACTCAACGCCGCGCTTAGCCTGTACACCAGAGCGAAGAAATGGAAATATAAATTTAAGTAAATATTTCATCTCCTCGAGTGGGGATCGAACCCATAACCAGTCGGTTTTACAGTCACACTTCGTGCCGCTGCGCCACGACTGGCCTCATAAAATATAAATTAAATATATTTAATAAGAATTTTTGTTTTATGTTTTACAATGTTCGTGGAATCTCTTCTAAAACATTATTAAAATGTTTTGAAAATATTTTAGTGTTTAAGTGTAGTCGGCTTTTTATAGCGTGAAAGCTTTGTTCCCTCAGTTTATCTCGCATACAGCAAGGTAAACTGAGGGAACATAGGGTAGGGAATTCCGTTCGCCATATACTGCCTTAATTTTGAGACATTGCGAGTGGCGGAACTCAACCTCACGCATTTTCTTGTTACCAGAGTGAGGAAATGAATGATGAGAAAGTTCATCGGAACCTTCCCTCTGCCTGCCCTCCTATATGCGGGATAAAGCGTGAAACTACTTTATTCTTCATTTATAAATATTTTGTATATATACCTAAGGTTAAGTATGTTTTTTTATATATATATTCCTAAGGTTATGCTAATATAACACTGATCTTCTACTCAAATATTAACTGGATAAGGAAATTTAATTACTGCAACGTGGAATATTCAAATTTCACTCAGTTTGAGTAGGTATCTTACATATACCGGTATACCGGTACAGAGTGTGACCTCAATACTTGACACAGCTCAGCTTATTAGGTCACGAGTGACGGATCTAGTGAACCTTTGTTCAACGCAAAATAAGCTTAAACTAACGTTTTTAATTAAAATTAGAGATTTAAAAAAAATAAATTAAATTATCAGCTTCACGCTGTATCCCGCACACAACAGGGTAGGCAGAGGGAACCTACTGTTAAGACACTCCGTTCCCCACTTTCTGCTGGAACAACATAGTGTTGAGACACTCCCTTCCCCACTTTTGTGTTGAGTGAAACGAGTAAATGAAATATTTGCATTTCATCGCACTGGTAATGCGCGGCGTTAAGTTACACCACTTAACACAAAATGCCTCCAAAATTTTGTGCCTCTTAAGTGCCTCTCTGCCTACTCTGCTGTGTGTGGGATACAGCGTGAAACTCATTTCATTTTTTTTTGTTTAAGACTTTATTTTGTTGAAAGCGTTGATCTTGGGAAAGACAAATTCAATTTGAAAAAATATTTTTGTGTTGGGTATGTGTGTTGTAATAAAATATAGAATAAAGCGTGTAATTAAAAATAAATTATATGCTTAGTATATAACCTATACAAATAGGCTTCGAAATAGACTTAGTCCTCTTTGTAGTAATATGTGTGTATAGGATGATTTTAATTGTAAACAGTGAACCGATGATAAAGCAAACATTAATTACTATTATAAGTCAGATTATTAAGGCCGTTGTAGCGCAGTGGCACAAGTGTCTAACTGTAAACACGACTTGAAGTGGAACTGGTTATTTGGTTGAAAGCGCTGACCACGGGAAAGACAAATTCGATTAGAAAAAATTTTTTTGTGTTAGATATTTGATTTAACAAGGCTATTACTAGTACTAAAGGCATTGTTACATCACGTTAATAGTTTCAATGAAACCCACTATACCTGTAGTAGCTTCCCCTCAGTCAGTGGTAGCTTCCCCTAGTTTTATTTGACCACGCGGACGAAGCCTCAGGTCAAAGTTACTTATATTATGAAAGGTACTGTCAATCATCCAATCTATCAATCTCGTATCCATATCGATAAAAATAAAAGGGCGGAACACCGGAAATCATTGTTCACCGGAAGAGCCCCGCAAAAATCTAAAATATATATATATATCTAAAATATATATATAAAGTGATGGTTTGGCTTCTATGTAGGTAATATGTGTCTATATATCTATAACGTGCAACTGTACCCGCAACGAGTGTGGGTTCGATTCCCACTCGGGGGAAAGAAATATATAATATTTTCATTTCTGCTCTCTGGTAATTTGTAATCTGGTGAGTATCGTGACTTAAGAATTCGACGGTAAGTGAGGAACGGAATATCTTAATACTAGATTCACTTTGCCTACCCCGCTGTGGGCGGGATACAGCGTAAAGCTGATTTACTTACCGAAAGACGGAATTAAGTGTTAAAACACTCCGTTCTCCATTTTCCGCCGAATTCTAAAGACATTGCATATTGTTTGTTGAAACGAGACAAAACGAACGAACAAAACCAGGCAAAGCGAACCCACACAGCCACACTTTGTGCCCTCTTTCTTTGGCCTCGTCATTTCTTTTACTTATAAATTTCTACGTAAACTTCAGGAAACGTATTCAGGTCACTTACGTTACTAAGCGGTTTCACGGGTTACATATATTCCTCTAATGCCGGATATGACTAACGCGATGTATGATGAATGAGTTGCTTGCGACCTAATAAACCCGCTTCAGCCCTCGCACGGTTAGAGCTTTGAAATTTTCTTTTTCCATTTACATATTATATTTATGGGGGCGTCGTGACTTGGTGGATTTTGTTGGTTCAATATGTATTTTGCACATAGCAGGGTAGGCAGAGGGAACCTGGAATACTCCGTTCCCATTATAATATTTCCGTACCCCAATTTCTGCCAAATCCTGGAGCCATTGCGTGTTAAGTGGCGTTACCAAAGTGAGGAAATTAAAATATTAAATATTTCATTTTCTCGAGTGGACATAAAACCCACAACCTACAATTGCACGCTGCGCCACGATGAGCTTCATTTGGGTGAACAACAAAACACAATATACTGTTTTAGGCATTTCAGGGAGTCCTCTCCTATTCGGCGGGAACGTAAGTGCCTTAATATAAAAGGAATGCCGCAACACTGGTTCCCAGGTTCCTCTGTACAGAGATAGAGCGTAAAGCTAAAAAAATATCATGGAATTAGGGATCGAGCCCACAACCACCATTTATAATTTTACAAACTTTATAACCGCGGCCTGACGTAAATCATATCTTCATATAATAATACAATTAAATCAAATTAAACCGACGTCAATCTATCGGCTCACACGCTTTTAATCCGTTTACACGATAATGGAAACCACTTAGGGCTTTCACATTAGTGGTACACCCTCATATATTGACTGAAAATTTAATTATATTTATATATTAACTTCCGCATGGAGAAAATGTGATGGCACTCTGTTTTTAGTCAATTAAATATTAAGCTGATAATTAAATTACTTCGTTTAATTAAGACTGTGAATCGTATTGTTGTGGATTCGATGAAGGTTATTTTTTTTAACTTCACGCTATATCCAGTATGTACGCTGTATGGTAAGTAGAGGGAACCTGGGAACCTAGTGTACACTCCGTTCTTCCATTCCCAACTTTCCACCGAATTCTGAAGGCATTGTGCATTGAGTTGAGAACGCAAAACTACCTTTTTGCCTTGTTACCAGAGCGAGCTAATTTGCTCGCTATATGATAAATATGAAACTGGCTGACCGGCGTCAAGATATTTTTAAAGCAAGACTTGAGTTTAAATTAATCTAAATTTAGTTTATTTTACGTTTGTTTTATTTTAGCGGCCGTCGTAAACCAGTGGCACAAGGATGTGAATGTAACGCGACTGTTGTGGGTTCGAGCCCTACTCCAGGAAATTAAATATTTATTTAAATTTATATTTCCATTTCTTCGCTCTGGTGTCGAGGCAAAAAGCGGCGTTGAGTTCCGCCACTCAACACGCAATGCCTCCAAAATTTGGTGGAAAGTGGGGAACAGAGTGTCTTAACACTAGGTTTCCTCTACCTACCCTGCTGTATGCGGGATACAACGTGAAACTGATTTTTTTGTTTATTTAAATAGATACAGCACATAACACACAACTCAAAATTTATCAATATACTTATCAACGGTACTTGCAATGATTGAACCAGTATAGGGAAATACTCATAATAGGAAAAATTCGAATAACGAAATGCATAACGAAATCATGAGTAACATTTCCTTACTCTCTTCCATGAGTTGGCTGAGCAGGAAAAAGCGTGAAACTGAAAAATAAAACATAATATAAGAGAATGTCACCATAAAAAATCTATATAAATATATCTTGATGACATAGTGTCACAATAAATATCTTAAATATTATATTTATCGGCTTACCATTTGAATAAATTTGAATTATAAAAAGGCGAATTTGAAGTTAATAAATCTGAACATCAATTTTAAAACGGTTAGTCTAATTGTTATGAATTTCAACATATATAGGTATATACCTAAACTTCACCTTATTGTATTAAATCAAAACACAGTATGGACCGAACTATACGTGACGTCATAGAAAAATGTGGGATTTGGGCGTAGTTCACATCACGTTCCTCATCTGAGACTTTATGAGGGCAAGCAAATGTTTGATGATGGCGGTGGTACAAACCATAAGGTTTTATATATAGGGGAGAGGGGGGCACATTCGAACGATTTTTAAACTTTGTGTCATATCTAAAAATTCTACAGTTTTTAACTTCTTTACTATTTCACAATGCTTAATCCAACTATTGTGCCACACAATCGTAGCATCATATGTAGAAAAATATAAAAGGTAAAGGTGCAATATCAACTTTAGTAGCAGTAGTCAAATGTTCAAAGCTGCCCCCCTTGCGGGGTAGCTTTGAACATATACGGGGCAGTTTTGAACTATCATCGAATTCAATGAAATTAAAAGGCTTATTAAACTTTTAAGTAACTTTATTAATAAACTTAACATTAGAAACGATGGAACTCAAATATCAGTACCATGTTAACTTAAAAAAATAATATACCTAGTTTAATATTGCGATTGTACTAGTACTAGTGTTAAATAACTTTAATATTATTAATAGACTTTAAAAAACGTACAAACAAAAAGGTAGCTTTGGCTTCCTAGAAGTAATGAACACTATGGGATCAATCATAGAATAAATCTAATATTATGAAAATAAAACAAAATATTTTTTAAATAAACAGCTTACTACCCTAATTTGAACTTAGAAAAATTAAATTTAAAGGAAAACATGGATGTAGTATGTGACATAACCAACAACTGAAATTGGGGGAAGTAGTCTAAGTAAATATTTCATCTCCTCGAGTGGAGATCGAACCCACAACCAGTCGGTTGTACAGTCACACTTCGTGCCGCAGCGCCGTGACTGGCCTCAAGTCTAGTCTACGTAAGACTTTTGAAAAACTAAAATAGCACTTGTCTCTTTCTCAAGAAAGAAAAAAAATACAAGCTACTTTTTTATTATTCACAGATGATGAGACATTCGCTAAAACGAAGTCTCCAATATTTATTAAGTTGTAGTCTAATTTTGTTTTTCTTTCGCGGTATTTTTTTACATATAAAAATATTCAAAACTGCCCCCTTTATTTTGTTCAAAGCTGCCTCAGTGGTAATTAAAAAATTACAAACGTTTTTTTTTCAAGTAAATGTTTAAAAATTGTAGTGATTTCTAGTTTATTGCATGATATATGAAACATTCTAACTAAAAGAAGAAAAAATAAAACCATATACCTTGAATTGGATCCCTGCGATCCTTACGCGCTTATTTAAAAATGCATAAAATTTTACTCAAAATCAAACATTCCTCGTAACTCAACAACTGGCTCTCATATATCAGCGGCGACAAGTGACACGTGTGCAGATTAGTGCTGTCACTACTCAAAAAAAATCTACCAAAATTTATTTTTAAAATAGCTCTGTTAACACATATTTTCAAAGGTGCCCCTGTTCAAAGCTACCCCCCTCTCCCCTACCGATTGCTTTATTTCGTGGTCGAATAACTATAGATTTAATAAGTTCTATGATTTTCACGATTATTACACATTTTAAATGAAACTATTTTAACCGGATTAATCGCGTATATTTTGTACTTTTATACATTTTTGGAAACCCGACGTTTCGAACACTTTGCAGTAGTCCGTGGTCACGGATAGACTGAGGTGGCATTCGTCTGTCAGTTGACATAATTATTATATCAAACTTTCCAAAAATGTATAAAAGTACAAAATATACGCGATTAATCCGGTTAAAATAGTTTCATTTAAAACTATAGATTTGATTATGTATATATTTAAAGTATTCATAATAATTGTTGTATTTTTTTTTTTTTATTTTATAAAATTTTTGAATCACATTCGCTCTTTTTTCAAATTGCATATTTGTCTTCTCGCTACATACTTTCACCCACTTCCACAGGTTGGCTGAAAGAAATCTCTTAAAGAGATAAGTCCACCGAGGCTAACCTTTTTTTCTGTTAAATGTTCTTTTTTTTTATGTTGAATGCAATAAAGAATATTATATGTATTAGGTATAGTTTTTTGTTGGAGAGTATTTATTATTTTGCGAGATGATTGTGGGTTCGATTCTCTTTTGAAGCAGAAGAAAAGAATACATCGTAAGGCATGAGAAGCTGGCTGGAAAAAAGAAGAAAAAGTTGAACTAAGTAATCGAATTAAATAGTACATTAAAACATTAATATGTACTATACGTGTTCTTTTTTGAGCGTCTCGCTATATCCTGTGTACAGGAAGGTAGGCAAAGGGAATTCTGTTTCCCATTTTTCTCCGAATCCTGGGGGCATTATGTGTTTAATGGTGGAACTCAATGTAGCGCTTTGCCTCGTTTCCAGTACGAGGAAATAAAAAAATATTAAATATTCCACAAGTGGGAATCGAACCTACAACCTGTCGCGCTTACTATTGCACATTTGTACCCCTGAGCAACGACTGGCCTCAAGATCTCTAAATTATCCTGATGACCGTATATTATATCGAAGCGTAAAAATCAATCACTGTCGATGGCCATATAAGTTATAGTTTATCGTTAAGTTCGGGATAAGGAAAGAATAAATCTTCGAATTTTGCTAGTATTTTGGGAAATATGAGCATATTAATGCCATAGTACTGTGGTAGAGGTGTTTGACTACGACGACGATACGACGATATTTTTTTTCACGCTTTTTTCCCTCATTTAACAAGGAAGGTAGAGGGCTAGTATCAAGACACTCCAGACACCGCTTTAATTTCATTAATATATTAAATATTTAATTCCTCGAGTGGGAATCAAATCCACAACTATGGCGTTTAAAGCCACACGCTTATGCCTTTGCGCCACGGCAGCCTCAATATATTTTTGTCATCACCACTTTAAATGAAACCACAGTTATAACTACTCAATAAAAACCTAATAAATTTAAAACAAAAGAGATTTTTCCAAAAATAAAAAGTGATTTTTTCATATAAAATAATTAATAAAATTATTGTTGTAAAATAAAACGCCATTTATCAAGAACGACGCACGCAGGGATAAACCTATCAAAGCGATAACGCCGCACACGCCTTATTCCCGAAATCGAGTCGTAGGTAACGGCGGCGATGATGAATTGCGTAAAATAGAACGAGAAATATCCCTTTCTCGTTCTAGTATGTTGCTTGAGAATTAGAACGCTTAGTAGTATTTTTGTAGTAGTATGTGTTTTCCTTATTGGTATCTATGCGTAACTGCGTCACACGAAATACAGGTATGGATAAAATTCGTGAAATGAAAAAAAAACCTACGTCTAAACTATTGAGGTATCTTAATTAATTTCTTTATGTTTGGGTTATTGTAAAATATTTTATCCTATATGCAGCTTTCGTGAAAGAAGCGCAGATGCTTGTATATTGCCTTATTATAATTATTACTTATAAATGAATTCAAGTGCAGCAGTAAATTAATCCATTCTGTGCAGTATTAGCAATTATTAGACTACTTAAAAAAATTTAAAAGTTTTTTCTTCTATAGCTATATGTTTTTTTTTTCATCTTACTCTAGTTACCGTAGTTTATAATAAACTAAAAGACATTGAATATTGCATACGTTTTAAATCTTAGGGATATTTAAGCGTGCCTCAAAATAAAAAAGAACGGAACCCTTATAGGATCATTTTGTACGTCTATCTGTCAAGATCATTTATCTTGAGATCGCGTGATATAAAGCTGAAATTAATATCAAATATCCAGGTCTATGTTCCGTGGAACAGAGAAAGAATAAAACTATCTAAATTATGAAAGTTCAGCCTTCCATTTCAGAGTTAGTGGCGGAGAACGCACAGCTCAACTTCGTACTTTGCCATATGTTAACTTTTTAAGTAAGAGAACGAAGAGAACACTAGCAGAAAGATTTATCAAAATTCCTGAACGAAACGAAAAAAAAACGGGGTTTTAATTACACATTTAAAGCCCACATAAACAAAAATGCTGATGATGGATAGTTAAAGTTAAAATTCAGAAGATATAGAAGAATTCATTGGAATTCCTTCTTTAACAAAACAAAATGGCCGCATTCTTTATTAACTCAAGATATCCTTTCATTTTCATACACAAAGCTCGATAAATCTGTGCATCTGCTAGCGCTCGCGTAAACAAAACATTTATTATTTTTTAATTAATCTGAATTACAAAGCCTTACAATATGGCAGCAATTTACGGGGGAGAAATGCTTATTAATTTCGGAGCCCTGAAGGCTTTTGTTGCTTCAATAGTAGACTTCTTCATTGTGTTATATATATATATATATATATATATATATATATATATATATATATATATATATATATATATATACCCATGTAAATAAGATATCGCAAGATATGTATGTACATATCTTGCGATATCTTATTTCCATGGGTGTAACGCGATCGACAGATCAACGGTGGTCTGTGGATAGAAGTCCTCTAGAAGTAAATATTCCTTTCACCCCCATGTATGTTTAGTCATTTTCAGTGGTTCAGCCGATATTAGAGAATTTGTGATTTTTTGGAAAAAACCGGATTCTTGAACTAAATTGGCAAATACAGCTCAATTGTTGCGTCAGCGCTCGTGATTTTTTTTTTCAATATAGCTAAATAATAGATCTTTCGTATCATATAATAGTTAATAACTATCATATCGATTTATAAATCTTGGAAAAAAGATCTAAAAATACTCAATCTTTAAAAAGTGAAATTTTAGCAAAAAATTGTCTGTGGTGAAAAAAAAATTACTGATTATTATTTTCTAGAAGTAATTTCAAAACCTACTGGTATTTATGTAGAATAATTCCTAAAAGTTTTATGAGACTAGCTTAATGAAAATATTTAAAAAAAATGTACTTGAATCATGAAACAGTAAAAATTGTTATTCTTATTAGAAGAATTGACTACGATTTAAATCGATTTCTTTAGGTATTAGGTATTTAGTGAAGTATTTGCATTTGTCAGCAGTCAACTATAGCAAAACAAAACTTATAAAGTACATATATTTTGATATTGTAGAGCTATCTTACAGGCCAGTGGATTGGGTATTTTGTCAACTTAGAAAAGAAAAATATTTACACACGCATAAATAGGCTGGACAGAAAATGAAGAATATAGTTGTACGTGGTGACAAAAACGGTGTTGAGTTCTGCCACTCAACACCCAATGCTTGAAATTTGAGGGGAAAATGGGAAGGTGGGTACAGACTCGTAAAATTAAGTGTTACGACAGCGTAACACTAAATTTTCTATCTTGCTCCACGAAAAAAAACGTAAAACAACTTTTTTGTATTACTATGTGAGCTACCGAATAACAGATTTTTTTAGTCTGTACTTTTTTTTTTAAACTTTTATTTGAAAAAAAAATGGATCACTCAAATCCGATATCTGTTACTATCTGATAAATGTAAAATTTATTGAATACGAGTTAAATTGTATTCACTAATCCGAAAATAACGAGCGACAGGACTATCCTGTTGTATGGCTAGGTATAGTGCGTACGTTGTATAGTATTCTGTTTGCAATACGAATTTTCGCTTTATATAGCTAATTCCACTTTAAATCCCCACGGCCTGAGGAGATCTAGGACAGCAGGTTTTCGGGATGGTGTTTTTTTTTTATAACTAAACGCTGTATTTCGCACATAACAGAGTAGGCATATGGGGCATGAGGACTATTCTGTTACTCTTTAACTTCCACACTTTCCGCCGAATTCTTGAGCCTATGTGGAAGGTTAGGGAAGTCAATATGTACCTGATTGCTCCAGCCTGATCTTTTATCTCTGTTTTGGCCTAGCTCAAGTCAATTTATCTAACCGGCCTGAATCATATAGTATATCAATAGACATGTTCCACCAAAGACGATTTAAATTTTCAGTTACTGACTGAACCATTATGTTATGAATAGCGGAACTTAACGCCGCAACTGTCATACCAAAGAGGGGATAATATGTTAAAAGAGGTAAAAACTAGATTTAAAATACACAGTAGAACAAGCGACAAACGAGCCTCGAGATCTGAGTGCAAAATAGTAGATGTTTCAAAATAACACCAATTGGAAACATTTAGGTGAAACATTTGACTTTTCATTAAGCTAATGCGTTCGCTGATTGTATCGCGAGCGATCCCTAAATCACCTACCAATGGGGACGATTGGGGCTGACAGGGGAATAGGGGAATTAGGTAGAGTGTGTTATAATTTGGAAATTATGTTTTGTAATCCGAAGTAGGTGGTAACACAGGGGAATAAGACTAAGAAAAGTCATACTACCAAACCCACAACCTATCGCGCTGAAAGCAGCGCGATAGGTTGTGGGTTTGATTCCCAATCGAGGAAATAAATAAATAAATAAATCAGCTTCACGCTGTATCCCGCACACAGCAGGGTAGGCAAAGGGAACCTAGTGTTGAGACACTCCGTTCCCCACTTTCTGCCGAATTCTGGAGGGATTGCGTGTTCGAGTGGCAGAACTCAACGTCGCGCTTAACCTCGACACCAGAGCAAAGAAAAGGAAATATAAAATTAAGTATTTCATCTCCTCACAACCAGTCGGTTTTACAGTCACACCGTGTGCCGCTGCGCCACGACTGGCCTCAAATAAAATAGGAAATAAAATATTTAATATTTTCATTTATCTGTTGTGGACATCGAAGCAAAACATGGCGTTCAGTTCCGCCACGCAACACGCAATGCCTCTAGAATTCGGCGGAAAGTGGGGAACGGTCTTTTCTTTTCTTTTCTTAATCCCTTTGCCTACCCTGCTACTTGCGGGATAGGACGTGAAGCTACAAAAAAATCTTGTAATGTTGGCGATACGGCTAACTAGGGCTGGTTGTGTATGGAAATTTGTGTAAAGCAATATTATTAACAAGAAAGTATTCGGTGTTGAATTTTGCCATAAATAATGGGTGGAAAGTTGAAAACGGAGTGTTTTCACACTAGCATCTATGTGCTTACTTTGTTATATGGAGTATATACAAATTATTTAATTATTTTCTTTAATGTTTTTTTTATTTTATTTAACAATACCTCTCTTGAATCAAACATTCATTAATAAATAACAATTATTATATACGACTAGATCTAGCAACTTCATTTTTATATGCTACAAACTTAAGATCTTGTTTGTTCCATTTCCGTTGGAATTTCAGAAAATCCGTGCTTAGTCTTCCACTACAGTCAAATTTCAACTTAGTCCACAGCTTGTCGTTCTTCACTTTACCTAAATTGTATCAAAAATAAAATACAAAGAAGACAAAAAAAATCCATTCAAAAAACATTATTTTTCCATAAAGATATTGGGTAATATTGCCAACTGACAGCCCTTCCCATCTCGTTCAAGTATTTTTTTAAACGACGCCTGACATAATGTGATAGCATTGAACAATATTAAAAAAATATTCTATAGAAAGACAGCTGAGTTGGTGAAGCGTTTCAAATGAAAGCACAGTTATATCGGATTTTTTTTCTGATTTTCTTGTTATATAATCTTTATTATGACTATTTTCACGCTGTATCCCGCATATAGCAGAATAGGCAAAGTAAAACCTTTCTCGCTTTCAAAATCAACTCAAAATTTACTTAAGTTGGAATTGAGTACATTTTTAGTTAGACCGTCATGCCATTAGGCCAAGACGGCAAATTTGATAGTGTCCAAAAAAATTAAAAACGCTTTAGCCTTTAATGGTCGTTCAATAATTATTGTAGTGTTTGCTAAAATACGGAGTTAAGAGAATGGGGGGCCGTGGAGGCGCTGGGACACGAGCGTATGATTGTAATACGGTAGTGTTTGTTTCGATTCCCCGTCGTAGCAATGAAATATATCATATTTTCATCTTCATCTTTGTTTTGGTAACGAATCGGCGTTGAGTTCCACCACTCCACAAATAACGCCTGCAGAATGATAATGAAGTGGGCTACTATGTGCGGAATGTAGCGTAAATAAAAAAAAAGAAAAAGGAGTTTCAAAGAAAGATATATGAGTTTTATACTACGTAACTGATCCACTTGTAATAATTGCATCATCTTGAAACTTGGCAGTCATGCAGTGCTTGGCAGTCGATTAGGTGACAATATAGTAATATGGTGTCCTCGAGCTGGTCTGATGATGGACCAAGAAGCTAATACTTATGAAGTCTTCAGTCAAGTTAAGTCACCTAACTAGTAAATCCCTAAAGTTTATGTTCATATAATTTGAAATCTTGTTCACCACACAAGCAAAGCCACTAGAGAAATACTAGTATAAAAATTTTAAGTAATCGCAAAGACAAAAAAAATAGTAAAGAATGAAGCTTTTTTTATATATTTATATTGTATCAAAATATACAGAACATGGAATGTATGGAATTTCTAAAGAAAAGAACAGTACAAGAATAATAACGTATAAAGAAAACGTTGAGTAAAAATATTTTCTTTAAGTAACCATCCAAGCATTAAAAGGCCGTGAGATATGTATGTACATTTGTATACACAAGTGAGACTTGCAAAAGGATTTCTCTCGCCCGACAATACTTTAGCTACACGGAAAAATCTAACAAAGGCTATTGGGAATTTGAATTTTTAATAAAAAATCAACTTCACGCTGTATTCCGCAGGGTAGGCAGAGGAAACCTAGTGCTAAGACACTCCGTTCCCCACTTACCGTCGAATTCTGTAGACTGCAGGTTGAGTGGCGGAATTCAACGCCGCATTTTGCCTGGATACGTGATCGAAGCAATGGAAATATAAATTTAAATAAATATTTCATTTCCCCGAGTGGGGATCGAACATACAACCAGTCGTCTTTATCGACGCACTTTACGCCCATGAGCCACAACTGGCCTGAAATTTTAATATCTAATTCTATTCTATTGACAATTGAATGTGTGAAAATGTAAAGGAAAAAAATATATTTTGGATATATATATATATATATATATATATATATATATATATATATATATATATATATATATATATATATATATATATATATATATATATATATATATATATATATATATATATATATATGCACCCTCCTGTATACTCAGCAATATTTTTGTAGTAGATATTTGAGATTTTGTCATCTTTTTTAAAATCGGATTTTTTAAGTATAGTACTCAAAAACAACCTATCTGTTCTAACTGGTAACGCTCGTAAATGTATTCCCGTAGCTTACTAATATGCCTGCCCTATGACATAAAGGCTTTTTATATCATAAACATTGAGCATGCACTTAATTTTTATGCAAAAAAATATAAACAGCGTGAAGCTGAAATATAAATATATATTTGAAATGATTTTTATCTATGATATACCTATAAATGTTCAATATTTGGAATTTTCCCTTTATTTGTACTGTAAGTTTACACTTCGTGTCGGGTTTCAAAATTGTAGGTCCACAGAACTACTCTATAGGTATTTATGACGATTATTATTTTAGCGAAATCAATGTATAGATAGATGCTCCTATCTTTTACCTGCGCTCTAAGGTGCCGTAGACCTAAATATTTGATATTCACTTAAACATCAGAAATGTTGACATATTTGGCAGAGACCGACAACGAAGTGATCCTATAAGGTCGATCCTGGTACTTCCTGGTCCTGGTCGGTTTCCAGGAGGCGTGGGTTCGAGTCACGCTACGTTAAAATTTTTATACGTTTTCTAAATAAGTATTTTTCTTTCCCAAGCGTGGAATAACACTTTAAAAAATAAAAAAAAAAGGTTCCTATAAGGGTTCCGTTACCTGTTATGATACCCATAATATCCATAATACCCATACCCATGAACCCTAAAAATAATCCTATTATATAATTGGTATTGAGTGCGCGTGACTTAAGCATTTATTAAAGTTTAGGTAACTACACTATAATTGCATTCCCGCAAACACAACACTATAATGTACGGTCCAAATATTTTGTTTAGTAACAAGATTAAAATTGCAGTTTGAGGCCAGTCGTGGCGCAGCGGCACAAGGTGAGACTGTACAACCGACTGGTTGTGGGTTCGATCCCCACTCGAGGAGATGAAATATTTACTTAAAACGCGCGGCGTTGAGTTCTGCGACTCAACACGCAATGCCTCCAGAATTCGGCAGAAAGTGGGGAACGGAGTGTCTTAACATTAGGTTCCCTCTGCCTACCCTGCTGTGTGCGGGATAAAGCGTGAAGCTGATTAATTAATATTAATGAATTAATTAATTAATTAAGTAATTAATTAAAATTGCACGTGTTTTGTACGATATGTAAAAGATAATTTTAGATTGCAAAGAAATAAAAGAAAAAGAAAATTAATCAGATTAGGTAATCATATTCTTTGATATAGTGTTATTTCTGTCTTGGCTGCCAACCAAAAACAATGGAATGCTTAAAAAAAGCTTAAGATCGTCGAAAAATCTAAGAACAGAATGATTAATTATTAAGCTACCTCTGAAACTACTTAAAGATTATTAATTATTTATAATAATACAAGTTATTATGACATATTTGCTGTTTTGCAAAAACAAAACCGTTGACCACGCCGCCGGGTTCGATTTCCACTCGGACTAACAAAACAAAGCGTGGCGTTAAACTCCGCCTCTCACAACGTAATTTCTCGAATTTTTTTCGGCAAATGGCGAAAGCAGTGTCATAACACTATGTTTCCTAGCTCTGCTATTTGCGGGATACAGCGTGAAGCTAAAACGAGTGTCCCTTTCTTAACTTACTAAACTACACTTACTCGACCTCGTGTTTTCGTTTTCCCAAAAAGACAACACCATGCAAATTGAACCAGGCAAAATATTTTGTCTACTAACGATATTATAATTACACGTGGCCCCCACATCGGTAGCAATTCCGGGGTATTTATGTTTCCCTGGTACGTGTGTTTTTACTGGCATTACGTTCTGTTATTGTTGTTTATACACGTACGTACGCGGTTTCGGTAATTTCGCACGGTGTTTTTAGGTCTTAATTGCGTTTTTGTTTCTGGTGCTCATATTGGTATGGTATGGTGATTGCTGTTTGTGTGTGTTTGTGTGTGTGTGTGTGTGTGGGGTTGGTAAGATGGAATTCGATTGTTTTAGGTTTAAATCTAGTAAATAAAATGTAGGTTATAGTAGAGAGTGTGAGCCTAAAGTGAATTTATATGTACAGCTGAAGTAGGCACAGCGTGTGACGATACGAAATATTTTATGGATTTCTCTGGTAGGAAGACAAAGCGCGGCGTTGAGGTCTATCACTCAATACGCAATGTCTCGAAAATTGGGCGTGGGGAACACTAGGTTATCTCTGCCTACCCTAGTATGCGGGACAAAGCATGAAGCTGTTTTTTTAATATTAAATATTTCATGTCAAGGAAATCGAACCCACAACCGTCGCGTTAACAGACGCACGCTTGTTCCTTGGGCAATAAAATATACCTTATGCATCCATACTATATGTACATATACAGTTATACTAAATACAAATATATAAGGGTTGGTAAGCAAGGTCATGCTATATTTACAACTCATTATATTTAGCTTGACTATATGTATAAGGGTTCATTTTATAATGATATTTTAAATACATCAACACAAAAATATATAAATAATTTTATTCTTACTACTATAATCGTTCTCATTAAGGTTAGCTTCTCATAAAAGTAAATATATTACATATTAAAAGTGTTCTCTTTGTCATATACGCTAACTACGCTGTATTTAGTTAAATTTCTCTCGTCGTTATTGTCAGCCTTTCGATAAAAATTTCATAAGCCTGCCCCAAAGATCTCCACGCTGATTGGTCCTGCGCTGCCTGCATCCAGCGGCTTCGGCTCTGCATCCAGCGTCTACCCGCGACATTAACCAGATCATCGGTCCACCTGGTGGAGGACCTGCCCACCCAGCGTCGTCATCCAGTTCATGGCCGCCACTCGACAGCTTTTCCGCCCCAACGGCCATCGGTTCGGTCCTTACTGAATAGGGGCCGTTTTTGTGCGCGTTCGTTTCTTAACACTAGGTTCTCAGGTACCCGGTTCTAGATTCCAGGTCTGCCTACTCTGCAATGGGAAGTGTGTGATACAACATGAAGATAGAAGAACTCGCTTTGATATAATAAGCGAGTTCTTACAGTAAATATGTTATCGTCAAAAGCTCCCCACAGAAAGGGTCAGGAAGCACTGTATATAAACTCATGGATACTGTGTAAGAACCACTATTGTATCTCTTTGACCGGGTTCTGTAAAAGTTTCTCGGTTTTCTTACTGTCTTTTGTTGTTTTTATAAATAAGTACAGTATATTCGTTCGAATAATAAAGATTAGCTTGTTATTTTGAAACATTTTGTTTTGTTTTGCTTTGTGAACTTCAGAATTTTTTGCGTGGACCTAAGTTTTTAATTATCAGGTAAATTTTCAATTTTCAGTTTCAAATGTCAGTCGTGGCGCAGAAGCACAAGCGTGCGACTGTAGACAGGTAGTGGTTTTGATACCAGAGAAAATTAAATATTTTGTATTGTTATGTTTCTCGCTCCGGTAACAAGGCAAAGCGCGGCGTTGAGTTCTGCCTCACAATGCCTCCATAATTTGGCGTAAAATAGAATGAAAGTGTCATAACATTAGGTTCTCTTTTCCTCTGCCTTAAATATTAAATATTTAGTTCCCCCGATTTGGAACTGCATCCACAGCTGTCGCGCTTACAGTAGCATGCATGTGCCTCTACGCTACAATGTTTTTTTCTGTGTATCCATTTCAGTATACAACAACACCTATATTCCTTATTAAGTTGCGTAAATCAACGCCACATTTTGTCTAAAACTGTCTCAATAAATAAAAAAAGTTTCAATCTCCTTAGAGACATGTTCAGTTTTTCACGGATAATTTCTTTTTACGGTGACTACAAACCTATTTAACCTCAATCTGTGTACCTGACAGCGAATAGATCATTAAATTAGCTGGTTAACCTCGAAATCCCATTTTGGATTCGTAATATTCCCGTACTAAATTAGGGTCATGTCGATCATAATCGGCCTAAGCAGATCTTCTATACAATAGCTAGTGTGTAGAAAGCAAAATCTAATTTTGTGACAGCCTTACAGCGTTTCTGATTCTTGTTGCTTCATAATTTTAAAGAATACACAGGTGACTATATCATTATTTTTATTTATTAAATCGCATGGATACCGTTGTGGCGCAGCAGTACAGAGTCTGACTGTAAATGCAACGATTGTGAGTTCGATCCCAATCGAGGGAACAAATATCTTCTCTCGTTCTAGTAAATAAATCTACTTAAGTCTTATAAATAGAATAGCTTCACGCTGTATCCTTTAAATAACAGTATAGGCAGAAGGAAGACTAGTGTTAAGACACTCCGTTCCAATTAAGATATTGTCTTTCCCCACTTTTCGCCGAGTAAACAGAGTAACTTATCACTATTTTCACCTTTCAGGTGATAACAGCGAGCCGTTGTCTGGTCCTCTGCGCGGAGAACCGCGGTGAGATGGAGACGTGGGCGGGGGCGTTGCGGGGTGCACTACACCGTGGGGCTGACGTCGCCGATCTTGTCGCCAGTATATCGTCTGGTGATCATCATTGGTAATTACTGTTCCTTTTTTATTCCTATCGTAGTAGGTACAAATAGGATGTAATATGAAGTTGAATCCATGTCTACACTTTACTTTAGAAGAGAACAGTTGGTTTGGTTAGAAAACTATCGGTATGTGTAGAAAAAATACTTTTTTTAGACGCTCCACTTATCTAAGAAGGCTATAAGGCTAAAATTAATTCATTTCATTAATAGTTTCCGGCACTTAGAATGTATCATATATAATTCTTAGTGATTACAAATATGTATATCTACTTTAAAATGAAGTCTCTAAAATAATGCTAAAATATCACGAAAATTGGACAGGAAATTGAATACGCATACAACATAAATAAAAAAATAACAATATCTTAAATTGTAACTTATAATAAATTCTGGAAAAAATTGTATTTAAAATTAAACTATGCAGGTATGCAGCAACCCACGCTCGCCCAACATTCTGTAACGTGTGCCGGGAGCCGCTCGGAGCGCTGGGCACTGCGCACGCGCTTGCCTGCGAACTATGCAAGTATAAGGCCCACAAGCGGTGTGCTGCGCGCGCGCCGCCCTCCTGCAAGTGGAGCACCCTGGCGTCACTGGGTCCACACCTTGTTGAAGATCCTGATGGGGTAACTAACACTATCTTTTTAGCTTATGTGGTATATTTTAGGCCAGTTAGCGGCACAATCGTGTGACTGTAAGTCGTTGTTAGTTGTGTTCCGATACTTAACACGCAATGCCTACAGAATTCAGCGGAAAAATGGAGAACGTAGTGTTTTAACACTAGGTTGCATATGCCTGCCTGTGTGCGGGATACGGTATAACGCTGAAAAAAGTACTTAGTACATTTATTTGAAAGTTTTAGTAGAATAAAAAGAATATATGGTTTAAATTATAACGAAATGAAAATTTAAGTTGCTTTATATCTCGTGTCATAATCACTCGACCATTCTAATTATTTACAAAGCTTGTTGTTAAAAAGTTTGCCTTTGTTGGATATAAAAATTCTAAATAAAATGTGAATATTTAAAAAATATATTCTTACCGAGGTTTACTAATTTCAGGATTATAGGTCAGCGAGAAGTACAACTTGCCAAATCTAAGTTTATATATAATACACTTATGTTGTATGAGATGAACTAGAATTATAAATTTGTAATATACTTTATCTAAAGTATAATATATTTCCATTTTTCCGATTTTTTCTTTTACTTGTAGTGCAAGTTCTCACGTATTACCAAATTTAAAAATTGTAGGCATACAGGGACTATACCCATATAGTCAATAAAGTTGACAAACTTAAGTTTGCGGGCGTACGCAATCATTTTATTTAAAATAAATTACAAACATAATTTTACCGCGATATCAAGTTAAATGGTATAGTCAAACGGACATACCGACAGCAAGGTGATCCTATAAAGGTTCCATTTTTGCTTTTAAGCTACAGAATTCCAAGAAAGAAAAAAAAAACTACATTAAGCCCTATCCATATAAAATTAAAATGGACGTAAAATAATATAATCAATCAATCAAACACAGTTTTATTTTATTGTCGCGCAATAAACCAGATTAATAGATACAAAAGAAGTAAGGAATGGCGTTCAAGATACGAGTGTCGATAAAACGTATCGTTCCAATTTACTACCTCGTAAAATAAATTACTCAATCGATACTAATACGGGCTCCAGGAAAGTCCTCAGATTATTATGAGATTTCTTCATTTGATGGAGGAAATGGAGGCTAGTTGTGAGACAGGTTGTGGGTTCGAATCCCACTCTTAGAAATATTTAATATCGCTCTGGTGTCGAGGCAAAGGGCAGCGTTGAGTTCCGCCACTCATCACGCAATGTTTCCAAAATAAAGCGGAAAATGGTGAACGAAGTGCCATAACGCTAAGTTTTGCTCTGCCTACTCTGTTGTGTGGAGGATACAACGTGAAGCTAAAAAAACAAGAAAGAAATAGTTAACGTTAGGCTTATTCGATTTATATGCTTATGATTGGTATTTGTAAAATGATTATCATTTGGATCCGAAGCCAATATCGCTAAATTGACATTGTAAGTAGTTTTAATGTAAGTATAAACAACCAAGAGGCCAGTCGTGGCGCAGCGGCACGAGGTGTAACTGCAAAACCGACTGGTTGTGGGTTCGATCCCCACTCGAGGAGATGAAATATTTACTTAAATTTATATTTCCATTTCTTCGCTCTGGTGTCGAGGTTAAGCGCGGCGTTGAGTTCTGCCACTCAACACGCAATGCCTCCAGAATTCGGCAGAAAGTGGGGAACGGAGTGTCTTAACACTAGGTTCCCTCTGCCTACCCTGCTGTGTGCGAGATACAGCGTGAAGCTGATTTTTTTGATAAACAACCAATACCCACTAATAGCCGTCCTAATCTTGTTGCAGAACATTATAATGCCACACCAGTGGCTCGAAGGTAATCTGCCCGTGGCTGCCAAGTGCGACATATGCGATAAGACCTGCGGTTCCGTATTGAGGTTGGTACAGCTATATTATACTTCCTTTTTTTAGGTTCTTTTTAGGTCCGTTCTGCATACTCTTTTATGTGAAGGTTGTAGTGTAAAGCTAAATAAAAAAATATTTGTAATAACAAAAACCCCGACTGCATAAAACTAAAACCTCTTTAAATTATGCGGGATTCCTGATAAAGATTTTATTGATTGAAGAATTACTTATAGGTCCCGTTACTTTTAATCCTAAACTGTTTAACCTGTTTAGTTTACTGTTAATCCTAATAAACTATTGGACTTGTTTATTTATTTTTTTTTAGTTTTATGCAGTCGGGGTTTTTGTTTTTACAAATATTTTTTTACTTTTCACTTTTTTGTTAAAATTCATTATGGTAATCATAATCATGATATATCTTTTTAAAATCCTCGTAGTAAGCTCTTGAATTTGAGACCCATATTGTGGTATTCGAAATGAAAATTTTTAAGTCCATTAGCGTCCCACAGCCGCCATGATTGTTTTTATATAACGTCACCTATCTAAGAACACTTGGGCTGCTATTACGAATCTAACGATACCTCAATAAAATCCGTTCAGCGGTTCTGGAGATATCAGGTAATAAAGAATATTACATACATACAAGATACGCGCGAAAAACATAACCCTTCCTTAGCAGTCGGGAACAATATTATAATGTGAGATGTGCCCGCGGTAACTAAGCGGCCACATGTGCAGTGGGTTGCATCGATTGAAGTTATGTAATATTAGGTCCTTGGCGTTTGGTATGGGAGGAATAAAAGTTGAATATTTTTCAATATAATATATTTATTTAATCAAAATATGTATCATTGTTATCTATGCATGATTGCCTTCTCATAGGTAGTTTGAGTTTTTCTCTAGCAAGAAGCTGTCCAAATTAAAAAAAATGGTAATCTATTAGAACAAGGTCCGGCGAGTACGATGGATGTCTTTGACATTCCCATAGAAGCTCTTCTAATTGGGTAGCCGTCTGTTGTTAAGCGCAGTGGCATAGAGCGATAGACCGGACTCGGTCGGAAGCAGCTAGCTTTTACATAATAGTCTGCAATTGCTGATAATAGACATCTGCCATAATCGTCAGGCCAGATTGAGAAAACTGTACTGAACGACACTGGCACTAGCCCTCCAAACGCCCACAAAAAAACGTTACTTGTAAGTAACATATTTTTGGGTCAATTTTTGCTTCGGGCAGGATTTCGCTGAATTTGACTTTTAACCATTGCGATGAGCGCTTATAATTGTCATAAAGAATCCACTTTTATCACAGGTAATGATTCGATTTAAAAACCGTACATTGTTGTGCCGATTAAGCAATGTAACGCAGCAGTCGACGAGCGTTTGCTGGTTTGCATCACTCAGTTCGTGAGGTACACCACCTCCACCTTTCAAGCTTTTAAGTTTTTCCAATTTGCTTCAAGTGGATTAAATCAGTTTAACCACTAACAACATAGCCTGCAGCTGGCATGGACGTGGTCGCGATGGATCCGTTTCCAGAATAACCTTCTATTCTTCATTATCAACTTGGAACTCCAGCAATACATGGGGCTTGTTCTGCAGGTCAAAATTTCAAAACTGAAATCTTTGGAAAAAATAACACACATGTGTTTTTTTTGTTTTTTTCATCATTAACCCTTCGAGCCGTTCCCGCACCAGTGATGCCACTGTGTTGGCGTTTACAGTCGCACTCCAGTGCCCCTGGGCTAAGATGGCCTAAAATCTAAATTACTGCGATATTTGTTATATCAAAAATATAGAAGAATATACAATTCCGTTCTCCTAGGTTCCCTCTATTTAAACTCTTTTATATGCGGAATACAGCGTGAGGTTAAAAAAAAACACAATATATGTACAAACTGAGATCAAATATCCTATACCT
Organism: Heliconius himera; assembly: GCA_021202915.1. Classification (NCBI taxonomy): domain Eukaryota; kingdom Metazoa; phylum Arthropoda; class Insecta; order Lepidoptera; family Nymphalidae; genus Heliconius; species Heliconius himera. Next base: position 207,742 of record JAJHJA010000679.1, on the reverse strand, counting down.
AAACTACTATGAAACGTTCGTACGAAATATACAAAAATTCCTGTATTTGGTAAAATCTGATATTCGATAACTGAAGTCTGAAATTCAAATATTCATTCATACAAACAGAATGTGATATATAGATGTTTGTTTTCGATTTTAACTTTATCGCTTTTAACTTATCTGGCCAAGCGTAAGTTGTAATAAAAAACGAGTGGTTCCGTATCACCGTTTTATTGGTCAAAATCTTACTGGTCAAAAGTGTGTTTCGTTGTAATGCTACTCCTCCTAGACCAGAGGTTCCCAACCTTTTCTTGATCAAGGACCATTTTTTTATCACTCTTGGTAGCACGGACCACTATTCATGTAGGTATAATAAAAATTAACTGTGATAACTAAACAAAAACTTCGCCTCACCATCCCCAGTCATAAAATTGAAATCGTTCGCGGACCATATTTAGGCTACCACTAGGACCACTGGTTGGGAACCACTGTCCTAGACCGTTAAACCTACAGCTCGGAAATTTTGCAGGAAAGTTGTGGACGACACGGTGATACCAGCGAAGTAGTTTGGTGATAATTGTAATTGTAGTTTTTGAATAAATAAATTGTGTTCCATAGAGTTAATCTGTAGGGCGTTTTGAAATCTACGCGTACATTATGAACTTTGACTAACCCAGCGCTTGCGGACCAAACAGAAAATTTTGCAAAATTTTTATACGTTTTCTAAATAAGTATTTTTCTAAATAAGTAAATTTTGCAAGTTTCACAAAAATTTCGCAAAATTGTGCGCAACATAGTTTTACTCAGCTCCACCAGCAGTGCACATCATGTGCCAGATCCTAGTATAATGATCTATGTATTTAAATTTGGGAGTAGCAGGATTTGAACACGCGTATTTTAGAAGCCGTCCAAGAGCTTTGATCACTAAGCCATACTTACTCCTTGTCAAGATACATCGATATTCTTCTCTTTCTTATACATTTGTTCCAACTTATATATGTTGTTACCATCTTTGTATGGAGATTTTACAAATTTCCGCTACCCAAAGCTTTATCTTTCGCAAAATGATTGCTTAGAATTATCATTTTACGAGAGAGAATGGTGTTTATTAAATATTTTTAACATTAAAATAAGTTTTTCTTTCCTAAGTGTTCTTTCCTAAATAACATTTTTAAAATGTAATGAGATTATTCGATTAGATTTTTTTTGTTAGACTAACTTTTAGCAACGACTTCGCCTGCGTTGTCGAATAGAAATAACTTTTTTGAGCTTCACGCTGTATCCTGCATGTAGCAGGGTAGACAGAGAGTTAGTGTTGAGACATTCCATTCCCACTTTTCGCTAAATTCTGGAGGTATTGCGTGTTGAGCAGCTCAACTCAACGCCGCGCTTAACTTAACCAGCGCGAAGAAATGATAATATTAAATAGTTCGCTTGCTCGAGTGGAAATCGAACCCACAACCTCGCATTGACAGTCAGTATGCAACCCTCTAAAATACTCCCAAAAGGTCGGAACAACTTACCACACCATGGAATATGAATTAAAATGTTTTATTAAAACTCTATACATAGAAATAAATTACAATTTTGCGGTGAGAAAGGGTCGACGCCGCCGCCGTCAAAAAGAATTAGCCCGCCCTCGGGTGGTACGTAGGGGTAAGCCATTTGGGACCACACGCTATGTCACTTAAAAATAACTTTTTTTTTCAGTTATTTTTTATTTTAAATTTTGCATTACGTTGCTATATTTGTTGCTTATTTTTGTTTTAAGTCTTGCATATTATAATAAAATGGAAAGACTTGATTTCGGGTGTATTTTTAGAGTTTCGTACCTCAAAAGGAAGAAACGGGGTGTAATTGACACGGAGCACTCACATTTTACTGATTTTCTTAGAGTTTCGTACCTCTAAAGAAAAAAACTGTACCTTTATAGGATCAAAATGAGACCAGTCGTAACGCAGAAGCACAAAGTGCGACTGTAAGTTCGACTGGGTGTGGGTTCGATCTTCACTTGAAGTAATAAAATATTTGCTTCGTGAAGCTGATTTGATTTGATTTGATTTAACATGGTTTGACTGTTGTACGGACACTTTGTTGTTGTTGTGTTACCTGGGACTACCTACTGTTAAGAGACTCCATTTCGCATTGAGTGGCGGGACTCAACGCCGCGCTTTGCTTAATTATCAGACCAAGGAATATTGAGATATTAAATATTTAATTCTTGCGAAAGGGCATCTGAGGCAGAACAACCGTCGCGTTTACAGTCACACGCTTGTGCCACTGCGCCACGATGGGTTGATTACTAATAATATATTCAAAAATATTTAAAATTATATTTAATACCACCGTCGATTATATTAACAACATTTTAGCTCTAAAATCGAAGAGAATTGAAATGTTAAGACACTCCATTCTCCACTTCTTTACTTAAATCGAGGAGATTTAGATTTTTAGACGTTCAAGCACACCTTCGACATTCAAGTAAAAGCTGCGGATAAATCTTTTTGAATACCTATATAGGTCAGCGTCACGTGGCGCGTCTCATACTGAATAGGTTGTGTGCAAATATCGGTGCCGTCGTCGATAAAACTTGTATGTATGTAGATACCAGAAAATACCATTTTAAATTCAAAGTTTCAATATTTTATATTCATATGATATGCTACTTTCAGATTATTTTTTAGATTTATACTGTTTCCTGCATGTAAATGTAGGCAGTTGGAAGTTAGTGTTGAGACACTCCGTTTCCCATGCGCTGTGGTGGGACTCAATGTCGCGCCTTGTTTTGTTGCCAAGCATTCTCCCGAGTGGAAATCGAATCTACGACCTTCGGTTTGGCGCTTTACAAGCGACGATATCGTTGCGTCAAAATAGCTCCTATATAGAAGTAGTGTAATATGTGTCGGACTATTTATACTGCCTTTGCCTTGCTAATGAATAAGATAAAAAAAAGTATTTTTTTACAAAAAACGTGCTAAATTGCTTTTGGTACTCTCTTTTTAATGAATACTGTAAATGCGTTTATTTTTTTTCCTTAGTTTTTATCATAACAACAAAATTTAATTATAATGAAATATGACCCTATATTTTCCTCAAAAATGTATATTCAAGAGTGCTCGCTTTCAAATAGTGCCTTTGTGAAGTTTTTTTATGGTATTTCAATATACAATGGAGGAACCTTCTGGCAAAGGCAGACAGAAATAGATACGGAATTTGGATTGAGTTTTGAAGCTATTCGTATATAACCGATAGATAAATCAAATTGTTTTGATGTACACGCAACTATATTTTTTTTTGCGGATTAAAAAAATCAATAAAAATATGTCCATTTAATCTGTAGTTGAGGCCAGTTAAGGCGCAGCGGCACGAGGTTTGACTGCAAAACCGACTGGTTGTGGGCTCGATCCCCGCTCGGGGAGATGAAATATTTACTTAAATTTATATTTCCGTTTTTTCGCTCTGGTGTCGACGTTAAGCGCGGCGTTGAATTCTGCCACTCAACACGCAATGCCTCCAGAATTCGGAAGAAAGTGGGGAACGGAGTGTCTTAACACTAGGTTCCCTCTCTCTACCCTGCTGTGTGCGTCTGTATGTCTACAGAATTCGGCGAAAAGTGAGCAATGGAATGTCTTAATACTAGGCTCCCTCTGCCTACCCTGCTGTGTGCGGGATACAGCGTGAATCTGATTTAATTTAAATTTCTAGATTTCTAATTGAAAATCCACTATCAACAATCGCTTCGTTTACATAAAAAATTTAGTCTTAATTTCCACGTGTCCAAGGAGATTTATTTAGCGGTCCCTCGTCCCGGTCTACTTTGCATACGAAGCGTACACGAGGCTCTGGCAATCAATTATACGGCAAATGAGCGAACTGTCCGTAACTCGTATTGGGAATTTTAGCGAAGGTTCAAGTTTGAATTTTGGTCGAGTTTTGCCAAGAATAGTATATTAATATTTGGTTTATTTTTCTTATTTTTTTTTTCCATTTCGGTCCCTGTGCTCTTTATCTTTTGTTTATTCATAAAATAGTAGGCGTCGTGGCGCAGCGGCTCAGCGTGTGATTGTTGATGCGATGATCGTGGGTTCGATTCCCATTCGGGGGAATAAATTGTTTTTATTGTTTTGCTTTTAAAAATAAAAACCGATACTTTGAGATTCGCCATTCGTCTTTCCTCATCGTTTCGTCAATGTGACGAAAATTGGAAATGATGTGTTAGCAGTAGAAAACGAAGCTTCTGGGTTCCCCCTGCCTTCCCCGCTACTTGCGGAATACGGTGTAAAGCTGCAAATCAGTATAGAACTATTACGTGTTGGGCAATTTAACCTGACGTCGTATATTACGTTTCTTGGTTTCCACAACCACCGATGTAAGCCAAGAGAAGAACTAATAAAAAACTTTATAAAAAAATTCTTAAATTGGCACCGCCTTCGAAAATAACGAACTTAAATAAAGTTAATAATAAACAGGTAGGTAGGTTCATATGACAGTCAATATTTCTTTATTCTTTTTTGGTAGGCAAAGGAAACTAACAGAGCACGCAACACGCGGTGGCGGAACTTAACGCCGCATTTTACCTAGTTACCAGAGCGAGGAAACAATAATTTTACATATTTGATTTCCCCGAAACGGAATCGTACCCACAACCTGTCGCGTTTACAGCCGCATCCTCGCCTCATCTCACACATCTATTTTTAATCTCAATAGCTCCACAGTACCGGAACGAACGGATTTTCAAGTCGACATGAAACTACACTTTGCGGCTGTTTTATTGACAGACACGTGTAGCCTTCTATTAATATGTAATGAGTTGTTGAGTCGATCTGTTTGTTTATTCGTACATAAATGACGTATATGTAACGACGCTGATCTTCACCTGTGTGGTTATTTAAAAAAAATACATAGATACTCCAGAATTCGGCGGAAGGTGTCTCAACGCTAGGTTCCCAGGTTCCTCTGCCTACCCTCCCAGGTTTTCCCTACTCTGGCAAGACAAAGACTGACTGCTGTAGGCTTACTTGACTTTTCTTCGACTGTTCGGTCAAAAGAAAAAGGACATAAATCAAATCTCAGTAACATTTCCCATAGTTAAAAAATCAGAACGTACTACTTTCATACAGATTAAATTAATTGATTTGACAAATTTGGAATGGAAATATCTAAATGAGAAACGGAGTGTCTTAACACTAGGTTCCTACGTTCCCTCTGCCTACCCTGCTACGTGCGGGATACAGCTTAAATCTAACAAAAATAATAAATAGTCACCCGCAACTATTATTTTTTTCTTTGATATTAAGATATCCTCTCTTTGTGCTTCTCTGTGTACAGTCATTAACCTGCCTAAATTATTTAAATAATTGTTATTTTTATTTTATTATTTAATTTCTTTATTTAAGTAATTTTATACAATAAAGTATATATAAATAAATAAATAAAATTAACCTTTCTAAGTACTTTTAATCAATTCGTCGATTGTCAATCAATCAGATAAAAAGTGTTCGAACCCATAACGACCGTGTTTACTCTCAGACTGCGCCATGATTGTTTTGTTTATTTCTCTCATTTGGTAGATTTTGTAAAATAAACTAAGAAGATTTAGATATGTGAAAACAAATAAGTTGTATGCGCGTGTATGTATTAGAAATTCAACGCAGCTCGCGATAAGAATGTATATCTAATGGCTTAGTGGTCAGAGCGTCCGAATGGTCTCCAAGAGGCGCGAGTTCGAGTCCTGCTACGTTCAAATTTTTACACGTTTTCTTAAATGTTTAGACGAAATATATTTTGAGTTTCGCTAAAAATATTTTAAAATTTACTAGCACTTTTAGTTTCATAGAAAATTTATGAATGTTGCCAGGTTAATTTAGCTCAAAGACCAAGAGATGCACTAACGAGGGCCTCGCTAATTTACATTAAAACGAAAAAGCGAGTCGAGCGCAGAGTTTCAAATTAAACTTGTGTTTAGTTACTTTAACTGGGGCGTGTATTTGTATTTTCTTAGAAAAATTTTCATTTTCATAATATTTTCATAAAGATTTTTCTTAGCACTTTTGAAACGGTTATGGCGCAGTCTTGGTGTTCTTGTTGATTATTCGGGTTAGTATTCGTAATAATAATTTCCTTGGTTTATTTTTATAATATTTAAAAATTAATAATGGTTAAACCAGTGCTGGGGCCAGTTGTGGCGCAGTGGCACAAGTGAGTTACTGTAAACGCGACTAGGTGTGGATTCAATCCCCATTCGAGGAAATGAATTTAAGAAATGAAACGAGGAAAATATATATTCATTTCTTCGCTCAGGTATCGAGGCAAAGCACGGCGTTAAGTTCCGCTACTCAACATGCAATGCCGCCAGAATTCGAAGGAAAGTGTGTAAAGGAGTGTCTTAAAATGGTTCCCTCTGGCTTTCTTGCGTTTCAAGTTTCGTACTAGTTTCTGTATGAAAACAATTTACTTTTGTAAAAACTTTCTTTTAAATCCAATTAAGCTTCTAAAATGGCTGTTTTTACAAGTTATACAATGACTAAAGAAAAAAAACACAAAATCAATTAAATGTAAACAGTATGTATAAAATTATATATTTTTTTAAACTCTTTTTTTCTAGGCTATTAGTAGCTAAAAAAACTGACTTACGTCTAAGATAACGAAACTTAACGCCGCATATTACCAATGCCGACTAAAAAACTAACCACGTTTAAATTCAAATACTCTTCGGATTGAAAAATCAAAATATTGAGAACGGAAATCGAAAAATATACGTTCATTTTCAATTTCCCTTATCAATATTTTGTCGTTCCATTACAAGCGTTACATAGCACCCAAAGGAGCTTCCCCAAGGAGATAAAGATTTGGAATGGACGCGATGTTATTATAAATATCATCATATTAACTGTACTTTTTTTCGAGTCCTGGCACAGGGGGGAGAACGTGCGACTGTAAACGCAGAGGTAGTGGGTTCGAGAACCACTCGAGGAATATTTAATATTTTCATTTCCTCACTCTGGTAACGAGGCAAAGCGCGACTTTGAGTTCCGCCACTACACACGCAGTACCTCTTTTGGGGGAAAGTGGGGGATGGAAGTGTGTTTTAATGAAAACAGAGTTTGTTAACACTAAGATTTCAGGTTCCCTTTGCTACGGGCAGGATACGCTGTGAAACTAAAAATAAATACAAAAATAAATTATGTGGTAGTGGTGAAACGGCATAGAGTCTAAAGTTGTGTCATTGCCATTCGGGAAAATGAATTATTTTGATTTGCTTTAGTAACGACAAAAATTAATTTAGTTTGGATCGCGCCGCGCGACATATAATGTGTTGAAAAATCGGCGATGTGTGGGGAAGAGAGTGTTTTATACCAAGTAGGTTACCTTCTGGATACAAGTACCTAACTAATAATTTCAAATGTTGATTTATCTAAATAATAATATTACAGAGCTGATATTATTTATTGAATGAACTTGGTTTTATGTTATTTTAACTTCCTTCTTCTCTTGACACTAAGAAAAAAAAATGAATACCAACCCACAGTCAACACCAGAACTGCGCCGTAACCGTTTCAAAAGTGCTAAGAAATTTCTCACTATGAAAGTGAATAATTTTCTAAGAAAATACAAACAAGTCCCAGTAAAAGTAACTAACGCAAACTTCATTTGAAACTGCGCTCGACTCGCTTTTTCGTTTTAATGTAAATTAGCGAGGTCCTCGTTAGTGCATCTCTCGGTCTTTGAACTAAATTAACCTGGAAATATTCATAAATTTTCTATGTAACTAAAAGTGCTAGTAAATTTTAAAATATTTTTAGAGAAACTAACAATATAGAGGCCAGGTTTCCAGGAGGCGCGGGTTCGAATCCCGCTGCGTTAAATTTTTTATACGTTTCCTAAATAAGTAATATAGAGGCCATCGTGATGCAGGAGAGGGTTGTGGCTTCGATACCCACTCGGGGGAATAAATAATTAATTATATAAATTTTTCATTTTTTCGCTCTGGCAACAAGGTAAAAACCCGGCGTTGAGGTCCGCCACTAAACACGTAATGCCTTATTATGCCTAAAAATCCGTCGGAAAGTGGGGAACGGAGTGTCTTAATATTAGGTTCCCTCTGCTTACCCTGCTATATGCGGAATACAGCGTGAAGCTAAAAATTAAAAAAATATATATATTTAATCTAAGCGGACAGTACCTATATAAAATGTAACGGGACTTGGAGACCTGTTGGAGATCGTACGAACTCTGTGACCACTAAGCTATACGTTCTTATCGCAAGCTACGTCGAAATTCTAATACACGAGTTTACAATTTATCTAAATCTTATTAGTTTATTTTACATATTCTATCCAATGAGAGAAATAAACAAAACAATCGTGGCGCAGTCTGAGAGTAAACACGGTCGTTATGGGTTCGAACATTTTTTATCTGACTATTGACAAACAACGAATTTATTAAAATATATAGAAAGTTGAAATTTATTTATTTGTTTATATACACAATTATTAAAAAAAAATCATTAAGCAATAACAATTATTTCAATAAATTATATAGCCAGGTTAGAGAGCATAGGGAAGTACAAAAAGGCGATACCTCGAAGCTCCTACGGGAACGGAACGGAACGTTATTTTACGTCTGTCTTAAAGTTCACGCAAAAAGAGTGATGACTTGTTATTTTTTAGCTTCACACTGTATCCCACACATAAAAACTGGGAACCTTAATAGTTAAGACACTTCGTTCCCCATTTAGACACTGCCGTACCCCAGGTCAAACATACATTTGATATTTGTTGTTGGACCTAATTCCAAATAAAAAAAGGTACTAATTGGTTTATGTCATTAAAGCTGACGATGCGAGTTGTCAAAACAAATTGATTTAGTCTGGATAAAGGCATAATATGTTCTGAGGTTTTGCCATTCATTCTTACAATATACCTATAGGAAATGTTGCTCAGATTTGTCTCTATATCCTTTTCTTTTGATCGAACAGTCAAAGAAAAAATGAGTAAGTAGTTGCCTTGCCGGAGCAGGGTTTTTTTTTCTTCACACTGTATCCCGCACATAGCGCGCTAGTTTTAAGAGACTCGAGGCCATCGTGGCGTGAGCGTCTAACTGCCGCTGCCACGACTGGTCTCACTACTTACTGTCATTCTTACCATCTCGCTAAATACAAAAATATATGAAAATAAGCAAAATAAACAAGAAATAGCTTATTAAACAGTGTCAACAGGAAGTAATAATAGAACAAGTTTTCATTTCTACTCTATTATTAATAACCCATATCCGTCATACAGGCGCATCCCATTCATTTGTTGAAGATGATCGATTAATACGCTTTAGCGGAAGAGCTTATTTGTTTATAACTCAACCTAGTTTTGCTGTATAATGATATAATATGTCGCAGAGTATGAATACGGAACGTTAAGTTGTTCGACTTGGGTGTATTCAGAGGATGGCAACACTGTCAGTTGTCAATGTCAATTGTCAGCTTTTAGGGAAGCGGGGTGAATCACGCGTCGTTCTTTTAATAGTGGGAACGAGCAATGCGAACTTCTCCCGACGATCCAATTACGGTCGCAAACGCCCAATACATAGCCAGGATTCACTACTCAGTGTCACGATACACTCTCCGCCACTGTAAGAGGTGGCGAGGCCAGTCCTATCTCACGCCACGTCCTCGCCTCGGCGCGACGGGGCCCAACGGTCGAAGTCTCCCCTGAGTAGCGTATGCAAGGCATCCCCCTGGGACTTCACGAGCGTCTATCAAACCACGCGCCCCGCTTCGTTAAATATACGCTTATATTTTTTTGGGAACTTTAATGGTACTTGGACTTTTCTCAGCTGCATCCATACATAGCAGGGACGGCATATGGAACCTAGTGTTAAGACACTCTGTTCCCCACGCACCGCGTTTTATTTCTTACTGATATGTAAATCTGAATCAACTTTTAAATCATTGAATTTGGCCTTAATTTCTATCAATATTCATTTGGAAGATTTCAAAGTTTTTTCGAAATTTCGATAATTATTGTACTGCAGCTCAGTCTCTTAATTATTCCTAAAACAAAAAGATTAACAAAGATTTATTCAAATTTCTACAAATTTCGAAATTAGCGAGAAGATAACTTCCCCCTTTGATAAACTTAGTACATTCCCCCTTTTCATTGCAGGATGTTATTAAATTGTCTCCTCAGTAAGAAGATTTATACTCTTATATATTAAAAGAATATTGCTTGTAGATTCACGTTTTTTCCGGAATATACTTGGAATGGAGAGGAAACCTGGTGTACACAACTTTTCACTTAATCTCGAAACATTGCTGTTGAGTCGCGGAACTAAACGACACCCTTTGTTTTTTTCTTAAGGCCAAGAAATTAAAATAATTTGTTTCTCCGACTCGACGGCTTCTTATTTGTTATATATTTTTTTTTATTTAAGATTATTTTTTATACATAGCAACTAAGCCCGCATAAATTGTGAAATACTGTTATATAATAGAAAAATTATACAAATATTTTACATATTATAGGCTACGTGTCATTCTGATGTATAAGTTAAGTTTCATCTAAATTCGTTTAGTAGTTTTTGCGTGAAAGTGTAACAAACATCTATCCTCACAAACTTTCACAATTTATAATATTAGTAGGATATTATGCACCTACTTCAATATTTTTTTATCTTCAAAATAATTTATCTCTTTTCACAATAAAAGAATCTTACATATTTTTTTATTTCAAAAATCTAATCTCAAACTGGAACCATTTCAATATAGCCTCAAATAATTCACTCCATCCTTCATTGTTAAGGGTTAAGGCTTGATCAATCTAATATATTTTCTTTTTAATCAAAAGTAAGAAGGTGTATTCCCTTGACGACCCGTTAAATTGAAAGAAAGTTTCAAAGTCTTTTTTGTTATATGACGTGGAGTTTGTAAATATTGACGATCAATAACAGTTCGTGGTTTGGTTGATCAACGACTAGGATAAAGAAAACATGTTTTTTGTTAATATATGTTTTTTATGACGAGTGGGAACGGTTAAAATTATAGAAAAAATAATTTTAAGTTATTTTTATTAATGATTGAAAACAGAGAAAATCGAGGCCATCCTGGTGCACAAGCGTGCTACTGCAAACGCTGAAGACATTGAGTGTTGAGTAGCAGAACCCAATTCGTTACCAGAGCGAGGAAAAATGAAAGTATAAAATCTTTCATTTCCTCGAATGGGAATCGAACCCACAACCTGTCACGCACACAATCGTACGCTTAAAAATGTCAAATATACTTAGAAAGAAATTGGCTTTCGAAATAAATGCATTTTAGCATTATTGTTGGAGCACATTTCTTTTAATATTAAGATATTTTCGTTAGTACCGATGATGATAATTTGCCCATTTTGGTTAAAAAAGGAAACATTTCCTACCTGTATTTATAATTGGGAACAAATCTATATCAAATATGACGAGAAATGTTAAAAAAAATAGTGTAAAATATTTCTGAAAGTGTCATGTCAAGTCATTTTTTCATCGGGTATTTCATCAGAATTTTCTCAAAATATTGACAATACTCAACCGCTTCATGAATATATTCAATAAAAGCATTCTGTATGCATAGAATTTATTCGTCCACACGCGCCGGCTATAGAATAACTAACTACTGCAGTTTACCCTGTTTTATTATGTCATACAGGTAGATGCAGTTGTTCTTAACACATATTTTCAGCCTCTAAATTACATTTTTATTTTTGTTAAGTTCTTTACGCATAGAAATATGTAACTTTTTATGGTTATGTACCTCAAAAGGAAAAAAACGGAACCTATAGGATTTACTAATTATTATTGTCCATTTGTTTGTCTAGCTGTTGGTCTGATCGTACGTATGAGTGACTCACTTGCAAACAGCTTAGAAATAAGTTTTCTAGAATTTTTTATAGCTTTAGAAACGGACTTTTTAGTTTAACGTCCAGAACCAACCAACCAGTCCAGACCAACGAATTTGCTTATTAGCAAAACCTACTGCAAAACATTGTAAATTCAGCTTCATGCTGTATCCCATGCCCATGTAACCTACCGTTGGCAGAGGAAGCCTAGTGTTACGATAGTCCACTCCATACTTTCCGCCAAATTCTGGAGGTATTGCGTGTGGAGTGACGAAACTCAACGCCACACTTTGCCTTGACACCTGAGCCAGGAAATGAAAATATTAAATATTTCGTTTCCTCTAGTATCATACCAACAACCTGTAACCTGTAAGTTGACAGTCACACGCTTGTGCCTCAGCGCTATGACTGGCCTCTCTATATTGTAAATTACTATTTTAAGAGATTCTGCATACGACCATTTCAGATACACTTTTAAAGTCTATAAATCTTCAAATAGTATAAAACATATGGGAACTTGTTTTTTTTTTATTGATTCAAATATTGCGAATTTATTTGAGTAAGAATCAAATCCACAAACACCACTTGTAAGGATTAGCAGAGGGTTTCAGGCAATTCTTAAAAGCTATGATTTCTCTTCAAAATTAGATGCATTTCTTAATATTGTCCCAAATCGTCTAAAATGCCTAGACTAAAACAAGTACTTTACTACAGATTAAAGTATAGATATACTTCTTTATTATAAAGCTGAAGAGTGTTTTATTTGAACACTCTATTCTTAAAACCTATCGAAGAAGGCTAAGGCTGAAAAATATTGCAAAAATAGGAGAGCTTGAGGAATGAGTATTGCTTAACCTTAGTTGTTCGAACTTGAACCAGCGGGTTAAGCCTAGGAGCTACTTTATTTTTATTTATTTTCACGCTGTATCCCCCACCTAGTATAAGAGGCAGCGGAAACCTGGAAACCTAGTTAAGACACTCCTTTTCCCATTAAGGCACTTCCATTGCCCACTTTCTGATTGCGTGTCGAGTTGCGGAACTCAACGTCGCGCTTCATATTGTTACCAGAACGAGGAAATAATAATATTGAAAATTTAGTTTCTCCAAGATCCAAACCTTTATACAGGATGGAAGTGTCAGCACCACATTAAATGAAACCACAGTTTTAACTACTCTATAAAAGCCTAATATAATTCAGAAAAAAAAATAATTCCCAAAAATGAAAAAGTTTTTTTTCAAACAAAATAAATAATAAAATTGTCATTTTAAAACAAAACGCCATTTATAAGGATGACGCACGCACACAAAAACCTATCAAAGGAACACCGCCGCACACGCCTCATTTCGAAATCGAGTCGTATGTATTGGCGATAAAGTTCAAAGTTGTTCAACCTTTTGTAGTATTTTTGTAGTAGTAAGTGTTTATGTTATTGGGATCTATACGTAATCGCGTCACACGGAATACAGGTATGGATAAAAATCGTGAAATGAAAAAGAAATCCTACGTCCAAACTGTTGAGGCATCTTGATTAATTTCTTTAGGTATAGGTTTGAAATATTTTACTCTATATCCTATTTCCGTAAATGGAGCGCTGCCTCTTCCACCCTGTATATACATATTTATTATTTTCAGGCTACAAGATTTCCGCTGTATTTGGTGCCGGAAGTGCGTCCACGCCAGCTGCAGGCCGAGCTGGCGTGCAGCCTGCTTGCTGGGGCCGGCCCGAGCGTCCGTAGTGCCGCCCACACGCCTGCACTCCGTAGGCCCGGACGACGGATGGTTGCCGGACAGACCGCCCAACGCTTCACCTCTGATAGTGTTTGTGAATTCGCGATCTGGTGAGTTTTAATTTTTATGCTTATACTAAGATATAAATTGTATATTATACTTATTAGCAAAATGATACTTTTTTTATTTTACACTTTAAAAAATATGAGGCCAGTCGTGGCGCAGCGGCACGAAGTGTAACTGTAAAATCGACTGGTTGTGGATTCTTTACGATACGATTTACGATTTACTTAAATTTATATTTGCATTTCTTCGCTCTGGTGTCGAGGTTCAGCGCGGCGTTGAGTTGTGTCACTCAATACGCAATGCCTCTAGAATTCGACAGAAAGTGGGGAACGAAATGTCTTATCACTAGGTTCCCTCTGCCTACCCTGCCGTATGCGGGGTACAGCGTGAAGCTGGTTTTTTATTTAAAAGATATGATGATTGATGATTATTAATAGATTTTTCAATTTATTGCCATACAAACGCAGTACTTACTGTTTAGATTCTTATTTCGACTCCATTATGTAACGGGAACCGTCTCAACAAACATTGGATCTAATAAAAATATATATATTCAAAATATTTTTATTCATCCAGTTAAGTTTGATGAACCTTGATGGCAATAGGTCCGCCATACGCCTCACTATAAGCCCCACAATAGACCTTATTTTATACATTATTTCAACTAATTATAAATCTTTTTAACATTTTGAAAGTGTTATTCCACACTTAGGAAAGGAAAATACTTATTTAGAAAACGTATAAAAACTTTAACGTAGCAGGATTCAAACCCGCGCCTCCTGGAAACCGACCAGGCGCTCTGACCATTAAGCCATACTGTGAATGTATTTTTTTTTGGAAAAAAAGTTGGGAACGATGCGTCTTAACCCATAGGTTTCCTCTGTCTGTATATGTGCGAGAAACAGCTAAAAAAGAAAACAAATTTTAAATATCAATTTTATTGTATTTCTCTAGGCGACAACCAAGGTGTGAAGTTTCTACGTCGTTTCAAGCAGCTACTAAATCCGGCTCAAGTGTTTGAGCTGAGCGGCGCCGGTCCTCGCCTCGGATTGAGGCTGTTCAGACACTTCGCGCCGCTGCGAGTGCTGGTGTGCAGTGGGGATGGCTCCGTGGGGTGGGTGTTGCAGGAGGTCGACAAGTTGGATATGCATGTAAGTATGTATACAGAATGGATTTTGATTGTGATATATTGGATTTTATTTTTATTCCACCGTTCGAAAAGGCGCGGCGTGGAGTCGCCAGTCAATGTCAATGTCGAGAGACATTGGGAAATTTGGGCAGGCGGAAAGTGGGTAACGGAGTGTCTCAACGTTAGGTACTAGAGATATATTTTAAGTTTACTATATATTTTTAAATATGTAAAAATAGTGAATTCATGTAAAAATTATGAGACTATTAAGAAAACATTTTCAACTATTCTTTAGTTAATTGTATTATACAATTTAGATACGACAGGATAGATTAATAGTCGACTACGACGAATTTCCAGCGTCAAGTGCAAACGGCGGTGCTGCCGCTGGGGACGGGCAACGATCTGGCGCGGGTACTGGGTTGGGGCGCCTCGTGCGACGACGCGGCCAACCTGCAACAGCTGCTCGAGAGATATGAGAGAGCTTCTACTAAGATGTTGGATCGGTAAGATTAATATCGTCGTTTTGTGTATTTGAATTACCCCAAATGGTGTTGAATATTGCAAATTAGCTTTATTTAAAATAAAATGTTTTTTCTCGTAAATTAAATTTTGTTGATTACAAATTTGGCACGTCCCAACGATATGATGGTATGATAAATAGATAAATGCAATTTTAAAAAATATACATCAGAGAGAGGGCATGGTAGGCTGAGAAAATTGGGGACGTAGTGTTAAGGCACTCTATTCCCAATAATACACTTCCATTGCTCACTTACCACTAAATTCTGGAGGAGGAGGATGCGAGTTGTAGTGGCGGAAAATTTGGTCTTAAATTAAACATCGCTAAGAATCAATTATTAGAGACATCAATGAGAATTAATGAGAATATATTTTTTTATTATATTTATTTTCCTTCAGATGGTCAATAATGACGTTTGAGCGTGCCCTCACAGCGCCGCCTCCACCGCCCGCGCCTCCTGATCTACTGGAGGAAAGCTTGTTGTTAAGAAACTTGCAGGAAATTGTTCAGGTATTGCCATTTGTTTTGGTTTCGTTATTTTAATTTTTTATTTTGTTCAAGTTGTATCCCGCACATAACAAGACAGCCAGTGGGTGTCTGGGAATCTAGTGTTAAGACACTCTGTTCCCGTTAAGACACTTTTGTTGCCCACTTTCCACCGAATTGTAGAGGCTGTGCGTATTGAGTTGAGCGGAACTCAACGCGTAAATGAAAATAATCAATATTTTTCTATTGTAACATAAACATGTGTCCCTGAGCCACGAAGACCTCATACATATCTAGACCTCCATCCGTGTGGCAGGCGGGAGAGGCGGGCGAGGGCGAGTGCGGGGCGGCGCGCGCCACGCTGCGGGCGGGCTGCGCGCGGCTGGCGGCGGCGGGCGAGCGCGCGGGCGGCGGCGCGGCGCGCGCGGCGCACCGGCTGCGGCGCGCGCTGTCGCTGCTGCTGCACGCGCGCGCGCACCTCGCGCACGACCACGCGCGCTGCGAGTCAGTCTCGACATTTTTATATTATATTTTCTTTAGATGCTCGCTGTATTTCTATATTGTGTAGATCCAATTTCTGGCGTATCTTTAGTGTAATACAAAAATATTATATTATATGTCTAATAAAATAAACCCGAATAGGTAGTGTTTCATCTTAAATGTTTAAAATGTCGCAAAAACCTAAGATTTTTTTTATTTATGTAGACTGTGTGTGTTATCAAGTGATTTGATTTTCCTATTTTTTTAATATATTTTGGGGTTTTCGTAACTTAAAAAAAAAAAACAAAATCTTTATTGGATCACTTTATTGTCCGTCTATCCGTACAAGTCCGTGTCAAGACCATTTGTCTCGAGAAGAGACAGAAGTATCGAGCTAAAATTAAAAATATTTAATTTTGCGGTTCGTCTGAACATAGAAAAAAAATGTTTTTAAAAACGGAGGGTTTTAATATTAAGTTCCCAGGTTCTTTTTACTTATCCTACTATTTACGGAATTGTGGAGAAAAGTGGTGAATCTGTCATAAAAATAACAATTTTGATAAAATCTTTTGTTTTCAGTACGTGGGAACCATTAGATACTAGCGACAGCGAGCCTGAAGCGCAACCAGCTGCCGAAAAGGGAAGCATTGAAAAGACTGAAAAGGTACATTTATCATTTAATTAATAAAGTTTAAGTAAGTTAATAAGTTTATGCTTTTTTTTATTTTCCCAGCTTCAGCCAATTTTCTGCATTAAGTACCCTATATTTGTATGTAGGGTTGAAAAGTTATTATTGGTTTCTCTTTGCTTAATACTTAATTTATGTAATATTGAAATATATAAAGGCTTCTTAAGTCTTCTGAAGCACAAGAAAAGAAAGAAATAAAATGTTACTGATTATTTTTCTTTGAATTCAAATGAAACAAGATGAGATTTTTTAAAGTACTTCTTAACCATATTTCTTTTATGATCATGATGAAATATCTTTAATATAAAAAATATAATTATAGAATATATATATCTAATGAGACCAGTCGTGGCGCAGGGGCACAAAGTGTGACTGTAAAACTGGTTGTGAGTTCGATCCCCACTCGAGGAGATGAAATATTTACTTAAATTTATATTTCCATTTCTTCGCTCTGGTGTCGAGGCAAAGCGCGGCGTTGCTCCTGCCACTCAACACGCAATGCCTCCAGAATTCGCCCCCTTCTTTTTGCCTACTCTGCTGTGTGCGGGGTACAGCGTGAAGCAAAAAAAAATTACAAAATATTAACGAATTATTCATTTTAATTAATCTTCAGGAGCAATTGAATTGGGCGGCGGCGGCTCGTGGGTGCGCGTTGGCCGGTCGTGCTGATAGCGTGCGACGCGCTTTAAGATCTCTAGTACGAACACTCACGCAGCTGTACCCTCAGGTAACTTGGAGTTTATTGTTTTAGTGTAATAGGGGAATGTTTGGTTGAATAGAATATATGTGTATAAATAAAGTTAATAAAAAATATTATTTAAAATAATATATTTTAAATAAAATATCTTTCTTCTCACATCACTTATGGACGATAGAAAATTGTCACTTTCTTTATATGAATAAACTAAATTTGAGGTTGTTGTGGTTAAGTAACACAAGTGGAGAATTGAGTGACTACTAAGTACTCTTAGCCTACTAGTAAAGCTAAAGAAGAAAAATCTTAATACATATCTTATCTATTGTAGGGAGTATCTCAAAATAGCGGCCCTGGGAGTACGAACACCACCGTCGTTGGTACAGCAGCGCCAGTGGAGGGCGCCCCGCAAACCGACGCGCTGCCGGTGCCGCGCGCCTTCGCCGACAGCCGGCGCTCCTCCGCCGCCTCCGCCGTCTCCGCTGCGAGCATGCAGCCTGAAAAGTTAGTTACATTATATGCTGTATCGATATTAGTCATCGCAAGTTTGTGAATCATACACTTTGTAGAAAATTTTATGTTTTGTAAGGTCGGTTACCTTTCTATGTGTTGATAAATGTAGTTATTATGAATTTAATCTAGTATTGATATTAAAGAATAACAAAAAATATATATATTTGTAACAGTCAATCTTATAACTCATTTTATTTACAGCATTCCAGATGTAGATGAAGACATAGCTAAGTTAATAAGTTCAAACCCACCTGAAAGTACAGATAATTTAGGAGTTGATAAACGTGAGCGTAAATCGTGCTCAATATCGCCTCAAGATCGCCTTTCGCCATCCATCATCTCATCATGTGATACTAGTTCATGCAAGAACCTTCTTAGACCAGATTTAGAAAGAACTAGCGGTACTTATAACAGCAGCAGCTTAACTATACCCAATCTAGTCATCTCAGACGATAGTGATAAGAGATCATTACAGGGAGAAACTTATGAATCGGACCAATTGACTATTATAGACATTGATAAACCGTACACAGATGATGCGCTCTTCCAAGACATAAGTGAAAGAGATATGCCGGTGAGTGGCGAGTGTACGCCTGAAAGGAAGCTTTCGAGTGTCGACTTAGAAATTGATGCGACAAGTTCAGAAGGGTCCAATATTAGTGATGATTTTAGTTTAATGTCAGAAATCATGGATACTAAACCAGAAGACGCGGAGGGAAGCTGTGGAATAGGACATATTGATTCACCTGAAATGTCCGAAACGACATATATGAATTCTGAAACTTTACATGGCGAATCTATTATGGATGACATTAGCTCTATGTTGGGACAAGAAGTATTGCTAGCAATGATGGGGAAAAATGGCGAAAATGAAACGTACACTGATGACACAACGATATTTACATCGGATACTGTTTCAGACATTCCAATGGATAGTCGACATCCAAGCTTAGAAAAGAAACATGACGGAAAAGTGAAATACATATCGAAAATCAAAAAACCAGCTGAAACAGATGTTGAAAAATTTGGTTATGAAAACCGAGTGTTTTATATTGAGAATGCAGCAAAGAAGGATGAGCAAATAAAATATTGTAGCTTAGCTCAATTCGAAGAAGGCAGCGATATAGCACGGAAATCGTTTAGAAAACAGTTACGTAAAAGCATGAAAAAAAGATTACCAGACGATACTGGAATTAAACATCTTTTGCCAAAAACTACAGAAGAACTCTCTCCTCAGGGAGGGGATACTCCAATTATACACAGCCCTCCGAAACTAAGGGTTCCTCCGAATAATTATGATATGAAGAAACTTGACTTGAACGAAGGAATGCCAACATTCCCACAAGTCAGTGTAGTAGTAGAACCTCCATCACCATCACACAGCGAAGAAAAAAGCGTAAAAAATTGCCAAAGTCGAATGGCTTCTGTACTAAGTGATATATACGATCAAGGAACAGATACTTTAAGTGTTCATTCTCCTGAGCCAAATTTAAGAGACAGAGAAAGACGGCAATCCGATAACCCTCGCCTTTTAGGATCAGATCCAGAATATGGGCAGTTTTTAAGCTGTTCTCCAGCGGCGACTAGGCGAATATCGTGTGGAAGCCTTTTTAAACCTGGCGAGCCTGATAAGTAAGTTGAAATAAATTCTCCTACATTGTTGACGTATTGAATAGACATATTAAATACATAATTTAAATAAGAACAAGTCGTGACGCAAGGGCACAAGAGTGTGACTGTAAAAGCGACGAATTATGGGGTCGATTCCCACTCGAGGAAATTAAATATTTAATATTTTAATTTCTTTACTCTGGTGTCGAGGTAGGTCGCGCGTTGAGGTCTGCCACTCAACACGCAATGCCTCCTGAATTCGCCGGAAAGTAAGGAACTGAGTGTCTTAACACTAGGCTGTTACAAGAGGGATGTAGCGTGAAGATGAAAAAAATATATTTTAATACATATACTTTTTATAGCTTTCTCACGATTATTTTTTTATGTAAAAAAATATTTTGATATAATTTAAATATATTCTGTATTTATACTAAACACCTATAAATAAAGTTATTTTTTAGAATTTAATAATTATTGTATTTATTTAGATGGAAAAAAAATACCAAAAAAAACTGACATTTATTTAATATTAAACAAACTTTTTCGTAAAGCAGGTTATCAACATCCGTATCATCCATATGGGGTGAAGGCGGCACCATAGGCGGCGGTGGAAGTATAACCAAATCGGATACCAGCGAGGGTGCTAAAAAACTACCCATAATCAACCCCTTAGTTCAACTACCAGCATGGCCTCATGTCACTCAAGGATTTATAAGCCAATGTCTTTTAGCTAATGCAGACGCACTTTGTGCCGCTGTCAGCCCTTTAATGGATCCAGATGATACCCTTTTAGAAGGATTCTATGAAAGAGCTGTTATGAATAACTATTTTGGTATTGGAATCGACGCTAAGATTACACTGGACTTTCATAATAAAAGGGAGGAACATCCGGAAAAGTGTAGATCGAGAGCTAGAAATTATATGTGGTATGGTGTCCTCGGGTCTAAGGAGTGGGTGAACAGGACTTATAGGTGAGTGTTGCTAGAATTTTATGTATTAATTTAATAATAGATCAAATTATATTAAACTCGATATATCATTCCTGTGGTGGTGGAAAATCTATTATATAATAAATATCGCGAAAGTGAACCATGAAATGCAAAGACTAAACCAAAAAAAAATACTCAACAAAAAAAATCTAATAAAAATATTTTTAAACATTTTTAAAGTGTTATTCCACACTTAGGAAAGAAAAGTACTTATTTAGAAAATTCAAATTCAAAGTTCAAATTTGAGAGCGCCTGGTCGGTTTCCAGGAGGCACGGGTTCGAGTCCCGCTACGTTCAAATTTTTATACATTTTCTAAATAAGTATCTAATAAAAATGTTATTAAAATTTGATTGAATGTTTTAAATACTATGGAGACAAATTTTAATTAAAACATTTTAAAATAAAATTTAAAACATTGTGTTGTTATCTAGAAATTTATAATGTTGATCGAGTCTCATTACCATAAAAACTCATATAACAACTAACTTTATTGTTTTAAATATTGTTTAAATTTTTTTTTCAGACATCTCGGTCAGCGTGTTCAATTAGAATGCGACGGGCAAAGGATCCCGCTACCAGAACTACAAGGCATTGTAGTTCTAAACATATCCTCCTTTATGGGGGGTACTAATTTTTGGGGAGGAACGAGAGGGGATGACATCTTCCTCGCGCCGTCTTTTGATGATCGTATACTTGAAGTAAGTTGGTAAAATGCGGATAGAGTGTTCTCTGATTTTCGTCTAAATTTGAGACATTGCGTGACATAAATGGCAGAAGTCAACCCTTTGTATTTTACCAAGGGAAACTGATAATAATTTATATGTTTACATATTTGTTACTTGAAAAATCGTCTGAATAAATTTAAATGAAACCTGTAAAAGTAATAGTGAGGAAAACGAAGTACCTAATAAATTGATTGATTATTTTAACATTTTTGTTAGTTATATTTGTTAATATATTCATTATATTCTATAATGGTGTCAGGTGGTAGCGGTGTTTGGTTCAGCGCAAATGGCGGCGTCGCGTCTCATCAATCTACAGAAACACCGCATAGCTCAGTGCCGCGCTGTTCAAATTAACATTCTGGGGGAGGAGTGCGTTCCTGTGCAGGTATTCCTATATTTATTATTTATTTAATTAATATATTCAACTAATTACGCCTAAAAGTAATACTGTGATCCTAATCTTCACAAATATAATATTTTATTTAGATACATAATACTTTTTTTATATTATTTATTATATATAATATATATTTAACTAATAATTATCTGTTTATTTGATCATAGCTAAATTAAGCTGAAAATCGTACTGTAGATTTAGCACGAAAAATTATCGAGTTTGTCACTTTGGTTGGTTGGCGCCAAGGATTCAATACACAAAGTCTATTGAGGAACGAATAGTGAGGAACGAAATGGCTTAATACTTGGTTCCCTCTCCCTACTCACCGCAGTACACCGCAGAACTTAAATAAACTCAAATTCCAGGTGGATGGCGAAGCATGGTTGCAACCCCCCGGATGTGTGCGTATCATACATAAAAATCGTGCGCAAATGCTGTGCAGGTCCAGAGCGTTGGAAACCAGCTTAAGGTAAACAGAAATTGCTGATAAGGGGCAAGAAACTTTCCCCTACTGATAGTAACTACTAGCGCCCACTAAAAAATTAACAAAATTTAACAAATATTATGAGTGAATAAAAATTAATAATAATTATAAGTAGGTCTATAAAAGGCTTACGTATTTAGCACTCTTACGATATACATTCTGCGTAGTCCTTTTTTGCACATAATTATAAAATCTGTTTAAACTGTATTATATTAGCATTTTTGGCAAACGTAAAATTATCTCAAAATATTGATTTTTTTTAAGGAGCACTAGAATGAATAGAATGCGAAGTCAATGGAAAAAATAATTTCAAACAAATGTATTAGGTAGCAAAAGATATGGAATAAGACCATATGTACCTAGTGAATGAAATAAATAGTCTAAAAATCAACATATAATAACTACATTATTATTATCAGCTTCACGCTGTATCCCGCACACAGCAGGGTAGGCAGAGGGAACCTAGTGTTAAGACACTCCGTTCCTTCTTTAAGCCGAATTCTGGAGGCATTGCGTGTTGAACGGTAGAACTCAACGCCGCGCTTAACCTCGACACCAGAGCGAAGAAATGGAAATATAAATTTAAGTAAATATTTGATCTCCTCGAGTGAGGATCGAACCCACAACCAGTCGGTTTTACAGTCACACTTCGTGCCGCTGCGCCACGACTGGCCTCTACATTAGCAGTATTTTTATTGGGATTATGTTCACTTTCATTCCAATTGACAACTAAACGAATTAAGTACAGTTCGCCAGGCTTAAACTGAGCTTTGCATATGTGTGAGTGTGTTTATTTCTTTTTTTTTACTGTTTGGTCATATACATTTATTCATTTTCGCTAAGTGGTAATATCTATTTTATCTTTCACATTTTATAAAGACGGAACACAAAAAATAAATATTAAGAATTAAACATATGACGTAGCTATCCGTACAAGAGTCGTAGGCCGGTTGTCAAAACAGTATAAAGCCATGTTAAGATAAGTCTTACACGTACGCTATATATGAACACTCACACTAATGTGAAGCTCAGCTTAGACCTCACGGCCTGTACAGTAAAAAAACAAGTTAAGTGTGTTAATTCATGACTAGTTTTGGATTCAGAGCGTGGGATGAGAAGCAACAGCAAAAAGCTCATTCGGCTCCGACGAGAACGTTGTCGCAAGCGGAGGCTGCACATCTCTTAGTTTTACTGGACGATGTCAACACTATTGTGAAGCATGTGAGTATTTTTTTTAACAACACATTATTTTCTTCACTTCACGCTTTATCCCGCATCAAATAGGTTAGTCATGAGGATCTAGTGTTCAGACTCTGTGTTCCCTAGTTCCCGTCCAATCATATTGCAGTAACAGAACTCAACGCCGCGCCTTGTCTTGTTACCAAAGGAAAAAATATATATATATTTCTAAAGTTTGTGCCTTTAACTAACTAGCTGGTGTAATGGCCGTTTCTCACATAAATATTAATTCGTACACAGGTAAAGCTAGCATGCATAAGCTCGGGCGCGGCGGGCGGCGCGCTGGCGACGGCGCGGCGCGCGGCGGCGCAGGCGGACGCCTTGCAGGACGCCGAGGGCCGCCTGCTGCCGCCGCCGCAGCTGAGGCGGCTGCTGGCTAATCTGGTAATTTTGTCGTTTTACTTTTAATTAAAAAACGGAATGACATTTGATTCGATATAATGACACGATTGTGGCTCCATTAATAATTTAAAACATAGAATTATCTTCACTAAAATTCCAATTTACAAGAAAAAATTGAAATCTCATAAACAGGTTGAAAGTTGTCACGAACTACTGGAGAGTGGCGCTAACTTGGGCGTCGCGGCGGCTGGTCTCCGCGCTCACCTCGCGCGGTGTCACACGCGCGATGGACTCGCGTATATACAGACGGATGAGGTATTTTTATATATGCATATTTTATTATAGCAATAGTTTTCTATCTCCTTTCTCTTTTCTATATGTTTTTCGGACATTTCAGTATGTTCGTTCTGTGATGGAACGCAATGTCCTATTATAATATTGAGAAAACTATTTCATAGATGTATCTTATAACAAACATGCTATTGGAATTACTATGTAGATTTCTGTATAAATGAAGGTGGCATTCTATTATTGATCAATAAGAATTCTTGTTTTTATATAAAAAAAAATCACAGGAATATTTTGATAAAATTGAAATTTACAATAGTATAGTAGAGTACTTTGTACTAGTTTTTTTAAAAAGTATAGAGAAAAAATAAAATAGTTGATTTTAATGTTTGAATATAAGCATCGCTCTAACTTTATTGAATTTTGTCATTTTCCATACAACTCCTGCAAACTCCAGCCACAGCATATATTCACAGTACACGTTCCAAAAACACACCGCAGATTTTCTTTAGATGACACAAAAAGACATTATTAGATTAAGTTGATACCTTTCGTTTTTTTCTACTTATTTGCCACAATTTTTTTCCTTGTCTTCCAAATCTACCGCCCTTCATGTCTATTTGGGACACACTGCAAACATTTGATGACTTACTGACTTTTGAGAACATGTAAAGATAGTTTCCGTAAAACTATGATTTCTTTGAATTTCTTCTAAATGACCGTGACTGATATTTTTGTAATCAAATCGATTAATGCGATCCATCAATATTCATAACTTGTAACATTCTTTCAAGTGTACCTGTCTTTATGTTTTAAATAGACCGAAGATACAACTTCTATCGGAATTCTGAACTTATAATTCTTTCTAAATATAAGTCTTCTAAATTCTACATTTAATTTTACAATTACTTAACAGATATCCATGGAATTTTATTAACACTGTTTTATTCTCCGCTACTAACCTATAGAGTTCTTATCGACAATTTTTATTTTTTTAATTTCTTACCAGATGGTAATCTTCCCAATTATTTGTGCCTGCCCAATTATTTATAAGACACAACTTCCAGACTTCTGAACTGCTATTAGACTATTTGTAAACTTATTATTATACAGACCGACAATTTATAGAATTATATAATCATTATAGACTTTCTAGTGCCTATAATAATCGATATTAATGTCTTCTAAGAAACATTATCATTACTATAATATAATAGAAATCCCTCAAAATTCATCAACCCTATTGTACCCTCCCCTACCTGCCTATAGGTTCCGAAGAAAGCAAGCAGCCGGTGGCTCAGAGGTCGTCGCAGTGTATCAGAAGGTAGCGGTACACAGACAGTGCAGGTTCGATCCTGGGGAGTGAAGGAAGTGCAAGCTTGGCTTGAAACATTGGAACTTGGTGAATATTCCGAAGCATTCGCCAAGCATGATGTAACAGGACGAGAACTATTGTCGTTGGCACGGAGGGATTTAAAAGATTTGGGAGTTACTAAAGTAGGGCATGTCAAGAGGATTCTACAAGCGGTCAAGGATCTTCAGTGACGACGTCGCGGCCGTTCCGAAGAGAACGGTCTTAAATAATCTAATTACTTCTTTATTATATATCTAATATTAAAACTAAATCTTGTCAAAATATTGAATTTAAATTGTTTCTTCTGTAATGTGATGTATCTTTGTAAGGAAGTTTTTTTTTGGTTGTTGTTGTACAAATTTTTGAATTTCTCTAAACGAATTCCATATTCAACGAATCTAATTCTGAACTTTTTTAATATTATTATTTATATTTAACCTGTCTTTATAATTTAGTGTATTTTATTTTTCAAAAATACATGCTAAAACCTACTACATATATATGTATTGTCATTGACAAACCCTTTATAATCACTTTTCCATATATAATTATAAATAAAAATTATGGAAATTTATAACCACAGACCGCACATAATCCGAATTTAAAAGAAATAACAGTATTAATACATTTTTATACTCTATCCTAATTTTGACAAATGATTTTAGTTATACCAAAATGTGAAAATGTGATTTCTTAAGTGCAAAAATTTTATTTGGGTTTTATAAATTAATAATTATTTAGGTACTTGTTTTATTGAAAGGTTGAAAAAGAATTTGGAACTACACTTTTTTTTTATTGCTTATAAATTTGCAGTTTTTTATTCTCAAATAGACGTACATATTAAGGACATTTTTGTATAATTAAAAATATTTGAGTTAAAAGAAACATCGAAGTTTCTACCTCTTCCGTGCTACGTTCCTCCACCAACGAAATCTTTTATTCTTTACGGCTGTCTACATCGTTTTTTAATATAACTTTTTTCTACACATCGTATCTTTTTAATGATATTACTAATATTTGAAAATATAATATTATTACTTTATAATAAATGGTTGAAAAAGGACGTAAAAATTAAATATTGTGCTAAAATAAGTTGTGAAAGGGAAATCTAACTCGATTATATCGATACATCGGGTATTCGAATAAATAGGGATCAGAACGGCGAATTTACTAGGTATTTACCTACTTTTAACTTACCATACTATTCATCAATGTTAAATAAATCTCTAAATAATAGCTTAGATTTTTTGTTAATTAAAAAAAATACTTTTTGTCTTTTATAATCGAAGCTGCCAGTATTGCCTTTATTTTTTATATAGATTTCAAAGCAATAATGTCAGAGCCATAAAGAAATAGCTACTTTTTGCATTAACATTAAAAATTCACTAGGAATTGAATTAATAATAATAGACATAGCAATTTAACCGGTTGAATTAGAGATGTAGGGTTTAACAGTTATTTCGAATTAAATACAATAGATTTTTGCCTTTTCACATATATTTAACCTTTTAAAATTTTCCTTAGACTATTTATTCTATTTGACAGTTAAAAAATATTAACTATTGAGACTAATTGAAAAATATTGTAGATAAAGTTATTATTAATAATAAAGACTTAAAAGTTAATAGTAAAAGTATGGTTAAATAGCGTTATTTTGTTGCACATTTTCCCGCTAAATTAATAATTCACGTTATTTTTTTATTCCAAAATAGTCATAAAAGGAAAGCAGAACCATTTTACTTGGCTAGTCTAGCTACAAATATATGGGATGCTCTCAATAAAATAGGTATCTTAGTAGAATATACTATGTATTCTTTAGATAGGTTAGTTACATAATGAATCTGTTGTGTTAGATTCAGTCCTCCATAGTTAAATTTTTAAAAAAAGAAAATATTATGAAAATATCAAAATATAACTTACAGTTCGTTTGAGAAATGTCTCCAATTTCTCTAAAATAAGCGCAAAATAAGGAAAAGAGTACTTAAAACTAGTTTTTCCCAGCCAGTAGTAGTTGACTAGCAAAAAATATTTAAAAAAAGTTATTTTATGGAGGACTTCAGTGTAGATGAGTAGTTTGATTAATTAATAACCGTTAGACAATCACTTGTAGGTGTCTTAATCTCAATTTATATATTCTAAATAAATAATAAGTAATTTTTATTACGTTTGTTCTAAACGCGACGTTTCTAAAGTCGTTACGTCTCTTTTTATATTATAAAATGTGATCTCTATTATAAAATGTGTTTATCGTATATTTAGGAATAATGTGACCGCGTCGGTTAATTAATTATTTTTTTCTTTTTTTTTGTATACAAAAGGCAAGTTAGAAGTTAGATGATACAGATAAAATATATTATAATATCGATTTTACATTTTGTTGAATGAATATAATAAAAAGATTAAACAAATTTCGCAATCTTAAGTTAAAGCGTGTGGTGTCGAATTCCGCCACCAAGGATATATATCGCCTTAAATAGCTCAGGAACGGAAATCGTAAATAATTATTACCTTTTTCATTGAAGCACATAGTTTTTAAAGTCATATTCCCGACGCGGACGCTCCTCCTTAAAGGATCTGCCTTATAGGTGTTTTTATAAATGTACCTCTGAGTAATTTCTATTTACACATACTTGTGTGAAGAGAACGTGTGTAAACTTATATTTATATATAATATTTATATCGATTCTAAAATAATAAATAAACACATCTAGATCCTACTCTGCTGTGAATCACAGCGCCATTGCCTTAGACTCTTAGACCTATTTTAATATTAAATATATACTAAATATTTTAATAAACTGTCTTGTTTCTTTATTTATAATAACGCAATAGATAACGATTATTTATCGATTAGTAATCAGTTAATATTCCATTACTTATCGATTTGTAATCGATTATTTGCCGATTTGCAATCGATTACTTATCGAGAAATTATCGATTTTCAATTTTATTCTGATTTAAAGTGTGATCTACAATATTCGATAATATTTAAAAATTTACATCGTAAGCTAATATAATGTGGTGTAAACGATTTTTATAAATATCGTTTAAGTGTGTTACTACCAAAACTATTTCACTTTTTTCATAATATATTAATAATAATTATTATGATTATTTTCAATAATTTAATTCCAATTTTCATAAATGTACCTAAATGTTAATGAAATTATGTACTTCGAAATATTTTGATTTTTCTAGTTAATGTTGAAATTTACTCTTTATAGAGTTAACGATTTAAAACTTAAATAAAGGCTTTATTAAATTGAATGATGAGTGTAAACTGGTGTGTTGTGATGATATTTAAATTTTACTGTTACTTCTATTATAAATACATTTGTTATTTGAATTCCAGAATCACCTTATAGATAAATACTAAATTAAGCTACTTCGAGTATTTTTTTTATTATTATCAATTTCATTTTATTGCAATTTGTTATTTAATAATTAAAAACGTTTTAAAATTGTGCCTATTTGTAATTTTACAGTATAGACGTTTGAAATTCAAATTTAAATTCAAATAATTCAAACTTTGAATTATTATTTCAGTTATAAACACATTAATCGACATAAAGAACTTGTAAATAAAAGTAGCATTATTTAGTATTTTCTCTTATATTTTATTTAATTGTTTAGTTTATTAATAAAAAGAAAATGTATTTTCAGTGTCCGATAAATTGTTTCAAAAAAATACAAATGTATATACAAAAATATATTTTATTTGAAATATTATAGACCGACAAAAAGTTTATGAATTTTTGGAAGTACATGCGGACTCATGCGCAGAATGCGTATTTTAAATACACATAGAGATGCAATAAGAAGTTAGGGAAGGAAGGCTGATCCCAAGGACTAAAGTAGCGTTGGGCGCGACGCTAAGTACTCGTTCCGACACGCAGTAACCCTTCGTTTATATAAACGCGCTGTTAAGAACCGCTACATGGTATAATGTATTCAGACAGCTGCGGTTAAGAGGCATTGATATTGATCAATGCCTTCAAGCCGCACAGTAATAGTTTCTATTTTGTAGCGGTTGGTATGCGGTTGTGTCTTAAAGATTACTACAATTGTCACATAAATAAAATCTGCAGGGTTCCTACGCGATTTCCAAATTGCGCGGTTCCCGTTGTGTTTGAACGTGAGCTAAGCGTGATTTACTATAATATATAACACAAAGTGACGCTGAACTCCATATTAAATATTATGCTTGAGTATATACGCGAGTATGACGCTAGTATGGCTTGTGCCTGTCTGCTCATTGTACAATGTTCATAAACTATTTGTCGGACTGTACTTACTTTAATATAATCGACGAGTGTTATGCGATAAGGCTAAGTTTGTAATTTTATTTAATACTTAATGTCATATCAATTACTTAAGTATCTTTATAGCGTTGTAAAACAATTTTAAAATTTTAAGCAATAATCTCCCGTGTGACGGAGAATAATGTGTTTTCGCTTTGATGTTATTTAAATTAATTATTAAATAAGTTTTGGTTAAAAACCGCTGCTGCCGCCGCAAGCTGTTTAGAAATTTATTTAAATTTTCCGACAACTGGTGATGATTATTTTAATCTATGTATTACAATAGGCATGATGACAGCTAGTAAAAATAACAAAAAATATGTATTTAATAATTGAAATTCAATTAATAATTGATTACAAAACACGCATTACTTTTATCATTATGTGTAGGATTTGTTATTACTTAGAAAAAATAATAATACTCAATACTCAACATACGGCAAGCCGCCGTGACGATCACAAACGATGTCATAACGCTTAACGTGTTTTGGTGCGATTATTAAAATTAAAAATGTTTTTTTAATATTATTTTATTTATGAGGAAAGAAATAATTATAATATATTTCTGAACATTATAGAATTGTTTCTCAAAATCTGTCATCATGCCTATTATGTAAAGTAAATGTCAAAATATTTCATAGGCTTTTCTTTTTTATTTGACTTTTCAGCTGAAGTAACATAATAAATCTTTGAGTACTAAACATGTACAGTCAACCCTCCTATAACGCGGTGAGTGCGTACCGCGTTATACGGAAACCGCGCTATAAGAAACTCGGATTCAACCATACAAACTAGGCTAATTCGTAGCGCGTTATATGGAAACCGTCTACCGCGTTGTATGGAAACCGCGCTATAAGAGACTCATAATTAGTACAAATTACAACATTCGTACCGCGTTATATGGAGACCAATAATTCCAAAGACAAGATAAATTATAATTTTTTTAAAGATTTTTAAAGTGTTATTCCACACTTAGGAAAGAAAAATATTTATTTAGAAAACCTATAAAAATTTGAACGTAGCGGGACTCGAACCCGCGCCTCTTGGACGCCGACCAGGCGCGTGTCTCACACACACGTTCAACGTGTGGCTTAGTGGTCAGAGCGCCTGGTCGGTTTCCAGAAGGCTCGGGTTCGAGTCCCGCTACGTTCAAATTTTTATACATTTTCTAAATAAATTATAAATTATTTTAATTGAATTGAGATTTTTTATAAGAAAATAATACAAAAAACGAAACAAAAATTTTAGTAAAAAACTGTTTTCCAAGTAAAACAAGAAGAAAATTATGTAATCTTTCAACACTCATCCTCGCTGTCAAATATGAGTCGCCTAACTCGTTTTCTTTTAATGGGCAAAATGTCTTCTTTATTTAATTCATCTTCACATTGGAGAGAAGAGTACTAGAGTCATTCAAAGGCTGCGCGGAAGATACTTATGGGATGCTGTTGAACGGAAACCGCGTTGTAAGAGAACCACGTTATAGGAGAACCGCGTTATAGGAGGGCTGTCGCAATTTCAGCTCCGCGTTATATGGAAACCGCGCTCTAAGAGTACCGCGTTATAGGAGGGTTGACTGTACTTACTATTTATATTACTGAAGGTAATAATCAAATAACTTATTTAATCAACATTTAACGACAGTTTTTAAATATCTCCTGTATATTTTTTTCTTATTATACTAATATTTAAATTATTCTATTAAATCAACCAAGAAATTTAGGCCTACCAGTCTGTATTTTATGCCCCAATTGTAATAAAAAAAACTCATTTTAATAATAATTAATTGTAAGACTGAACCTGTGAATTATTAATTTCTTTTGCTAGTAATTAATTTGAATTGGTGTTTTTTTCTCTATTTTAAATTGTAGTTTTAATTTGTTTTATACTTAAACTAGTAAATTGTATCGAGTACAAAATTAGATGCAATTTTTATGTTTAGGTGAAATTAAAAAACCGCGAAATCTATGAATTTGAATTACATAATGTATTTCAGTTTATGAATTAATTACTGCTCAAATTAATCTTAAGTTTTGTGTGATTGTGATTTTTTTAATGACTATTGTTTTAAAATTATCAAAAAAAAAATATTGAATATTTCAATAGATTTACAGTAAAAATATAGATAATTATTAAAATTTCGTTTTCGGTAGATTAAAAGTAGCAATAAAACTTTTAAATTATTAAATTTATTCATAACAAAACAATGCAACAGAATTTATTAATAATACTCTTCATTTAAGTCACTATTATATTATAATGGATTTTAAATTATATAAATTAAACTTTTTCAATTCTAAACTATATTAGTCAAAGGTTATTCTTATTTTTTCTGAACTCTAAATTAAGAATTATGAACATATGTATTATTATCTCTATATATAATAAGACAGTAAAAATATTTTGTCTGTACATTTAGTAATTTTGACTGAAATGGATAGAGGGACACTTAAAAAGACTAATAGAAAGCAAAAAGATTTTTTTTGAATTTCTTGTCTGTCTGTCTGTCTGTCTGTCTGTCTGTCTGTCTGTCTGTCTGTCTGTCGACATATTGTTGTCCGCATTTTTCTCTGACACTACTGAACCGATTTACTTGAAAATTTCACCAATTGCTTTGTTTTAACTCAATTTAGGTTCTAAAGTTTGGTTCATCAAAATCGGTTCATTAAAAAAAAAGTTATCGTCATTTGAATGAACTCAAGGCATTAGCTTGCCAGCGAATGTTATATAGAAATCGCGCTGGTATGACCCTGGCTAAAGAATGACATTCGAAACGTCTTGATTATATGACTGTTGATAAAAATATATATTTTTGAAGCACTACTATACAATATTTTATACAATAAAGTAAACAAGGCCAGTCGTGGCGCAGCGGCAAGAAGTGTGATTGTAAAACCAACTGGTTGTGGGTTCGATCCCCACTCGAGGAGATGAAATATTAACTTAAATTTATATTTCCATTTCTTCGTTCTGGTGGCGAGGTTAAGCGCGGCGTTGAGTTCTGCCACTCAACAAGCAATGCCTCCAGAATTCGGCAGAAAGTGGGGAACGGAGTGTCTTAACACTAGGTTCCCTCTGCCTACCCTGCTATGTGCGGGATACAGCGTGAAGCTGATTTATTTATTTTAAGTAAACAAAGTTGAATTGTTAGTAGAGATTACCTTCATAAATCGTAACAGTAAAGTTTAAATCGTAATTAATTCAACACAGAGATAAAGAACGATTTGATCTTCAAAGAAATATCAAGTAAATACATAGATTTTTTGGTTCGTTCGTTCGTTAGAAATAAATCTATATAAAAATGCCTAAAAACATCCTTTCTACGTGTACTCTGTAATAACTACATATTTACCAATTATTCATTTATCTAATAATATGCAAACAGGAGTTAATATGCAAACATTACAGTTATTTTACAAAGAATATTATGAATCCTTAACCAAATTAATAATTTTACATTTAAGACTGTTTCTGAAGCAGTACAATTATTAAGTGACATCAGCACATTTAACAGAGCTTTAAAAAACATAACATAGGTAAAAAGAACGTAATGTTACAAAAATATATATATATATATATATATATATATATATATATATATATATATATATATATATATATATATATATATATATATATATATATATATATATATATATATATATATATATATATATATATATAAATAGCTTTATGTATATTTTATGAATATCAAATATCGACATTGATCATATTTTTTAGTTCGAAACAATCAAAAATTCTTACAGAAGTTACGATAATGTCGTAAAAAAATCATAATAGAATATTACAGATTAAAGTAACAAAAAATCATATTAGAAGTCATTATAGTTGTCTTTATATTATATATGTTGTTGTATGTTGTCTTTATATTTGTTTGTCATTCTATTATAGGGTGTGAGGCCAGTCGTGGCGCAGCGGCACGAGGTGTGACTGCAAAACCGACTGGTTGTGGGTTCGATCCCCACTCGAGGAGATGAAATATTTACTTAAATTTATATTTCCATTTCTTCGCTCTGATGTCGAGGTTAAGCGCGGCGTTGAGTTCTGCCACTCAACACGCAATGCCTCCAGAATTCGGCAGAAAGTGGGGAACGGAGTGTCTTAACACTAGGTTCCCTCTGCCTACCCTGCTGTGTGCGGGATACAGCGTGAAGCTGATTTATTTATTTATTTTATTTTATTATAGTTGTCAATCAATTCTGCTTAAATCAATAATCATGTATTTTAAGCGGGCGAAGCCGTGGGCGGGCCGCTAGTTATAAATATTTTTGATTATAAAAAAAGAAAAATTTAAATTTAATTTTAACATATATTGGTGCCATATTATAAAACTATTAAATTGAAAAAGTGCCACATACATTATTTTCTATCTAATTAAAGCAATAAAATGTTATCTACAAAAAATATTGCATTTATGTATAAAAGAATAATTTGATTTCTTAGTAAATTTCTGTCGTGTGAATGGTGATACCACTTTGGAATAATTGTGTATTTTTCTCTCAATATTTATATTTGAGAATTCAATAAATTTTACTGTTACTCACTGTGTTGTTTTTTACCTTTCTTTTTGTTAACCCAAATTTATCTTGAGCCAAAGACAACGTATTTTTTTTATATTTTATAATCTGATTTTAGGTAAAAAGTTTTTTTTTTTATATTAGAGGCCTTTGTAGCGCAATATTTCATATCTTCATTTCCTCGTTCTGGAAATGAGGAGAAATGCGGCGTTGAGTTCCTCTACTTAACACGCAATGCCTCGAATTCAGTGGAAAATGGGGAACGGAATTGTCTTAACACTATGGCCTCATCTGCCTACCCTGCTATATGCGGGATACAGCGTGAAGCTGAAAAAAAAACATTTTTTACCAAGCAATGTAAGTTTACCAAATTAAATCGCTAAGAGAGAATTTTTGAAATCTTTATTCCTTATTGTTTTGTAGTGAATTTTATACACAATAAAATGAGTGAAATATTTAATCTCGACTTATTAAAATCGTCACGATGCCTTTGCCCACACTTTCGGGGAAAAATATTTAAAATTGATAAATGCAAAATTAAATAAATATTATATGAAAAATAAAAGAATAACATTCGCTGCTAGATAGCGACTTCAACGCCGGGCTTTGCCTTGTCACTAGAACGAAGAAATCAAAATGTAAAATAATCAATTCAGCCCGCTTGTGTCCCAAGGCGACCTCTAGATTACTACTTATAAAAATAAGAAAAAGGAAAATATTGAAATATAAAAACAAATAATTTATCTCATAACTGCCTTTATTCTTTCCAACGATTGACATTTCCCTAAAAGTTGCATCATTTCCGCCACACTCGGCCCTTCATTCAAACCGCTTAACACAGATCTTAATATTTTCATTAAATCAGGGAATTTTATATCATTTTGAAGAGAAAACTGTTTTAAATTATTCTTTATTGAATCTTGCTCAAATTTATCTAAATCTTCCAAATTACTTATTAATTTTGTAAATACATTTTTATTTATATCAATATTTTTATTTGATGGTAATATCCATAGAAAGGCAAATTTTGGTGTTGCCAGATCTTCTATTCTTGATATTCTCGATGTTGCCCATTCTAAAACAGTTTTTATATGTTCTTTCTCCATATTTAGATTTTCTTTTGGGAATTTCTCTTTTATTAAGCTTTGTAATTTATTTATTAATAAATCTGTTGATTTTTCGTTTTTTAGTTGACGTTTTATTTCCAATCGGTTACATTCTTCTAATAAATCTGAGTTCAGTCGACTGGGGTGTGATGCTATTTTGTTTATTTGAAACTGTAAACAAATATTTCATAATTTTTAAATTTTAACAATGTTCATGTTCATAGTATTTAAGAAAATGCTATTGCATTTCAATCAATTATCCAATAAATTATAGGCTAAAAAAATGGCAAGAGTCGATATAACCAGAAATGGAAAATATTAATACACACATAATTTCGCTAAAATCCAACCTTATTACAGCTAGTTAAGGTTTAGTTTCGACTAGCGTGTAAAGGATAATAAACCATTTTTTTCGCGCTGTTGACGAGAGCTGGTAAAATTTCATAACCGTACGCAGTGGACACAAAAAATTCTACTGTATTCTAATAACAATAACGCTTAAAATTGCAATTGAATTTTTTCTTAGTCCAGACCAACCAATATTCGATAAGATTGTTGGGAGCGTGGTGCCAAATTTTGGTCAAACGATGATATATTTGTACATATTTAAATTTTAAAAAAATATTTTTAAGTACTATAAACTCAATATGTGTTACCGACAGAAATACTCTTCATTTTGAATTGCGACAAACTTAACATAGATTGGAGTACAGAGTATTTTTACACCGTCTACCAGTCTATAGGCGGAGGAATCATGAAAGTACAGAAACTATACAAATTTTCATACAGTTTAAGTAAGTTTTATCATAATTTCACGATGATATCTACATATTTACATATTATACAAAAAAAATACATGTAAGTTAAAATGAAATTAAAATAAATTAAATCGGCTTCACGATGTATCCCACATACAGCTGGTTAGGCAAAGGTCAAAACCTTGTGTTAAGACACTCTGTTCACAAATTTCATTTTAGTGGCCGTCGTGGCGTAAGGCCACAAGCACGACTGTAAACACGATTGTTGGTTGATTCCCACTCTTGTGAATTAAATATTAAATATTTTAATTACTTCGCTCTGGTAACAAGGCAAAGCGTGACGTTAGTTCCGTCATTCAACACACAATGCCCCTAGAATTTAGAGGAAAGCTGGGAACAAACAGGACGTTCCCAAGTTCCCTCTGCCTACTCTGCTATGTGCGGGATATGTAAAGCTGAAAAAAATATATATTTAAAATAAAAATATATTATAACAAATATATATAAAAAAATGACATACCTCTTCGGCCAATTGTTCCATAGTCTTAAACCTTATGCCTTCACCAGGTACATGATCGAATCCTCCACCAGATAGTGTTATATAATTAACTAAAGCTAGTGGATATATACCTAAAATAAAGAATACATATAAATAAGGATAACGTCTGTCTCTGAATGTGATGGTTGAGGATTCGATTCACAATTCAGGGAATTAAATATTGTCATTTTACACTAATAAGAGGACGGATAAGGAGTGTGGCGTTCAGCTCCGCCACTTCGCACGTATTGTCTCGAATTCAAACGAAAAGCTGAAAACGGACAAAACAGACGCAGTTGTATAAAAGAGTGCATATATTAAAATAATGTCAAATAAGTAAAAATCACAAAAAAAAACAAAAGAAAAAAATGAGCAGAAAAGCAAAACGCAATTTTTTTACGGTCCGCTCTTGTTCCTATACTAGTTAACATAATATTTAAATAAAAACATAAAAATAAAAAAAACCAGTGTCTTTTATTTACCTTTATTCCTGTAATCTTCTACTTTAACATCACTTTGGCGTTTACTTAACTTAGTGCCATCAGAGTTTACTATAAGCGGTAAATGTCCAAATTCTGGAGGTTTCCAGCCGAAAGCCCTATAAATATTTCTTACAATAAATAAACAACTATATTTAAAATTTAAAAAATTAAAAAGAGAAAAAGTGACATAATTTTGTTTATTTAAAAACCCTGTTCTAAGTGCTATATTGTCTTGAGAGAAATTCAAGCCTATAAACATATTGAAAAGCTACGCATTTATAAAAAAAAGAGGCATTATATTAAAAACTACATACATACTTATAACATTCTAACAGTGATAAATAATAAGGTAAAAAGTAAAGTAAGCTGGTTCTCACTGCCTTCTCTGACTGATTTTACTAATAAAAAATTATCTCCGAAAAATAAAAAAAAAAACACATATATCTGTTTAAAGGTAACAACATTCGTTGCCAGAAAATATCTCTAGATATGTAAATGTATACACTTCAGATGTGACATTTTTTGTGACATCGCGTTATTGCTTGTTGCCAGAACAAGGAAAAGAAACAACTTCAAGCTGTATCCCGCACACAGCAGGGTAGGCACAGGGAACCTAGTGTTAAGACACTCCGTTCCCCACTTAAAATAATACATTCTCTAAAATCGAATTCAAGCCCACAACAGTCGCGCTCATAGTCAGATGCTGCGCTACTTTAAAAAAAATCCTTACCTATAAATCAATAAATGTTTAGTCGTAGATATCTGCCATTCCACACCTCTGAGTACATGAGTGACGGCCATTAAATGATCGTCCACTACATTAGCGAAATGATATGTTGGGAAGCCATCACTCTTCATTAAGACCGGATCCCCTTCGTTTAATGAAACATCGTATGCTATACCACCGAATATTAAATCTTCGAAGAACTGACAATCTGACGACAACTGATACAATTTTTTTATAGCTTCACGATGTATTCCGCTTGTAGAAAAGAAAGGAGATAGAAAGGAACCTAATGTTAAGACACTCTATGGCCCATTATTCACAATATTCGAGACATTGCGTGATGAGTAGCGCAACAGAACGTCGTGCTGTCTCTTCTTATCAGAGCGAGAAAATGAGTAGCTTAGCGTTTGGACGATGTCAAGACACGCATTAAATAAACGTCCACTATATTATTATTTATTTTTTAATATCGATTTTAGATTTTATATATATGTAATCTAATTGCATAGGAACAGTAAATGTAGCTAACATGATAGGAATATGCACCTTTTGAAAATGATCCTTTTGTTTGTTATTATGGAAAGACGTAAATAAACAAAAAAAAATCAAAATAGTTTAGGCTGTTTAGTTGATTGTAGTATGTTTGATTCTCACTTGTAAAAATGTTTATACATTTTTTTTTAATTTACTCTCACAAAGAAAGTGTGCTATTCAGTTCTGCTCCCTGAACAGGGAATATCTATAAAATCAAATTAATTTAAGTGGGGAATGGAGTATTTTAACACTGGGATCTTCTTTTCATTTTCTGCAAGTATTCCATAATGTACTAATATTTTATACAAATATTTTTTTGTTTTTTTACCTTAAATCGAATGCAATATGGAGTTCCGTTTCTCATTTTATCTTTGATATCAATGTCTGATAAGCTGCGACATTTATTATCATATTTAGGTATTTTTTGATGTCTTATAGCATCTCTACGTAAAATATTGAGACGTCTTTCTGTACAAAAACATTTATATGCTGATCCATTATCTAATAATTTTTGCATATATTCTCTAAAATATAAAATAAATTATAATTGTAATTGTATAGTTTTACATTATTATAAAAAAAAATACACACATCCATGCATATTGTGTACATTTATATAAAAAAATACTGAATAAATTTAAATTAAACTTAAACTTAAAACAATGTATTTCAATACAAATAATATTTAATATAATATATTAATATACTTGCATGCAATATCATATATTCATATCACACTGTTTGGTTTCATATAATCTAAGACCGAGTGATAGAATAAAAATTTTACACACCATACGTGGTTTGTGTCGATTGTTTTTAGTTGTATATATTATATGTATACCCTTTCCTACTTAAATACTCACTGATATATATTCAATCGCTCGCTCTGTACGTATGGTCCATATTGACCTCTTCCTGGGCCTTCATCGTACTCAATACCCGCCCATTCTAAAGCATTTATTAAAGCATCCACAGAACCTTCAACTTTACGAGTTTGATCTGTATCTTCGATACGAAGAATAAATGCACCATTGTGGGACTTCGTGAATAAGTAATTATAAAGAGCAGTTCTTAATCCACCTAAATGTAAATATCCAGTTGGACTTGGAGCGAATCTCACTCTTGTAACTATAGTTTTATATGTACAACAGAGGTTATGTTTTGGTAAAGCATTAAGTCGTCTAAGTGTAAATTTAAACATTTTGTTTCATATAAATACTTAATAGGCCATTATAAATAAAATTCACCTTTATATATTAGATTGTGGACTTAAAATTATGATAAAATGCTATATTTTCGAATATAAGCATTGACATTTGTCAATGTCAATAAAAGTGAGCAACATATGTGATATGAATTTGATAATCAGCTGTTATTAAAAAAATATTTACCATAATAAAACTAAATATATAAATAAAACAAAAAAAAATATATAAAGACAAAATGAATGTTAACCACATATTTCATATAGTCATATAGGTAATAAAATTATAATTTTGTTCACTTAATTATTATTAGGAAGAATCTTGCCAATCCTATGCTCAATAATAATGCTGACTACAAAAAAATAAAAATTGTCTCTGATTGTTGGTTTTCATTTTTAGCTCCGATGTCGAAACAACAGTGAATTTAGTGAAAGTCATTATATGAAATAACAAACAAACCGTCAAAATGGTTAGTATTTAGTGCTATCCTGACACACAGGCAAAATAATTGGAAAAAAATTATATCTATAATCTAATAAGAATATCAAAATAAATTTGACAGCTAAAAGCTGAAAGGTTATAACATTATTGCGTTTTCTTTTCAGAATAAATTAAAATCATCACAGAAAGAAAAAGTGAAGAAATTCGTAGCATTCACTCAAACCAGCGAGAGCACTGCCATATATTGTCTCTCACAAAACGACTGGAAACTGGACATGGCCAGTGACAATTATTTTCAGAACCCTGATGCATACTATAAAGATTCAGTTAAAGCATCTGTAGATAGAAAAAAAGTAGAACAGTTATTCAATAAATATAGAGATCAACAGGAGAACGACAAAGTAACTGTTGATGGTGTAATGAAATTTTTAGAAGACCTAAATTTAAGTCCCGAATCTATATTAGTGCTTATAATTGCGTGGAAATGCAAAGCGGCGGTGCAATGTGAATTCACAAAAGATGAATTTGTAAGTGGTCTCATAGAGCTCGGAGTTGACAGTATAGATAAATTAAAAACAAAATTACCAACATTAGAAATGGAGATAAAAGATCCAAATAAGTTTAAAGATTTTTATCAATTCACATTTAATTATGCTAAAAACCCTGGACAAAAGGGCTTAGAACTTGATATGGCTGTAGCATACTGGAATATAGTGCTACGTGGGAGATTTAAATTTCTTGATGTTTGGTGCAAATTCCTTACAGTAAGTGATTATATTTAACAACACTTCTTATAAGAGAATTAAGAGAGAAATTGCAGTGAAAAATATTGTATAACATTAAATAAAATCTGCATTTTTTTTTCAAATGATGACTAGAAATTTTAACTAATGCTCTCAATGTAGTTTTGATCCAATATTGCTTTGATAAAATATCATCAAAATGTAATGAGTTAAAAATCACTGTAATGTATAACAATGGAAATAGGCTTATTGTTTTTCTTATAAAATTATTCTACTGGACCTTGGTCCCAGGTCTTATTGAGAATATCCCTATTGCGTGAATCAAGCTTAAAATCTTGTTATTCTCTTTGTACCAACATTCATTGTATGCAGTAATTAATTTTGCTATGCTAATAATAATATTAATTTCATCCTAAAAGTTACAAACAAAAAAAAGCAAAATTCAAAGTAAATAAATTAGGAAATTGTATATTTATGATCCTTTGCCAATCTTTTTATAGATTTTTGTTTCTTTCAGCTACATACAGGCAAGGCAAGGCAAGAAGGGTAGGCAGTGGGAGCCCAATGTTAAAAGACTCCGCTCCGAACTTTCTACTGAATTCTGGAGGCATTGCATGTTGAATGGTGGAAAGCAAACAAATGAAAATATTAAATATTTCATTTCCTTGAATGGGAATCAAATCCACAACTTGTTGTGTCACTCATACACATGCTTGTACTCCTGTGCCACAACTGGCCTGTTATAGATGAAAAGCTTCAAACAATACAATTATACTTTTCATCACAAAAATATGAACAGCTACATAATTTATCTAGGTTTAGAGTAGACTGATGGAACCTTTTTAAGATTTCCTATCCAAAGTTGTAGACTGCATATTAAGTGCCAGAATTCAACCCCCCGCTTTGTCTGCCATAGCAAAGAAATAACAATACTCTAAATACAATTGGTTTCTCGCATTGAACTCACTACCTACCGATTCGCTTACTCACTGGATGGTCCTAATCCACCCCAGAATAGTGCACTGCCCAGCCCAGAATTTTTTCTAACGAAATATTTGACCTAAAAACTAAAAAAAAAAACATTTCCACAAATTTATCTGTCTGAAGGAAGGACCATGGTGTTTTTGCACCGCAACAGTTTCTACCGTTCATACATTACTAATATTACAGGAACACCACAAGAGATCCATACCAAAAGACACATGGAACCTCCTTTTAGACTTTGCCACTCAAATAGACGACGGCATGAGTAACTATGATGCCGAGGGTGCTTGGCCAGTCCTCATTGATGATTTTGTAGAATGGTGTCAGAAACAGGAAATTAAAGCGGACGGTGTGAAATTAGAGCCTGTGTCGGGCTAGCTGAGGCTCGGACCGCAGTTCTGTGGGCAGAACACCAGGACATTACTTGGTTTTACCCAAGAGGTTTCATCTTTTGTGATATACTTCATGTTTTGCTATGTTCTGTTCTATTTGGAACTGTGTATCGTTGAGTGGTTGTATAGTTTGTATGAAGAAACGTGACTTTTGTGGTAATTTGAAAAAAAAAAAACACTTTTTTAATTTAAATTTTTTTTTGAGTTCAATTCTTATTGTATAAAGTTGAGTCGTCCGCTAGTTATAAATAGAATTTCCTATTAATCTAATTTTTTTTTGTTAATAAGAAATTGTAGGGAAATTGTCTATTTTTTTTAAATAACAATTGTTTGTTCTCATTTTTTATATTTATAACTAATTATAATAAACAATTGAGAGTTCTTGCATAACTAATCTGTGAGGATAAAATTAAGATGTAAATATGTATATAAAAATTAATGATATTATTTTTTTTAATGGTAGTGTCCTCTATCCCTTTGTAGGTTTTTTAATTGTCATATATTTTTTTTTAATGAGCCCTCAGAAATGTCATTAATGAAAAAAATACTGTTTGGAATTTTAAAAAATCTTGTAATTAAACAAACTAAATTTGTATTTATATAAACAAATAATTTTAAATTGTAAATTTTAATTTTGGGTAACTTTTTTTATTATTTTTTAAATAAAAATTTAGATATTTTTGAGGGCACATCTTGTTACGAAATATAAATATTACTAAAAGATTTTGACAATTGTCCTTTTTTATGTAGCTTTCAAATGTTATTGCATTAAATGTTTTTCATATTAAAAACTAATGTTTTGAAATATTACTAAGACACTGTATTACATTTGTTTTAAGATATTTTTTTTATTACAAAACGTGATTGACTCTTATTATCATCATTCTAAGTAAAGTCTTTGGTATGAAACAAAATGTCAAAACATGTGTGTTTGTTTTTTTTAATTAATGAAAACAATGTAAATTTTTAATAAATTGTTTAAAAATTTGGTTTTTAAAAATTGACAAATGTAATACAGATAATAAAAAAACTGCATATAGTTTGAGTGGTTTATATAATCTGTTGATATTTTGTGAAAGTTGTTGATTTTTCAATAATTTTAAATACTTATTAAAATATTTCTAATGTTTGTAGGGAAATTGTTGCTTCTACAGTAATATTGAATATTGAGAAATACGAAAAAAACAATTAAATTATTTGGTACTTAGACGTAATATGTACAAAAGAGAAAATTGATGTATCGAGTATTAAATACAATAAATTGTTA
This sequence comes from Heliconius himera, assembly GCA_021202915.1. Taxonomy (NCBI): domain Eukaryota; kingdom Metazoa; phylum Arthropoda; class Insecta; order Lepidoptera; family Nymphalidae; genus Heliconius; species Heliconius himera. The sequence goes on along the minus strand of JAJHJA010000679.1, from coordinate 164,145 downwards.
AATAAATAGTGCATTTTTCATTTTAGTTTTGCAAATTTGATATGTAAATTGCATTTTAAAAACGCAGCTTTACTCTTCGTAGTAGAGCAGATTACATAGAAAACGGCGTGCCTTAACACTAGATCTCGTTACCTAGGGTTTTGCGTTGCCTGAAATTGAAATATAGGAAGTCAAAATAATTTATTCTAAAAATTATGTAATATTTAGGATTTCAATACAATACTACAACAATCGGATGCAGATATATTCGTATTTCACTACCTATTAAAGTATATGTCGCCGCGATAATATTTTGGTATATAATATATTTATATAATATTTCTGATGTTTAATTAGAAAACGTATAAAAATTTTTAAACGACCAGGCGCTCTGACCGCTAAGCCATACGTTCTCATCGAGCTACGTCGAAATTTTTATACGCTTGTTATAACTTATTTATGTTGTTAGCATCTCTGTAGGGAGATTTTTACAAATTTCCGCTACCCAAAGATAATTACTAAGAATTATCGTTTGGCAAGAGAGAATACTATTTTTTTTTAATATTTTTCTTTCCTAAGTGTGGAATAACACTTTAAATACACACATAAAAATATTATATTCATTTAAATAAATAACCAATCAATTTTAATAATTAAAAAATAAATACATAAATAATAAAAAACACACAAAATACAAAAAAAGTGATCATTCATCACTTTCAGCTGTATCTTCATCCTCTTCGAAATCCTGATCCTCGATCGTAGCGTCTTGATATTGCTGATATTCAGCTATCAGATCGGCTAAATTACTATCGGCCTCCATGAAGTCCGCTTCTTCCATACCTTCCCCAGTGTACCAATGTACGAAGGCCTTTCTTCTGAACATTGACGCAAATTGCTCAGAAATCCTTTTAAACAATTCTTGTATTGCCGTAGTGTTACCTATAAATGTGGCAGACATCTTGATACCACGTGGTGGTATATCACATACAGCAGTTTTAACGTTACTAGGTATCCATTTAACAAAATAATCCTTGTTTTTACTCTGAATGTTGAGCATTTGTTCGTCAACTTCTTTAACAGACATACGTCCTCTGAAGACAGCGGCTACAGTCAAATATTTGCCTTGTCTTGGATCGCAGGCGGCCATCATGTTCTTAGCGTCGAACATTTGCTGTGTTAACTCTGGTACGGTCAAAGCTCGGTATTTTTGACTACCCCTAGCGGTAAGTGGAGCGAATCCTGGCATGAAAAAGTGGAGTCGAGGAAACGGTACCATATTTACAGCTAGTTTCCTCAAATCTGCATTTAATTGTCCCGGAAAGCGTAAACAAGTGGTTATTCCCGACATGGTAGCTGATACTAAGTGATTGAGGTCGCCATACGTTGGCGTTTTCAGACGTAGCGTTCTAAAACATATATCGTATAAAGCTTCGTTGTCTATACAGAATGTTTCATCAGAATTTTCTATCAATTGATTTAGGGACAGTGTGGCGTTGTAAGGCTCGACGACAGTATCGGATACTTTGGGGCTAGGAACTATTGAGAAGGTTAATACAATTCTATCAGTATATTCTTCCTTCAAATTTGCTAAAACTAGGGTTCCTAGCCCTGAGCCAGTTCCACCACCAATGGAATGTACAACTTGGAAACCTTGAAGACAGTCGCAACCTTCAGCTTCTTTTCGGACTACATCTAATATGGACTCAAGTATATCAGCCCCTTCAGTATAATGGCCTTTAGCCCAATTATTGCCAGCGCCATTGCCACCGAATACAATATTATCTGGTCTAAATATAGCCCCGTATGGTCCAGATCGTATACCGTCCATGGTACTAGGTTCAAGATCAACGAGAACAGCTCGTGGCACATATGTTTTACAGGCAGCTTCGTTATAATAGACGTTAATACGTTCAAGTTGTAAATCAGAATCGCCTGAGTAGCAACCATTGGGATCTATTCCATGTTCATCGGATATTACTTCCCAGAACTATGGAATAGAAAGAGATTTTTCATTTAAGAAATATTTTCAAATACAGGTACAAACTATATAAAAATGATAGAATTATTAATTAAAAAATATAATCATAACTATAATTTTAAAATTGCACTATAAGATTTTTACTTTTTACTTTGACATCTAGCAATAGCAATAAAAAAAAATTGATCTGGTATATCATATAGTATAGTAGGCAGTAATAATAATGTTATGCTTTTCCTTGCTCTGGTGACGAAGCAAATCACAACGTTGAGTTCCGTCTCTTAACACACAATGTCTCCAGTATTCAACGGAAAGCAGAGAACTGACGTGTTTAATGGTAACGTCTTAACGGCATTGAGTTCCGCCACTCAACAGTGTCTCCAAAATTCGGCGGAAAGTCGGGGAACGGAATGTTTTAACACTAAGTTGCCTCTGCCTACTCTGATGAGTGCGGGATACAGCGTGAAGCTGATTTATTTTAGATTTTTTTTATTTGTCTTAACACTCGGTTCACAGGTGCCCTCTGCTTTGTGCAGGGTATACCGTAAAGCTAAAAAACATTAAAGAACACGCATTTTAAAGAAATGAAAGAAAGACTACAAAAGAAACTTATAAAATTACCTTCGCTCCTATTTGATTGCCGCATCTCCCAACTTGAATGTGAACTATTTCTCGCATTTTCACACAAAAATTTGTTAAATAAACAAATAAAATGTTAAAAAAAATTACTTACAAAATAGAATATATAAATAAGAAAATGTTAATACACCTACATTAATCTAAATAATGTAAAATAATATTAAAAAAATCTAAATGGCTATGACATTAAAAACAAGTTGGCTATGATTATCTTAATTTAATTTTTTTCGAGGCTGCCGAGGCGCAGTGGTACAAGCTTGTGACTGTAAGCCCGAAGGTTGTAAGCTCGATTCTCACTCGAAGGAATGAGTTATTTAATATCTTTATTACCTCTCTCTGGTAAAAAAATGTATGGTATGGAGATCCACCACTAAGGCCGCAATACCTCGAAATATGGGCGGTGCGTGTTGAAAGGAGTGTCTTAACACTAAGTTTCCTCCGCCTGCCTACCCTCCTATATGCAGGATACAGCGTGAAGCTAAATTATTTTTTATATCGCCATGTTTAGATGCAAAGTATTTAATGTCTCAAGATATCAAAACAACAAAATCACAATAATTTAACAAGCCTTATAATAATGAGGCATCCACCCGAAGCTACATTTTAATTCCGCACCCCAAAAGGATAAAATGGAACCCATAAAGGATTACTTTGTTGTTCGTCTCTCTGTTTCTTAAGTTATAATTAAGTAATATCAAAGAAAAAATCAAGTTTCTAAGTCAATGTACTTCCCGTGGACCTACACTATGAAATTTGGCACTAGTGAGAACTACAATACAAATGAAGAAAAAATTAAATAAAAACATTTAAAATAATTAAAATTCATACAAAATATTGGCGTATAAAATTATATAATTATTTCATAAAAATTAAGAAGCTTAATTTCAATTACTACAATTTTTATGTCTCAATGACTTGTTAGTAATAATACAGATTAAGTGTCGGTAGTACCATCGTCGAGATGGTCTGATGATCGCGCCAGAATCCAGGAATGTCTATTAAAATCAAGAAAATGGACAATTAAATATAAATTTATGCCGTGAAATAAAAAATAAAGTAAGAATCGATGAAAAAATTCTTTATTAAAAATCTTATTTAAATGCTAGTTTACTTATAAACATACAAAATGTTCTTATAGTCTGAGAGACAACAGTAACAATGTCTATTTTTTATTTATTAATTAGATCTAAATAATAGAATAAACTGCAAAATTCACGAAATTAGATAAAGCGCAGGCATTTCATAAATAAGTTATAAAAAAGACTTTATAATGTTGAAACAGCAGATTCCATTTTCCACACATGAACATTTATATCTAACAAGTATCTTTATTATAAGAGATATAAATAATAAATAACTTAAATGGTGTACCTGATTACTTAGTTCTCTTTACTTAAATATGGTGAAAGCGTAAAATTAAATATATACAGAATGAATTATGGTCATCTCTTAGACTATTTATTTTACTCTTATAATTTATTATTATGGTAAACTTTATTTTTATTGAAACAATGTTTATTGCACATTCAAATTATAAAGATATATCTCTTCAAAAATAAAATTAAAAAAATCTTTAATAACTAAACTACTGTTACATATAAATTTATCATATAATAGTATGAATATAAATTCTTTGAATAAAAAAAAATTAAATATCTTTGGATAAGTCTAACATAATAATACAATCCAAGCTGTATGGCGTTAAAGGGTCAATTAATAAACAAATATATACAAAAATGCATTAACTATTAAAAATTAATATTTTATAATTAAATACAAAATTTGCTACGAACAGAAGTCGAATCCACAATCCATGACTTAGAAAACAAAGTAGTTTTATTTTAAGTACATAACATGTGAAGTCAGTCTTGGACGAAATATCCAAGAATTCTTATTTAGAAAACGTATAAAAATTTTGAACGTAGCGGGAAATTTTTACAAATTTCCGCTCCTAAAATCTTCCTACAGAGATGCTAACAACATAAATAAGTTGTAACAAGCGCATAAAAATTTCGACGTAGCTTGATGAGAACGTATGGCTTAGTGGTCAGAACCCCTGGTCGGTTTCCAGGAAGCGCGGATTCGAGTCCCGCTACGTTAAAATTTTTATACATTTTCTAAATAAGTATTTTTCTTTCCTAAGTGTGGAATAACACTTTTGAAAATGTTAAAAATATCGAAGAATGTTAGTCAACCACAAGTTACATGTTCATACTAGCCAACCAAACGCGACTTCGCCTCCTTTAAATTATTGTTGCCGTATTGTACAAAAACTCAACATAAATTGTAGCCTTTAATTAATTCTGATATATACGCAATATTACGGTCAAGTTTTATCGAAATCCGTTCAGTAGTTTTAGCGTGAAAGTGGAACAAAGAAAAAACAGTATGGTTAGTAAGAAGTAAGATATCACAATATTGTTCATACAATTCTTACAATATGGTTATTATTCGAAACACCATAGGCTAATAACATATCAAAATATTATAAAATGTCACTCTTTTACAATAAAAATGATAGTGATTAAACTCAAAATTTCTATTTTTATGTTTTTGTGAAAACCTATTATAAAAAGCCTATTTTAAGGAGTTTTATTCCAGCTGTTTATCACGCTGTACCCTCATAAATCAGATTTTCTCGAGATAGGTGATTATCACTTTGAGGGAGTATATATATTGTTATAATAACACAACCTATTTTAAATATTTCCTAAATTAAAAATTTAATTTAAATATAAAAATGCTCATAAATGTTATTATGTTAAATAATAAATAAATTACAATTGACATGTATGTACATAAATACTTATTACAATTTCAAAACGACCACCCATCCAATATTGTCTTAAATCAAAATCACTTAACCGTTAAGCTTCTTATGACTAGTTTGTTATAAATAATATAATTACTTGTTTTGTTAAAAATTCAGCTTCACGCTGTATCCCGCAGAAAGCAGGGTAGGCAGAGGGAACCTAGTATTAAGACCCTCCGTTCCCCACTTTCCGCCGAATTCTGGAGGCATTGCGTGCTGAGTGGTGGAACTGAACGCCGCGCTTCCCTCGACACCAGATCGAAGAAATGAAAATATAAATGTAAATAAATATTTCACTTCCTCGAGTGGGGATCGAACCCACAACCAGTCGATTTTACAGTCACACTTTATGCCTCTACGCCACGAACAGTCTCGAAAAATTCATTAAGATTTTTATCGTGGAACTCCATAGACCCATAGACCTTACTGTAGTTATTTTAAAAAGTGAGAACATTTATGTACATGGGACGATTGAAGGTTCAATTCCCAATTGATGTATCTTGTCTTGTCTACTTAGATAAAAATATTTTTAAATATATGATATAAATATTTTGGTGTTTTATTGTTTTCAAATTGGCAAATATTATCAATGATTTTTTTCTACATTCTTGCCTTAACCTTATGTTAAGAGTGCTACAATAAACATCCAAAATGCACGAATATGTATTGCCATCTCGCTCACTCTGATCAAGACAGAACGAGACGCAACATACATTTTTCATATGTTTAAAATGATATTTAACACTCTTATTATTTTTATCTCTGTCATTCTCATAAAATTTATTCGTGCAAAAAAGAGACAGTATGACCTTACAAACAGTTTCTAAATAGTTCTGTAATAAACTAATAATTATTAGCAAACATGTTATTCTCGTAACCTTTTTAAAATACAAATATACCCATAAATAAGATTTGAACTGACAACCACAACATCTATTATACCTAACTAATTGATCAACTTATTTTTCAACAAATAAAAATTCGCATAAACAACATTCTTCTTGGACACCATCGGTATATAAAACGCTCTAAACAATTTACTCGACTTACTTGCGTCTAATATTTGTAGCGATTTTTGTATTTCCCATACGTTTGTCATTTTGTGGTAGTGGGGTTCTAATTCCGTGGGGGTGTTCAGATCCGAATCGACTAAGTAGTGGCACTTCGATGGAGGTACGTAGGTTCGATTATCGCCTGTGTTTTTGTCGTTGAAGTATGGGTGGATTAAGCGTGTAGCTGAAAAAATTGGAACAAAAGGAATTAAAATTAATATTGTTATTTAATAATATATTAGTTTTTTTTGTTATACGACTTGTAGGTTCAAATATTGGATTTATACACGCTTTAATACTTTGTATTGGTTATTAGTTTTTTTATTAACCTTTGTTTTGTTATCCTATAAATATGACTAGATAAACTTAATATGTGAATTTTACGCTATGTTGAATGAGCTCAATAAATACAACGCAATGCTTCCACAATTTGGGTGAAACAGAAGTGTTTTAATGGGAATGAAGTGTCTTAACAATAGGTTCTCAGGTTCCCTCTGGCTACCCTGCTATGGGCGCGAAGCTTAAAAAACAACTTAATCGACATGAACCTACCATTATGCGTCCGATCATACTGTACAGGCAGTTGACCCTTAAATTCGCTATCAACGAAACGTATAACATAATTGTCCGGCAAATGGAAACTTGACGGAGACCGGTGCCACTCTTTACCAAAACATAGTGTTTTTTCTGACACCGTAGTGTCTAGGTCTTTTAGGATAGACATTGGTGCACTATAGTTGTACAGGGCTGTTATACGCGACATACCTGGAGAAATAGGAATTTAACATAAGTATATTAATATGTATTTTGCGACTGAAATAAAAAGCGGTTGTGGGTTCGATTCCAATTTGGGGGAATTAATTTTCTTTTATTGCTTTGTTATGAAAATCTTTAGACAAATGTATTGAAAATGTATTATATTATTATTTATTATTGTTTATATTTATTTATAATTGTTTTGAATTGAGCGAAATATAAGTTTTGCTATATGTGAAACTAAAGAACAAGAATTAAATATAAATTTAACTATATCGTCTTTCTTTACCTTGTGTGGAACTCTTTAAAAATGTAAAATATAATTAAAGAGAACCTTATGAGAATTGAAAGCACAGTCATCACGATGAATGATCGAACACCCATTTGATGATACTCTTAAACAGGATTAGAACCCACAACAGATAACAAATAAATCACTTACTGCCCAATCCAGCTAAAACAACACACATAACAACCAAGGGCCCAGTGTACACTAAATAGTGACGCCTCTCTCTCTCCTTCCGCCATCTCAATACTTCAGTGCCGAATGCGAACGTCATTTTTTGTAAACAATCTATTGATATTGCACCGGAGAGTATAATCATACTGTATACTGGGTATAGAAATCTGTAATTTTAAAAATATAATAAAAATAAAAAAAAATGTTATATTAAATACAATTAAAAAAAATCTGGAATGTTAAAACTATGAACTTGGCGAGTTTTGATCCTGTTCCCATTTTTATAAAATTCAAAATTGACCAAAAATCAAATCAGCGCAACCATCTACAGCTAACTTCAGGGCGGCAACGACTTATCGACCTTACTGTATAAATAAGGGACTATATGGAGTGGGGGAATGTATGAAGGACGCTTATAAACTTAGAATCATTAAAAAAAATCAGCTTCACGCTGTATCCCGCACATAGCAGGGTAGGCAGAGGGAACCTAGTGTTAAGACACTCCGTTCCCCACTTTCTGCCGAATTTTTGAGGCATTGCGTGTTGAGTGGCAGAACTCAACGCCGCGCTTAACCTCCACACCAGAGCGAAGAAATGGAAATATATGTTTAAGTAAATATTTCATCTCCTCGAGTGGGGATCGAACCCACAACCAGTCGGTTTTACAGTCACACCTGGCCTTTATGAATAAAAAAAATCGTCAACAATAAATATAATAAAATAAATCTCACCGTTCCTCCTTATGAGGCTGTAACATGAACACAAACAGCCACAACACCAAAGGCAATGAACTTAGCCAATATGGCGCACAGAAAGACGCCCGAGCTGTCGAACGGGATGATATTAATGTACACGCTGATAGCAGCAACGGCGATGATAAGGCTAACACCTGTAAAAATAAAATAAAGTAATTAAGTGACTGTAAACTTGATTGTCGTGTGGGTTCGATTTCAATTTCGGGGGGAAAAGATATATTTTAATAATTTTCAATAGTTTTATAGACTCAACGCTCGCCAGCATAACAGGACAGACGTGGGAAGCCTAGTGTTTACCATTTTCCCCAGCTTTAGAAGGTAGTCAGTGTTATTTGACGGAACTCAACGCCGCGCTTTATCTACCGGAAAGTGGAAATTAAAATAATTAATTTTGCCGAGTAAGAATCGAATCCAAAACCAGACACCATTTCACTGTGCTACAAGACTTTAATAATATATTTCTTATATTAATATTACATACTATACACACTATAAAATAAAAAACAAACAACAAACTCACCCATACAATATTGAAATTCAAAAATCCATTAACAAAATAATAAGTCCAAGGTTCGATTCCATACAAATCAGGGCCATGCTCGGTGAATATATTGTACGCGACTATGTTCCACGGTGCTATCACCAATCTGCCGTAATGCCACGAATCCACCGCTATCGTTGGTAATAGTATAAGAATTAGAGAAATAAACGTCCATTTTATAAATTCTATTATTTGCCCTTTGAAAAATATCATGTCGATTGCTATTGGTATTCCTAATATGGCTGTGAAGGGCCAACCTAGAATAATAGAAATAATTATGTTAATATTTCATATTACGATGAGGTAGGTCATAGTGCAGGGTAACAAGAGTGCAACTGTAAACGCAACAGGCTGAAGGTTCGATTCCCCACGCGTGGGACGCGTTTAATATTTTCATTTCCTTACTCTGGCAATGAAATAAAACACAGTGGAGTGTCTTAACATTTGATTCGCAGGTTCTGTCTGCCTACCATGCTATGTACTGGATATAGCATAAAGCTGAAGAAAAGGATTTATAGAAATTTGTGGTAATAATTAATCTTTATTTTTAAAAAAAGTAGTAGCCCTAATTTCACAATTTGAGGCCAGTCAATTCGATCTCTAATCAAGATAATGAAATATTTATTTAAATTTATATTTCCATTACTTTGCTATGGTGTCGAGGCAAAGCGCGGCGTTGAGTTCCACCACTCAACACGCAATGCCTCCAAAATTCGTCGGTGAGTGGGGAACGGAGTGTCGTAACACTAGTGTTACGACACTCCGTTCCCCACTCACCGGGAACCTAGGTTCCCTCTGCCTACTATGCCGTGTGCGAAATACAACGTGAAGGTGATTTGTGTTAAGGTAGAATCGTTTTTTAGTATCATAAAAAAATTATAGCATCAATTCAAAAAGGTCACTTACTCAACAACACACTGGCAGCGGTCAGCATGACGGCGGCCTGATACCTCTTCCGCCACCAGCAAGCCAACGCGGCTGTCATCAAACTGGAGCTCCAAGACGAAGGTAACATGGCGGCGGCACTTACAAAACTACCAGCCGCTGGAAGGGTTAGGGCGAGCCATACACGTGCTACGTGGACGCCGAATTCGTGACACACTGCCCTGAAATAAGTTAAAATACCTATATGTATATATTATTTATTAACACATATAGGCAGTAGTTGCGTGAATCTAAAACAATATATATATTTAGCGACATTCAAAGGAAGTTAATCAATGTGTTGTTTAACAACTCTGTCATAAAGGTAAAATGGCGGCGGAACCGAAACAATTACGGCCAAGTGCGAGTTAGGCTCGCGCCCGAAGGGTTCCATATGTTATCTAGAAAAACAACAAAAAATTACTTTTCTTCATTTGTTATTATAGTGGCAACAAAAATTCCTAATTTGTGAAAATTTTCCCTGTCTAACTATCACAGTTCATGAGATACAGCTTGGTGACAGCTGAACAGACATACAGTGATACAGCTAAGTCATGCATTAGGGTCCCTTTACACCATTTTATCACAATGAAGTTTGCGGAAATATAATAATGGAACTACATTTAAATCAATAAAGCCATTTCTGAGATTAGCGTGAGTGCATACAAATAGACAAAATTTAAAAAATTATTGTTTTCGGTTTTATTACATCTATCTGGTAATAAATTTTCTTATATATTGTCTGTCTGTTGTGTACAGATAGCAATCAGTTACAATTTTATTACATGTATAGATAAGTTTTCCCCTGGGTGAGGATGATGCCTACAACCTATGTGATTCTTTCTTATGGTACAAGAATTAAAGTTCAAAGTTTTATTTCATTAATATTATGACTGGCTTGACAGAAATTAATGGATTAAAAAAAACACACTCAATTAAAAAACAGTACAACACAAAAAAAATCTGATTTGATTTATAATATTTAGCTTATTTCTTAGTTCATGCATAATGCTTGAATTAATTTTATCTGAATGTATTTACATTAATTAATATTATATCTTTTATGATAATAAGTTATGAGTAATCACCTAAATCAATAAAACTAATATGTAAATCAACTTACTTATAAAACATAAGTTCAGCACAAGCAGTTAAAATTGCCAATAGGGCCTTCAAACTATAAAAAACTGATACTGGTGTCATAATAAATGATAAAATCTTGGCCGGCACTGCAAACAACCACAGTGGCATATAAGATCTGATTGCATAGACAGGACTATATTCCCAGGTTTGAAGACCATTGCCATATACTGAAATAATAAAATGTATACATTAGAAAAATAGTATGAAAAAGTGTAATCAATTTTTTAAATATTTTCTAGATTTCATCTATAATAGCTACAGAATTTCTTTAGTTAAACAAGATTATCTTAGGAACTAATGGTTTACAGTGGAAAATAGTTTTTGTGTTCTATACTAAATTTGTTTATTTTAAATATTTCCATTGTGGCAATGCATTCCAATTTAATAAATATGTAATTTGAATAAAATTATATTTTTTACTGTATCTAAAGCTAAATTTAAAATTGATATATAAAAAGTAAATTACAAATATACCTAAATAATGCAGTGGTTCCCAATAATTATAGGTTTCATCACAATCAGCTATATGTCCATAGTATGCAGATGCAATACGGGCAGCCAATAATAAAACTAAAGCCACTGCTCCTCCAGGATATGCTATACTACGTAAATCAGTTGGTGCATTTGTATAAAGAAATTCTCTGAAAAATATAACAAGTGGTTCATAGAAGTATTATTGTAAGAAATTAGTTAACACTGCGTCAATATTTGGGGATTAAGAATTAATAACATAAAAGTACCATTTACTCAAAGTGTGTAAGTGTAATACGATGTCCTTCAAATGTAAACAAAAAAAAAATACATTGTGCATGTTTAAAAATAGCCAAAAATCATATTTATAGTTTCCAAATAATAGTTACCCTTCACTTGATTTACGCGATCGTTTGCCTTTATTGAGACTGGCTGATCTTTTTGCTCCATTTTTATTATGAATACTTCGTTGTCTCGCAGTTAATGGCATTAGAAATTATTATTTATGTATTTTTTCGGAATATTTACTCGATGAACACATTCAGAGATAAATTATACACAGCGGACAAGTAAGACGTATAGAAACATGACAGGCGGTCCGCCGCTGATATATTTTATATATCTGTCATCTGTCTAAATATGACGTGTACCTATAGCCATACAACCATTTTTTTTCCGTAATAATAAAGTTATAAACTATATAAATATTGCTTATTTTCGAAATTAAATGCTGGAAGCTTTTCTACTATTTCATTTTTAGATATCAAAACAATATAGGACTTTATGTATTATACTTCTCCATATGTTATTGAAATTTAAAAAAATAAAATACATAAAAAAAAAAACTTACTTTACTTTCATTTTGTTAAATAAAAATAATTAAAAAACTATTTTTAAGTCGTAGTAAATAGTAAGCTTGTTGCTCAAAACTATAAAATCTTTTTTTAATTATTTTTGGTTAGCAAAATCAAAGTACGTTGTACTTTATGTAAAATATTTTTTTACTTTTTAGTTCGTTGTTTGAAGTCGTTTTTTTTCTTAAAAAAATATTTATTTTACGATTTTAAGTGATGGGTAGACCCTAAAAGGATACTTCTCGGTTGTCATATGTAGAACTCAATGAAAGGCAATCAAAATTAGCTATTATTGTGCATACTAGCGTATTGACGAGAACATATATAAGAAATATTCGGGCGAATTGGGAACCCCTCCCTTTTTTGAAGTCGGTTGAAAATGAGAAATCAAATCGAAAATAAATAAACTTAACGCTGTATCGCGCACACAGCAGGGTTGGCAGAGGGAACCTAGTGTTAAGACACTCCGTTCCCCACTTTCTGGTGAATTCTGGAGGCATTGCGTGTTGAATGGCAAAACTCAACGCCGCGCTGAATCTCGACACCAGAGCGAAGAAATGGAAATATAAATTTAAGTCAATATTTCATCTCCTCGAGTGGGGATCAAACCAACAACCAGACGGTTTTACAGTCACATCTCATGCCGCTACGCCACGACATCTTCTTTTTTGAAATTGTTTAAAAAAAAAGCAACGATGAGGAATCTCACTTCTGACACGCATTTTAATAAAGTTTTCCTTGTAACTATTACACTATAATTATCTTTTTTACCAAAAAAAAACAACTTGTTCAATTTCATCTGGATCCCATAATCAGAACCTAATCAAACCTTTACCAAACTACCCTTAAAGTGTATCCTTTCAAAAAAAAACCTTCAGAATCGGATAGCGTGAGCATTGAGTTATTCGTCCATTTGTCGGGCGCATACCTAAGGCAAATTTAACACTTACTAGGTATGTGATTTTCTCACAGATACCGTTTCAGAAATGGATCAAAAAGAATGAAACCACACGGGAAGCATTAGCTTTCAAATAAATAAAAAAAAAACAGCCAAATCGGTTCACCCAGTCAAAAGTTCTGAGGTAACAAACATAAACAGTACAGTCGAATTGATAATAGTCGAATTGTTACAGAAAGGTTTTGACTCGTATTTTTAAAGTTTGTGTATTAAAGGTGCCTCTGAAAATTAAACTATTAATTCTAAGCACTCAAATAATTAAACTATAATTAACTATTTTTTTACTTATCTTGTCGGATGACCGAGTGGGAATTGAACCCACAACTCGTTTAGAGTCACGGAAGCATGGCACCTCTTTTTGGAGACCTTTATTAACACATAACGATGATTTTTTAAATTTTTTATTTGTTTGTCTGTGCGTTTGTTATAGCTAATCTTAGAATCGGCTTAACCGATTTAAATGTGGTTTTCACTATTCTGGTAAGCTTCTGTTAACATATAGGGTTTATTTTATTACAATCGGTTCATAAATAAGAAAGTTTAGTATTTAGTTAGACAAATTTACTAATTGCTATAACACTTATTATATACAACTGTTTTACTGACTTGGCTGAATCTCTAGCTTTCAATTTGTATGATGATAAAATACACCGAGATTTCAAGACTTAGGATCGGGATTGGAGTTTGTGCGAGAACAACTGCGCTTGCCGTACACGCGTACTTACTGTCCACCTAAATACAGTATACTTAAATATTTTTCTTTAAATACAATAAATGTTGGGAACAAAATCAAATAAATATCCAAAAGACTTAAATTACTTAATGAGGCCGTCGTGGCGCAGTGGCACAAACGTCTGATTTTGAACACGACAGTTGTGGGTTCAGTCCCCACTCAGGGAAATAAATTATAATTTCTTAATATGTTGAGGCCATTCGTGGCGCAGAGGCACAAAGTGTGACTGTAAAATCGACTGGGTTGTGGGTTCGATCTCCACTCGAGAAAATAAAATATTTATTAACATTTATGGAAATAAACATGAGACTGCTTTTTCTTTAATTTAATTATTCTAACAATATATATAAGCTTCATTTATATAACAACATTTCAGGCAAACCAAATAAAACACAGAAAACATTTAGCACATTTATTTATAAATAAAAGTACTCAATAAAATAATGCTACAGTAGTTCTGAAACAGTACAAAATAAATTCTACACATTAGTAGATACCCATTGCACTACATTTTGAAATGCTACAAGTGCTTTATAATTTTAATATATAATGTATATTGTAATATAGATTCTGAAATATGGCTGTTATAAGTATCTAAAAAATTATTTTCGAAATGAGTTTTGTGACTGGATGTAAGTATAGTTATTATACATTTACTTCTTACTCATAGTACAATATTATATAAAAAAAAATAACAAACATTTTCTATCAATCAACATACAATCTACTTAATGTAGATAATATATAATATTATTATTTTTAATAGCTATAGTGTATTTTCAAATATATTTTTAAAAAATGAATGAAGATGTAGAATGTTTGCTTTTAAAAATTTTAGTGTGAGTAAAAAATTTAGACATTTTTATGATCAAATATCATTCAACTGGCTATTATTATGGCAGATTTGCTTTTGACTTTCCTAAAGTACATTTAATAAAATTAGGCCTAATCTTGACCACATTTCATAAACATATTTAAATTTTGTAAATAAAAAAAAAAAAGTTGCACAAAAATATTTAAATTTTAATCTATGTGAATCATAAAAAACTGTTTTCAAATAATTTTTTTGAGTTATTTGACTTTAAATCATAACTATATACAAATAAAACAATATAAAAATAGATAGATATGTTTAATTCCTCCTCCTAGTCCTGACTACTGTCCAACCAGGTTCTCCATCTTCGTCCATAGGTTCAGGGTCATTTTGTTTTGAGGATGCAGCTGCTCCGATTTCAGTGTTATCACTTACTTCTTCACCACTGCTACTTGTTGTGTCATCATCTGGGTTACCATGACACTGTTGATAAATAAGGTAATATTACTTTTTTTAAAGTTTACACTGTATTTTACCTATATCAGGATAGGCCGAGGAATCCTAATGTTAAGACTCTATTATCCACTCTACAAAATTTTTGAGAAGTGAAGAGAGTAGAATAGCGTAGTGATGCATTGTACATATTATGTATTAAAGATTATGTACTACATAATCTTTGTTTCAAGCTCCTATATAGAGCTTGTGTGTTAAATTCAAATGTGGCCTTGTCTTATTATTACCAAATTGGAGAAGTAAAAATAATTTAAATGTAATCATTTCCCTGAGTGGGGATTAAACTCACAACCATCACTTTTACAGTCAGATCGTCCAGCTGATGATTTAAATATAAAAAAAAAACATTTTAGTATAAAATAATATTAAATTATGGTTATTTTAAGATAAATGTAGAATAAGAATTGTGTTAATGTGTATAAAAAAGGGAAGTGTGTTAAGTAAAAATAACTTACTTGTGGTGGAACTGAATCATGTATAGGCTCGCTTAGCCATTTTTGACATTTAGGCATAGCCTCTATATGGTTCCTTAATTCATCATGTCTCCCCTCCTTAAGAAGACCCAAAAAGAAAGTAAGTAGTGATGCTACTTCTGTAAAAATTATAGTTAATTTAAGAACATAAAATAATCATGTATATTTAGAAAAATAGACTTGTCTAGATTATAACACTTATTTAAACCTTTATATACCTTTGGGTGAATTATCATGGCATACAGTTTCGAATTCCTCATCCATCAAATCTTCTAGAAGCTCAGTTAAATCATCTCTGTCCACTATATTTTCTACACAGTATCTTGCAACATACACTGACATTAATTGTGCTGTCTGGAAATTAACAGATTGGTTATTAAACACATGATAAAGTTTTGTTCGTTTCATAATTCCATGATTTTTCTTGAAAAATAGGTTTTTTTGAATTTAAGCCATTGCGTGTGGAGTGACGCCACCCTTCTTCTTAATTTTATTTAATATGGAAAATAATTAAACAAATAAATCTTACTTTTTCCCCGCCTGGAGCACCCATACCATGTTCAACAGCCAGCTGTAAGGCCGTCCAGTTATTAAATACTAGATCAACTATAGGTTTGAAATCGTCGTACAACATTTTAACTTGTTTATTTTACCTCAGAACAAAGAAAATTGCAATATCGATTGATATTTCTCACATATTTATAGATTTCTACTTAAAAATACATAAACCCCTTAACCTAATCGGCTAAACGTCAATAATTTAGTCAATGAAAACAGAAAAGCATGGTGTCTACTGTCTACATTGCTTCAAAACACTTTTTTGTCCATGAATAAAATATAATTATTTGGCAAAACCATTCTATATTCTATATTTTAGTACTATAAATATAAAAAAATCTTATAATAAAAATAATAAAGAAAACCCTGTATTTTTTCTCTATTCACACCATATAAACGATCTAAAGAATCCACATCCAGTCTAAATAGACATGACCTATATAGTTTTCAATGTTATAATATATTTTGAGTATAAAATATAATTTTTACTGCGTAGTAAATAGAAGCCAGTATTTTAATGTTTATATTATCTATTCTGTTCTTTTTATTATCTATTCCGTTACTTGACATTCGACAAAAATAATCCGACATTTAACAAATGAACAACTGACAGCCGTAAACAAATTGCGCGCGGTGCTTACGCTTGTAATTCACGGATTTTTAAATAGAAATATGATGTATGTGTATTTAATAAATATAGTATAATTGTTTTAAATAGTCTTGACTTGATTTATAATGAATTAATATATGTTGTAATTTAAGTGTTTTAAAAATGAATGAGGATATAAATGTAACTTTTATAATTCCGACGAACTGTGAAAGTGAAAATGATTGCTCGGAGGAAATGCAACTTGCTTTTACCGTAAGTAATACCTAAATGCTGCCTTGAAATGTAAATATAATAATGTAATATAAATGAATATTATGCATATTATAATTTACAGGCCTGTGAACAACACAGTGGGGGTGGTATCAAAGCTCAGTGGGTGCATCAATCTCAGTGGAAAAAATTTGATGGGCTCACAAAGAGAGATGTTTTTGTTTTACCTGAATTTGAAGGAGACTTATTTAAGAAGCTGAAAACTACAAAATGCTTGTAAGTAATTAATAGAAAAATAAGAGTTAAGTTGTATTTTATTAAGGACAATAAAATCAAATTAAATCAACTTCACATTGTATCCTGCATACAGCAGGATAGGCAGAGCAAACCTAGCATTAAGACACTCGTTCCTACTTTCTGCCAAATTCTAGAGTCATTGTGTGCTAAGTGGCAGAACTCAACGCTGTGCTTTGCCTTAACATCAGAGCGAAGAAATGGAAACTTAAATTTTATTAAATATTTCATTTCCTCGAGTGGGAATCAAACATACAACCAGTCGTATTTACTTTGTGCCCCTGCACCACAACTGGACTAAGGATTACTAACTAGTTTAAAAATAATTCATTTAATATTTTCTTCTTATAGATTAGTGGGCCCACGCTGCTTATCATGTTGCTTAATGGAAGGTACACCAATACCATCTGGCATAGAACCTGTATTTACTATTGCAATGAAGAATTTAGTTGTTACTGCAAGTGGATTATCTAAACAACAGAAGGTAAATTAAAAGTCATAAGAGTATATATAACTTAAATATATGAGATACAAGAATAATACAAATTCAATATTTGAAATATAAGATTAAAAAATAATGGCTGGATATTGACTTAAATAGAAAATTCACTTGTGACTCTACTATGAAATATTTTTTATGTTTTCTTAAAAGTACCTATATGATATATTCTTTAAAGTAAATCAAATAAATAAGATATATTTAAAATGTTTTTTTTTGAAATTACAAAATGTACTCTTCTTTTAACATAGTATCTAATTACATTTTAAAATATTTGTAATGTTTGGCTTCTGTGGTGTGGTGGTACAGTGAGAATAAATAATTTTAATTTCTTGTTCTAATAAGAAAAAAAAATATTGGTGATGAATTCTGCCACTCAATATGCAATATTAGAAATTGGGAGGAAAGTAGCAAGTGGTGGTCTGTCAGGTCTCTGATCTCAAGAGCAGATTCAATCTGCCTACCTGCCATCCTTTATGTGAGATACAGTATAAAGTAAATATATATATGTACATTGTAGTACAAACATTTTTTTCCTTTTTTTTAAGGAACATATAAAACAAAGAGTACAGTGGATGGGTGGAATATACAGCACTGTGTTATCAGAGGACACCACACATCTTATATCTGATACTGTACTGTCAGACAAATATGTTGTGAGTATATATAATAACTTAATTTTCTAATTAACAATATAATAGTGTGTAGTAAATTGAGTCCAGGTTAAATTATTATAAAAATAAAAAAAAATAAAATTAGTCTTTCTTAAAGTTATAAGAGGTAGTTGTGGTGAAGGGGCTCAAAAGTGAGGCTTTAGACACCACAATTGTGGGTTCAATTCCAACTCAGAAGAATGTAGTATTTGATGTTTTCATTTCCTCTTTCTGGTAAGAAAAGAACAGTATTAAGTTCTGCCAAGAAATTTATTATTCATATTGATACAAAACTTTATAAATATAGGCCAGTTGGTGGCACAGGGGCACAAAGTGTGACTGTAAAACCGACTGATTGTGGGTTCAATCCCCACTCGAGGAGATGAAATATTTACTTATTTCTTCGCTCTGGTGTTGAAGCAAAGTGCGGCATTGAGTTTTGCCACTCAACACGCAATGCCTCCTGAATCCGGTAGAATGTGGGGAACAGAGTGTCTTAACATTAGGTTCCCTCTGCCTACCCTGCTGTGTGCGGGATACAGCGTGAAGCTGATTTTTTTTTATTCTAGAAATCAGTAGAAAAAGGTATTCCCATTATGAAAGACAGTTGGGTGGATGCTGTGTGGGAGGCATCCCTACATCTCAATGTCAGTGGTTCGTGTTCAGACTTTGATGGTTATAAACTACCACCATTTGCAAATTTACAGGTAATATATGTTTTAATTCTATTTTTTTTTGTTTCACATATCATGAACAGTGTGTGGTAAGTGGTGTAAGTTAACGCCGCGCTTTGACTTATTATCAAGCGGGAAAATAAAAATATTAAATATTTCCTTCCAAATGAATGGGATCTAAGAAATATTTATTTATATTTATATTTCCATTCCATCCTGGTGTCGAGGCAGCGCGGCGTTGAGTTCCGCCACTCAACACGCAATGCCTCTAGAACTCGGCGGAAAGTGAGGAACGTAGTGTCTTAACGCTAGGTTGAAAAAATATCTTTATATAATACTAACTAATACTAATAATTTTGGTAGGTTATCCGATTGCCCTTTTAGCCAATTCTCTTCATTCACTATATTAATTTAATAAGAATAATGTCTAAAGAAATTACAAACACAAATGCAACAATAAAATCTTAAAATAACAAAAACTATTATTATTTGCTTTTTTACTATTATTATTTGCTTTGAATCATTGTAGTTTTATTTCTAGGTAACAACATCAGGCATATTGAAGAAAGAGAAGCAAAATATAATGAAGTTGGTGAACGAAAATGGTGGCGTTTTCTCTGGTGCTTTCCAAAGTGAGACGACAGATGTTGTAGTGTTGACCAAGTTAGTGTAATTTTTTTTTAAATATGTTTTATTTTTTTAGCTAATTGTTGGAGGAATTGAATAATATTTAGAATATTGAATAATTTTTAAAATTAGTATTGATTTAAGAATTTTGATGAAATAAAATCAATAAATAAAATTTCATATATTTTAATTTTAACTTGTGTTTGCTGTTTTAGAATGTTCTTTTCTTCACATCCCTTACTTATGTTTCTTTGACGACACCCGTGGTAAATACAAGATTTTGTATATTATACAGTACGGTCGACTAGTCGTGGCCGCTCTCAAACTGTAGATTCGCATATTTGTTTTGAGGAAATTTCTCTTTCTGATTATTTTCTTCCCGGTTGACAAATGCGCAAAATCTTAGAAAGCTTAACTTTAGGACGGACGGCTACGATTCGTACAATAACATATAATACAATCCTCTAAAATTATAAATGTGAAATATTATGAGGATGGATATTTGTCCCACTTTCTGCCTACCCTGCTATATGCGGGATACACCGTGAAACTGATAAAAATAAATGAATTCGAGCGGGTAAAAAATATAAGGCCCACAGAGTGATATACGAGTATACTTCCAATCCTTTTCCAGGGAAGGTATAGGAAGTGAAAAATACAAAGCGGCGTTGGAATACAACAAAGCCGTCGTACTACCATCTTGGATAGTAGATTCGGCCGCGCAAGGCGTGGCCCTGCCGCTGTTCAAGTACCGCGTGGCGGGCGCGTCCACGTCGTCTCCGCTCGCTGAGCATAGATTGCCTGATATGAGTGAGTTCACAAAGTTTAATTACGTAAAATGTGTGTGTGTGTGTGTATGTGTGTGACTTTACATAATTTTTTGAGTCGTCATCTTGGATGTAGTCGCCATATTGGATTAAGAATTAAGTCATACAGCTTATCGTGCATTGTCATCCAAAATAAACGTGTATACAAAATTGCAGCTCAATCAGTTGAAGATATCTACTGAAAAATTGAGCCCTAAGATTTCACCCGAACTAACATAGATACATTGCAAGTTAAATAAAAGCTTTTAAAAATATACCAAAATCACAATCACGTGACGATTTGAAACAAAAAAGCGCAGCGTTGAGTTTCGCCACTCAACACGCAATACCTTGAGGTTTCGGCGGAAAGTGGAGAACAAAGTGTTTTAACACTAGATTTCCTCTGCCAAGACTACTATGTTGGTTACTATTCTAAGTGGAAGAGGATTTTTTTATTCATATTTAATTTTTTTTACAGGTTTGAATTTTTCGCGCATAACTAATCTGCGACCGCCGAGTAATTTTGTTGATGAAAGCAGATCTGTTGATATGTCGACGATGTCTGCTAGAATTAAGGTAATTTATATTAGAAAAACAAAAGTGAAATTAAGTGAAGATAAAACTCAAATATATCACTTTGTATATAAAAACATCTAACAAAGAGTTTCATTTGCTACAATATTATTTATGAAATTTGAAATTACAATTTTGGATGTAAAATTGTTTTTGTAAAGTTACAGAAAAAATATTTAGAGGTGCAATGAATAATATTTTCATTGCCTCGCTCTGGCAAAGCGCAGCGTTGAGTACCGCCACTCAACATGCAACGCCTCGAGAATTTGGTGGAAAGTGGGAAACGGAAGTGTTTTATTGAGAACAGAGTCTTAACACTAGGTTCCCTCTGAATAAACTGCTAAGTGCGAGATACAAAAAAAAGACAGTTGTTGTTATACACTATTATCTAGCAGCTTATGTCTAAAATGATGTCAATAACTTTTTTAATTGTTTGTTTTAGTTATCTCAAGATACAAAGAGATCTAGCGACTCGTGTCTAGACAAGGACACGCTGGCCGAGTTTGAAAAATTCGATATGAGTCTCATTAAGAAGGCTGGACCTATATTTGATGGATTTTGTGTTAGTTTTATACTTTATGTTTTTTAAATGTAACGGTTTTTTTAATGTGTTTAAGACCTAAGTGTTCTTAAAAAATATTTACAAAAACCTAGAACCTTTTTTTTTGAAAACACATTGCTTCTAAATTTGAAATCGCGCTTCATTCATTGGATCAGGTCTTGGTGATCAAATAACATAAATCATTCATTCGTTCGTCCACTAGATATGGATAACTGATTTGGAAGGTATGCTTCGTTACAGTATATTGATGTATTTTTCTCCGTGGGTAACGGAGTGTCTTAACACTAGATTCTATTATATTTATTACTAGCGGACCCGGACGCGGCTTCGCCCGCTTGAACTATACGAATGCTTATTAGATATATTTATGAAACTGTTTTTGAAAATATCTAATTTGAATGAAAAAAAATATAAGTAAACGTAATCATATTAAAATATTTATAAAAAAAATTAAACAAAACCAGCTACATTATTAATATCATCAAAGTAAAATAAATATTTAAAAGAATTAAAATTAAATGTGTTGTGCTATGTTTTTGCAAGTACATGTGGTTATTTACATAACACTTAAATACAATAAAAAATATTATATTTATTGTCTCTGTCTGTCTTTCTATTTCCCCGAGCTAATGTCCAGAATAACTGAACTGATTTTTATTGGATTTTCAGTGATCGATTTTACTAATTTACCCGGGAAAAATCTTTTTACACGTTTTCCTTGCGTGCGTACATAGATACTATATGAAATACCTAACTAAAGTCCTTTCTACATTAAATATGATAAGTTTTGCGAGCAATATCAAATAAAATCCCAAAAAACTAAAACCATATTTTATTAAGTGTATAACAACGCAATAGATAACCATGCAAGATGAAATAACCAACAATTCTTTCCTTAAATAATAAGTACTTAAATAATATTATGCCGCTGCTGCACAGGGCCGCAACTTACACCACACCAAGAAATTTATGAAAATCTAACTAAACTACTACTCGAATAAGCGAAGAACCAAAGAAAAGTATAAATTAATTATAATTACATAAAAATTAACAGTAGTTCGAAAATGTATAAAAATTTACAAAACTGTCAAAGTCATCTGCCCGTTCGCGTCGGTCATACTATGCTGCTCGTAGGCTAGGTCATTTCGAATCAGTGACATCTCCTTAATTATTTATTACAATGTTATACAGTAAACTATAATTTCAATCCAGATGAAATGTTAAAAGTGACTATTATATTCATTTTCATAAGGATCAATATCAAATTATAGAAAATACATACAACAAAAACCCGATAAATATAAAGTAAATTAATTAAAATGATTACTTTTGCTTAACCTTCAGAGATAAACATATGGTATATGTAGAGCGGACTTTTTTAAACATTAAAGAACAATATTTTTGTAAAACATTGTTCTTATGTATCTCATAAGGTTGAGTCGGCGCCCGCCATGTATTCGTTAAGCTCATTTTGGGTGACGTTTTCTTATAACAAACAAACTTTGCAAACCGTTGCTTAGCAACGGTCGGTTGTTATTAACATGGCGGAATAAATTGCCTGTCAAAGTTAAAAGTATTTTAATATATTAGTATATATCGACAATATTACAAATATGAGAAAAAAAAGTAACCTATGTTCATCCGAAGACCCTTAAGTATCTCTTTATGAGTATTTTATAGGGGTCGCAATCCGGGATCCCGGGATTTTTGAATCCCGGGATCCCGAATATCGGACCAAATATAAGTCTTAAAAATCCCGGTTTTAATTTTACAAAAAACCGGGATTTTCGATATTTTCGGTTTTTAGAAAGTAAAAGTTAGTTATTCGAATTAAAACATGCCTGCTATTAAATTCAGGCTTCTTTACGAATTACAATGGTACATAACATACATCGGCAAAAGTAAACGATGAGTTTTCCTCAAAATTCGGAATTTTACGACATTAACCGAGTTTGACCGACCCGACCAACGAACGCACGAATACCGTATTTTCTCGTTGCGCGTTTTTGATGCAGGTCAGTGTTGCACGTCGTTGTTGCACGCTATTCTTGCCGTCGATGTTCCAGGTGTCATTATTGTTTTTCGTTAATATTGATTAATATGATATATATGTTAAATAACTAACTTTATGCTTTATCCCTAGCGGGGTAGTCAGAGAGAACGGAGCGCCAAACGCTACGGTCTCTACATACCTCATTCGCCTCGTCCACTATCATGAATCTCTTTATACATGCCCTCCGGGGGGTCTTCATGCTTTTTACATGACCTTCCTCCAGTATCTTTGATACTGTGTTTTCGAAGGTCAACCGAGGTCACCTCCTACCTCTCTTACCGCTCACTTTTCTATCACAAATCTCTTTTGCCATCCTTTCATCACTCATTCGTACGACGTGCCCAAACCAGCTGAGCACGTTATTCCTCATTCTCACAGTAACATCCTCACTAGTGCCTGCCATTCTGTGTACCTCTTCATTGCGGATTCGATCAGCTAAGCTGACTCCGCATATTCTACGAAGAGATTGCATCTCCACGGCATTCATCTTTCTTTTATTCTTCTTCTGTAATACCCACGTTTTGCTGAGTCTGAGTGATAACAAAGTCGGTACCAAAACTGCATTGTGTAAATCATCTTCCATCTCTACTGAACATACTTCCCAAGTATACCACTTCATTCACTTGTTCTAAAATCTTATCATTTACACTGATTTTGCATTCCTTTCTTTCTTCAACTCTTCCAAAGACCAGAGCTTTTGCCTTATTCACATTGAGGCTTAGACCATTACATTCACACCTTTCTTTCAGAGAGGTGCCCAATGCCTGCAACTCACATTCTGATGATGCAATAAGCACTGCATCATCTGCGTACAGCAGGCAATTCATATTCAGATCATCTACTTTCACTCCCATTTCACTTTGTTTCATTCCTTGGAGACAGCTATCCAATTGAACAACCAAGCTGACATGGCGCTACCTTATTTAACACCCGATCAGATGTCAAACCAGGGCGACATGCCAGCTCCTACTCGCACGCAGGCTGAGTGATCTCTGTAAAGAGACTTTACAGCCTGCAACAAGGGTCCGTTCACATTGTACCGGGGTAGTATCTCCCATAATTTCACTCTTACAAATCTGTCAAACGCCTTTTCCAAGTCCACAAAAGCACAGAAAATTTTCCGTGATCATGCAGAAGGAAAAGATCTCATCCATACACCCTCTTCCAGGTCTAAAGCCTCCTTGGGCGTCCCACAACAACCTTTCAGATCTCTCTTGCATTCTTCTCGCTAAAACTTTAGCATAAACTTTACTAGCTAAGCTAATCAAACTGATAGCCCTATGGCTTGCGCAGTCTATCTGTGAACCTTTGCCTTTATACAAAGGCACGATGACCGCACCTCGCCAATCGTCTGGGACCTCCCCTTATTTCCAGCATAAATTGCACAAAAACCAGAACAAGTCCAAGACGCGTGGCCCACTATATTTGATCATCTCGGCAGTAACTCCATCTGCTCCCGCTGACTTACCACATTTCAGACTTAGTATTGCACTCTGAACTTCTTTTACACTGATTTCGCCATCAGCTGCTACTTAAGACTCAGGCGTCATCACATTCATACATCTCCTTGTAAAATTTCGCCCATCGCTGCAAAAACGCTGCAAAATATATATTGTTAAATAAGATATTTTATATTATACCTATAAAAATATTTTGTAGCAAATTATTATATTTTTTTAGTATTTATGATAAATATTATTATTAAAGTGATTTATTTTTAAACTGTTTATTATAATTAAAAAGTGTTTTATTTAGTAATTATAATTTAATTTACTACTTCCCTAAAAATACCCTCCTAACTTAACTCCAAAAATAAGAAGAGGCTTGAAAAATTACTAATTTTGGTACAAAAAACTAAAATATCGAAAATATCGAAAAAACCGGGATCCCGGGATTTTTCTGAAGTCGATATCGAAAATCCCGGTTTTGCTTGAATGGTCCGATATTGCGACCCCTAGTATTTTATCACAATTGAATTAGCGGTTTGGCCCTGATTGCGTAAAAGACAGACAGACAGACAGAGTTACTTTCGAATTTATAATATAGGTATGGATTGCGGGATATAGCGTGAAGCTGATTCATTTGATTTATTTATAGTATAAGTAATAAGTTTTTAACAACCTGTCAGTCATCCATGTGTAAAGACTTGATCGTCCATTCCCTCGTTCCCCAGATCTGGATAACCAATCTGGACGGAGCCCCCCGCGACCGCATCTCGGCGTGCGTGTCCCGCTGCGGCGGCGTGCGCTTCGACACGCCGCACGCGCGCGTCACGCACGTGGTCGCGGGGTCGATGCCCGTCGGTGGGAAGGAGGCACACCAGCTGCCCTCCGTGCCCGTGCTGAGTCCCGCGTGGGTGTTGCGGAGCGTCGTCGCTGGGAGGGTGCTGGATGAGGGTGATGTAAGTTGATTTTTTTAAATAATTATTGTTAGCAATAGTAGGGTAGGGAGAGAGGGAACCTAGTCTTGAGACAATCTGTTGTTACGACACTCTGTTCTCCATTTTTAAATTGTCCGAATTTGAAGCACAATCTGTTCATTCATCTTATTTACATGAGAGCAGTAAAATTCAATACATTGCGTTATTAGAGACGGAAAATGCATGTTATTCTTTTTCCCGAGTTGGGTTTGAGGCCACTATAGCGTTAACAGTCAAACGATTCCTGTCTGACGGTGACAACCGTAATTTTGTAAATAAATTATGTTTAATAAATGAATAATCTATACTTATAATAAATCTGTAGAAAAGTCGTTTCTGTACATTGAAAATATTTAAAAAAAAATTAGCCAGGTTGTTAAAGGATAATTAACAGAATCCATTTTCAACATTTTTGGATTTTTTGTCTGTTTGTCTGTTTATCTGTTTGTCTGTTTATCAGTTTGTCTGTTTATCTGTTTGTCTGTTTGTCTGTTTATGTGAACACGTATCACGTAAAAAGTACACAATAAATTTAAGCAACTTTTATACATAAAAATTACAAATAAATCAAAGTAGCTTTTAGTGTTTATTTCATTGTAATCGCTTCACTCTATCAAAAGATATAAGTATTTAAGTTTTCGAGAAGTTTATATTTGAGATAGTAAAAAATCGATACAAGAACGCTATCTATTGACTAATAGTAGGTATTAACGAATCTTGATAACGCAAAAAACGTTCTGTGGAGTTAAACACTAATTACGACGGGAGGAATATTAATCATTTTAATACTACAGAATATTAATATTTTTTTTACTAAAGATATAAGTATTTAAGTTTTCAAGAAGTTTATATTTGAGATAGTAAAAAATCGATACAAGAACGCTATCTATTGACTAATAGTAGGTACTAACGAATCTTGATAACGCAAAAAACGTTCTGTGGAGTTAAACACTGATTACGACGGGAGGAATATTAATCATTTTAATACTAAAGAATATTAATCATTTTAATACTAAAGATATAAGTATTTAAGTTTTCAAGAAGTTTATATTTGAGATAGTAAAAAATCGATATAAGAACGCTATCTATTGACTAATAGTAGGTACTAACGAATCTTGATAACGCAAAAAACGTTCTGTGGAGTTAAACACTAATTACGACGGGAGGAATATTAATCATTTTAATACTAAAGAATATTAATCATTTTAATACTAAAGATATAAGTTTTTAAGTTTTCAAGAAGTTTATAGTTGAGATAGTAAAAAATCGATACAAGAACGCTATCTATTGACTAATAGTAGGTACTAACGAATCTTGATAACGCAAAAAACGTTCTGTGGAGTTAAACACTAATTACGACGGGAGGAATATTAATCATTTTAATACTACAGAATATTAATCATTTTAATACTAAAGATATAAATATTTAAGTTTCCAAGAAGTTTTTATTTGAGATAGTAAAAAATCGATACAAGAACGCTATCTATTGACTAATAGTAGGTACTAATGAATCTTGATAACGCAAAAAACGTTCTGTGGAGTTAAACACTAATTACGACGGGAGGAATATCAATAATTTGAATACTTTAACACAACATCGTTTTCGGTTAATATAATTGTATGTTAGGTGAAATTTAACATAAAAACAGCATTTTTAAACTGTCCTTAATTTTAAACCTAAATAGATGGCGCATTTAAATAAACGGTGCATCTAAATAGATGGCGCTTTGTATAAAAAAGAATATAGTTTGGAAAGGTTACTGCTACACTCTATCAAAAAATAATGTACTTAAAATTTTAAAGATATTTATATTTGAAAAAAAAAAAAGAAACATACGCAATGATATCTATTGACTACATATGATAAAGAATGTTGATAACGCATAAAACATATTGTTGAGTTATTATTTGCTAAACGTTAATTACGTCGTGTAAGTGTAATCTATACTTATAATAAATTTAACATAAACATAGTAGTATTTTTCTAACAATGTTCGAATGGTTACAGTTCAATTGTAAGTCCAATAGATGGCGAAAATTACCTTCGTTACAGTCTAGCTTAATTCGTAATTATTTAACACAGTGATAAAAAATGACTTAATATTCAAAGAAATGTTTTGAATAGGTTCTTCAGTCCGTTCGTTACTTTAAGTTATTAATATTTTTTTAAAAAACGTATACAATAATTACTTATGGGAGCAAACTAAAAAAAAAATCTCTCAAGAAAAAAATGCTCTGACACTGTTAATAAAAATATCCCGCAGTATTATTTCATAAGTTACAAGCGACACGTAACGGCATTGCACTATTGCACCTGTATGTTGCATGTATGTATGTGCCAAGGGTTTTTAGGGTACAAAAACACCTCAAAATCCTTTTAAGATAACTTTGTTGTTTGTCTGTCTGTCAAGAGTATTTTGTACAAGATCGCTTAAAGGTTAGATACCTCAATGTTCAAGTCTATATTCCCTTAGAGCACAAAAAAATCTATCTTGTAAATCATCGCAATCAAATGACGATAAACTATGAGGGTTTATGCATCCCGTTGATACACAATTACGAAATTTGTTAAGAAGTTAAAACTTACGGCACGTATAAAGGAAAATTCCAAAATTATTTTTTAAAAAATGACAACTTTTTGTATTTGGTCCACAGAAAAAAACTATTAGGTATAAATTTTAATCTGTACTTAATTTGATACAAAATGACAACTTTAATAAGTTATTCTTTAGGTGTTTCTCCATTTTTGAAAGTGGTACGAAACTCTCGGGTCATGAGTACGACTTGAACTTGACCGAAAATATTGATTATTTCACAGATTATATAAAAATGCCTAATAACGTGCTTTCTATGTATATTCTGTATTCCAATTATATATTTACTTAAAATATGTGATTAATTTAAAAACTTTACAGGAGCTAAAATAAGTTATTTTACAAAGAATATAGTGAATACTTATCCAAATAAATAAATTAATAATTAAGGCTGTTTGTAATATCTCTATTTCTTAAATGAATAATCATCTAATTCAAGCCGGCAAAGCCGCGGGCAGGCCGCTAGTCATAAATAAATATGTATGTATTAAGTCTTGTTTGAGTGACTTGTACCAAATAGAAGTTCAAATTCAAGTTCAATATAAAAGAAGAAAATTGATAGCAGGACATTTTTCAATTCAAAGACCTTCGAAAACACAATATTACTAATACTGACGAAAGGTCACGCAAAAAGCATGAGGACCCCCCGTCAGGAAGAGGTCATGTATGAAGTGATTGGTGACTGTGCAGGTGAAAGAGATATGCAGAGGCGGAGAGCCAAACGCTACGGGTTTGGCTCTCCGCTGTCTGTTCTGGCTCCTCCGCCAGTGACCAGCCAGTTCACGATGGATCCCTAAAAACCTAAGCAGAAATTAAAGACAAAAGAATACCAACCCTGTTGATTGTGTTTATACTCAAGGGCGTCGTGGTTCTTTATTTTATTATTATTTAACATTAATTACTAATAGTTATTCATAATTCCAATAGTATCTGATGAATACAAAGCCAGCTACACCGAAAAAGTCACAGTCACGCATCGAACCCGCATCCCCGATGAGTAAACGAAACTTGCAACTGCTGCGCCATCAGACACCCACGAAATTGAATTTACCACCACCGGTAATCGAAACAGTGGACCTCGAAGATGATGTTGTGAATCAGTATTTGAGTCGTGAGTTGTTTAGTCCTTTTTTGTTATTACTTTGAATAAAGTGGGCAGTGAGTGTATTAATGTTAGTTTCGTTAAGTTTTTATTATCTATATAATTATATAATCTATACTTCTTTCTATATTTCTTTATCTTCACGCTGTATCCCTTCACTATCCCCTTGTACTATCACTTCGGAGAATTCTGGAGGCATTGCGTGTTGAGTGACAGAACTCAATGCCACAATTATTTGTGGCTATATAGAATTATTTCTATACTCTTATTTTTATTTATTTTTGATGTTATAAAAATAAAGAGTTTTTTTTGGTTAACCAAAGACCAATCTGTGATCAGCAATAGCCCCTAGTAAAGAGTTTAATTGGAATATTTCTACGTTTTGGATAGTCAATTTATCGTGGATATAATAGGCTATATGCTATGTTACATTAAAATGGAAAAAAAAACAAATAAGAAATCAAGCCAATAAGTTTCTGAGACCAGCTTGTGCTATTAAACAATCTATCTCCAGCTTTATAATATTGGTATAGAAGTTAAAATAATAATATGTAATATTTGTCAATATTGATAATTTAAATTAGTTTAAATTACATTTTAGAAAACATGCCCGAACCACAACGTACTCCCGACCCGCCTCCTGTACAAGAAGTCCAACCTGATATGACAGAAGACACTATGGACGATGCCACCGAGGAAATTGAACAGATATTTAGAGGTATTATTAATCATTACGTTAAATCAAGTTTAAAAAATAATCTTTTGCTTAATATATTTATTTAGAAAACGAAAAAATCAACTAACCTCTCTTTGGGGAGCGTAGAAAATAATTCTAAGGGACGATTTTCAAAATTTCTACAAACCATAAAAAGACAGGGAACTTTATTCTTTTGTTCTTTTAACAGGTATAAAAATAGCAGTAGAAGGTCTCGACACAGAAGCAATATGTGAAATTGGTGCAGAATTAGCGGCTGCAGGAGGTGTCCTAGTAGCCTCAGGTGCTCCCAGTGACTACACCTTAGTTCCACTCGACTGGGAAGAAGGAGAGAGATGCATCACTGTGTTCTGGATTGTGAGTTTTGTAAAGATTTGTTTTGGAATTTGTTTTTGGACTTTTTCGTCTTAATGCTTTGCATTCTTCGATTGTAAATATGCTGAAAACCTGTTTTAATTTTTCAATATTTGAAAGAATATTTTAAATAAAAATGGTAAAATTTGGTATTAAAACCTCTAATTCAAGTGATGTATCATGACAGAATTCTAACTGAGATAAGCTTGAATTTCAGAAGATGCTTGAGACCTCGAATTTTTATAGGGAATCCTCGGTGGCGAGCCCTACTCCCGCTTTTCCGGTTTTTTTATTACAGAATTTGTTCCTATTTTTGTAATATTAAAAAAAATGATATATAAAATACAAAACGTTTATGCATCTTTAATTTTTAATCAGATAACCTAATACAAGCGGCACACACATATATATATATATTTTTATAGCGTCTCTTAGTATCATATAATAGGTTAAGTATAGTAAAAACCTTGTGCTAAGATTCGTGAGTGAGTTCCACTGCTCAACACGCAATGTGTGCAGGTTACGACGGAAAATGGAGAATGGAGTGTCTTAACACTAGGAGTACACTAACCTCTTATAGTTATAGTACTACCATTTACTACCATTTATAGTTTATACTACCATTTATAGTTTTTGTTTTTATTTTACAGAAAGATTGCCTTTCTCAGCAAGAGATACTTCCAATACAGTATTATCATCGTCCGGTTAAATTGAACTTTGAAGGCACTCCCCCACTGGTGGGCGTGGTCGCCAGTCTCAGTACATACAGCGGTGTGGAAAGAGCGTTTTTGGATGAATTGGCCAAATTACTTGGCGCTGTGTAAGTAATATATTTTATAGATTTCCGTGATAGATTACAGAGTGAGTTGAATCGTGGTGTAGGGGTACATGCGGGTAACTAAACGCGGCAGCATTTTGGGTTCGATTCCCATTCGAGAAAATTAAGTAATTAATACTTTCACTTCTTCGCTCTGGTGTTGAGGTAAAGCGCGGCGTTGAGATTCGCTACTAAACACGCAATGCCTCCAAGTCATCTCTCTTAGGGATCTTAAGCCCAAAGACTCTTAAGACTACTTTTTTCACCCCCCCAGTACTCAACTCCGCTTCTGCCGCCGCACCACGGCGTCGGCGCTGGCGTCCACGCACCTGATCTGCCCCGCGCCCAGCGGCGACAAGTACTCGGGCGCCGTGAAGTGGGCGCTGCCGGCCGTCACGGCGCGCTGGCTGCTGCAGTGCGCGGCGCGGGGCGCGCGCGTGCGCGAGCGGCCCTACCTCGTGGGGGACACCGCGGGTATGTATATACGGGTAATATACAAGTACTCGGGCGCCGTGAAGTGGGCGCTGCCGGCCGTCACGGCGCGCTGGCTGCTGCAGTGCGCGGCGCGGGGCGCGCGCGTGCGCGAGCGGCCCTACCTCGTGGGGGACACCGCGGGTATGTATATACGGGTAATATACAAGTACTCGGGCGCCGTGAAGTGGGCGCTGCCGGCCGTCACGGCGCGCTGGCTGCTGCAGTGCGCGGCGCGGGGCGCGCGCGTGCGCGAGCGGCCCTACCTCGTGGGGGACACCGCGGGTACGCATTATAAGAAATATATCTGCATAGCTTTCTACAGCTTACTTCAGTTCGACGACGACTAGTATGCTTTGCGATGTTTGAGTAATAGTAGTCCCTTTTGGTTGTCATTAAGGTCGCTTTGAAACAAAGGTTGCCTTGGGACAATCCCAAGACACCCACAATGCAGTACATGAGCCTTTCACCAAAGAAAGCGTTCCTAAGACATCTCTATAGGCGGTGAAGGTTTCGTCTATTTTTGCTTTTCAAACTGTATCCCACAAGATAGGCAGAGGGAATCCGGCAACCTAGTGTTAAAATACTCCGTTTCCATTGAGACATTTCCATTCTCCATTTTACTCCCAATTCTGAAGGCACTGTTTGTGGAAGGGCAGAACTTAACTCCATGCTTTGCCTTGTTACTAGAGTGAGATAGGGAAACGGAAGGAAAACAACAGCCCGCAATGATCTGATCTTAACATATTAATAACAGATTTTTTACATGGTACGGAATTCGTAAAAATATATGGCCATTTCAATAGTCTGCTGAAGGGTCTCTCCATTCTCTCACTAAGGAATTTTGTACCAATTATGGCGAACAAAATACTTTGTAATAATATACTTTTTTTATTTATGAACCCATTTAAATTTTTTACCAATAAAAAAGAGGTGTGCCTTAATACAATAGTGAAAACTGTACTTGAATTGGTTAAGTTGATTCAAAGATTAGAGTGAACAAATGCACAAACCTACAGACAAACCTACAGACAAACCGACAAACAGACAAAAATAAAAAATATATATTTTGGATTCTATTACAATGATAATTGCCCCCAATAATAAATTTTGTACATGCTTGCACTAAAGTTACTGCCTTAGAAGAACCGGCGCAAGAAACTCAGGGTTTTTTTAAATTTAACACATTCATCACATGTCTTTTTATATTTTTAGGCTTAACCTTATCCTTATTTTTTTAGCTCCACCGACACCCGAAAAAAATGAAATAAATGAAGACAAACAAACAGACGAACAAACAAATATGGTGGATAAGGATAAGGAAAATGAAATGCTACCACCTGTAGCGAATTTTGTTAGACGTGGATCTTCTAATAGAGAGCAGACGCCTAAAGGCAAAATTGGTAAGTTTTTGTATATGATTTTAAGTTCACCCTATATCCCTCTTTCACGCTTCACGGGCTGTCGCTGCTAAGTTATGTTTATATTAACTATATTACTTACTACAATACAGTTACAGTGTTTGCGTGAAAGTGGAATAAACATCCATTCACACAAATTTTCACATTTATAACATTAGATGGAGACTATCGCCCAATATTAATAACCTATCTCCAACGTCAATCTTAGATTGTTTCATATAACTATCCAATCTCTAGATTGGATAGATATATGAAACAATCTAAGATTGACGTTGGAGATAGGTTATTAATATTGGGCGTATATCTGTTATATATAAATATGTATATTATTTTTATAGGTATTTCAGACAATGACCCGGATAATATGTCGCCCGCGTCCCGGTACATAGCGATGGCGCGTCAAGGCCTGTTAGGGTGTGATTCGCAAGAGACGCCCAAGCGATTGCAGGAGTTGAAAGATGATGATCGACAAGGTTAGTTTAGTTAATAATTTTTAATTGAGATATATTGTAACACTAATTGTAGCCAGAGGGAACATAGTGTTATGACACTCCTTTTTTCGAGACATTGCTTGCATGTTGAGCGAAACTCGACGCCTTGCCACGTCTACAGAGGGTAGCAAAATCAAAAAGTTGTCAAATCATTCTGTTTCCACTTTCCTCGAAGTTAATTACTGTAGTCTAATAACAATATCATATTGTAATTAGCAGACCAAACGCGGCTTCGCCTGCTTGATTATTGCTTATTTTTATATTATAGCCAAATTATACAAAATCTTTAGGTACATGGGATTGTAGCGTTGCTGTAATTCTGCTATAATACTCTGAAGCTTAATAAAAAGTACGAACCACGTATCTGTAGTGTCTGGTTAAAATAAAAAAAAATAATACTCTGAAGCTTTATCTAAATTCGTTCATTAGTTTTTGCGTGAAAATAGAAAAAAGACCCTTCCACACATACTTTCTAGTCAAGTCTCATATGTCAGATATGCCAGTCAAAGCTACGCCAGCCAAGCCAGTCACGCCCTTGTTGACAATTGACGTTGCATGGTGCATGTTTGTAAAAATCGAGACAAAACTTTGCCAAAATCTATACAAAAATATAAAGAGTACTGATTCAATCCTGTAGTAAAAAAAAAAATAAATTAAATTAGCTTCACGCTGTATCCCGCACACAGCAGGGTAGGCAGAGGGAACCTAGTGTTAAGACACTCCGTTCCCCACTTTCTGCCGAATTCTGGAGGCATTGCGTATTGAGTGGTAGAACTCAACGTCGCGCTTAACCTCGACACCAGAGCGAAGAAATGGAAATATAAATTTAAGTAAATATTTCATCTCCTGGAGTGAGGATTGAACCCACAACCAGTCGGTTTTGCAGTCACACCTCGTGCCGCTGCGCCACGACCAGCCTCGCCAATTCATATCCTGTAGTTATATTTCCTTATTGCTTTAATTAGTAGGACTATAGTATTAGTAGATTTTTTTTGTATTACCATAACATTTTTATTATCATAAAATACTTTTAACTCACAGGTGACACTACAGTACGTACGCCTTCCTTAGAAGATGCTCTATCAACGCCCAATCTATTAGGACTGTCGCCCACCACGCGCAGGCGGCTGCAGGCAGTGAGGCGGGGCGAGATGCCCTCAGATCCTATTAGGACGCCTGTGGATCCTTGTAAGGAATATCTTCCTTAAAGAAAACTTATATAAATAGAAAATATTTTTAAATTTATAATAAATAAAATAAATGTATTCGAAGGAAGGCAGACATGTCTAGTGTCATAAGCAAGTCGTGTTTCGTTTTTTTTTATTTAACTATGAAGGTAAACATTTTACCTGCTAGGACGGACGCCCACACAGAGCAGCAGCAGAGACGACCATCACTAAAATGAATCCTTTCAAAACCTATAAAGAATAATTGACCCTCATTAAGGATAGTTTTTTGTCCTCTCTTTCTATCCGGGAAAAAACGTGAAGGTACCTAACAAGCACTTTATAAAATCCTTCCATCTAAGTCATTCTATAAAGTATTATATACTTTTATACATAGCTTAGCTAATACAAAAAAAAATGTCTTTCAGTTGACAAAAATCCAGAGACACCAGACAGTGCTTTCGGTGCGGCGCTTAGACCCGGATCCGGGAGATTATCACCGGACGGCAGGAAGAGATTGTGGAAGATAGTCAGCGATCTACCCTCGAAGGAAGTACAACCGGCCAGGGATAGACATACGGTTTGTATTTTTTTTTTATATATTTATGTCAGTTGAAATGATCGTCAATAGATACTAGAAATACGCTACGATAGATGAAGTGCAGCTGACTAAAGATGGATGGACATATATAGTTAGATTTCTTTGTACAGGGTGTAACGCGACGATTGTCTATGGGTAAAGTACCTCACTACCTATCCATTTCATCTTCATGTATGTTAACCGATTTTTGGTGGTTTTGCAGATATTTGAGAATTTGTGTTTTTTTGGAAAAAATCGGATTCTTAAAAAAAATTGGCAAATACAGCGCGACTGTTGAGACTGTGTTCATGATTTTTTTTTTAATATAGCTCAATAAAAGGCCCTTTGAATAATGTAATATTTCAAAACAATTGGCTTATAAATCTTGGAAATAACAAGGAAATAAAAATCGTTATTAAATAAGCTAAATTTTATCAAAAACTTTCAAGGGTTGTAGTGTTTTTTTCTTCCCGAAGTAATTTTAAAAACTACTAGTATTATTATAGAATAATCTCTGAAAGTTTCATAGGCGCGATACTGAGGTCCTCTACCCATAGACAATCGTTGATCCGTCGCTTTCGTTACATCCTATATATGCATAATTTTAATGACCAATGCCATATTCAAACGGAGTATTAATTATATATTTATATTTTTTTTTATTTTGTTTATTTTTCGTATATTGTCTATACTATGAGTACCATCTCTTTCTCCTCGTCCACTGTCATCAACACCCTCAGACATGGCCTCCTCATGGCGATGGGTCCTCATGCTTTTTACTTGACCTTCGTCCTTCTTTCATCGATACTGTGTCCTCGAAGGCAAATATAATAAATATAATAATCACATATGTATATATTTTTTAAATTTTATTCTCCAGCCACTGTCGGAAATACGGAATCGTTTCTTGGCGCAGTTCAATGGGGACGCGCCGACGCCGCCGTCCGAGCATCACGCAGTGCCAAGGAAATTGCAATTACAAGTGAGTTTTTATAGTACTACCGACCTTCTCGCGGCTTCGCCGGCCTAAACTACACAATTATTTATTTAATAATCTGAATTATTTTCGTGTTCTAATAAAATTGTCATTTTAAGACAATATCTATACATTGAAAACAAATTTTTCACACAATTCAATAATATAATTTTTATTTGTCAACTGATCTGAACAAAACAAACACTAAATGTTAAAGGAAGTTTGCCAAAATCTAGTGAAAACTGCATTTAAATTGTCAAAATATCTGGGATTAGCTTGTGCAAAAGCACGACAAAACAAATAAAAAATAAAAATCATTATTTTGGGTTTTATTAATAAATGCTCCTATTAATATATTTTCTTATATGTCTTGCATGTAAAGATGGTGATCAGTTTAATTCGTCAATTTTATTATAATATGCATAGATAAAGAGAGAGACCGCACTGGTAATGAGTATTAATATTGAATGTTGAGTGGCGGAACTCAATGCCGCGCTCTGTCTTACCAATAAATGATAATAATGTGTAATATTGAGAGTTATCTACATTGTTACGGGAATACTGTACCGACTACTGTATTGTACTTTTTTTTTCAAGTAAAACAATATACAGGAACACTTTACGAGGACAACATGAAGGGAAAGAAGCTTAATATAGTGTCAGAAATTACGTTGCGGACATTAAGAAAGGTTGTGATTAGTAAGTAATATGGGAGTTAATATAACCATTAATTATTTTGTTGTTGTAGGACCAAGCGGAAACTCCACCTTCAAAAATGGCGAAGCTGTCTGAAGATCAGGTATGTTTATAAAAATCAAATCAAATCAGCACCACGTTGTATCCCGCGCACAACAGGGTAGGCAGAGGAAATCTAGTGTTAAGACAGTCTGTTTCCCACTTTCTCGTGGGAGAACTCAACGCCGCGCTTTACCTCGACACTAAAGCGAAGGAATGAACATATAAATGTAAATAAATATTTCATTTCCTCGAGTAGGGATCGAACCCATAAACGGTCGATTTTACAGTCACATTTTGTGCCCCTGCGCCACTACTGACATATTTTTCTTTTATTATGTTTTTTTTATCTATGGTATGTTTAGTTCAATTCAAAATATTAAGAAAATATAACTATTAATCGTCATTTTCAGAGTGCAGGAGGTCTTAACATAACGGAAGATACATCAAATGTTACCCCAAAAGCTACTTCAAGCGCTTCAACGCCGAGCCGCACTCTCCCAGAGGCGGTCGACCAGCAGCTGCAGCGCTTGAACGCAGCGCTGTCTAACAGACTGAGCTCGCAGAAGAAACGCACTAGAGATTCTGTTGCTACGTTGCCTGGTAGATATTTGTTTTTAACCAATTTCTGTAAAAGGAGGAGGTTGTCAATTCGACTGTATTTTTTTATATTCGTTACCTCAGAACTATTTAAATAACGACGAGAAAGGAAAAAAATCTATTGCTACACTACTTTTCTTTTTGATGAATATGGGAAACGTCAAACGTGTTCGTTCTAAAAGGCAAAAATGCTTAAAGTAATTCAACATATAGCCGCCGTTTGTTTACAGCGCTTTCTAATAAACTGAGCACGTAAAAAAACAGACTTGCCTGTCACTAGGTAAAGTATCGAAAGTAAAAAATTGCAAGTATCATTTACAGATTACATACACGTTTAAAAAAAGCATAATTTTTTTGAAATAAAAAAAAAACACCTTCAATTTTTTGTACTTTAAAAGAGCGATAAACTTTTGCTACTTAGCTTTGGACACTAACTAGAAACCATTGTTTTATTGATTATAGATTTGATGATAGGATTTTTTAACAATGATTAATAAATATATTCCAAATATTTTCTCTTTTCATAATTTACTCCATTTTATAGGATGTTTTTATTTTCTATTTATATGATCGAAATACAATTATAGTCAATCTAGGTAATTTTTATTCTTTGGGATTTTATTAATATGAACCGAATTGCAAGATTTTGTACCCGCTCAAGTTTGTTAAATTGCTCTTCTTTTAAGTCAGGATAACATGAATCAGCGTAATAAAGAATTGGTATATGGAGAGACTGCGCTAACGCTATTTTATTTGGTATGGGTAGAAATTATGCAACCTTAAAAGATGAGAAAGAATTAAAGCAAACATCTTAATACTCACCTCACTAATTTGTGGTTCCCATGACATATTTTGGTCATTAACAATTTTTAACAGTCTTTCTGTACGGTATTATTTGTTGACTCAAAAGTATAAGAGGTAAAGAGAACGTGGTATATCTAGACAATCTTTGGACCACCGACGATTATCGCTTGAGTCTTAATTGGATTCAACTGCAGGCCAAAAGACTTAATCCACGTGGAAGTAGTCGCTAAGTTACTGTTTAAGAAATTTATCGCCGCAGGTAGTTAAGACACTTTAGAATGGCATTAATTTCGTAGATCATCTGCATAGAGGTGGTAGAGAGAAGATATATGTTGGGAAATATTGTTAATAAAAAGTGAAAATAAAAGAGGAGCCAACACGCCACCCTGAAGAACGCCGGCTCTAACTGCAGACCTGTCCGAGTAAGAATCAGTAATTCGAATACGTTGACGGCGTCCTTGCAGGTAATTACGAAACCAGTCAATAACGTTAGGAGATATGTTAAGAAAAGCTAAAGTGGCAATCGTAAAGTCAAAATCTACAGTGGCAAAAGCTTTACTAAAATCTAACAACACTAATACCGTGACCTGTTGTGTATCCTATATTCTTTAGGATTTCATCGGTTATTTTAAAGAGTGCTGTAGTCATACTATGACCAGGACGGAAGCCGGATTGCAAAGGATTGAGAAAGTTATTTTTCGAAAGGAAATGCGTGATTTGACTTTGCACCAGGCGTTCGAGACTTTGGATAAGAAAGGAAGAATAGAAATTGGATGGTAATCGGTATCGCAAGTGGGATTTTTCTTTTTGGATAAAGGAATAATATCAGCTTCTTTCTTTGCCGAAGGGAATTCATAGGAATCAATTGAAAAGTTAAGTATGGAAGTCAGGATTAGGAATAATGATATCGAGTATGGGGATGATCATTTAACTACTCATACAATCAGCACCAACAGCGTCAGGGTTGATAGCCAGAATATTCTTCTTAACATCACTTTCCGTAAATTGACTAAAGAAGAAATTAGAAGCGTCAGGATAGCTTTATGTGAATGTCTGTGGGTGAAAAGTGTTATAAGAGCACTAATAAAATAAAAACACTCTTGCAATGTGCTTTAAATTTTAAGACATATTGTAAAATATCGCTCGTATTTGTCAAAGTTACTCAGATTGACTGTATGTTTTTAATTATTATGTATGGATTTTTTTCCCAGTGCCAGAAGTCGAGGCTGGACCGGATTCTCAAATTAATACAGTGGGTTGGGATGATGCAGCGCCGCCAGTTAAAACGTTCATGCTCTCTTCTAATGTAGATGTATGTATATTTGCTTTGTTATTTTAAACATTGAAAAGATTAAAAAAAAAAATGTATGAAAATTTGAATATGGCGAGATTTTCAACTACTTTTTAAAGCTTCATTAATAGTATTGCTGTTACATAAATAAGTTATAACTAGTGTATAAGAGTTTCGACATAGCATTAGAACGTAAGGCTTATTGGTCGGAGCGTTCGGACGGTCTCTAAAAGATACGGGTTCATAACTCCCAGCGTTCAATATGTGATTTTTTTTCGTTTCTTTGTTTGCACGACGTGCCATATATTTATTGTCTTACTATAATAGTATTACTCGAAAAAAAAATGATGTACAATAATAATGTCGTTTTTCTTTTCAGTTTTCTAAATAGTTAAATTATTTAATAAGTTACTTAATAAGTTTTCTAAATAATAATAGAATATTCGATGTTTCATCAGAATCGTGAGGAAATAACTGCAATGATAGCCCACCTCGGGGGCGTGGCGGCCGCGGGCGCGGAGCTGGACCCGCGCGCCACGCACCTGCTGTGCGCCGCGCCCGCGCGCAGCGAGAAGATGCTGGGCTCCGTCGCCGCGGGCCGCTGGGTGCTGCACCCCGCCTACGTGCTGCGCAGCCGCGCCGCCGGCAGGTTCCTTGATGTGAGTATGAATTGGGTCCTGCCCAATAAATACTGATTTATTTAAAATCATTTTTCTTTTACCTATTTAAAAAAAAGAGGTGAAATCAGAAAGAGTTATCGTGAGGAATGGAAGTACTTAAGGCATAA
Source organism: Heliconius himera (assembly GCA_021202915.1). Classification (NCBI taxonomy): domain Eukaryota; kingdom Metazoa; phylum Arthropoda; class Insecta; order Lepidoptera; family Nymphalidae; genus Heliconius; species Heliconius himera. Next base: position 122,845 of record JAJHJA010000679.1, on the reverse strand, counting down.
AAGCTAGAATTAGAACAATCAATAAATCAATATAGTATTGATAACGGAGATGTGAATCGTACAAAAAAGTCCGAAAACACTCGATCGTGAGTAAATAACGCAATTAGATAGGCTGATTTCTTTTTAAAATTTTTCTTATCTTGATTGTATTTTATTTCGACGACACGACGTTCAAGACACGTCATCTTTATTTTTTTTAGCTTCATGCTGTACCCCATACATGGCAATATAAGCAGTGGAAAACTAGTATTAAGACACTCCGTTTCCATTAAGACAGTTCCATTCCCTACTTTCTTTCTAATTCGAAAGGTATTGTGTGTTGAGTGGCGGAACTCAACGCCACGCAACAATGACGTTTTGTTTTCCACCCAGGAACAAGAATACGAGTGGGGCAACCCGCTCGCGACGTCTCTCCCGCCGGTGTCGGGCGCGGAGCGCGCGCTGGCCCGCGCCGCGCACCGCTGGAGGACCACGCGGGAGGAAGGCAAGCCGGGAGCGTTTAGTGGTATGTTGACTATAATATTTTATTTCTTTTATTAGCTTAATAGTTTTATTTAAATTTTAAACTAGGAACGTCTCACCGTTCCCATCGACAAAGGCTTAATGATACGTTAACTTACAGAACAAGAGGTCACGGGATTTTTCGAACGATCAGTGATACGGCTATATTAAATTTTATGGATTGTAGAGCAGTCCCCTTATGTAAATGATCTCAGTCCTGCTGCTCTCTGTGGTTGCAACAGGAGTTACAGAAATTAGAAGAAATTGTTGTGAAAAAAATTATGACCAGAGAAGTGGTCAGTTTTGTGGTACATATTATATATAGTCTCCCGCATGCGAAATAAGTTGATCTGCCGGCTCTTAGTGTTTGCATTTCAGACCTATGATGCAGTTAATTCACTGGTTACGAAAAAGAAACGGTATGAGAAGTGGTCAGTGTTAGTATTAACTTAAAGTATAGTTAGTGGTCCACAAGTAAAATGAGTTGGTCTACCGGCTTCAGTGATATCTCTGAAATATAACTCAGAGGTGTAAATTTTACGTATATTTGTGAAAAAACTCTAAAAAAACGAAAAAAAAATGGGATAATAAGCAAATTCTAGATCAATTAAATATATTGACTACGTTGTGCATTTAATATAGATTTTAATAGCATATCATTTAAATGTACCTCTTAGATGATATTCGATTTAACCACGAGAACAGAGCTGCCAACATTGCATTTTTAAGAGTAACCTCTAAGGAATATAGAGCTTAACATATACAGATGTAAAACTAAAAATGATAACCAATTTTTAAAATTCTTTTACTTATTAGTACAGTTAAGAATAACAATTATGGGTTACCATAAGTCTTCTAAGTGTAAAGAAATGTAAACTATATATTATTTTGATTTCGTCATCTTTAGAATCTTCTTCTTCGCTGCTTAGGCAATTAGAAGAATCTGTACTGTAATAAAATAACTGTAAAGTTTCTACAGAGTTAAACTTCATCGGAATTATTATTATTGTCAGTCTTACAGTAACATCAGATTTTTTTTCTGGTAGTCTTCTCCCTATGTACAACAAGTGGAACATATTTGCATTTTTCTTCTTTCCATCTTTATTCAGTTGGCAATAAATCGCTTGGAGGATTTTTGCTTCAATTTCTCCAGACATTTAATAAGTATTTATCTCTAAGTAACTGTTGTACTAGTTCACTTTTACACGGCGTCAAAAATGCAGCATTAAATTTCATAAGAGTTTCATTTAATTTTTCTTTTATTGGGGCATAATGTTTTTAGGAAAATCTTATGACGAGCGAGCCTCCTTTACAGATCTACTCTCCACCCCATATATATCTCACGAATGAATTGTTTAATTTGGTATTGATTTTCATTTGTCAACAGATCATTGTTACCTACGAGATAAGAGACTCTTGGTAGTGTGTGTTTTACTTAATATTTAAATAATGTATGATTTTGTATCCCTTTTCTATAAAAGATGGGGGTATAATCATCAATACTGAGATAAATTTCGTTAACATTAACAATACCATCATTAAGATCCAGTAGGACCTCAAGGTCTCTGATAGACTTTACATTTTCAAGCTGCACATCATATAACTTATACAAAAAGTGGCAAAAGTTTTTTTGTGAAGATGATATGCTTACATTTATTTATATTTAAATCACGTTTGTTATCTTTATAATATGTCGAAAAGTTATTAAGATCTTCTTGAAACTTGAAGTGGTCGTTGAAATTGTTTATAATATCAAAATGTATCCTTTTGTAAGTCATCTTCGTAGAGTACAATATTATAGAATTTAAAACATTTGTTTGTCGTTAATGAACTAAGACTAAATAAGGGATCTAATATGGACCCCTGTGGAACGCCACATGTTAGGGTTAGAGGTTGGTTAGGAGATGACTTTTAAAAATATCTAGCGTACGTGAGCTAAGTGCGATTTAAGATTGGAAATTCCGATATAACCAGTTTTGTTGAGTTGAGATCTGAAGTTATACTTAAACAGGAATACTATCTATATCGTAATCAGATGGAACACAATTCGGTACAAAAACCGACTTGAAATATTGAGAGAATAAATCGCTCATAGTAAAACATATTGTTGTACGTACTTAATTGATTTAGGAATGCTTGGACTAAACAACGAAAAAACTTGAAATTACTTAAATCTCTCCCTGTACAAAGCAAACTTCTCATAGTCAGATATATTTTTGTAACTTTTCCACTTTATCCAGAGAATTTGTAGTTTTGAAAATGTCAACCAAAACTGAATTGAACTAGATAGGCTACATTTTGTTTTATAACGCCATACAGTTTATCATAAAATATTGAGATGGCACATACAGCCTTTTTAATTTTTTTTAATTTTTAATTTTCGATAATATCAGTAATAAATCGATAAGTCGATTGACGTGGAGTGTTGTTGCAGTTCAGTACCATGTTGAACAGTCGTGTTAGTTTCTTAGCTAGACTATACATTGACCCTGTTTTTATAGCTTCGTTGGTGATCTTGTTGGGTGGGGCTTTTGCAGTTTTTTGCATTTTGCAGTTTGCTTTTGTCAACAAAAGCAATCAAATTACTAAAATTTAATTGCTTTTGCTATTTCGTCTTCATCAATAGTTGGTTTCGTATTTTCTATTTTACTACTTAGTAATTAATATGCCGGTGGATTTGGCGAGCTATAGAGGTTTTTGTATAAATCTGTTGCTATTTTGAGTATTTCTTTATTATCATGTATTGCTAATTATGCTTTTCAGCGATTCGATCCATGATTTCTATGTTCTTAGTTTCTTGTAGGGTTTTTTGGCGTTCCCAGTTACATGAAGGCCATAGACAATGGTTTGTGTACGGTGAGCTTTATAGTCTTGGTTAATTTGTTTACTTATAAGTGCTTTAAATTAATTTTAAATAGCCTTTGGTTTCGTTTTGTTTATTTTTTGTCTTCTGCTGATCAGTGCATTTGTTTGTGTTGTTATTAGTGGGTTTTTACTTTTTTATTTATTTCTTAACACTACAGACACTTGGTCCGTACCCTTTTTAAATGTATTAATTTCCTTATCATATATATTAATTACATTATCGTTTACATACAATTAATACCTATAATAGGAAAATTATATTTTTAACTTTACATTATTTTACAAAATTTTACTTAGATCTAAGGTTAAGCGAATGTCTATATATGTATATTTAACAATTTTTCACATTACAATATATATTAAGTTACATAACTATAAATAAGTACATGCTAAAATTTTATAATAATTGATAATTGATTTGATGTGAGATGTGGGGAATTTTGCACTAGGATAAGGGTGATGGCATGACCGCTATGGTGGAAGAGGTGACCGCTGCGTTCCTATCTTTCAAAGCCATCTTTAAATTATATTCCACAATGCGTTTTGTCGTTACCTCCGTCGCGTTCCGTATTAACATTTTGACCGCGTCATCTTTATCTTCACTATAGTATGTGCAGGTGTCGGTGTGCCGAGATATTGCTACGACGGCGTGCGAAACGCTATCATGCAGCTGTAGCCTAATGGATTTAGTGTTAACCACTATAACGGTCGCGCTGGTCAGACCCTGAGACTCATGAATTGTCAGCACTTTCGAGCCTGTTTCTCCTCCCCATCCCTGCGCGATCAGAGATTCTTTCTCCTCCTGCGTAAATGTGAGATACAGTGTGTATTTTAGATCTCCCGGTACTGGTGTCATTTTGATATCCTTCATAGAAAGGGACCGCACTACCCTCTTAGACGAGTATATACCAGGATATATCTCTCGCAGGGCGTAGGCGACGTCCATGGGACTTCTGTGAGTACACACTAAGTTTTGGTTCATGGAAAGTTGTGGCGGTTTACGGTAAATCATTTCGAAAAGATTCTCTCGGTCTATATAGGGTAGCTGATTTACATCTCCAATTAAAAGAATTTCCTCGGCTCCGGAGATTCTTCCTGCCATCACTATCGCTCCAAAGTGGTTCATTAAAGCTTCGTCGACTATCAAGCGGTTATTTTTATTTTGGGTAGCTCTGTTTATCTCTGTCATTACAGTGGTCGAGTAGTTTTGCTGAGCAGCAATTTAGCGATTCCATGTATATTTGCACTTCTTCTTCATGATATAAATGGGGTCTAAAGCATTGGCCAAATATGCTAAGCCTAATAGGTCTTATTGTCCGAAGGCTAATCGATGATTTATACATGAATGTTGTGTACGCATTTTAATAGATTTGTTAAAATTTCACCTAATGGTAACACATGAAATAAAATTTATTATATAAATTTTATTTCATGTGTTACCATTAGGTGATTTTTAAATCCATTTTTGTGTACTTTTTTTTTGAAAAAAGTGTTCAAAATGACTAGATTATTTTCGTACGTGAAATCAATGAATCGATTTTCGATGGTCAATTTTGGCGCTAAAGTCGGCCATAACTATTATATTATTTCCTGCGAATCGTATGGATTCATTGACAGTACTGTAGAAAAACTTGAATTATGCTTAAGTCTAAATTATTGGCATGTATTGTTAGCAGCGCTTTTATCTCAGACAGTCCCTTGAAATCTTATACAGGGTGGAAGTGTCTGTGCTCCTTTTACGGGAACATCATATAGGGTAAAATATTTCAAACACATACATAAAGAAATTAATGAAGATTCCTCAGAATTAATCAACAGAGCTCAACAGTAGTAGACGGTAGAGGATTTTTTTTCATTTTACGATGTTTATATAATCTGTATTTCATGTGACGCAGTTACGAATAGATACCAATAACGTAAACACCTACTACCACAAAAATACTTCTAAGCGTTGCCGATCTGCCACTTTTAATTTTCTAAAAAATATAGAACAAGAAAGGGCACTCTTGTACTATTTTAAGGCTCGATTTCGTGAATAAGGTTTGTGCGGCGTTATCACTTGATAGGTTTGTTTCTGTGTGCGTCATTCTTGACAAATGGCCGACGATAATTTTATAAAAAAAAATATTTGATAAAAATTACTTTTTCATTTTTGGAAAAATCTCTTTTGTTTTAATTGTATTAGGTTTTTATAGCGTAGTTAAAACTGTGGTTTCATTTAAAGTGGTGCTGACGAAAACACTTTTTTTTTTCAGATGTTTTTTGACAATAAAACCCACTCTTGCTTCATATAGTCTTGGTGTTTCTCCGATGTGGTAGAAATTTAACTCATCGTGTTCTTCAATTTTATTGCCGAGTTTTTTGACTTTTGTTTCATATATGTAACATATATGCATGTGTGCGTGGCTAAATTATAATAAAATAGTGCGTTGTCAATCGGCTATCGCTTTTATTATATTATGTACTTATGATTCAGATATACCAAGACACAAGAACCCTATAAACTTCACCAAATTATAATAATCTTACGCAATCAGAATCAAAGAAGTAAGCTAATAAAAAGAACAAAACCCAAAAAGGAACGCAATCATTGTCGAGCTTATCGCAGGAAGTTATCAAACTGGCAATACTCAATTTCTTAACAAGTAAAAATCAAACTGCGGACAACTAAAACACGACATATCGAACAAACAGACTTACAAAAATACTAAGCAATAGAAAATACCGCCCTCACGGAAAACACATTTGAAATAAGAACAATCACAAGACTACATATTCCAAGCCGGCTGGAGATGTCCCCGTCCCCCCCGACTAAAACCCTCCAGAGGAAACAGAAGTTTTTGCAAACATTAGAAAAAATAATCATAATAACACCTTATACATAGCGACTTACAATGTTACAACCCTGTCGACTTATTATCGCCTACTAAAATTCACAGAATCTTAAAAAAATGTAAAATACGACATCAATGGTTTGCAGATACCAATTTATCATCTATCATATTTATCAGCTTTGCCCCCAACTTCTAATTTATATTCTACGTGACTTTTTCCGTGACTTTATCAGCTGATTGTACAAATGTTGCTTTTTGTTCCTTCACCTTATCTGGTAAACTTGTCTAGTACAGGTCACCTCTTATAATAATAACTTTAATTTTTTTCATGAGTTATCGGTGGGCATAATCTTGTTGCCGTTACTCAGATTAATCGTTCTATCAAAAATTAGAAGACTAGCCGTCTCAGAATTCCAGTGTTTTATAAAGTTTAAATTTTTTTAGGAAATTAGTTGGTCTAATTTGTTTTGGTGTTGTGATCTTATATTGTGTTTTGGGGATAGCTTTATTTTGTTACGCTCGTAATTCGCGTTCATAATTTTTTATTGATGGTGATAAATAAAAATAAATTTCATATCTATTTACAGCTACAAATCAAAGCGTATAGTGTATGCACTTTTATTTGTAGCTTATATATTTCTTCAAATAACCAAATGTTTTTACAAATGCAAGTAGTAAATAGAAAATATAAATTGCGCAAACAATTACCCGATTGATATTCTGTAGGGTATTGGCATCTGCTTTTTTTCTAATATCTTCCAGGAGTATTGCTTTGTTTCTTTTGTTTTAATCAACGAACCATCTGAATTGGCTCATTGAGGGCGACGATGGAGACAATAGATATTCCAAAATTTTTGGAAAATCTAGTTTTTGATTAAGAGAAATTCTTTAAATACCACCGAAGATGTTTCGTTCTACTTTTATAGCTTGCAGCTTTTATGTTTCTTTATATGGCTTTTTTGACTTATCTGAATAAAGAAAAATCTTATGTTATTGCGCTGCATGCGTTTTATTCATTTCTCGAATAGGTCGGGGTTTTCGTTACAATGAGTTGTAAATTGTTTTTTTTTTATTATTTTCTCCTATAGTTTCTATATTGGATAGAAAATCTGAAATTTCACGTCCGACAGAACTCCCAGTGGCAATGTTGTACAATCAGCTTGACAATTAATCGGATTGCCATAAGATTCTAAAGTATCAACAACTTTCTACCGTATCTCTTTATTATTGCCAATGTTGGATGCCTGCAGTTTAGAAGTAACGTCTTCCGTCTTGGTAATATTAGTTTCTTCTAAAACATGACTTATAATAGTTAATCTCAATGTGTGGCCAGCCGAACGATAAATCAATAGGTTGTCTAGAGAATGCTTTGTCGGTGCGCTTAATACCCAAGCTATGACGTTTTAAATTATGCTCTGGGCCTGGGTGAGTGTTTTAAACATTTGCTAATTTGTAGTATTGCTTTGTTAGCTCTCGCGCATAATTTGGATGATTTAATATGAGAAATATATTAGTAATTTTTCGGACGACATATTTATATAGTTCAAAATTATTTTCAGCTTAGGCAGGCTTTCGAATATAGATATATTTAGAGATTATCTGTGATAGGACAAAAAATCAACATCGGCCAAAATGTTTTTAGAACTATCTATTTTACTTTGTTTTATTTCTTGCAGTTCTTTTAATGCAAATGTAGTGACAATTCAAGATTTTCCTCTTTTAAAAAGAATTTGAAATAGATTAATTGTAATGCTAGGGATTTAATTGGGTGAAGTCTCTTGCATCGATTGTAATGCGTACCAGATATGAATCCATGCCAAGCTTTGTCGGCTTTTTCATTTTCAAATTTTCCCGTGATTTCGCTTTCAAAATCTTTTATTAATGGTGATAAATAAAAATCTAATTTCTTATCCATTTACAGCTAGAAATCAAAGCGTATAGTGTATTCGCTTTTATTTGTAGCTCATATATTTCTTCAAATAACTAAATGTTTTTCACCAAATGTTTTTACAAATGCAAGTACCAAATAGAAAAAATAAATTGCGCCAACAATTACCCGATTGATATTCTGTAGGGTATTGGCATCTGCTTTTTTTTTAATATCTTCCAGGAGTGGTTTGTTTCTTTTGTTTTAATCAACGAACCATCTGAATTGGCTCATTGAGGGTGACGATGGAGACAATAGATATTTCAAAATTTTTGGAAAATCTAGTTTCTGATTAAGAGAAATTCTTAAAATACCATCGAAGATGTTTCGTTCTAATTTTATAGCTTGCAGCTTTTATGCTTCATTACATGGCTTTTTTGACTTATCTGGATAAAAAAATCTTATGTTATTGCGTTTTATTCATTTCTCGAATCGGTCGGGGATTTCGTAACAATGACTTATAAATAGATTTTTTTTTTAAATTATTTTCTTCTATAGTTTCTATATTGAATAGAAAATCTGAAATTTCATGTCCGACAGAATCTCCCAGTCTCCCAGTGGCAATGTTGTACAATTAGTCTTTTCAGCTTGATAATTAATCGGATTGCCAAAAAATTCTAAAGTATCAACAACTTTCTGCCGTATCTCTTTATTGACAATGTTGGATGCCTGCAGTTTAGAAGTAACGTCTTCCGTCTTGGTAATATTAGTTTCTTCTAAAAAATGACTTATAATAGTGAATCTCAATGTGTGGCCAAATGCTGCCGACCTGACAAGGAATTAGTTACTGGTGAACACCAGACAATCGTATAGCAGTATCAGCGTTCATGGTTTTGTTCTAAAGTTAAATCAATAGGTTGTCTAGGGAATGCTTTGTCGGTGCGCTTAATACCCAAGCTATGACGTTTTAAATTATGCTCTAGGCCTGGGTGAGTATTTTAAACATTTACGATGTTATAGTATTGCTTTGTTAGTTCTCGCGCATAATTTCGATGATTTAATATTAAAAATATATTAGTAATTATTATTTTCAACTTAGGCCGGCCTTCGGACTTAGATACATTTAGAGATTAACTGTTATAGGAAAAAAAAATCTACATCGGCCAAAATGTTTTTAGAACTATCTATTTTACTTTGTTTTATTTCTTGCACTTCTTTTACCAAATCTGGTGACAATTCAAGATTTTCCTCTTTTAAAAAGAATTTGAAATAGATTAATTGTAATACTAGGGATATAATTGGGTGAAGTCTCGCATCGATTGTAATGCGTACCAGATATGAATCCATGACAATTTTGTCAGATTCGACCAGCGTATGCGTTAAATCATAATCAACTGTAAATTTACTCGTGATTTGTATTTGTAATGCGATTTTTGCAAATTGCAAGACTATATGTTATGTTATACATATATATTCCTAACCACACTTTTGGGCTATATTTATATATTTCTTGCTTCTTCCATTTAACCACAGGAGTGTTAGTAGGAGAGGTATTTGTTGGGTTTTAATAAGTTATTATCTGCTTACTGACTTAATCGGTCATAGTGAGGTTAATAAATCCTACCCACATTGGAATATTTTCCACATTTTATTCCAGCAGCATGCCACAAAACAAAGTAAGTCTTTATTTATTGCATTTATTTTGAGAGATTCAGTAGTAGCATCTTAGTCAGTATTGAGTAAATTTATATGATCACTCATTCTCTATTTTTTTAATGCTATGTTGTGTATTAATATCAATTACGTCGAATGCTCTTCTACTTTTACCTTTAAATTATTTTTTTGACATGTCAATAGCTGATTTTGGATAGAGTAGGGATTGTCGACATATTCATTTAGAAAAATGATACCTACTGTATCATGTAACGTATTTTTTCCAGAAGATGAATCTACGTACCTTCAAAAGCTACTCCAGAATTTAACTAAGGACATGGAATTATTCCAGATGGAATGGTTGTTTTTTCAGATACGTCCATTGGGGCTTACGTAATTTCAGTTTCTAGTTCTTCTAATAAATTTTAGATAGGGATGTGCTCATATTTATTTAAAATGTTGACGATTCTCCTGCTATTAGTTGGACTTTTAATAGTAATTAATATTTGGAATATAGAGCTTAGACAATTATGGCTGCAAAAATTGTCCTGGGATGAACAGTTGCCGCAGGACATTAGTAAGGTTTGGTCAGATATAGTTAGTAGTTAGTAAATTACCGCAAACTAATACAATCAAAATTCCACGTTGTGTCATTATTGATAGCTTCACTGAACTACTGTTTGAATACGAACACAAAAGACTATTTCATGCTGGCTCTCAACTGTTATTATCATCTATCAGGGATACATATTGACCAATCCGAGGTAGAAATATAGCTAGAAAGTGTTACCTTAAATGTATACGTTGTTGTTGGATGAAGGGAGATACTATTACTCCCAATTTGGGTTATTTACCACAGCAGCGGCTTCTAACGAGTTTTCCTTTTCAAAATATAGGGTTAGATTATGCGGGTCCAATTCAACCAGTGGTTCGTCAGGGCCGAGGTTCTAGTTTAGTAAAAGTTTACATTGCGATTTTTGTTTGCTTCACAACAAAATCGATTCACCTCGAATTAGTAGGTGATTTATCTAGTAATAGTTTTATTTTAGCATTAAGAAGGTTTATTGCACGCAGGGGTAAACCCATTAATATATACTCGGATAACGGTAATTCCTTTTGTTGGTGCGTACAATAACTTCTCGAGATTTCTTAAATCAAGCTGTGATTCAATTACTGAAGAAATGGCAAAGGAAGGTGTTAAATTCCATTTCATTCCGCCTTATTCACCTCATTTTGCTGGTCTTGTGGAAGCTGGTGTCAAGTAAACCAAACATAATTTAGTTAGTTAGGCCTTTGTAATCTCACGTTTGAGGAATTGTATACTACTTTAGTACAAATTGAGGCCATTTTAAACTCCAGACCACTGATACCAATGTCATCAAATCCTGAAGATTTAATGCCATTGACACCTGGTCATTTTTTAATCGGTCGTCCCTTGACTTCGTTGCCATCACATAATTTAATGGACTCTTCCATAAATTCTCTAACCCGATTTCAATGCATCGAGCCGCTAAGACAACATTTTTGGGCTTGGTGGAGTAAGGAGTATATCTCAGAGCAGGTCAGAACGAAATGGAGATCATGTAAGGATGTGCTACAGCTCAATTCATTGGTGCTTCTAAAAGACGATAATTTACCCCCCTTAAAATGGGAGATAGATCGCGTTATTGCTGTGCATCCTGGTCCAGATGGAGTCATCAGAGTTGCCGATGTAAGGACGTCCAGTGGAATCCTTCACAGATCGTTCAGTAAATCTGCCCATTACCTGCTTATTCTGAGAATCTGGTTGAATGAGAGACTTTCAACGCGCGGGGATATGTTCACGCAAAGCGCCTATATAATTTATACGAGCAGTATTATTATTTTATTTTCTATCCTCCTTACGAATATTTCGTCGCGATACCTGTTTTTGCTTTATAATAAACGCTTCTCATTATAACAAGTGTACCAAGTATAATGTTTTCTATTCATTTTCTAAAACATTGCCAAAATCCCAACACTTAGGTCTTGTGCTGCTGGAGTAGTTCTCAATTTTTTTATTCGAAGTGTCTTTCCCTCAGAATAAAAAAGAGAGTTTTAAAAGAGTATATACCAGAGTATATCTCTTGAAGGGCATAGGTCATGTCCTAAATTTACCAAATTTCTGATCGTTTTTTTCGCCTTACTAAGCCTTCATCGTTACGAAAAAATCTCCTGACCTATTTTGAGTCTTACATTTTTTATAAGAATTGATTGATTGATTAAGTAGTTAATAAGTTAATAATTCAGTCATTCTGTCAGCCATTTTTATTTATTCATTAGGTAAATCTTTCCGTCAGTCATAATAAATTAATAGTTTTGAAATCGTCGTGGCGCAGCGGCACAAGTATAGACTTTAACGCAACGGTGTTAAGTTTGATTTGCACTCGGGAAATAAATTATTATTTATTAATATTTTCCTTTTTCAGTGTTCCGTACATTTTAAGTAAAAAACGGAACCCTTATAATCACTTTGTTTTCTGTCCGTCTGTCTGTCTGTGTCGCTTTTAGATGTCGAGTTGAAATTCAAAGTATATGACTTAGATCTACGGCCCCATGATTGCCTGAAAAATAGTATTTCTATATTTACTTACTAAAAGATATTGCCGTTCATATTGCAAAAAGAAACGCGCATTTCTACACTATAAAAGGAATCTAAATGGATAGGGTACTTCTGGTTGACCTAGAATTATAAAATTTGTCAGCTAGTAGTAGTAGTAGATGCTCTACAGGAAGTACTTGTTCAGAAAAAAATCTGAAAACTATACATTTGTGGTTAAATAAAAAAATTATAGCCTTAAAAGTTGGTTATATTTTATATTGAAGCCGCTAGTTCAAGTGTTGTCAAGTCTGATACTTAGATGAATGAACTCTGGCTAAGCTAAGTTTGAATTTCAGAAAAAGCTCTAGACCTTCAATTTCTGTACGGAACCCTCGGTGAGCGAGCCCGATTCTAGTAGCTAGTTCGGTTTTATTTTCGCTGTGGTATCAAGATAAAAAGGCGGCGATGAATTCCGTACTCAATATACAATGCCTCGATAATACAACGGGAGGTAGGGAGAGGAGTCTCTTAACCTAGATTCCAGGTTCTCTTAGTCTATCCTGCTATGAGCGGGATACAGCGTGAAGCTTAAAAAAAGTATTGTGTGTAAAGTAGAAGAGAATTTACAATTGCTATTAATTTATAGGTACAATTGCATTACTCCATGTACCAGAAGCGAGGAAACGTTTGTTGGCAAGACTTATAGAAGCTGGTGATGGCGTCGTCAGTAACGATCAGTGAGTATTATTAGTATTTAGCTTTTTATGCTAATTGCACTTGAAACAACACAATCATTTTGATATCACAGACAGATACTTCAATTCAACACGCAATGCCTCGAGAATTGGCAGCAAGTGGGGAACGGAGTGTCTTAGCACAAGGTTCCCTCTGCCTACCCTGCAGTGTGCGAGATACAGCGTGAAGCTGATATAATAATTCATTTTATAGCACTTATCGATTGAATAAAAAAAAATAATTTGATGTGATTTATAAGACAACCTTAGGCTCAATGCTTTATCTTATGTATAAAGGGATCTTTGCGTTAAGGCATTGCAATTTAACTTTCCTTCCAATTTTGTAGGATTTGCCTGTTGAATGGTGGAAGTCGACACCGCGCTTAGTCTCATTACCAGAGCAAAGAAATAAAAATAATTCATTTCCCCGAATAAGGCTGGAGCCCACAAGCCGCTAGCTGCTTCGAAACTACGGCTTCATTATTACTTATATGTTTTTTTTTTCTAAATTTCAGACCGCCATATTCAAAAAAGAACATAACAGTATGTTTCGCGGATATTAAACGATACCCGCTATCCGCCCGCGACTCGGCCTGGCTCGTGTCCAACAGGATACCGGTGTGTCCCCCCGTCCTGCTCAGCTCGTACCTGACCGAGGACACCCCGCCCGACCCCATACTACACTGTCTGCCAGACTTTACTGTTAAATAGTGCGGCTAATATGTATGTATATTTATGAATAAACTGATCAAATGATGTATATTTGTATTTTCTTTTAGAATTAATTTGAGGATTAGTTCAAAAAAGAAAGCTTATATAGCTTAATACATTTATTTAAAAAAATATATTAACTCACTTTACATTCAAAGTAAGACTTATAACGTGGTTTTTTCGATATTTACAGTCCCAAAACGAACACGGGGTCAATTAGGCAAAGCGAGAATCATTGTCCGTATAGAATAGCTAAGAATCCAAATAACACACTGGTGGCAGGAAAAATAAGTTAACCGATAAAAGAGCTGTGCACACACAACTGCAACACACATTAACAAAGTGTTAAATCTTATGACATCAACACTCAACAGACGTATATTACTTCAGCAGGTGTTAGTGTTGCAATTGCAAAAAATAAATAAATAGCTATTTGAATTTTAGCCCTTAAGTGCATAATGGAAAGGAACCTGCTTCAATTGCATGCTCGTTGATCACTGGGATAACCGTATTTATCGTGTCACCAGTTTCTGAGCACAATGCTCTTAAAGCCGCGGCCTTTATTAGCATATTGGACCTTCACATTTTGAGTGACTGCGAGTACCGCATCCGACGGCCAAGTTGGCATCAAAGGTACTGGGGGATCATCGGCTGAGCGACACATTACTTTACCACGAAAAATCCGTTGGTGCTATATAGATAGGACCTAGGCTCGGCCACGAATGGAGTAATATGGAGTAGTGTTCTCATCTCGTCGCTTGTGTACTCAATTAACAGGTACCATTTGTTCGCATACAACATACAGCCGTTCGAATCTAAAATTCTAAGTTTTTTTCAGCTTCGCACTGTATCCCGCACACAGCAGGGTAGACAGAGGGAACCTAGTGTTAAAACACTCCGTTCCCCACTTTCCTTCACGAAGCATTGCGTGCTGAGTGGCGAAATTCAACGCCAAGCTTTGCCTCCATATCAGAACAAAAAAACGGGAATTTAAATTTAAATAAATATTACATTTCCTCGAGATCGAACCTCTATCTAGTCTCGTGTACAGGCAAATTTTGTGCCCCTGCGCAACGACTGGCAATTCAATATATTAATAAATTACAATATTTTTCGCCGAGTGGGAACTGAACCCACAACTGTGGTGTTTAAAATCACAGGCTTGTGATTAACGGCCTCAATAATTAATTTAAGCCTTTCGGAATTTTATTTTTAATGTTGTTTAGTTATAAATTACTGTACGGTATATTTAGCTATACGGTATTTAGGTAGACAGTGAGCACGCTTGCTCGGTAAGTGCTGTTTTTCCAGTTTTTTCCTTAAACTCTGATCTCGGTCCTAAGTTTCAGTCCTGCTAGCCCGCCCGACCCCGTAGTATATCAAAAAACTATCAAGTTATATGTTTTTATTTCATTTATTTTTTTTCTGTTGAAAAAAAAAATGATATCAGGTACCAAATAAACCGAAAATAAACTTTAAAAAAATGTTTATTGGATTTCTTTACCTTTTCGTATAAGTTAGACGGACATTCTTATTTTCTTTTAATTCATCTTTACTATTGAAACGTACAAAACTAAACATAAAAACAAACTATACATCTGTCTATTACTCCTTGGAATATCTCATAAACAGTAGTAACTAAACTACCCTCTCCCTGTATTATATATATTTTCGGACCATCCACTTAATAGATTTAGTTTCATCTTTGGGAAATTTTAAGCCGGACTCCGCAAGTTCCTTCCAGGAGGCCTCAGCGATGGTTTCAAAGCCCGCTGTGGCTGCTGCCCTCTGCGACGCGGGAACCGTAAACACTGCAGAAGACGCTTTTAAGCCTTTACAGGCGCATAATAGTCTCCTGTAAAAAAATGTTTAAGATTTTTTTTACATTTTAAGACTGTATGGATGTTATGGATCATTAATACTTATAAATTAATATTGGCGGCTATGGTAAGGCTAGAAAAACTTTACTTAGATATCAAGTCCAAACTGCTGTACGTAAATAGTTAATACTGAAGAATATCATTACAGATCTATTCCGTTCCAATGACTTTGAAAATTTATATTTAATACACTGTAATGTAAACTTGGTGGTCATTTAAAATAACCTCAATATCGATTTTAATTTGTTAGTTGATAGTGTCTAAAATTCGTGCGTTGAAGTGGCAGTGGGCTGGATATATCTGTCAAAGGACCGATAGCCGTTGAAGCAGACGAGTCGATTTAATTAGAAAAAGAATTAGAGGCTAGTCGTAGCGCAGGGGCACAAGCTTATCACTGTAAGCGCGACAGGTTGTAGGTTCGATTCCCACTCGAGGGAATGAAATATTTACTGTTTAGATTTTTTCGTTCTGGTATCAAGACAAAGCGTGGTGTTAAATTCCGCTACCCAAAACTCAATGCTTTCAGATTTCCGGCGGATAGTGGGAAACTCAGTGTCTTAACACTACGTTTCTCTGCCAGACCTGCTATCTACGGGATACAGTGTGAAAAAAAAGTAAAAGCAGTAGTGGCGCAACGAGATAGGCTCTAACTGTAAACACGACGATTGTGGGTTCGATTTCAACTGGAGGAATGACTTATTTTAATTTCTTTACTCTGGTAATATGTAATGTTTCCAAAATTAAAACGAAAATGAGGAACGGAGGATCTTAACACTGATACAGTGGGATACGGCATGATCGTTAGGTTTCACCACTGTACATGCTATGATGAAATCATACGAAAATAAAGAATCACGCTACATGAAACATTATTTAAAGCATATTAGAACGGAATACTATCTCATTATAATAATATTGATGAAGTGGTATATTTCGGAAATATGTTTAGTAGAGATGGAAGATACGAGATGGATGCGGAAAGACGTATTGCTGCTGGTACGTCAGCGCAGCTGCACATTTGGCCGTGCACAATGCAGTGTTGGTATCGACGTTTTATACATCTGCGAAACGTGGATATTACTGAAGAAGAATGAAAGATAGATGAATGCTGTGTAGATACGATCTCTTTGTAGGATATGCGGAGTCAGCTTAGCTGACTGAATCCGAAATGAAGAAATAAACATAAAGGCAGATACTAGCAAGTATGTCACGATGAGAATAAAGAAGAACGTGCTCAGTTGAATTGGGTGTCGATCGAATGAGTGATGAAAGCATGGCAAAAAAGATATATGACGGAAAAGCGAGCGAGAAGTGAGGTAGGGAAAGTCTTCGGTTAACTTTCGAAAACACAGTATCAAATATGGATGGAAGAACGTTACGTAGCGTTTGGCGTTCCGTTTTCTCTGACTACATCGCTAAGGATACAGCGTGAAGCTAGTATATTATAGTATAAATAAGCACTACTCAGACTCGCTTACCGAGGAGCGTTCCTTCCCAATTTCAGTACTGTAGGTCGGCGGTTAGTACAATTTATAAATCTTCACGCAGCATCATATACGAGGGTCGGTAGAGGAAATCTGTTAACCTAGATAGAGACCGTAGATCTAAATATGTAATATTAATTTCAGCTTGATATCTCTACGTAATCTTGAGATAAATAGTCTTGACAGACGGACAACAAAGTGATGTGAAATGTTCCGTTTCTAGGTAGGTACGGAACTCTAAAAAAAGTATTACCTCGCAGATAACATTCTGTTGGCAATCTTAAGTCCTCGATATTCTCTTCTCACGACCAAACCGCATGAATGTAGAATCTTGTCAATCTCCAGATATTTAAAAGCATCACATTTTAATTGCACGTATTTCTTAGCTCCATACAGTTGTTGCCACGCGTTTCCTTTTAACTGTGAAAAATATTATAAAAGAATAATATAGTTTTATTTTACTACGCTATTTCCTACATTAGCAGGATGGGCGGAGGGAACCTAGTTTTAAAAGTGCCTTAACGCAAGAAAAGACATGTGACTATAAACACGACTGTTGTGGGTTTGATTCTTACTTGGGGAAATGAAATATTAGTATTAGTATTTTTATTTCCACGTTCTGGTAACGAGGCAAAGCGTGGAGTTAAGTTCCGCCACTCAACGTGAAAGTGTCTTAACAGTAGGTTTCCAAGCTTCCTCTGTTTATTTTTCTATGTTCAGGATACAACGTGTAGCTATAAACCTAATGTTAGATTTTGTCTTATCAGAGCGGGGAAATGAAAGTATTACATCGCCTCGATTGGGCATCAACCCACAATGAGAAAATCTTATTCAATGACGAAATCATTTGCACAAAATATAATAGAAAATACAAATCTACGTATAAAACCCACCTCAACATTCTTTATCTCTCCCAAAGTATCGATAACAAATATATTGAGAGCAACTAAATCCCTTTTACCACCAAAGCCAACGTAACAGCCTATACTCAATTTCAGAGCTAAACAATGTCGCCAGTACTTCGATATGCCATTTACACTTTCCTGATCATAATAAAAATCTGAAGAAAAAAGCACATAAAAATCTTTGAAAAAACATTTTTTTAACCGAGATAGAGAGACGAGACCTAGAGGGACACTGTGTTCTCCACTTTCAGCTCAATTTATAAGACTTGTTGAGTGGTGGAACTCAACGCTGAAATTTATTTTTTTGCCAGAGCGAGAATATGAAAATAAATCATTTCCCCCAAATGATAATTGTCGCGTTGTGTAATCAGGTGATGTGCCGCTGCGCCACGACTGCCTTCTTAAAATTCAAGGTTACTTAAAAAATGATAAACTTTTAATTAGGTCATCTTAATGTTCTTAAGATGACAAAAATATTAAATATTGTTATTTAATTTTAAATGTTATACCTATTGCTTAAAAAAATATAAAAAAATCATTAAACTGATTATAACACCTAATATACACATGTTATAAAGCATTACTTACTGTATGTTTTTCATGATCAATGACTACAATTACTGTATTTTCAATTTAAGACAAAGTACAGCGTTAAATTTTACCATTGGCAACGCAATTTTCAATCACGCAATCTATAATTGTGCGGATTCGACATCAGAGAACCCTAATATTGAGTTATTTCTGCCTGCTCTGGTATACATAAATAACAACAATAATACACACTATGTAAGGAGCATATCTGTTCATCCTTAATCAGGTTTTCCACGAGAAGCTGTATGCCGATGTCCTCGTCTTCGGGCGCTAAATCTTGTATCACCCATTTAGCCCCCCGGTCCTGCCAAGCATCATAAACTCGGAGATAGGAGGAATCCCGTACATCTTTTAAAGGCATTTCTTACCTGAAACAGAAATGGTATTCAATTTAATATATTTACTATGAATTCATTTGGAGAACAGAGGTAGCCCCAACTTAACACTAGGTTGTTTCTGAGTAGTGAGAGGAAGCAAATTAATTGCACATTTAGTACCAAGATTTTGTGTTTGTTCTTGAACATTTTTTTTCTAGGATATAATTTTTAAGATTCCATACCTCAAAAGTAAAAAGAACAGAACCCTATTAGGGTTCAGTTCCACTTCGTCGGTCCGTTTGTCAAGACTATTTATCTCGTGATCTCATGAAGGTATCAAGATGAAATTAATATTAAATATTCACGTCTGCGGTCCTTGGATCACAGAAAAAATGAAACTTCTAAGTCAACGTGATTACGCCAATGATGAATGATGGAAAAATGAGACCCAAAACTCTTGAATAATCGATTTACTTCACGTTTTACATTAATTAATAAAGAATAAATAATGTATTAAAAATTGACGTTGTTAGGTCCGAGTCTCAAAGCGCAATAATAATGTATCGCCGTTGCTTATGTGACGTGTGAATTATTGCTTGCACGATCTGACAGGCGTTGTATTATTCGGCTTGAACATCCTCCCCCCGCTCGAAGCCCTCAGGACTTCGTGTAGATTTAGGAACAGGCAGTAGGCAGAGATTATGAACAGCCCGACGAATATGATGATGCCCTTTGAATTGATGACGTCTACTACTCTCGACACTCCATCAGAACCCGGGTATAATTTGTGAACCCGGGCCATACGCCATTTTAAAGGAGACGTTGGTCTCTTTGATGACGACCAAATCTCCTTCTTTTAGTCCTCGTTTGTTGATTTGCCATTTATGCTTCTGCTGAAGTTCGCTTAGCTATTCATTCCTCTAACGGTCCCAATCAATGATGACTGGAATCTAAAAGAATGGGATGTTTCTTCTCATGAGGTTCACTCGAATTATGGATTCGGCCTCCCACACAAATAATGCCGTCTTGGTTTATGAATGGGGTTTAGGATAAAATAGGAGACTTTAGAGTTAAGCTTTGTTTATTTTTAAGTAATTTAATTTCTTCAAAAAAACAAATGTTTTATTATTATGCTTAACGATCTATCTAATTCATTGGTTTTCAAAGGCCCTGTAGTTTTGCAGTGTTTGTTTTTTGTATTATGAATAAATCGCAGAGCACAGGCAAGAGACCTATGTAAAATTGCAAATTTTGAAAATCTTTCCAATTTTATTCTTTTGGTTATAGTTGAGTTGATATTAATGTCAACTGGAAATCGTAGTATGTCTTCAGAAGGATCTCAATTTAATCCTGAAACGCTCGATTGTAACGATGTATGTAAATATTTATTCTACATAAAAATCCTCTCTGATCTCTTGGGATAATTTGCCATCACCATATTCTTTTGATAGTTGTAAAAGGCACAGGGTACTCAGATAAGATACTGAAGCCGTGCCATAAGTAACGGTGTTTAATTGGAATATCCTCATAGGTAATGATGGCTCATCGCACCACAAAATGAGTCGCAGAATACGTTGGCCGTTGTGTATTAATATTTGGCGGTACATTTTTTCCACATCTGCTGAAGCAACATATGTATGCTGTCTGTATCTAAGTTAAATGGAAAATAAGTTATCTTGCACTACAGGGCCAATGTGTTGGATGTGAATAAACGATACCCTAGTAGATGTTTTAGAAGAAGCATCAAATACCACTCGCAATTTTGTTGTGTCACTTTGTTCTCTTATGATTGCATGATGTGGAAGGTAGCAACCAAACATTGGTTTATTAATCTCTGTCATGTGTCCCATGCGTTCATATTCATGAATGAAATCTAAATATTGTTGTTTTAATTGTGGTTTACTTCTCAATTTTTTCTCAAGTTGAAGTAGTCGCTTTTCTGCAATGTCATGGATTATCCAATAATTCAACCGATTTTTTTAATAGAATCTGAACACTTAATCTGTAATTTCTTTCTCTGCGAGTTGTTTGATTAAATAATATTTCGCAATAATCACTAGTGCTATTCTTGTTTATTGAAGGTACATCTTCAAGTTCCCCAAAATCTTGACAATTGCGCGCTAACGTCTTGCGCAAAGTTACACTGTATGTTAGAATTACTGTTCCTATAAAATTTTTAAATACATTTTATAATTTTGTAAAAACTCAAGTAGAGTGCTATAAAAAAAAATGATAAATAATGTTTATAATAGCTCTATATTTGATTTAATACACAACATATTATGACTAACTTCAAATGTAAGAAAGACTAAATTACATAAATAAATTCTATGCAAGAATATATATATCGAAAAATAAAAACAATAGAAAAATATATATATCACTTACCATTAAAAGGTAAAGGTAGAAACTAAATATTAATATAATATAATAGTCATATTATAAGATATTATTATTAATAATAATTACACACTGTCGTGTATGGATACCTTGCACTACTAGGATCCTTAGCTAGCACTTCAATATATTATGTTGCATACATGATGTCAGCACATATACAGCTTGCTTGTCCTATCATTCTAAATACTAGATAATTTAACATGAATCGTAATTATACATAACGTCCGTCTGTTTTAATTTTATTTTATTACCAGCGGCCCATTCGCGGCTTCGCTCGCATACCACTTATAATTGTTTTATTATCCTGCAGTTTCCATAAGATAATTAATATAAATTAAATAATTAATATAATTTATACATTCAATAATTTTCAGAAACTGCAAGCACTAACATGGTTGCTTGCGAGGACGAAATCGGCGGCAAGGGCGCCCCCCGCTGGACTCATACCTATACTTGCGGCCGTAAACGGAGCTTTGAATTATTTAAAATTTATATTTTTACAAAAAGTATACGTTCAAATTACATGCTATAAAAGACAAAGTATTTCTTCATAAAAATTTCTTGACGATGGAATAACTTTTGCTCGTAAATTTCAATATCTTTATCAAATAAAAAACGTTGAAATATCACCTTGCAATTTTCAATTATTTTTTTATCACAAAATATCTTATTGTGACTTATTTGTAAGAGATAGATATACCGTATCGCGGTCTTTTTTTTAAAACTAATAAAATAGAACATTTCTTCCATACAATGTACTGACATATATTTTACTATATTTGCAGAGCACGCGCTTACAGCAATTCGATGGCGTTACAGTTATTTCGTTATATAAGGCAAACTAATACGTACACCATAATCGTAGAAGAAAAACGTAGGTTTCAAACAAAACCAAAAATAAGTAAATCGGACCAGAAGATCCACAGATCTTAGCGTTTAAACAAACAAACAAACAAACTCTTCCACTTTATTATATTAATATAGATTTTTTTTTTTTATAGCTTCACGCTGTATCCCGCACACAGCAGGGTAGGCAGAGGGAACCTAGTATTGAGACACTCCGTTCCCCACTTTCTGCCAAATTCTGGAGGCATTGCGTGTTGAGTGGCAGATCTCAACGCCGCGCTTAACCTCGACACCAGAGCGAAGAAATGGAAATATAAATTTTAAGTAAATATTTCATCTCCTCGAGTGGGGATCGAACCCACAACCAGTCGGTTTTGCAGTCACACCTCGTGCCGCTGCGCCACGACCGGCCTCATTAATATAGATAAAAGCCGAAAATTATCTTTATTAAATTTTCTTGATGATGAAATAACTTTCGATCGTAAGTTTTCAATATAAATGTATTTTCAATGGTAATAGATAAACATTAAATAAAAAATAGCGGGCAATGTCGCGCAGGACTAAACTTTACACCACGCTAAGAAAAGAAGAAGAGAACCAAAGTGTAGTTTAAATTAATTATAAACAGCAAATAATTACATAGAGGCCGGTCGTGGCGCAGCGGCAGGAGGTGTGACTGCAAACCGACTGGTTGTGGGTTCGATCCCCACTCGAGGAGATGAAATATTTACTTAAATGTATATTTCCATTTCTTCGCTCTGGTGTCGAGGTTAAGCGCGGCGTTGAGTTCTGCCACTCAACACGCAATGCCTCCAGAATTCGGCAGAAAGTGGGGAACGGAGTGCCTTAACACTAGGTTCCCTCTGTCTACCCTGCTGTGTGCGGGATACAGCGTGAAGCTAAAAAAAAAAAAAAATTACATAAAAATTAACAATATTTCGTAAATGTATGAAAATTTCTGCCTATTCGCGTCGGTCATACTATGCCGCACGAAGGCTAGCGCATTGCGAATCAGTGACATCTCCTTAATTATTTATTAGAATGTTATACAGTAAACTATAATTTCAATCTAGATAAAATGGTAAAAATTACTATTATATTTATGTTCATAAGGATGAATATCAAGCAAGCAAGTTCATTTTGGGTGACGTTTTCTTAAAACAACAAACTTTGCAAACCATTGCTTAGCAACGGTCGGTTGTTATTAACATGGCAGAATAAATTGCATGTCAAATTAGAAAATATTTTAATATATTTAGAATATATGTGGAATATAATGTTATATAGCCTAAAACACTTCTGAAGAATCCAGCTTTCATACTTTTCATATCCAGAGATCTTAGCGTTTAAGCAAACAAACTCTTCCGCTTTATTATATTAGTATAGATAATAGATGCCGCCCGTGGCTTCGATTGTATGAGCTTTACCAAAATCCTGTCCAAGCCTAATAAAAGTTATAAAATTTTTTCAAATAAATCCGTGCAGTAGTTCCGAAGATGCAAACAGACAAACAGATAAAGATAAAACATATCCAATATTTGGAATGAGGATATTTATCTCCTCGCCCTGGTAACAACACTGGTAGCTCGACGTAAAGTTCCACCACTTAACATAACAAATCGCGAAAATTGGGCGATGCGTGGGCAACGAAGTGTCTTAACACTATGTTCCCTCTGCCTAACCTGTTTTGTACAGCGTGAAAACGTTAGTATTAGGTACTAGTGCATAATATTTTTTTTAAGTGTCCGGGGTAGATTAGGAGCAGGGGACAGACAATATTGCCGTATTACACTATTTATACATAATTTCATGTCATTAATATGAGATTATTCAATTATTTTGGATAAGTATGAATCTTTAATGCGTGCGTGACTGGAGACTTATACCTACTTATCCATAATATAATCTTGTGACTGTGTGTGTAACTTTTAAAAATTCTTTGAAAGTTAGAGTATACCAAAAGTTCATTGTCAACTGTTAATATCTGATAGTTTTGAATTCGAATTCATTGTGAGGAATAAATATAAAAAAATAACTTTATTAGTTAATTAGCTTTATTAGTTTTCTTTGGATTAGATTGTGCATAATGTAACATAACGTCTCTTGATTGGTCCAAAGATGGAGAAATTGGTAATGTATAGCCATTTTGAATTTGGAATGTTTTTTTTAATCTATTTTTAGCATCGTGGGGTATCCTGTATCAAAGAATTTGTCAAGACACCACTGTGCGTTACTTAACGCCAAAATATCGATATAGCGTGTTTAATTACATCATTCTCTGAGTGTGCGAATCGAACCCACAACCGTAGTGCTTACAGTAGGGCGCTGTGATGTTGAACCACGAAACCTTAAAATATTTACATGAAATTGTAAAGAAAATCTTTGGATATTGGCAGCTGATGACCTTCTCCTTAACGTTGTTTATTATGCATATTCAATGCTAACAACAAAACTAATAATATGTTGTGTATATAATAATTTCCTTAATACTGTATACATTTATTCATATAAAGAGCTACCTCAATACAAAATAAAATATACTAGTACATAATGTACGTAATGTGGCGTAGCTAACTAGACTAAAATCATGTTTTTTAACATTTCGTAAAGCAAACTCAACTCACTCAACTCACACTTTTTAGGCACTTAATACTAGATTGTTAATATCAAACCAACGAAGAGTATGCGATAATGCACCATTCACTTCGTCATAGCTTATTTTCTTCCTGTCCACTTTAAATATTAAAGAGATATTATCTGCGAAGAGTACAATAAGTTCTTCCCATAAAAAGGCAGATCGTTAATATAAAGAAGAAATAAAAGGGGACCAGAATTGATCCTTGTGGAACGCCCATCCTTGGAGGAGATTCAAATGATTTTACATAATCTTCTGGATTCTTTAGTTTAGATATGAGCCAATAAGACTTTATTATCTAAGCTAATACTATAAAACACGTTAATCTCAGTTACAATACGACGAGTCGTGGCCGTCATGAAATGAGGTATTTTGAACTATAGTGCACTGTACGCTCGGAAAGAAAATAATCAAAAGCAAGAAAACAGCAAAAATGTACGTATAATAATAGCTATATTTTATATTTAAGAATTTACTGCAGTTAATGGGATATTTCGAAAGAAATTAACACCCCGTGTGCCGTGCTCTGTTAAACCAGTCCTTCCAGTTCAGAGAAAAGTTGGGAACCTAGTGTTAAAATACCCCTTTCCTACTAAAACGCTCCCGTTCTCCACCTTCTGCCAAATTCTGGAGGCATTGCGTGTTGATTGGCGGATATCAATGTCGCGCTTTGCCTCGTGCAAGAAGGACCAGAGCGAAGAAATGAAAATATTAACTATTTATCTTCCTTGAGTGGGAATCGAACCCCAATCGGACGCGTTAACTGCGCCACTATTGGCCTCAAATGAAGATACACTTGGATATCTAAGAAATTGGAATATTAACACAAGACTGGTTTGTGTCTATGTACTTATTTGACACTTGCTCTTCATTAGTATTCAGCTTTATAGACTTGACCTAGAGCAGATTGTATTGAAGGTTTTAGGAAAAGATTTAGATTCAACATCAAATTTATTAGTTGTTGTTATTGTTATTTGTAATATTACTCATATTAATATATTTTAAGTGATTGTGCGTTCAAAACTTAAAAAAAAATATTTGCATAAAATAAATAGCTAAATAAGCCAAATGAATCTCCGTTCCCTTCTGTTTTTTTAGTTTCAATTGTTTTTTTTAGCTTCACGCTGTATTCTGTACATAGTGGGGTAGGGGAACCTGGGTACCTAGTGTTAAATTACTCCGTTCTTATTAAGACACTTCCGTTCCCCACTTTTCGCCGAGTGGCGGCATTTTTACTTCAAAATTATATGGGACCAATTTCTAGATGTTTATCTATTATGTAATAAAAAATCTTGTACATGTCATCAGCATTAGACAACTTGAAGCCGGTCGTGGCCCTCATGCAAGGGCACAAGCGTGTGACTAAACGCGAAAGGTTGTAAGTCCCGTTCCCACTCGAGGTAATAAAATATTTAATATTTTAATTCCTTCGCTCTGGTGTCGAGGCAAAAGTGGTGAGTGGAGTGTCTTAACACTAGGATTCTGATTCGAAACAGACGAAATTCTAGTTTTTTTTTAAATAATAAAACCATAGGTAAGTAATAAATAGTCATAATCTTTTATTATACGTATAGATTACTAAAATACAACATTTTTTCTAGTAAGTAAAAAAAATACATATATTTAATTTCATCTAACTTTGCGAGTCCCTCTACTAGTACCTACTTGAAATTAAAAACAAAAAAAAAATTAAGGAAGCATTTTAAAATTACATAGATATATTGATAATTTAATTCCGATATAATAAAGCCAGTTAAAGGCCAGACTGTAAGCGCGATAGGTTGTGGGTTCGACTCCCACTTGAAAAAATGACATATTTAATATTTACATTTCCTCGCTTTGGTAACAAAGCGCAGCCTTGAGTTGCGCCACTCAACACATAAAACTTTTAGAGTTCGGCGGAAAGTGAGGAACGGAAGTGTCTTAATGGGAACAGAGTATCTTAACCCTAGGTTCCCAGGATCCCTCTGCCTACACGGCTATGTACGGAAAATACCGTAAAAATTATAATTATAAATTAACTAACTAACACTAACACTATCAATTCATTAATTCAAGTGCAATTTGTTACAATATCTACGCGAATTTCTTAATCATCAACTTAAGTAATCTATTTTCGTCCTTTGGATATTTAAATCCGCAGTCTGCGAGTTCTTTCAAGGAAGTTACAGCGACAACTTCGAAGCCAGCCTTGGCCGCCGATATCTGAGATGCGGGGCCCGTGAATAGAGCGCCCGTCGCGGTTATACCCAGAAGGGCACATAAACGTTCCCTGAAAAAATATGTGAATTTTTCTATACTTAGGAAATGATAATAATATTGAAATAATAAAATTATTCTTTGTTCATTCTTAATTTTTTTGTCGCTGTGGATAAGTAGATAGTAAACGCGATAGATGCAGGTTTAATACTGAAACTGATGGCAACGTCACATTTTGTCTAACAGGGCGGAGAGTTGAAAATAATTTTAAATATATTATATATATTATCGTTCCCCTGAATGGGTATCAAACCCACAGCCACCATGTTTATAGTCAGGATGTCTTTAAAAAAATATATTATTATAAAATAACAAATTAGACTATTTAAAAAAAATATAAAAAAATATTTGTATTTTTTAGCTTCACGCTGTATCCCTCACATGTCAGAGTTGGCAATAGGAACCTAGGAATCTAGTGTTAACATACTCCGCTCCCCACTTTCTAGTGAATTCGGGAGGTACTGCGTGTTGAGTGGCGGAACTCACTCACTGGCGCAGTAGGTACAGTGCTGTAAAATATATGACGCTTGAAAAATTTACCTTTTAAGGAGTAGGTACCCGTCGTCGTACTTTTTATTTTTAAAAATTTTTTTTAAAGTGTTATTCCACACTTAGGAAAAAAAAATACTTATTTAGAAAACGTATAAAAATTTGAACGCAGCGAGACTCGAACCCGCGCCTCCTGGAAACCGACCAGGCGCTCTGACTACTAAGCCATGCGTTCTCGCCAAGCTACGTCGAAATTTTTATACGCTTGTTACAACTTATTTATGTTGTTAGTATCTCTGTAGGGAGATTTTTACAAATTTCCGCTACCCAAAGATAATTATTAAGAATTATCGTTTGGCAAGAGAGAAACTATTTTTTAAATATATTTAAACATTTTTTTTAAAGTGTTATTCCACACTTAGGAAAGAAAAATACTTATTTAAAAAACGTATAATTTTTTTTTATTTTTTATTTATAATATTTTTAATGTCATTTAGCACCAATCTATTATTAGCCATATTTTCAAATCATAGAACTCTACATTATCTATTAGTAAACTATTGATAAAATATTATTGTTTTATTTTTTATCATTTTTAATAATTTATTACTCGACAACCTCACAAGGTTGTGAGGAACAATAAGAAAAACTACATTTCGTTACTTTTTCGATGTTTTATGACTTATAGAAAATATAGTTCTGATTTGGAAATATGGCTGGAGCGATAGACGCTAATTCACATCAAGAACATAATAAAAAAAAATGTAATGATATGCAATATTTAAAAGGTAAACTTTCCACGCGATATATTTTATAGCACTGTGCGCAGGGGCTCAAGCGTGTGAATATAAGCGCGACTGGTTGCGGCTTCGATTATCTCTGGAGGAAATGAAATTAAAAAAAATAAATCAGCTTCACGCTGTATCCCGCACACAGCAGGGTAGGCAGAGGGAACCTAGTGTTGAGACACTGCGTTCCCCACTTGCTCTGCCGAATTCTGGAGGCATTGCGTATTGAGTGGCAGAACTCAACGCCGCGCTTAACCTCGACACCAGAGCGAAGAAATGGAAATATAAATTTAAATAAATATTTCATCTCCTCGAGTGGGGATCGAACTCACAATCAGTCGGTTTTACAGTCACACCTCGTGCCGCTGCGCCACGACTGGCCTCGATTAAACTCTCCTCAATCTCAATTCTCAATTTGTAGTAAATATTTTACATTATATTACCTCGCAGCTAGGATCTTGGTACCAAGTTTTCGCCCCCTGTATTCTCTCTTCACGACCAAACCATACGAATGTAGGATCGCGTCGATTTCCAAATACTTGAAGGCATCGAATTTTAATTCTGCATATTCCATTGCACCGTACACTTGTTGCCAAGCTTCGCCTTTTATCTGTAAAGACTTTATATTTATTTTAGTTTTACGCTGTATCCCGCATATAGCACAAGGTAGGCAAAGGGAACCTATTGTTAAAACATTTGGTTCCTCAATTTCCGCTGAATTTTTGAGACATTGTGTGTTGAGTTGCGATCTACTGGCTGGAAGTGTATTCAAACGTCGTAAATTAATTTTTGCCAAAAAAAAACCGATTTCAAGCAATCCGAACTAAAAAGTAAAAAATAATTTTACGTAAAGTAAAATGTACTTTGATTTTGTTAAACAAAAACCATTAAAAAAAAGATGAATTGAAGTCGGTGTGAAGCTAATGCAACAACCTTATTACAATATCGAATTATTAAGCCTGTTTGTTAATCGACTTCTGTAAGAAAAGGAGGTTATCAATTCGACTGTTTTTTTTAAATGTTCAGAACTTTTGACTTATTTTTTATTTTTTAATTCATTGTTTGAAGTCGGATTTGTTTTTGTAAAAAAAATATTTATTTTACGATTTTAAGTAATGGGTACTTTAAAAGGATGTTTCTCAAATTAGTTTGTCCTACGTAAAACTTCGATCTCAATTAGGTATTATTTTTGTGCAAAGTAACATTTTTGCATATTGGCCAGAACATACATAAAAAATATTCGGGCGAATTGGGGATCTCTCCCTTTTTTGAAGTCGTTTGAAAATGAGAACATTCTCTTTTTCGAACGCAACGATGAGAAATTTCAATTTTAACAATGTTTTTCCTTGTAACTATTACAGTATAATTATATTTTTTACAAAAAAAAAAATCTATTTCAACCGGATCCCATAATCAAAACCTAACTAAAGTTTCACTAAACTATCCTTAAAGTGTACCCTTTCAAATAAAAGAAGAATCATCAGAATCGGTTGGCGTGATATTGAGTTATTCGCCTATTTGTCGCGCACAAACCTAATTCAAATTTAAGACGTGTGATTTTCTCATAGATGCCATTATCAGAAATTGACAAAAAATAAATGGGAGCACACGTAAAGCACTAGCTTTCAAATAAAAAAAAAACGTCCAAATTGGTTCACCCAGTCAAAAGTTCTGAGGTAACAAACAAAAAAATACGATCGAATTGATAATCTCCTTTTCTTACAGAAATTGGTTAAGAAAATACTATACGGCTAAGATAATTGAATTATAATATAATACTATTTACTAGAGATCAGAGCGCATTTGTCACTTTAACGTAAAAGCTGGAGCGAGGCTTAGAAATGAAATAAAATCTATTGGATATTAAATCTAAAAATGTACATTTTATATTTTTGTTTTTTCTCGAATTTTTGAGGTATGGCGCGTTGAATGAGGGAACTCAAGGCCGCGTTTTGCCTCGCTACTGGAGCGAAGAAATGAAAATATTAAATATTTCATTTCTTCGAGTAGGAATCAAACCCACAATCGTTGCGCTTACAGTCGCACTCTAGTGCCCCTGTGCCACGACTGATGAATGACATTATTCGATTAAATAGTAACAGTCATATTTCAAAAATTTAAAAGTATTTTCCCACTCTGATACCTATATAGCGCGGCGTTAAGTTTCGCAAGTCAATACGTAGCGACAATTTTCAGAAAATATATTGTATGTTATATAGGGGATCCAATGGATGTTATATAGGGGGTCAAGTAAAATTAAGGAAAAATGAATAAGAAAAAGAAATGAATAAAAATTTTAACCCACAATAGTTCTCACTTTCAGTCATACCTTCTCTTATATAGATAGCTACATATTACAAGTTAGCCTTAAGTTAAAGTCTAAAGTTAGTACAGTTAGGCAAAAGAGCCTCAAGATATGCCTCTACCTGACTGTTCCTAGCGCTACTCCTTTATATTTAGATAATTTACAATCATGAGACGTTTACTATAGAATAATTTAGTTTTTCTTAAAGCTTCACGCTTTACCCCCATTTAGTATATCAAGGAAGGCAGTTAAAACATAGTGTTAAGGCACTTCGTTCTCCAGTCTGAATTCAGTTTTCGAGACATCACGTTTCTAGTGTGGTGGCTTCAGTTATCAATTTTTTTTCACTTCACGTTGTGTGCAGCGCATAACAGGGTAGGAAGAGGAAACCTGGGTATCCAGAGTTAAGACACCATTCCCTCTTATCTTATCACTTTCCGCCGAATTCGTGACTTGGCGTGTTTAGTGGAGGAAGGTTCACAATTAAAGGAAGGTCGACACCAGAGCGAAGAAAATTAAATATTTTATATTCTCGATTGGGAAGAGAATTCCAAAACCTGTCACGTTTAAAATCACAAGCTTCTGCAACTGTATCACTGACTGACTGACTTACACCGTAATGTTATATAGCCTATAGCACTTCTGAAGAATGTATCTTTCATACAAAACAAAAAGAAAGTAAATCGGACCAGTGGATCCAGAGATCTTAGCGTTAAAACAAACAAACCAACAAACAAACTCATCCATTTTATTATATTAGTATAGATTAAGAACAAAGATCACTTCTATGATTAAGAGGGCATGTTAGGCAACCGAATACATCTTTATTATCAATAGAAGTCGTTACAAATAAGAGTTTGCGCAATTACAACAACTCATTGACATAGTTATGAGAACAGAAATGATTGATAACCAAGGTCGTATTGATTAAGGAGTTGTTATATTTCAAACTGTATCAATATTTAGGATAAGGTACTTTAGTATTTTTTTTATTTACACGCATTATTTCACATATATTATAGTTGGGTAGGCAAATGGAACCTGGGAACTTAGTATTGACGCCAGTACGTGGCACAGAGGCGACTGCAAACGCGACGGTTGTGGCTTCGATTCCCATTCGGGATCATAAAATATTTCATATTTTTATTTCCTCTCCCGTAACGAGGCAAAGCGTGGGGTTGATTCTCACCACTCAATTAGCAATGCCTCCAGAATTCGGTGGAAAGTGGGATCCAGAAGTGCCGTAATGGGAACGAAGTGTCTCAACACTAAGTTACCAGGTTTATTTTCATAAAAAATTGAACTGCTATCTTACCTTTATATCTGGCACTCTCTCTTCAACAGTATCAACGACGCATGCATTAAGAGCACCTAAGGTCCTCTTCCCGTCGACCTCAACGTAGCAGCCTAGGCTCATTCTTTGGGCTAAACAAGCTCGCCAGAACTCCGATATGCTTAGTTTACTTTCTTCATCGTTGTATACATCTGACAATAAAAATATACAGTGTTTTTTGCTATCACCAATTTAAATGAAACCACAATTTTAACTACTCTATAAAAACCTGATACAATTAAAGCAAAAGAGATTTTTCCAAAAATGAAAAAAAAAATAAATAAAATTATTAATAAAACTATCGTTGTAAAGTAAAATTCCATTTGTACAGAATGACGTACACAGACAAACCTATCAAAGCGATAACGCCGCACACGCCTCATTCGCGAAATCGAGTCGTAGGTAATGGCAGCGATGTTGAATTGCGTAAAATAGAACGAGAGATATCCCTTTCTCGTTCTGGTATGTTTTTTGAGAATGAAAAGCAGCAGATTGGCAACGCTTAGTAGTACAGAAAAAATATACTCACTACTTAAGGAACATAAAGTTTCATCCTGTAAAAGATGTTCTACAAGGATTTCTAAGGCAGCTTCATTGTCTTCAGGAGCTAAATCTTGTATTACCCACTTCTCGCCTGAATCTTCCCAAGAACTCCAAACACGCGGACAAGACGAATCCCAAGATCTTTTAAAAGGCATTTCTTATCTGTAATAGTGATAAAAATTTGTTCAATATTTATACAATTTATTTATATGTACGTAGCCTTGGACGATCAATTAAGTATACTCGTATGAACTTGCAAGGTTATTTCATTATTTACTTTGTTTTTAGTAATTTTTCCTTTAATTTTTGTTTTCCTGTAATTTTTCCTTTAATAAAATGTTAAATAAAATAAAATGACTAAATAAAATTTGTCTTTATTACTGAATGACACAATTTGTTTCTATAATACCTCACATAAACTAACTAAATAAATAAACTATATAAATACTATTACTAAGCCTTAATATTGCTATTGGCGAACATTAAGCTTATGTGACAGTTTGTCTTTCGACAAAGGCCTGATCTATTATTGCCTTCTTCTCTTCACCTTGCCTTCTAATCTTAAGCTATTCTCATCCATTCCAGACCAGCTATCTTTCTAATGTCGTCTTCTACCCCTGGTTCTTTTATCATCTCTAAATACAAGTAAGATTTTTATAAGTTCTATTATGTATTTAAATCCGGTCGAGTCTGCCCATGCGAGTTGCCATTGTTGGCGATGTGACTCTACCACCTCACGTACTTTAGTCGACTCTTACAACACCACCAGTACCAGGATGATCCTAATCTAGGCCGGGATCACACGGCACTTGATGATTATGTATTTTTTGTTTATATTGTATCGCTTTTATGTTATTTGTATCCGACTACGTGACGCAAAGGTTAAATATATGGTTAATATGTTTATTAGTTGTGGAGACCAAATGTGACCTATTTTAGTAATTCTTGCATCTTGCTTCTATTTAAATTTATTGCTATTCCTATTTCATAAAGATTTTTTTATTTAAATAAGGCCAGTCGTGGCGCAGCGGCACTCGAGGAGATGAAATATTTACTTAAATTTATATTTCCATATCTTCGCTCTGGTGTCGAGGAAAAGCGCGGCGTTGAGTTCTGTCACCTATCACACAATGTCTCCAGAATTCGGCAGAAAGTGAGGAACGGAGTGTCTTATATTAAGTTTCCTCTGCCTACCATGCTGTGTGCGGGATTGAGCTGATTTTTTTTATATTATATTATATTTAAGTGTGTATCTATTACAAAATTATTTAAATGGTTTACTTCTTTAGTATCATATAAAAATTATACAATTATAAGCTACATATGGTTTCTACTCAGTTATCTTTTTTTTATTTAATCGGAACTCAACGCCACACATGCCACGTTTATTATATATCTATACATGGCTTACTTTATTTAAATATCAACTTTCTCTCGAGGAAGAATTATGTCAACTCCGCTACGATGTTAGAAATAGTTTGTGGTATATACAAAACTAATATTACAAAACTCGACCCTCTCGAGTCTTTTAATATATGAAAAGGAATTTTCATATTAAAGTTAAAAATAAATAAGTGAAATCAACTTCACGTTGTATCCCGCACACAATCTACACAGTAGACAGACACTCCGTTTCCCACTTTTCACCGAATTCTGGAGGCATTGCGTGTTGAGTGGCAGAATTAAACGCCGCGCTTTGTCTCGACACCAAAGAATTGAAAATATAAATTAAAATAAATATTTCGTTTCCCTGAGTGGGGATCGAACCTACAAACAGCCGCGTTTACAGTCACACTTTGTGTCCCTGCGCCACAACTGGCCTCACTATATTAAAATTTTCAATAGAATTTGAACCAGAAACGACCCTGACCTAAATCAGTGATAAAATGACGCGTCAGGTCATTTTGTATATATAATTTTGTGAGCCACGCTTTTTCTATTTATATCTGTTTATTTTGAGGAGATACTCTGTCTTTATTAGTAGAACATAGTTGCTG
This sequence comes from Heliconius himera, assembly GCA_021202915.1. Classification (NCBI taxonomy): domain Eukaryota; kingdom Metazoa; phylum Arthropoda; class Insecta; order Lepidoptera; family Nymphalidae; genus Heliconius; species Heliconius himera. The sequence goes on along the minus strand of JAJHJA010000679.1, from coordinate 88,348 downwards.
AGGAAATGTTTTTTTTTTAAATGGGTTACTAAACCCATTCGCGACTTTGCTCGATGGAACTGCGCAATTTTTATTTCTTTACTAATCTTAAATTACTGAAAAAAAATAATAAAAAAAAAAATCAGCTTCACGCTGTATCCCGCACACAGCAGGGTATGCATAGGGAATGTAGTGTTAAGACACTCCGTTCTCCACTTTCTGCCGAATTCTGGAGGCATTGCGTGTTGAGTGGCAGAACTCAACGCCGCGCTTAACCTCGACACCAGAGCGAAGAAATGGAAATATAAATGTAAGTAAATATTTCATCTCCTCGAGTGGGAATCGAACCTACAACCAGTTGATTTTACAGTCACACCTAGTGCCGCTGCGCCACGACTGGCCTCTTAAATTACTGTCGTGTTCTAATAACATTGTGTTGTTAAAGACAATATCTATACCTACCTTGAAAACTAAAGGTTCAGCCAATTTAATTAAGCAGTTATGTTGTAGCAATTTTGTTGAACCAAATAAATTATATTGATATTACTTTTTTTAATTTTTGAAGTGATTTAAATAAATGTTAAGGAAAAATTGCCGAAATTGATAATAGTCTAAACTTAGGCATTTAAATTGAGGCCAGTCGTGGCTCAGATGCACAAATTGTGATTGCAAAATCGACCGGTTGTGGGTTCGATCGCCACTCGAAGAGATGAAATATTTATTTAAATTTATATTTCTATATCTTCGCTCTGGTGTCGGGGCAAAGCGCGGCCTTGAGTTCCGCCAATCAACACGCAATGCCTCCAGAATTTGGCGGAAGTGGGGAACGGAGTGTCTTAACACTAGGCTTAATTCTGCATTTAAATTGGTTAAGTTCTGGGATTCATTTTGTTTGCGGCATCTCCCGTGCTATTTAATGGAAATATGTTAAAGTTGCGTATTAAGCATGAGTCGTTCAAAGAGCCCTAGGTAATTCTGACCGCAGATAAAGTGGGTAAAATCGAAAGGAACGTTTCCTTTATTTTAATATAGTCTTCTTCCTTAAAACCTATATGTTCAATTCTAACTAGTTGTTGGGGCCAGTAGAGGCCGGTCGCGGTGCGGGGGCATAGGCGTGCGACTGTAAATCAGGGGTTGTGGGTTCTATTCCCATTCGAGTAACAGGGCAAAGCACGACGTTACCGTAGTACCACCACTCAACACGCAAAGCCTCCAAAAATCAGCGGAAAGTGGGGTCCAAAAGAGTCTTAAAGCGAACGAAGTGTCTTTAAACTAGGTTCCCAGGCTTCCTCTGCCCTACCCTGCTGAAACTAACGAAAAACTTACGTATTCCGCGATAAGTGCTCTCACCAACTATGCAGCTTTTAGCTTAATATAGATTCGAGCAGAGAGTTCTAGACGTAGAGTATTTTCACTAAAATTCTAATAAGCATTGTTCAGAAATATCTTACTTAATAGTTTTCATTAAGATAACACTGTTCCGCACGAATGGTGTCTCGGCAACGGCAATACGATGTCTTCCTTAATCATGATAACATCTTATTTAACGCCCAACGGCCAAATAATAAGAATTAATAGATTTCGGTGGCTCGCTTTATTTGGTATAGTAGGCAAGCAGAGAAAACCTAGTGTCAAGACACTGTGTACTTCCACTTTCTGATAGAATTTGAGATTTTTTTAGCTTCAGAGGGAACCTAGTGAAAGACACTTAAAGACACTCTGTTCACTACTTTTCGTCGTATTTTCACGTACTGCCTGTTGAGTGGCGGAACTCGGGCCACGCTTCTCCTGATTAATGGAGTAAAGAAATCAAAATATTAAATAATTTATTCCCCCGAATATTGATTGAACCCACAACAGCGTTTACACGCTTGTGTCACAGGGCCACTGCTCACTGTGTGACATTTTATGTGGAATGAAACGAAATCTTTGTGTTTCCTAAAAGGAAAAAATAAAATGATTTTATATATATTAACATTCTATCATATACTGTCCCACTGCGCCACGGTAGCCTTTATTGTATAATAGCTTTGAAATGCGCTTTAGTCGGCTTGGTCAATTGGAAATAATAACGAGATTTTTGTATGTGGAACACACATACAAATACTAAGCACCTCTACCTAGCAGGTACAGGTACAGGTACAGGTAACTCTACCTAGCAGGTACAGGTATCGAAAAGATTTTTATTATAATAGTTAAATTTTGATTAGGAACGGAAGTGTCTTAATGGGAACGAGTGTCTTTTCAGATTCCCAGGTTATCTCTGCCCACTCTGTTTTATGTGTGTTACTGTGTGAAGTAATAAATTATTTTTTTTTAGCTTACGTAAAAACTTTAGTTTATTACGAGAAAAGAGTCTCCTTACACTAGTGTTATAAAATGCGTCATTCCTTTTAGATAAATAATTATTATGTTTGAAAGTTATCTAATCGCTTCATTAATATTTTTGTAATTTAGTAATAATAAATAATATTTATTTTTATATTTTATATATAAGACCGCCGTTATCTTGACACAGGGGCACCAGCGCGCGACTCTTAACAAAAAAGTATATATTTTTATTTCCTCGCTCTGGTAGCGAGGTAAAGTTATATCGCTCAACACGTATGCGTTAAGAATATTATGAATCATTACCCAAATCAATAATTTAACATTTAAGGCTGTTTCTGAAGCCTAAATTAAATTATTAACTGACATCAGCACATTTAACAGAATTTTAAAAAACATAACATAAGTAAAAAGAAGGTAATATTACAAAAATATATACGTATAATAAATAATTAGCTTTATGTATATTTTATAAATCAAATATCAACATTGGTCGTATTTGTAAGTTCGAAACAATGAAAAATTCTTATAGAAATTACGATAATGTCGTAAAAAAATCATATTAGAATATTACAGATTAAAGTAATAAAAAATCACATTAGAAGTCATTTTAGTTGTCAATCAATTCTGCTTATTAAATCAATAATCATGTAGTTATATATAATAAGCGGGCGAAGCCGCTGGCGAGCGCTAGTAATAAATATTTATCACATGTAAACAGTACTATAAGTAACAAAATACTTTAATAACTAGAATGCTGAAAAATATTACAAGGACTAAAAGTCCTTGTAAAGGTTATTTATTGTAAAGGTTCATTATTCTTTTAACTAAGTGGATGTGAGTTCAAAGACATAATTATCATACTAATAATATAAATGTAATTGTAATGATGATTCTCACTAAATTTTGAACACATATTCTTAGAGGCATTATAAGGGAAATAGGATACTTTTATTAAAAATAAATATATTTAACAAAATGTATTATCCTTTGGTATTATAAGTAAATAAAATGTATTGTCCTTCCATTGATATATAGACACTAGTATAGCATCAGTGTCAAAACAGAAAAGGTGGAGAATTGAGTGAGTTATCACTAGAATCTTTTTAAAAAAAAATTAAACATATTATAACGATAGACCAACATGGCTATGGGTACCGCCATTCAATGTAACAAAATCGGTTTCTCTATTCTTATTTTAAAAATTAAATTAACCTAAATCAGCTTCACGATGTATCCCGCACTCAGCGGGTTAGGCAGAGGAAACATAGTGTTATGACAATCCGTTTCCACCGCGTTATTATCGTTTTATTACCAAATTTAAATTAATTATAATAATATAAGAAAAATAGAATTTCTTCAAATTGACATTATTAAATAGAATATTAACATTATTATTAACTGTAATTAATAAAAAGAAAAATTGTAATTAATAAAGAGAAACAACTGTCACTCACCAAAAAATAAACAAAAACCAATGTCAGTCAAGCTTATTTTTAGTAGAACGTTTATTTACTAACTGAACTGAACTGAACTTGTGCAAATGATTCGTACGACTGTATACTAAGTAGTTTCGTTGGCGCGATTAAATATATTTATACATACATGACTTATGTAACGCTAAGAAGTATCTTCAATGAATGAACGTGAAAAATTAACTGTAAACTTGATAAATAAAAAACCGGACAAGCGCGAGTCTCGCTCGCCCACCGAGGGTTCCGTACAAAATTTGGAGATCTCGAGTTTTTTTTATCTGATACCTCACTTGAACTACCGGCTTTAATACCAAGCCTAGAATAGCAATTATGTAAACTAAAGGTATTAAAAAAATGTTTTTTGATTGAACATACGAAGGTCACATAAAAATGGTCAAAATGAAATTTGACACGTTTAAGTGACAGAGCTTATTATAAAATTGAAGTTCACATTGACCCAAACAACACTGTTTATTATTTTGTTGAAAGGGCAGGCTTCAATCTTAATATTTCAGAAAGAAGATAAACGTTTGAGGCCAGTCGTGGCGCAGCGGCACAAAACTGACTGGTTGTGGGTTCGATCCTCACTCGAGATGAAATATTTACTTACATTTATATTTCCATTTCTTCGTTCTGGTGTCGAGGCAAAGCCCGGCGTTGAGTTCTGCCACTCTACAGGCAATGCCTCCAGAATTCGGTAGAAAGTGGCGAACGGAGTGTTTTAACACTAGGTTCCCTCTGCCAATAAAATACGATGATTTCTAAGTTAGTTGATACATTGGAATTGATAATTTGGACAAAATAATTGTAGGATTCAAGCTAAAAAAAAATGGTCACAAAATTATGAAACCAAACTCAAAAGACGGAGAAAAGTCGGCTGATTCCAAATATGTATATAACTCAATATCGCAAAAAAATGGTGCTTAGATCAATTAGCCTTTCAACTGTCGATAACACGATAAAGAGTGGACAAACTTAACGTAACGTGTGTTGTTAGCAGAGTGAAGAAAATAAATGAATCCAACCATCTGAGTGGTAATCGAACCCACAACTGTCGCGTTAATAATCAGATGCTGTGCTGCTGAGCCACCACAACCATAGTTACGTACAAATAATGTAACTGATGATCCCTACGTAAAGTATCGTAAGTGAAAAATAGCAATTTTTTTTGCTCTTTAGAATACTAACTCTTTTAAAAAGATATATAAAAACTACTCTAGATTTAATATATTTTTTCAAAAATATTTTAGTATTTAAATCAGCTTCACGCTGTATCCCGCACACAGCAGGATAGGAGAGGGAACCTAGTGTTAAGACACTCCGTTCCCCACTTTCTGTCGAATTCTGGAGGCATTGCGTGTTGAGTGGCAGAACTCAACGCCGCGCTTAACCTTCGACACCAGAGCGAAGAAATGGAAATATAAATTTAAGTAAATATTTCATCTCCTCGAGTGGGGATCGAACCCACAACCAGTCGGTTTTGCAGTCACATCTCGTGCCGCTGCGCCACGACCTTTAATAATAGATGTACATACTAATGTTCTTATATTTTATAAATATAATGTATAGTTATGTAATACGTATAAGCACTAAAGAAAAACAGAAATAGAAACAAATAAAAATATAAATAAATACAACGATCGAAGGAACGAAAAATTTAATAATAAAGAAAAAGCACAGGACAAAGGGAAATATTAATGGTATTTTTAGCAGGTGGAATCAAACCCACATCCGTCGCACTTCAATTAAACGCTGTCGCTGACTTACCGATTAATTTGCGTAATTAAATATTGTACTTTGTTTATTAGGTCTCGTAAAGACATTTTTTTCATTTTTCATCGTAAAGCACGTTAACTCTAAATACAACAGAATGAATTTGTTTATATTTGCCCTACATGAAACACATTAATATATCACTTAAAATGCTATAATGATGACTATTAATATGAAACTTAAAAGTTTTGTTGCGTATGCCAGCAACTCCAGTATGAGGGGAGAGCGGGGTTGGTTTTAATGGAGGTAAGAATTCAAAAGATTATTCTCGAAAAACGTGAAGAGTTAAAAAAATGATACTCGGTTTAGAAATACTATATACACAGTTGAACGTATCTCGAGTTATGATTTGCCAGTCGGTCAGTCGTGTCTTGCAATAAAATAATATAAAATTAATTTAGTCGCTGAATCGAATTGAAATGGATACTATTTTTTTACTTTTTTAGCTTTAACTTCAACGGGAAAAACTCGTAAAAATACTTAATACTAAGTTTTGCCACTAACTATTACTAACTATTGTTTATATCTTCAGTCTGTCAATCTCAATAAACCGTGAAGCTATGTGAAAACAAAAAAAAATCGGACATGCGCCAATTGGGCTCGTCTACCGAGGGTTTCATACAAAAATTGGAGTTCTCGAACTTTTTTAAAATTTAAGCTTAGCTTAGCCCTTTCATCGAGATACCTCACTTGCTCTAGCGGCTTTAATACCAAATTTTGCCCCCCTTTTAAGACTATTATTTTTTTGAATTTAACCACAAATATATAGTTCTCAAATTTTTTCTTGAACTAGTACTACCTGTAGATGCTAGCTGCCAAATTTCATAATTCTAGGTCAACCGAAAGTAACCTATTAATTTTGATTCCCTTTATAAGGTCGAAATACTCGTTTTTTGCGATATAAACGACCATACCTTTTTTTAAAGTAAATGCAGAATAACGATTTTTTCAGGAAACCAAGGGATCTACCGTAGATCTGAGTATATAGTTTGAATTTTAACTCGATATCTCCAATCTCGTATCAACTCGATATCGCGTTTATGAAATAAAGGATTTTGACAGATATACAGACAGTCAGACAGGTAGCCGGACGGACAACTAAGTGATCTTATAAGGTTCGTTTATTCCTTAAAAGGTACGGAACCCTAAGAATGAGATGCCATAATTCAATTAGCGTTGTGGGGATGCGTGGATCTACACTTGCTTTTCTCACATTTCTCGAGAGCTGGTTACAGATCACTTTATTCTTTAATTTCTATGCAATTTAGAAACACAGTGGTTGACTGTAAACGCGATGATGATGCTTGAATTGATATTCACCGCTCAATACATAATATACTAGGGCGGGAGAAAAGATGTAGAGAATGTCTTAACACTAGTTTCTCCCTCTTTACCTCTATTTATTGAAAAAAAAAGGGTATTGCTAAAGTAAAAGCAGACATTCTTTTACGTATTATGTTACTATTATATAATATTTTTATCCAAATTTTTCTTCTTCATATCTTGAAAATTAAATATAAACACAGCTTACTTCTTATTTGTTTTAATATAACTCGATTATGTAGGATTTAACCTCACATCCACTGGAAGAAAACGTGTTATTTTTTTATTTAAAAAATATCTATTGAATTTTGTGTTAATTATTTTAATTTTTACGTTCTATTGTGAGAGAACGCAGCGTTGAGTTTCGCCACTCAACTTCCAATATCTTGAATTCGGATGGAAATGAATGACTGTTTTGACAGTAAAGGCTTTTAATTATAAAAAACCCTTCTTGGACTATATTATTTACATATATTCTCTCCAGAAATGCATGGACCCAAGCTCTAAAACTACTGAACTGATTTTGATGAACCTTGGACCGTTAGCTAACTTTGACATGCCACATTAAAATAAAAATAAGAAGATCATCTCTTTATGATTTTTGGTTTCCGAAAAATTTGTGGACAAACATACATACATATACATGTATTATATTATTTATTCACCATTAAAATTAATATAATATTAAAGATGTTGGTACTAATAAAATATCTTTTTTTCTTTTTATAAATGTAATATTTTCAACAGGCAATGTTGTTTTCTGTAAACATTGCTAGTGCAAGTGCACAACAACAAGATTTTATAATATTCATCCTTTTCTTTACATTTAGAGTATTTTAAAGAAAAAGAAGGGTTCGTTTTTAGATATTTTTCTTTTTTTTTCAGGTTTACGTTTTATCTCGAATGCCGCTAAAGAACAGAATATTTTAACTCTAGATAGGTAGAAAGAACTATTTACTTATGTATCACATAAGAAAAAAAAGAGGAAAATGTGTACAATGGATAACTTTTCTCTAAAAGAGATCTCTCTATATCAGAAACCCTTGAATGTAGATATTAAGAGTAACGATTCGGGTGCGATATCTATTACGTTAATAATAATAGATCTACATACTAATATACTTATATTTTATAAATATAATGTATAGTTATGTAATAAATATATACACAAAAAAAAATACAACGACGTAAAGAAAAGAAACAATAAAAAAAAGCAGAGGACAAGTTAATATTTATTATTGGTATTTTTAGCAGCCCTAAATAAATTGAAATGAAAATAATTCAAGCACCGGAGTGGAATTAAACCCACATCCGTCGCATTTGGAATCAAACGCTATCCTTGACTTCGTAGCCTTGAATCGTGCTTTGTTTAATATATAAGGTTCCAGGAAGACATTTTTACTCTTCATTATTAAATCACGGTAATTCTACATACGCCAGAATGAATTTGTTTATGTTTACCCTACATGAAACACATTAATATATCACTTAAAATGCTATAATGATGACTATTAATATGAAACTTAAAGTTTTGTTGCGTATGCCAGCAACTCCCGTATGAGGGGAGAGTGGGGTTGGTTTTAATGGAGGTAAGAATTCAAAAGATTATTCTTGAAAAACGTGAAGAGTTAAAAATATGATACTCGGTTTAGTAATACTATATACACAGCTGAACGTATCTTGTGTATGTGTTATGTACGTATGCCAGTCGGTCAGTCGTGTCTTGCAATAAATTAATATAAAATTAAATTAATCGCTGAATCGAATTAAAATGGATATTAAACTAAACTCTATCTTATCATCAGTAACATTATATTATTTGCTTGGGATTGTTTTGACTATTTTATTTTCTGTTACTAATGCGTTAAAAAGAGTCCTTAAAGCTAAAATTATCAAATGAAATGGAATAATTATTAATATGTTAATACTTACCCCGTATGTGTGTGATTGAGAATTTACATAAAAAGAGTACCCAATACGTCCCAAGAAATATTTGAGCTGGTAACTCAGAAAATTTCGGAAAAAACACTGAAAATTTAGAGATGTTGCTTCTGAATACAATATTTGTCATGTGACAATGAAAAAAGGGGGGCGAGGTTCAATTTAAGATAATAAAATACCCTTTTTATTTTCAATTCAGGACAAGAAGCCATGATGTCACATTCTTTGGTAAAATGTAAAAAAAAATCAGCTTCACGCTGTATCCCGCACACAGCGGGGTAGGCAGAGGGATCCTGGTATTAAGACACTCCGTTATCTACTTTCTGCCGAATTCGGCAAGCATTGCGTGTTGAGTGACAGAACTCAACGCCATGCTTTCCCTCGAGACCAGAGCGAAGAAATGGAAATATAAATTTAAATAAATAATTGATAAAATGTGTTAATATTTATTTTAGACTGCTACCATCAGATAACGTCAACGAATCTGTGTATTAATATATGTAGCTTATTCATTTATTACGATACTGACTTTAGACGTGTGTTAAAGGCTGTGTTTAATATTTGTAACTTATAAGGATATTTAACTGTGTAAAACTAAAAAGATTATATAAACTAAGATATTTGATTAAAGCCTGTGAATTGTAGTATTAAGCGTCTTAAAATTGTAATTGAAAAGTACCTCTGTGTTGAATGATTGTTAATTAATGTAGATTTTCAAAAATGGAAAAGATAATAATCTTAAAGTACTAATATAAAAGCACTGAGATGTGTAATCTTAAAGACATTAAAACATTTTGATTAGTATATATAACATTTTATTTTAATATTTGAAAAATTTTAAATATAAAATATCATATTAAAATTGTTAGTACCAACCCCGGTCTCCCCTACTATCAGGAAGCATGAAATTTAAATATTAGATAGTTACTTTGGCAGGTAAATAACATTTAATTATCGTTAAATTGTTTTAATCTATCGTTAAACTGCGAACGTAAACGAAAATAGGTAATTTTCATTTCCTTGCTCTGGTAAGATGACAAAGCACGCAATTTCTCAAAAATTAGGCGAGAAGTGTGGTTAATTCTGTCTAGCCTGCTGTGTGTGGCATGCAGCGAGAAGTTAAAAAATATATATGAATGTCGATGTGTGATGATTGTTTGTTGACAATAGAGTCTAATAATTGTAACATTTGCTATTTTTTTTCTTAAAAGTTAATTATTAGCTTACGACTAATAGCTTACTGTAGGAAGTGAAGTAAAATAGCATAATTATATAAATTTTATTAAAATAACTCATTTCTTAACACCAATTCAACTTCTACATTTTTGAGTCTCACTTGCACTAGTTCCTTTTGATACTTGATACCACCATCAAAGACACGTGTTTTGACTGAAAAATTACGTAGAAGGTGCACTAAACCAGATTTAGCTTGTAATTGTGCGTATCTCATGCCAACGCATATCCTATTTCCTCTACCAAAAGGCATATATACAGTATCAGCTATGGCAGCACGATTGTCTTTAGAAAATCTGTCAGGATTGAAAACTTCTGGATCAGTATAATATTTAGGGTCGTGATGCAGTTCATATATTGGAGTAAAAATTTTAGTGCCTTTATCAATTTTTATATTTCCCACTGGTAATACAGTATCTTGAACACATTGTCGTGTTAAATATCCGACTGGGGGGTAAAGACGCAAAGCCTCACATATGGTCATGTCTAAATATTCCATGCTTGACAAGATGTCTGATGTTAAATTTCCATCATATTTTTTGAATACATCATCAATTTCTTTATGTAATCGACGAAGACAATCTGGATTCCTTCCCAATTCTACTAAAGTAGTGAACATGCATGACGCAGTTGGTTCCACACCTGCTATGAAGAAGAAAAACGCTTGGGCAGCGAGTAGTTCATCAGTTGGTTTCAATTCGAGTCCAGATACAGGATCTTTTAATATTCCTTTATTTTGTAATGCTACACAAATATCCGCAAAGTCATAACGTTTTATCCCATCTAATTTCCTTTGGCGAACGACATTTTTGATAGCGCCAATGAAGAATTCTTCGTGTTCTTTACAAATGTTTAAGTTTAAAATTTTAAACAAGGATGTGCTTAAGTTACTTATTGCAAACTTGATATTTTCCTTAAGTCCTGAACGAAATGCGTTTTGCGCTACGTTTAGAAAAGGAGAATCAAAAATAGATTGCGTGGTCAATCCAAACACAGCTGCGCTGATGGCTGCACTGCAAAAAGTCGATATAGTAGTAAAAGTATCGCCTTCCATTAATTTCGGATCATTTTTAATATATTGAACTAAATCTTGGGCACTTTTGTCAGTTATATAGAACATATTTTTAAGTTTCGCAGAAGTAAAGAGAGGTGACATATTCTGTCGCACGAGTTTCCACTTTTCTCCGTTTTGAAATAATATATTATCTGCCAGCAAATCGCCTTCGTTAGGCTCGAATCCTCTATGATTAAAAGCATTAAAATTTAATGCTAAAACGTGTTGAATATTTACAGGATCCCGTACATATAATGCAGGTGTGAGAAATGAACCGACACCCACTGCAGAGTCATTTGGGTATTCTTTATAAAGATCTCTAAGACATTCAAAGAATGCTCTCTCTGCAGTCAAATAGTCCCAAAATAATCCCATGCACTTGTTCCTTGTATAAAATGTGACACCACGTTTCTTCCAATATACTTCGTTATAAATACCATTTAGATAGAAAATTGCTAAGATTGCAATAACTATAAAAAGTACCACAAGTAACATGTCCGTTTGTTGCTTATTGAACGACAACTATAAAGTGAATATTAAAATCTATGTTACGTATCTTTATAAACTGTTGTGGGTGACATTTCTGACATATGGTTTTGTATTAGATTCAATATGATAATAAAATTTATAAAATGTGATTGTTCGCATTGGACGCGCTTTTGCGTGTTCAGTCAAGTTAAAAAACTGGAAACTCGCATTTTTAATATTACAAATACCATTTCAAGCTTATTTTTAATTTAAAATAAAATATATTATATAATTATATTCATATTTTTATTTTAGTTCAAATTGTATATTATTAGCTTATTTATAAAATTAAAGTAAATAAATTCAAACGTCAAAAATATTACAGAATGTACGAAAATAAAGGAATGTGACTATACAATATTTAGGAATGCGTCCTTCGTAAGTTCAACAACGACAGAATATGATTTTCAAATTATATTAAAGTGTCAAATTATACATATTGTCACGCAGGATTTAATTTGAGCTTTAACTTTGACTGATTTTTTTTAATAATTTTAAATAAACACTACAGACACGTGGTCTGTACTTTTTTTTACTTTTTCATTATTATTATCTAATCAACAGTATATTTATCTGCCACTTAAACTAGGCTTATAACTAGAGATATATTGTAAACATTTTACTTATTGTCGCTAGAATCGTGCATCGTGCGTTTTTAATATAGGATTGTCCACGCGGTGCTTATGTATTCGATTTCCATTAAGGGGAATGATTGTATTTGTACAATTGTTGTTTTTCTTATCTGGTATGATAAACGGTGTTATATAACACGCAGCACGTAATATCTCAGTCACAGACGGAGATCGGAGATCGGAGAATCTTGATACCAGGTTCTCATGAAGAAAAAAAATATACCATTTGAGAATTTAACTAATAAAACAATTAAACATCTACTATAGCTGTGTAATTGTTGTTTAAATAGTTTTTTGTGTTAATTTACGAGACTTATAGTTTATCTATAAATTATTACAAGTTGCTAAATTTAAGACATCATTACTTGGATAAAAATATTTTTATCTCATAAAATAATATTAGTACTAAGATGTTTTTATGATTTTGCAGTATACACTACGACACACAACAGCCTTATCATGTAGATAATTATATATGTTCTTTTTTTTGTTTAAACTTGTATTTGTTCTTACTGGGCATGACAAGATATTTTTTTTATTATTTTTAATTCCTCGTATTCAGCAAAGTACATTGACAGAAAATAGTGCTTATTATATTATTATTATTATATAATTTGAGGCCAGTCGTGGAGCAGCGGCACGAAGTGTGACTGTAAAACCGACTGGTTGTGGGTTCGATCCCCACTCGACGAGATGAAATATTTACTTAAATTTATATTTCCATTTCTTCGCTCTGGTGTGATGTCTCGAAAAATTACGCTAAATAATATATCTAAATATGATAATTTTTCTTAGCCCCATAACGATAGCGGTCTCCCACAAGCACTTTCCGCAACGGCCCTCGTCGGTTTCGCAACTTTACACCAACGCTTTCGTAACATTATACGATATTTACTAATGTGTTTTGTTACTTAAAAAAATTAAGCATGAGCTTTTCAATCTTTAGTGTTAAGCGTGGTGTGGATTTTTAATTTGTAATTGTCATATATACATATACAGGGCGGAAGTGTCAGCACCACTTTGAATGAAACCACAGTTTTAACTACTATATTAAAGCCTAATACAATTATTTTTTTCTCAAAAATTAAAAAGTGATTTTTTTAAACAAAATAAATAATAAAAATATTGCTATTAATACAAAACGCCATAATTTTGTCAAGAACGCGTCGCATACGCCTCATTCCGAAATCGAATCGTAGGTATTGCCGACAAAGTTCAAAGTTGCTTAACCATTAGTAGTCTTTTTGTAGTAGTATGTGTTTACGTTATTGGTATCTATGCGTAACTGCGTCACACGAAATACTGATAAACATCGTGAAATGAAAAAAAATACTACGTTTAAACTGTTGGTGTATCATGATTAATTTCTTTAGATATGTGCTTAAAATATTTTACCCTATATGCTGTTCCCGTTAAAGGAGCGCTGACACTTGAACCTTGTATAAATTGGCCATACATAAATACATAAAGAGGCCGGTCGTGGCGCAGAGGCACAAACTGTGACTGTAAAATCTACTGTTTGTGGGTTCGATTCTCACTCGAGGAAGTGAAATATTTATTTACATTTATATTTTCATTTCTTCGCTCTGATGTCGAGGCGAAGCACGGCGGTGAGTTCCGCCACTCTGCACGCAAAGTGGAGAACGGAGTGTCTTAATACTAGGTTCCCTTTGCCTACCCTGCTGTGTGCGGGATACAGCGTGAAGCTGATAAAAAATAATTAAAAAAAACATAAATATATAAATAAATAAACTTACATAATAAACAGTATGTGAATATTTACAACTAAATGATTTACTGTGGCTGGCAGTCCTTAATCTCTTTATATGTGGTATAATAAGATAGTAAAAATATTTTGTCTGTACGTTTAGTAATTTTGACTGAAATCGAAACTTGAAAAGAATAATAGAAAGCATTTTTTTTTTAATTTCTTGTCTGTTTGTCTCTCTGTCTGTATGTATGGTCACGCTAATCTCCGAAAGTACTGAACCTAAATCGGTGAACTTAAAACTTAACATTTTTTTTAGCTCAACTTAACATTTAAAATTTGGTACATAAAAAAATCAATTCATTAAAAAGTTATCGTCATTTGAATGAACTCGAGGCATTAGTTTGCCTGCGAATGTTACATAGCAATCGCGCTGGTAAGATAAGAATCTTAGCCAAGAGGCTAAAGAATGACATTCGAAACGTCTTAAAATTATCTTCACGCTGTATCCCGCACACAGCAGGGTAGGCACCTAGTGTTAAGACACTCCGTTCCCCACTTTCTGCCGAATTCTGGAGGCATTGCGTGTTGAGTGGCAGAACTCAACGCCGCGCTTAACCTCGACACCAGAGCGAAGAAATGGAAATATAAATTTAAGTAAATATTTCATCTCCACGAGTGGGGATCGAACCCACAACCAGTCAGTTTGCGGTCACACCTCCTGCCGCTGCGCCACGACCGGCCTCTAGTTATATGATTTGATAAAAATATATATTTTTAAAGCACTATTGTTCAGAGTACAAGCAATAAAGTAAACAAAATTGAATTGTTAGTGACGGTTACTATCATAAATCATAACAGTTAAGTTTAAGTCGTAATTAATTCAATACAGGGATAAAGACCAATTTGATCTTCAAAGAAATATTAACTAAATGTATAGATTACGTAAATACATAGACGTTCGTTCGTTTGAAATAAATCTATATAAAAATGCCTAAAAACATCCTTTCTACGTGTACACTGTAATAACTACATATTGACCAATTGTCCATTTAGCTAATAATATATGTAACTAATTTAAAAACTGTACAGGAGTTAATATGCAATCATTACAGTAATTTTACAAAGAATATTATGAATCCTTCAAATCAATAATTTAACATTTAAGGCTGTTTCTGAATGAGTAAATTAAATTATTCACTGACATCAGCACATTTAACAGAGTATATTATATAGGTAAAAAGAACATAAAGTTACAAAAATATATACGTGTAATAAATAATTAGCAAGCATTGCGTGTTGAGTGACAGAACTTAACGCCGCGCTTTTCCTCGAGACCAGAACGAAGAAATGGAAATATTATATAAATTTAAATAAATAATTGATAAAATGTGTTAATATTTATTTTAGACTGCTACCAGCATATAACGTCAAAGAATCTGTATATTAATATATGTAGCTTAATAATTTATTATAAAATAAAAAAATAAAAGTAAAATAATGTCTAAAGTATCATATCCTGAAAATGACTTTAGATGTTATTTTAAAAGCTGTGTTTAATATTTGTAACTTATAAGGATATCTAACTGTCTAAGACTAAAAAGATTATATAAACTGAGACACTCGATTAGAGGCTGTGCATTTGTAGTATTAAACACAATAAAACTGTAATTGAAAAGTACCTCTGTGTTGAATGATTGTTAATTAATGTAGATTTTCAAAAATAGAAAAGATAATAATCTTAAAGTACTAATATAAAAGCACTGAGATGTGGAAAATTTTGATTAGTATATATAACGTTTTATTTTAATATTTGAAAAAATTTAAATATAAAATATCATATTAAAATTGTTAGTACCAGCCCCGGTCTCCCCTACTATCAGGAAGCATGAAATTTAAATTGTAGATAGTTACTTTGGCAGGTAAATAACACTTAATTATCCTTAAATCGTAGATCTTAAATTTAATATTTTCTTTGGAATAATAAACTGATGTGAGCAATGGATAGACGTTTAACTGCAGAGAGGTCACCGTTAAGTTTTAATAAAAGATGAAGCATTTAATTTTTTATTTTCATCAAAGCGTCTGGTTGCAACTGCGAACGTATACGAAAATACATCATTTTCGTTTCCTTGCTCTGATAAGATGACAAAGCACGCAATATCTCAAAAATTAGGCGAAAAGTGTGGTTAATTCTGCCTAGCCTGCTGTGTGTGGCATGCAGCGAGAAGTTTAAAAAATATATATGAATGTCGATGTGTGATGATTGTTTGTTGACAACAGAGTCTAACAATTGTAACGTTTGTATTTTTTTTCCTTAAAATTTAATCATTAATTTTTTTGGGACTAATAGCTTACTGTAGGAAGTTAAATAAAGTAGCATAATTAAAGAAATTTTATTAAAATTACACATTTCTTAACACCAATTCAACTTCTACATTTTTGAGTCTCACTTGCACTAGTTCCTTTTGATACTTGATACCACCATCAAAGACACGTGTTTTGACTGAAAAATTACGTAGAAGGTGCACTAAACCAGATTTAGCTTGTAATTGTGCGTATCTCATGCCAACGCATATCCTATTTCCTCTACCAAAAGGCATATATACAGTATCAGCTATGGCAGCACGATTATCTTTAGAAAATCTGTCAGGATTGAAAACTTCTGGATCAGTATAATATTTAGGGTCGTGATGCAGTTCATATATTGGTGTAAAAATTTTAGTGCCTTTATAAATTTTTATATTTCCCACTGGTAATACAGTATCTTGAACACATTGTCGTGTTAAATATCCGACTGGGGGGTAAAGACGCAAAGCCTCACATATGGTCATGTCTAAATATTCCATGCTTGACAAGATGTCTGATGTTAAATTTCCATCATATTTTTTGAATACATCATCAATTTCTTTATGTAATCGACGAAGACAATCTGGATTCCTTCCCAATTCTACTAAAGTAGTGAACATGCATGACGCAGTTGGTTCCACACCTGCTATGAAGAAGAAAAACGCTTGGGCAGCGAGTAGTTCATCAGTTGGTTTCAATTCGAGTCCAGATACAGGATCTTTTAATATTCCTTTATTTTGTAATGCTACACAAATATCCGCAAAGTCATAACGTTTTATCCCATCTAATTTCCTTTGGCGAACGACATTTTTGATAGCGCCAATGAAGAATTCTTCGTGTTCTTTAAAAATGTTTAAGTTTAAAATTTTAAACAAGGATGTGCTTAAGTTACTTATTGCAAACTTGATATTTTCCTTAAGTCCTGAACGAAATGCGTTTTGCGCTACGTTTAGAAAAGGAGAATCAAAAATAGATTGCGTGGTCAATCCAAACACAGCTGCGCTGATGGCTGCACTACAAAAAGTCGATATAGTAGTAAAAGTATTGCCTTTCATTAATTTCGGATCATTTTTAATATATTGAACTAAATCTTGGGCACTTTTGTCGGTTATATAGACCATATTTTTAAGTTTCGCAGAAGTAAATAGAGGTGACATATTCTGTCGCACGAGTTTCCACTTTTCTCCGTTTTGAAATAATATATTATCTGCCAGCAAATCGCCTTCGTTAGGCTCGAATCCTCTATGATTAAAAGCATTAAAATTTAATGCTAAAACGTGTTGAATATTTACAGGATCCCGTACATATAATGCAGGTGTGAGAAATGAACCGACACCCACTGCAGAGTCATTTGGGTATTCTTTATAAAGATCTCTAAGACATTCAAAGAATGCTCTCTCTGTAGTCAAATAGTCCCAAAATAATCCCATGCACTTGTTCCTTGTATAAAATGTGACACCACGTTTCTTCCAATATACTTCGTTATAAATACCATTTAGATAGAAAATTGCTAAGATTGCAATAACTATAAAAAGTACCACAAGTAACATGTCCGTTTGTTGCTTATTGAACGACAACTATAAAGTGAATATTAAAATCTATGTTACGTATCTTTATAAACTGTTGTGGGTGACATTTCTGACATATGGTTTTGTATTAGATTCAATATGATAATAAAATTTATAAAATGTGATTGTTCGCATTGGACGCGCTTTTGCGTGTTCAGTCAAGTTAAAAAACTGGAAACTCGCATTTTTAATATTACAAATACCATTTCAAGCTTATTTTTAATTTAAAATAAAATATATTATATAATTATATTCATATTTTTATTTTAGTTCAAATTGTATATTATTAGCTTATTTATAAAATTAAAGTAAATAAATTCAAACGTCAAAAATATTACAGAATGTACGAAAATAAAGGAATGTGACTATACAATATTTAGGAATGCGTCCTTCGTAAGTTCAACAACGACAGAATATGATTTTCAAATTATATTAAAGTGTCAAATTATACATATTGTCACGCAGGATTTAATTTGAGCTTTAACTTTGACTGATTTTTTTTAATAATTTTAAATAAACACTACAGACACGTGGTCTGTACTTTTTTTTACTTTTTCATTATTATTATCTAATCAACAGTATATTTATCTGCCACTTAAACTAGGCTTATAACTAGAGATATATTGTAAACATTTTACTTATTGTCGCTAGAATCGTGCATCGTGCGTTTTTAATATAGGATTGTCCACGCGGTGCTTATGTATTCGATTTCCATTAAGGGGAATGATTGTATTTGTACAATTGTTGTTTTTCTTATCTGGTATGATAAACGGTGTTATATAACACGCAGCACGTAATATCTCAGTCACAGACGGAGATCGGAGATCGGAGAATCTTGATACCAGGTTCTCATGAAGAAAAAAAATATACCATTTGAGAATTTAACTAATAAAACAATTAAACATCTACTATAGCTGTGTAATTGTTGTTTAAATAGTTTTTTGTGTTAATTTACGAGACTTATAGTTTATCTATAAATTATTACAAGTTGCTAAATTTAAGACATCATTACTTGGATAAAAATATTTTTATCTCATAAAATAATATTAGTACTAAGATGTTTTTATGATTTTGCAGTATACACTACGACACACAACAGCCTTATCATGTAGATAATTATATATGTTCTTTTTTTTGTTTAAACTTGTATTTGTTCTTACTGGGCATGACAAGATATTTTTTTTATTATTTTTAATTCCTCGTATTCAGCAAAGTACATTGACAGAAAATAGTGCTTATTATATTATTATTATTATATAATTTGAGGCCAGTCGTGGAGCAGCGGCACGAAGTGTGACTGTAAAACCGACTGGTTGTGGGTTCGATCCCCACTCGACGAGATGAAATATTTACTTAAATTTATATTTCCATTTCTTCGCTCTGGTGTGATGTCTCGAAAAATTACGCTAAATAATATATCTAAATATGATAATTTTTCTTAGCCCCATAACGATAGCGGTCTCCCACAAGCATTTTCCGCAACGGCCCTCGTCGGTTTCGCAACTTTACACCAACGCTTTCGTAACATTATACGATATTTATTAATGTGTTTTGTTACTTAAAAAAATTAAGCATGAGCTTTTCAATCTTTAGTGTTAAGCGTGGTGTGGATTTTAAATATGTAATTATCATATATACATATACAGGGCGGAAGTGTCAGCACCACTTTGAATGAAACCACAGTTTTAACTACTATATTAAAACCTAATACAATTATTTTTTTCTCAAAAATTAAAAAGTGATTTTTTCAAACAAAATAAATAATTAAAATATTGCTATTAATACAAAACGCCATAATTTTGTCAAGAACTCAAGAAGAAGAAATCGTAGGTATTGCCGACAAAGTTCAAAGTTGCTTAACCATTAGTAGTATTTTTGTAGTAGTATGTGTTTACGTTATTGGTATCTGTGCGTCTACGAAATACTGATAAACATCGTGAAATGAAAAAAAATACTACGTGTAAACTGTTGGTGTATCTTGATTAATTTCTTTAGATATGTGCTTAAAATATTTTACCCTATATGCTGTTCCCGTTAAAGGAGCGCTGACACTTGAACCTTGTATAAAAATATATATTAATTTCAGCTTGTATATATATTAATTTCAGCTTTAACTCTGACTGGGTTGGTTTTTAGCACCAAACAAAAATAAACTGGAATTACACTTTTACACTTAACAAAGTGTGAAAGTGTAATGAAAGTAAGCTAAGAAACTTCACGTTGAACTAAGAAGACAACGAGTAGGCAGAGTTCCGTTCCTGAGAAATGAGAATATTAAATATTTCGTTTCATCGAGTGGAAATTGAAATTAAAACGTACTTAAACGCTACGTTTTCACATGTTAAAGCACACGCTTTAAATTGTAAACAAATATAATCTGTACATTAAAATTGGCCAGTCAAATTTACTTTATTTTAACTTTAAATATATCCCGAGTTAATATAGAACTTGGCACGCATATAGACTATTTTGTCTAAACTAATTATAAAATATTAATATGAGTGCCACTCACTGTACTTCACTGTCATATCATAGAATAGAGATAATTTTATAATATATTGCCTCTTTAAGAAATGTTTTAAAGTCCTTTTAACCCCGTCAATGATAAGTAAAAAGATTAGTTACTATTTATTTACAAAACTGATGTATATCTAAATTATATACTTATGCATATCTAAATTCTTCTCTTATTAAGTCTTAATATCGCGGCGTTGAGTTCTGCCACTAAACGCAATGCCTCCAGAATCCGGCAGAAAGTGGGGAACGGAGTGTTTTAACACTAGGTTCCCTCTGCCTACCCTGCTGTGTGCGGGATACAGCGTGAAGCTAATTTAATTTTTTTTTTTATTTTAAGTCTTAATATATTATGTCGTCTTCGATTTTAAGCTTTGGATATGAATAGAAATTCGGGTTTATACATAAGTTATATTGTTTTCTTAGTTGAATGAGACAAAGTACGGCGATGACTTTCGGCAATTTTTTGACTTATTTGGTTAGATAATGAAAAGATAGATAGAATCACACAGTGAAGATAAATTTTAGAGGGGCCTTTTAACCTACACTGGAGTCGCAACTCCCTGGCACATCTCTGAGAATGCATGAAATGTTAACTAAATTTTCCTTCTCACTGAATCTAGGCTATAATGATTAAATAAATTATTTTTTCGCTTTGGCACTGAGGCAAAAAAGGTCCAAAAAAAGAGGCGTTGAGTTCCGTCACTCTATCATAATGCCTCGAAACATTCGGCGGCAAGTAGATAAGAGTGTAATTTCAAGAGGTAACAAAAAAAATCTGTCTTAATTTTATTATCACTAAAAACAATTGTGTTGATAACTGCGCAATAAAACAGGTTATGATAAAGTTCTGCATTTATTTACATATTAGCAGTTATTATAATATACGTACCGTGTTATAATATATATTAGATGCTTCATCTACATTCCAATGATTAATGACGCTATAGTCGCTCATTGCTATTGTATATGACTGTACACGCGATGGTAATGGGTTCAATTTCTATTAAGGGGAACGATTATATCTTAATAACTATTGGTTTTTTATAATATATACATACATACAAATGATTAGGCCGGTCGTGGCGCAGCGGCAGGAGGTGTGACTGCAAACCGACTGGTTGTGGGTTCGATCCCCATTGGAGGAGATGAAATATTTACTTAAATTTATATTTCCATTTTCTTTGCTCTGGTGTCGAGGTTAAGCGCGGCGTTGAGTTCTGCCACTCAACACGCAATGCCTCCAGAATTCGACAGAAAGTGGGGAACGGAGTGTATTAACACTAGGTTCCCTCTGCCTACCCTGCTGTGTGCGGGATACAGCGTGAAGCTAATTTAATTTAATTTAATTTTATACAAATGATTAATAACGCTAGAATCGTGCATTGATACAATATAGGTTTGTTTACGCGATGCTTATGTGTTCAATTCCTCTTAAGGGTATCTGGTATGATAAACGATGTTATATAATACGCACGTAATATCTCAGTCTCGGATGGAGATCGGAGATCGGAGAGCCTTGATACCAGGTTCTCTGTCTACCTTATTTTATATATTAGAAACGAAGGTAAAAAAATATATTTTGAGAATTTAACTAATAAAACAATTAAAGACCTACTTTAGCTGTGTAATTGTTGTTTAAATACTTTTTTGTGTTAATTTAAGTGACTTCTAGTTTATCTATAAATTAAAACAAGTCGCTAAATTTAAGTCATTTTATTACTTGGATTAAAATGTTTTTATCTGAGAAAGTAATATTAGTACTAAGAAGTTTTTATGATTTTGCAGTATACAAATAAATACATACTAAGATATGCAACAGCCTTATCATGTAGATAATTATATACGTTTTTTTATGTTTAAACTTGTATTTGTTCTTACTTATCACGACAAGGTATTTTTTTAATTATTTTTAATTCCACGTATTAGGCAAAGTAGATGACAGAAAATAGTGTGTATTATAATATTCACCCCGTATTGCCCATTAAAGATTTATGTATTGTATTTCTTTTTAGTTACGACACTCCATAAGAGATGTCGAGCGAGGCCAGTCGATACTCTAAGCGCAGGGGCCTTGTGCCCGTGCAACTATAAACGCGACAGGTTATTCAGTTCGATTCCCATTCAGAGAAATAAAATATTTAATATTTTTATTTCCTTGTTCTAGTAAAGGGGCAAAGCGAGGCATTGATTTCCGTTACTCAAAAAGTCAAAACGCCATGCCTCCGGAATTCTGAGGAATATCTTAATGTGAATAGATTTTGGTACAGCGTAAAAGTTAAAAAGAAAAAAGACATAACGGAATGATCTAACACTAGGATCCCCTTTCTTTCCCTGCTATGTAGGAAAAAACGTTGTTAAATGATATATCTAAATATGATAATTTTTCTTAGCCCATAACGATAGCGGTCTCCCTCAAGCACTTTCCGCAATGACCCTCGTCGGCTTCGCAACTTTACACCTACCCTATCGTAATATTACTAATATTTTGTTACTTAAAAAAAAATAAGCATAAGCTTTTCAATCTTTACTGTTAAACGCGGTGTGGATTTTAAATACGTAATTATCGTATATACATATATATAATGGCCATATATAAATATTTTATTAAATAAACTTACATAATAAACAGTATGTAACTACGCATATGAATATTTACAAGTAAATGATTTACTGTGTTGGACATGTAAATAATGGCTGGCAGTCCTTAATAGTTAATATTATTTGTTAAATCAAATTTCAATTATTATTGCGCAGTTCGAGAATATTGACTGTTTTAGCTTCGGTCTCCTCTACCTTAATAATAGGTGAGATTAACAAACAATTAATAACTAAACACAGCGCGGTGTTGAGTTCCGCCACTCAACACGTAATGCCTCCAACATTCCTCTAGCAGCGGAAAGTGGGTTGTGGAGTGTTATAACACTAGTCTCCGTCTGCTTAAGCTGTTCCATGCGGAATACAGTGTGAAGCTGAAAAATAAATTAAGCACAGCTTGTATTTGAGAGTACAGTGAAGAAAAGTTTGTTAAGTTGTTTGTAGATAGATGACAGGTATATCGCTCATTTGGTGCAAAAATGACAATTGCTTTTTGAAAAGCTATGTATTTACATATTATTATTTAATAAGTATTATTATTTAATATATTTATTATTTAATAAATATGTTAAATTATCTAGAAAGACTGTTTACAAACGTTGATTGTTTGTAAGTTACTTTTGTTGTGAGAATTACATATTTGCATATTGAAAAATACAAATATGTAGTTAATACAACGAATAACAATAAAATAATTTTAATAAAATAATTTAATTAGCTTCACGCTGTATCCCGCACACAGCAGGGTAGGCAGAGGGAACCTAGTGTTAAGACACTCCGTTCCCCACTTTCTGCCGAATTCTGGAGGCATTGCGTGTTGAGTGGCAGAACTCAACGCCGCGCTTAACCTCGACACCAGAGCGAAGAAATGGAAATATAAATTTAAGTAAATATTTCATCTCCTCGAGTGGGAATCGAACCCAGAACCAGTCGGTTTTGCAGTCACACCTCGTGCCGCTGCGCCACGACCGGCCTCAATAAAAAAGAAAATAAAAGAATTAATACAACAATAAACAAAAAAAAATTCAACGAATAAACGATATGTCAATTTTCCGTTCCGTGGGATCATTTCGTAATTGAAGGAAAAAGTAAACTGCCTTTATTAAATACAATAGTTATTTTAGTATAACGCAGTATCCCTCACATAGCAAGGTACGCAGAACCTAGTGTTAAGATATTCTGTTCCCATTAAGACACTTCCGTTCCCCGATTTCCGCCGAATTCTCGTGACATTGCGTGTTGAGCGGGGAAACTTCCACATGTCACGTTCTTTTTTTGTCTCCTTACTTGAAATAAAAAAAAATATGCCCTCGAATAAGAACCGAAACCACAGCAGTCACGTGTACAGTCAGGTGCTGCGCCATTACGTCATGATCGCCTTAAGATAAGATCAAATAAAAAGTCTTTATTGTCTTTATTGCACACTTGATAGGATTAATTACATCATTTTTTAGGACATAAAATGCAAAAAGGTAGCCTTATCACTAAAAGTGATCTCTTTCAGGCAACTAATCCAAATTACGGAATTATACAACTAAAAGTGAGCCTTAATATTGTATTTAAAAAATAGAATAAAAAAATAAATAAATCAGCTTCACGCTGTATCCCGCACACATCAGGGTAGGCAGAGGGAATCTAGTGTTACACTCCGTTTCCCACTTTCTGCCGAATTCTGGAGATATTGCGTGTTAGTGGCAGAACTCAACGCCGCGCTTAGCCTCGACACCAGAGCAAAGAAATGAAAATATAAATGTAAATAAATATTTCACTTTCTCGAGTGGGAATCGAACCCACAAACAGTAGATTTTACACTACGTGCCGCTGCGCCACGACTGGCCTCAATAAAAAAATAGAAAATCAAGTAAAAACTTGAATCTACATTTATGTCATCATAAAATTCACGATTTCATTACACACAAACGCTTCAAAATATGTATAGTAGGTATAGCCTTTTACAAACAAGGTCCCATTGAATCTTTATATTTTCCAAACAGGATGCCGTTAATACTTCCGCGAATACACCATTTCAAGCTGAAACTGATGAAGAGAATGTTCCGAGAAACACTTCTTGTACTTCGTCTTGATAGTTTTGTTTCTTAGAAAGGTTGGTGAAATTTTATGTTTACTGAGAAATTTAACTTTTATGTAACGCCATTGTGACGCAGTGGGACAGCCTCTGACTGTAAGCGCGATGGCTATACGTTTAATACACGCTAGGTAAATTTATTTAAATTATTTATTATTTTCCGGCTCTGGTAGATATAGTGTGGCTTTGAGCTCCCTACTCATACTGCAATGTCTCAAAAATTGCGCGAAAAGTAGGGGAGTCACGGAGTTCCTTAACAGGTTGCCTCTGTCTACTGTGCTCTCTGGAAGTTCGTCTTTTTGTTTAGCTTCACGCTGTATTTGACAAAGCAGGGTAGTCAGAGGTAACTTGGGAACCTAGTGGTCTTCGAATTAAGACACTTCTGTTTCAGACTGCGGAACTTAACGCTGCGCTTTGCCTAGCTACCAGAGTGAAAAGTGTGGGAATCGAACCCACAACCGTCGCGTTTACAGTCGCACGCTTGTGCCCCTGTGCCATGATAGTGTTTAAGTTTGTGTTAAGAGCACGTGATATTAATATACTTTTTTTAATAGTTAAAATATAAAACATATTCAAAAGTGAATAAGGTAAAAACGATGATATTGTTTTCAGATAATTCGAAGACCAATTCTTGCTAACATGAAGGCCATCACATACATTAATTTAAATATTTTTCTCAACATAATAGAGAGTAAGTCAAAACAAGTATTATAATATTAATGACATAATTATGTAAAATATTATAAAGTTACTTCACGCAGTAAAACTTTTAATTAAATTTGTTGAAAATTTTTATCTGGCCCCTCAATGCCATACGAGCGTGCGAGCGAGCTTATATCGATGAAATGCTATTACGTTATATTATAATATGGAATATTAAAGAAGTTTTTGATCATGAAATATCAAATTGGAATTTAAATTGTTAGCCAATCAAGGAAAGTTTACACAGTTAAAACGAGTTAGAAAGTGAACTAAGCTATTGTTAGTGGTTTGGAAAGTACTTACAACAGATGAGGAAATGATAATAAATATTTTTGAATAAATTAACACTGTATCTTAAAAGTATAAGAATAGATAGAGGAATCCTTATAATTAGACGTTCTGTACCATACGTTGAGTGGGGAAACTCTCCACCTTGTTTCATTTTGTCAAAATGGCGAGGATATAATTTTTTTTAATTTTCCTGAGTGTAAATTGAACTTACAACTATCGCGTTTATAGTTAAAAACGCCACGCAAGCAATTTAAATAAACTTTTTAGAGATTCTTTTTCAAAATTACTTGATATTTCAGTGTGTAATGGCCAATATACAATGATGAGACCTCCGAAGTCTAACACTTGTGATAACCCACGGAGTACCGTTTTGGTAGAACAGTTCTTCAACTTAATCTTTTCTGAGTTCCAAAATCCTCCACCAGTCTGCGTTTGTGTGCAAATGTGTATTGAACAAGCTGCGTATTGTTACCCTAATGGTTGCCTTAAGAGGCTGGACAAAAGAATTGAAGGAAGCACATTGAAACCAGTCAATCGCATTCAATATGGAACAACACAATCTCTAATGTTTGTAGTTGATAAAGATCCAGATTTTGATGATATATTTGAAGTAACTAGCCTTAAAGCTAACTCAGGTTAGTTTAAAATAATTAGTATTTTTTCGTAGTTATACATTTAACTTCAGTTCTTTTTTTTGAATTTGCAGAGAAAGGTCATGCTAACCAATTAAATGAAATAGCATTTAATTCAAATCCATTTAATGAATTAGTGTTGAAATATAAGAGATTACCAAAAATGGAAATGAAATATAATTTACGGGAACGAGTGAAAAATTCCAAAGCAGCCAAAATAAAAAGAGATAAATTGGACATGTTGAAAACAAAGTGGCCATTGAACAGACACTTTGGTAGAAAACAATTACTTAACAATCTTATTCAAAAAAATGATCAAATAAGGGGAACAAATGTAATAATTTCAACAAAACCAGAAATTGATTCTGTTATAGATTCACCAAAACCTTATAAAAGACTCAAAACAAAACGGGAAGATACGGTAAACACGGAAAAATCATACTTATACCAGGCAAATAACACATTTTTTTCTTTAGAAACTCTAATCGATACATTAATTCTAAGTAACTTAAACAAAAACAGTGAAAATACTTCAACTAAGACAATTGATGAAACGACATTATTAGAAAATATACACAATACAAAATCTATTCAGAATGATACCAATATTACAAGAACTATCACAACAATACAAGATAATGTCATAAATTATGATAGTGTATTAAATGTAGCAAGCCAAAATGGTTATGGAGCATTAATCACAACTTTGTCTAAAGAAATTGACAAGCAGAATGACGAAAGTTTAAAAATAGCGAAAAAGTTTATTACAATAAGAAATCAGGATTTCAGTGTACATACTCCAAAAATTAAAGAAACCACAGAATTTTGTGTAACTTCACAAAACAATAAAAATGTAGCTTTAACAGATGCTAATATTAAAAATTCTAATTTAAATAATCATATATATCTTCAGTCGATGAAAAATTTTTATCCTGTTCTAAGAGATACTTTAAAAAAGTCAAGTAAGAAACGAATAGTGCGTAAACTGTTTTAAAAATATTCTCCAAATTGGGTATTTTTATTTACAAGATTTATATTTATATGAAAATTCAATAAATTTAATACTTCAATATTTATTTTTATGTTGTTCAGTCAGACTTTTTCTTAGAACATATAATGTATACGCACCCTTGCTGCAGATATAACAACACGGGTCCGCTCACATTGTATCAGGTTAGTATTTCCCAAAGCCTTTTCCAAGTCCACAAAATCACAGATAACTTTTTGGTTAACGGCCAAAAACTTTTCCGTGATCATGCGGAGGGAAAAGATCTGAATCATACATCCTCTTCCAGGTCTAAAGCCTCTTTGGGCTTCCCACAACAGCTTTTCAGAGTAAAGAAATGGAAAAATTTATTGCCGCGTAAAACTAGCTCAATCTCACCTCTTTCCCCATACTGAATTATGCATTCTTGTTACCTAGATTTTTCATAGCTTTTTTGGATTAAGGAAATATGACCATATTACCCAATATCGGGTTCGACTTAAATAGTCGACATGAAACATCGACGCAATTATCATGCACTTATACTCATAAATTTGTTATATCAACTATTTAAAAATTATATTTGAGCAATAAAATATTTATGATTTGATTTAAATCTACGTAAATGAAATAACAAAAAAAAAATCAACAAGAAAATAACGTTTTTACGTGCAAATATTAAAATGAAATAAAAGCTTGAATACATTTTTATACTGAATCGTAAAAAAGTGAAATGATTTTTTTCATTTTTATTGCTATACAATTTTTTTTACTAAAATTGTAATTAAAGAGCTACAATATTTTGTTACAGCAATGTTTGTTTAAAATCTAGCATAAAAAATTTAGTAACTGTTTTTTTATTTCACTATTTTCACGTTTTTTTCCATGTCAGGGTAGTCAGAGGGAACCTATGCCCGTATTTATAAATCGCTTTCAAGTCTGAGATCGATATTGAGAGCGGCTTATAAACATTACGTTTTTTCAAGACTGTCGCATTTTGCGTAGACGTTTTGCGTTTTGCGAAATTCAACACCGCGCAATTATATTTAAATTTTATGCTATTAAGCAGAAATAAATCAAGAAATGAAAAATATTATTTTCAATTATTTAAAGATTAACTAAATTTAATGTAAGCAAAGCGTTCCATCAAAAATATCGTCCAATTAATTATGTCTTTGTTCTCCAAAATTGGAAACAATGAAAATGATTATACCGAAACAGGGTTTTGTGTTATCTTGCAAAATTAAGTCTTACTATTGTAAGAATTGAGACTAGACTACTACTGTAAGATATTTTAGAGATAGTGGCCTCGATATGTGGGATACAGCGTGAGATAAAAAAAAACATTGTGGACACTACCACTATTTAATTGTTGAGTTTTAGGCCTTATCATGTACAGCAGGAATCATAGCAGGGACCTTGCGACTGTAAACGCGAAAGTTTTATTTTATTTTTAGCTTCACGTTGTAACCCGCACACAGCAGGGTAGGCAGAGGGAACCTAGTGTTAAGACACTCCGTTCCCCACTTTCTGCCGAATTCTGGAGGCATTGCGTGTTGACACCAGAGCGAAGAAATGGAAATATAAATTTAAGTAAATATTTCATCTCCTCGAGTGGGGATCGAACCCACAACCAGTCGGTTTTGCAGTCACACCTCGTGCCGCTGCGCCACGACCGGCGTCACCGCCACTCAAAGCTCCGAAAATATGGCGGAAAGTGAGAAATGTTTTAATAGGAACGAATTGTCTTCATATTAGTTTCCAGGTTCCCTCTACGTACGAAACATCGCGTAAAACAAAAAAAAAATAATAACATCCATTCAAAACGCTAGTCAGATCCAATCTCCGAAATAACATCTGGGCCATTCTGCGGAACAGGGCCTCCCTTTAAGGTAATGACAGGGTTGATGTCGATATTGCGTATAAAAGTTGGTTATTAAACGTCATAAGCCTTGATAAGTCATACAAGGTTATCGTTATGTAGTAACAATACTTGCTTTACCAATTTTGTGGAAAAATTTAATGAATCAGCTTAATTACTTTTGGTCCTGCATAGTATGGTCAGGGGAGAATGCTTACAAAAACTGAGTTTTTTTCGTATCATTGCTTCGCGTGGGAATTGAACAGACTACCATCGCGTTTTACAACCATGTTATTTTACCTAAGGTTTAATTAAATAAATATATGCTGTATATGTAATTTCCGATTTTATTTTTTGTAATTTTATTAGAGAACCTAGTGTTAATGCACTAGTTTCCTTACAGTTCTGTTTTGAAAATTATATTGAGTTTTAATAAAATATAAAATTCGTTAAACTCTTAAAATACAATTTATATTACAAATAAAAACTGTAAAAAAATCACATAAATGCTTGCGACGCCTGACCGTCCAGAACGTTTAGTCTAGACTGCAAATGGACGTGCATAAAACGCACAGATAAGATGTAATAAAGTAAGATTTCTTTATATCTTTAATTTTTCTTATGAATTTTGCTGATTCAATCAATCAACAACTAAAGATTTATTATCAATCATTAACTAAAAATTTATTAAATTTATAGTTTTTTTCTTTAGCTTTACGCTGTATGCCCGCACACAGCATGGTAGGCAGAGGGAACCTAGTGTTAAAACACTCCGTTGCCCACTTTCTGGCGAATTCTGGAGGCATTGCGTGTTGAGTGGCAGAACACAACGCCGCGCTTTGCCTCGACACCAGAGCGAAGAAATGGAAATATATAGTCGATTTACAATCACACTTTGTGAGCCTGTGCCACGACTGGCCTCAAAAAAATTGTAGTTAAAAGATAAATATGATATTATTTAAACTAACTTATACCCACGGTTTTGCTTGCGTTATCAATGATTATAAACATTTAGTTAATCATATATTAGCGGCTCACCAATGAGACAGTTTCATTATTCTGATTATAGTAGTTAACGAGATATAAAAAAAATAAAATAAATAAATTAGAATAAAAAAGTGGTCAATTCCGACTCCACTCGACTTGTCAACCAAGACCATCACAAGACACTATGTTCTCTGTTTACGCTTCTATACGAGAAGGAACCTAACGCCACGAGCATTACCATTGAACCGAAAACCTTCGCGGTGTGTTTATTTTAAAAGTCAATGTCAAAGACATTTAAGATTTTTAAGTGATTGAAAAAGGAGTGATTTTTCATCTAACACAACACAACTTTTAATATAACTTCAAAAAAATATAAAAACATAGTAGCGCATTGTGCCTTATAACAAAAACTACTCTAAATCACAGTCACATCTACAGTCGAGAAAGAAACCAGTTATCTGATGTTAAAAAAAATTTGCTCCCTACAAAATGAAAGTTTGTCCTGCGAGAAAAGTAACTTCCCACGGGATAAGCGAACGAATGGTGGAATTTTATTCCGAGTTCCGCAGAAGTGTTAATAGCTGTATACTTTGCTGAACTAGTTCGCACTTCGTGAAGGAATTTTAAGTAAACCCTGCCATTCTGTGGGTTTAATAGATAGAAAGATATTTTTATTTTATTTGGTCAAAATCTAGTCTATCAGGAGAGTTCTATCTATCTCTATCGGCAGAGAGAATCTGGTGTTGAGACACTATTCTCTATGGAGAATAGTGTCTCAATATAATATGTTATATCTGAAATGGAGATATTATGTAATGAGAATTTTAATTATTTCGTCGCTTAACTGTAATGAAGATAAGTTTAGAAATATGGCGTAGAAATATACGTACTGATGCTATATGCTACATTGTCTAAGGTACTTTACACAATCAATTTGTCTGTCTCCAATACACTTTTTCTAGAGAACTCGTGGAAGAGTCTAAATTTATAGAAAATATTCAGATCTCCTTACAGTCTATATAATGACAGTTACTTCTAAATATGTAGTCATAAAAAAACAAAACTTCTAAATCAACACAATCAAAATCCAAATTTGTTGCTATTTTGCTAAGATCATTTTTAATATATAGGGGAGAGGGGGGCACATTCGAACGATTTTTAAACTTTGTGTCATATCTAAAAATTCTACAGTTTTTAACTTCTTTATTATTTCACAATGCTTAGTCCAACTATTGTGCCACACAATCGTAGCATCATATGTAGAAAAATATATAAGGTAAAGGTGCAATATCAACTTTAGTAGCAGTAGTCAAATATATGGGGCAGTTTTGAACTATCATCGAATTCAATGAAATTAAAAAGCTTTTAAGTAATTTTACCAATAAACTTAACATTAGAAACGATGGAGATCAAATATCAGTACCATGTTAACTGAAAAAAATAATATACCTAGTTTAATATTGCGATTGTACTAGTACTAATGTTAAATAACTTTAATATTATTAATAGACTTTAAAAAAACAAAAAAGTAGCTTTGGCTTCGTAGAAGTAATTAACATTATGGGATCAATCATAGAATAAATCTAATATTATAAAAATAAAACATAATATTTTTTAAATAAACAGCTTAATACCTTAATTTGAACTTAGAAAAATTTAATTTAAAGGAAAACATGAATGTAGTACGTGACGTAACCAGCAACTGAAATTGGGGGAAGTAGTCTACGTAAGAAATAAAAATTAGCTTCACGATTTATCCCGCACACAGCACGGCAGGCAGAGGGAACCTAGTGTTAAGACACTTTCACACTCCGTTCCCCACTTTCTGCCGAATTCTGGAGGCATTGCGTGCTGAGTGGCAGAACTCAACGCCGCGCTTAACCTCGACACCAAAGCGAAGAAATGGAAATATAAATTTAAGTAAATATTTCATCTCCTCGAGCGGGGATCGAACCCACAACCAGTCAGGATCAATCATAGAATAAACCTAATATTATGAAAATAAAACAAAATATTTTTTAATAAACAGCTTATTTATTACCCTAATTTGAACTTAGAGAAATTAAATTTAAAGGAACATGGATATAGTATAGTGACGTAAAGAAAAAAATTGTACAAGCTACTTTTTTACTATTCATAGATGATGAAACATTCGCTAAAATGGAGTCTCCAATATTTATTAAGTGGTAGGCTAATTCCATTACGTAGTCTTCATACTCACAGGTATCAGTATCTTCATTCTCGTCACAGTAAATTGTCACTTCCTCTTCTGATTCCAAATGCATTTTTGAGTCAGTTTCTTGTAAAGAAAAGTTCAGTTTAGTTTTGTTTTTCTTTCGCGGTATTTTGTTATATATAATAATATTCAAAACTGCCCCCCTTATTTTGTTCAAAGCTGCCTCAGTGGTATTTGAAAAATTAAAAACGTTTTTTTTTCAAGTAAAAGTTTAAAAATTGTATTAATTTCTAGTTTATTGCATGATATATGAAAAATTCTAACTAAAAGAGGAAAAAATAAAACCATATACCATGAATTGGATCCCTGCGATCCTTACGCGTTTATTTAAAAATGTATAAAATTTTACTCAAAATCAAACACTCCTCGTAACTCAACCACGGGCTCTCATATATCAGCGGTGACAAGTGACACGTGTGCAGGTTAGTGCTGCCACTACTCAAAAAAAATCTAACAAAATTTCTTTTTAAAATAGCTCTGTTAACACATATTTTCAAAGGTGCCCCTGTTCAAAGCTACCCCCCTCTCCCCTAGTAGATATTCTTATAGAAAAATATACTTATAACGAAATTATTCAAGAAAATCGTACTCATAAACAATATCAACTTTTTGTTTTATTCACTCAACATCAACAGCAAGTTAGAAAAAGGAAACGAATAATAAAAGATCATCTAAAACACATTATAATAAAACTGAAACGAACGCTTAGCTGTTACACAAAAAGTTTGACTTCTAACGTCTGTGGGTGAATTGCTTTTTTATTTTAATACACTCGAATGTACACAGCATTAAATAGCTTTAAGAGAAGTTTTAATGGCCGCTGCTAATAGTATGTATGTAAAGGATAACAACATTATTTGGGAACGTTAGGGCTGTTAAGGAAATTAATAAAAGTTGTAAGGACATCGGGGCGCAAGAGTATAAAACGTATCTATTGTAAAGGTTGTGGGTTCGGTTTCAACTCGAAATCAGCTTCACGCTGTATCCCGCACACAGCAGGGTAGGCAGAGGGAACCTAGTGTCAAAACACTCCGTTCCCACTTTCTGCCGAATTCTGGAGGCATTGAGTGTTGAGATGCAGAACTCAACGCCACACTTTGCCTCGATACCAGAGCGAAGAAATGGAAATATAAATTTAAGTAAATATTTTATCTCCTCGAATGGGGATCGGACCCACAACCAGTCGATTTTACCGTCACAACTCGAAATATTTAATATTTTCATTTCTTTCCTCTGGAAAACAGGGAAAACGCGACGTTGTGTTCCGCCTCTCAACAAGTTATGCCTCCAGAATTCAGCGAAAAGTGAGGAACGGAGGGAATAAAATACGTCAACACTAGTTTACATGTTTTTACCTTACCCTGCAATGTGCGGAACGCGATAGTTGTGTAATCGATTTTTAGTCGAGTTCTTAATTATTTCAGTCGCCATTTACTAATACGTAATGCCTCTAATTCGGGTCGAAAGAAGAGGCGCTGTCACAATAAGAGGCGCTGTCACAATGTTGAGTGTCACCAATCAATGCGCAGCAACTCAAAAATTTGGGGGAAAATGGGGAACGGATAGTTTTAACACTGGATTCCATCTGCGTATCCTGCAGTGCGTAATACAGCGCAGCGTAAGGCTATAAAATATATATTATTTAGAATATAATGATATAAATATATCATTTAGATGTTCTTCGCTATGTAATACAGAATCCTATAAAGAAAAATCTATTTTGATCACGAAACTGATAGACGTCGTAAAATTCCGCTTCGAAAGTAAATTAACGCGGTAGTCACGTACTTGAGTGCAATAATCTGATTTGGACACTATGATAAAAGAAAACAAGTTGGCTTTAGTAAGTAGTGGGGTAGTTATCCAATTATTGCTATATATTTTTGTGAATGTTTTTCTTTAATATAGATTTGATTTGGGTATTCTTCATAACATATGATGGGTAGGGAGAAATCAGTATTAATACATACCATTCAGACAGACCATAAGGTCCTCAAATATAAATTAAAATTAAAATTCTTTATGTTATTCTGCATAACAATAATTCATAATTTTATCTTTTTTTCAGTTTCACTTTGTATCTCGCACATGGCAGGCACAGGAAATCCGAGGAATCTAGAGTTAAGACACTCCGTTTTTCATTAAGACTTATCCGTTCTTCATTTTCCACCGAATTCTTAAGGAATGTTGAGTGGCATAACTCAACGCTCGTATCGCTTGTCTTAGATTTGACATTTGATACATAAAACGTAGCGCGGCGTTAGGTTCCGCCTAACAAAATTCAAAACAACCATCGCTACCCCACCGTGCTAAACCCGAAATTAAAAGAAAAAATAATCAAAATCTTCATCATAAAGAATATCCTTAATAAGTGCAGTCAATAAAGAAGAAAAGGCAAATGAGGCTGAATTCCGTTCGTTCCGTTCCGTATCGATTAGTCTAACGCCTCACGTTTACGATTCGAGTTTTGGCAATAAGAGAAATCCATTAAGGCTTTATTGTACGAAGAAATGCTGATTGGTTTACTTTGATGCAGTTCTCAGTAATTTATTTGTTTTAAATCTGGTAAGGATATGTGTTTTTTTTTTATTTTGTGTAAATTTTATTAAAATTTTTGCTCTTGTTTACTATGAAATACCGAAATGGCAAGAAGTTGATTAAATAAATATATTTAAAATAAATTATGACCTTAAATTTATGGGAACGATGACCTTGTAAGTAATTCTACTAACACTATGTAAACGGTTGTGGGAATGTGATGGATTTTTGGTCCATTTTTATGTAAAAACTACTGAATGGATTGAGATGTAACTTTACAGCAATGTGGCTTGTACATGAGAATAACAATTATAGAAAAAGAGCCAAGACCTTCGTTATTTTATAAAATCTGAATGTTTTAAACCTCATACACTCAACACTG
The DNA here is from genome assembly GCA_021202915.1 of Heliconius himera. Lineage (NCBI taxonomy): Eukaryota > Metazoa > Arthropoda > Insecta > Lepidoptera > Nymphalidae > Heliconius > Heliconius himera. Next base: position 52,645 of record JAJHJA010000679.1, on the reverse strand, counting down.
GTATGTACTATTAGGGAATATGGATCTTGGGTACTGGTTACTTTGGCAGTTATTAGGTAACTACGATGCAAAAAATAAAAGGTAACCTAAAAAAAATCAGTTTCAAGCTGTATCCCGCACACTGCAGGAGAGCGGGAACCTAGTGTTAAGACACTCCGTTCCCCACTTTGTGCCGAATCCTGAAGTCATTGCGTGTTGAGTGGCAGAACTCAACGCCGCGCTTAGCCTCGACGCCAGAACGAAGAAATGGAAATATAAATTTAAGTAAATATTTCACCTCCTCGAGTGGGGATCGAACCCACAACCAGTCGGTTTTACAGTCACACTTCGTGCCGTTGCGCCACGACTGGTCTCAAAAAGGTAACCTAAACAAAGGTTAAAAAAAGTTTGGTTAAATTATTAACTTTATTTTTTTTATAGTTTCTTTACAATAACATAAGAAATGATATTGTCCATTGCCAGACACTTACTCGTATTATGGTTTTAACTCCATACCAGATACCCCCAAATCCTATAAGTTAGAAGCGCCTACGAACATATTAGGAGCAAATAATATTTTTTACACATTAGTTAATTAAAATTATAAATTAAAATTAAATCAGCTTCACGCTGTATCCCGCACACATCAGGGTAGGCAGAGGGAGCCCAGTGTTTTTTTTTTTTTTTTTTTATTATAATTTTAACTAAGCACTACAGACACGTAGTCCGTACTTTTTTTTAACTTTTTCATTATTATTAGCTAATCATAATATTAGGCATAATATTAGGCTTATAACTAGAGATAATTATCTAAGTATGTAATTCCTAAGAAAGTCCAGGTATTTTTAGATTGCCTCTTTTTTTTTTTGTAAATATTTCACTTATTATCTATTAACTTAATATCTATTACAATTTAACAATTTATATATTCTAAGTGCCTGTCGGAAGATGGATTCAGGATGTGGAGGGTATAACCGAAGTGGTCATAACCTCTACTAAAGACGATATGACCGCTTCGTTTCTATCTTTAATGGCCATTTTTAAATTGTATTCGACAATGCCTTTCGTCGTTGCCATTGTTGCATTGCGGATCAGCCTTTTGACTGCATCGTCTTCGCTACCGCTGTAGTAGTAGCAGCTGTAAGTGTGTCGCGTTATTGCGACGACTGCGTGCGGGACGCTGTCATGCAGCTGTAATTTTGCCGACTTCATGTTCACTACTACTACCATCACGTTCGTCAGACCCTGAGCTTCGTGAATCGTTAACACCTTTGAACCTGTACTCACTCCATATCCTTGTTGAATCATGGAGTCTTTCTCCTCTTGTGTAAAAGTGAGGTAGAAGGTGTTTTTTAGGTCTTTTGGTACCGGCGTCGCCTTGATGTTTACAATATGAAGAGAGTGCACTGCCCTTTTTGCTGAGTATATACCGCAGTATATTTCTCGTAGGGCGTAAGCGACGTCCATGGGTACACACTTCTATGGGTACACAGTAGGTTTTTGCTGATGCTTAGCATTTGGGATGGACTGCGGTAAAGCATATTAAAGAGATTCTCCCGGTCAATGTAGGGAAGTTGATTTACATCTCCGATCAGTAGTAATTCTTCTACTCGGAAGATTCTAGCAGCCGTCACTATTGCTCCAAAATGATTCATCAGGGCTTCGTCTACCATAAGGCGCTTGCACCTTTCTGATTTTCTGACCCCGTTAATCAATATTGAAGCGATAGTGCGAACCTTACTTTTTGCTAAGTTCCCTATATTTACCGACAGTTTCTCTCGGAGTTCTTTGGCTGCCTCTGTGGTAGTGGTGACAATAGTGTCTTTATTCAAGTCAAAGTGTTTTAGAATCCAAGTTGTTTTACCGCATCCGGGGACCCCATTGACCCACTGCATCCCAGGTACCTCCCATTCCGCTGATGATGTGGGTTCTAGAGTGTTGTCAAAGTTTCTGGCCATCTCTAGCATTTTATCCTCTAGCATCACTTTCGTGCACTTGGCGACGACAACAATGGGATTATTATCAGTTACGTTGAATTTGAGGTTGCCTGTTTGTCTGGTTTCCTCTTTATCTAACTCCACAAAGCCAACTGCAGTATTATACGCCGCCATGTAACTGCCGTTCATGTTGCCTGTAATGGTTTGGGCGGTATCATTGTTATATATGGCGGCTTCTGCCTCCTTGAGCTTTACCTGCAGGATCGAGTATTCTCCCTGAAAGGCAAGCATTATTTCCTTGCAAGTTCTGAGCTTTACTTCTTTAGTAGCTTTAAGGACTGCGAGGAATTCAAGGAAAGCATTCTTGTAGTGGTCTTTGTATCCCATGATCGGTACCAGGTTGGGTGTTTTTACTTGATTCATAGCCGCTCTTGTTAACTTTGGCCATGTTTTTACAGCGGTAGTCTTTGCAGAGTCTCTTGCGATATTATCTATGGCCATCACCTGGGTTTCATGTATTGATGGTTTCCTCCTACCTAATAAGTTTTCAACGGCAGTCATAAAGGCGCTGCATGCGCCTCTTGCAGCAGCGTGTTTCGGTTTGTTTCCTGCACGTTTTGCCTGTTCCTCTGTTGTCTTACGTTGGTACAGTTCTGAGCCGCTTTCGATGGTCACAAGGGGTTTACTTTCTGGGTGCTCAAGTGATTGAGTTTTAGGTAACTGAGATCTTCACCTCTGTCCTCATACGCTATCACCTCATGTTGTTCTGAGGCTTTTATGCATCCCAGTCGGTCTGCGACTTCTCCTTTATTATAGTCAACGACCATAGCGTCTACACTTATCACACAAGCTCCCTGTCCTGTAATTTCACTTACTACTGTAAGCAGTTCCTGTGAACGTTCGAAGGGCGTCCTTTCCCCCCAATCGAGCAGTATGACCAATTTGTTCTTTGATCTCACTACTCGACAGTTTATGCCTCCAGTCGTCCTTATCGGTAGCGCTTCGTATATTTTTCGTCTTACTGCCGTTCTTTTAGTGCTCCCGTTCAATAAACAAGCTAGACCAGGTGAAATTGCAATAAATTTATTATTTCTAGATCTGCAAAAGCTTATGCCTAACCTTTCAGTACTGTCATCCATAAAAAGAGCTACTCCCTTAGTTCGTAATGTCGGTGTACCCATTTCGGCTTGTTGCAATAACTGGATCATTGTAGTATATTGTGTATGTTTTAATGTATGTGACGTTTTTGTGAGATGCGGGTGAGTTTTGGAGCTTATTTTTGCAGTATTTGTAAGTGGTGCGTATAGAGTACGTGAGTCTCTTTGTCCCAAAGAACTATTCCTATTGCATGCAATACGAAAGGCCCTTTCAGCGTAACCAAGGAGCGCTTGCCGGGAGTTTGGATCTGCCATGATGCTTGGAAGATCGACCTCGGTTAGGTCTCTATCGATTGCCATTTCAAGTTCGAAGCGGGCGGCAGCATATCTGGGGCACTCCAATAATATGTGCCATACCGACTCTGTTGTATTCTCATCGCATTCACAGCTTGATGAATCTTTCAACTTGAATCTGTGCAGGTACTCTGCTGTACCTCCATGACCCGTCAACATTTGCACCTGTAAAGGAGTAAATCCTATCGTCCTTACTATTTTGTAGGCTACTTCTACATCTGGCAGGAATTTTTTGGTAACTGCCCCCGTCTGGGATGATTCATATCTGTCCTGCCATATGCCAACGGACTCTTCCCTGATTGATCTTTTAACATATGACAAGGGGATTTTCTCATAGTCGCAGATAGTACTTGTGAGTGCCGCGCTTTTTGCCAGTTCATCGGCACGTTCATTCCCTGCAGTACCCACGTGTGCCCTTAACCAGAACAGTCTGACTTCTCTTCCTTCTGCTCTGATTTTCTTTACGTTCTCCATTATTATATTTGCTAGGGGATGTCTCGAGTTCGGATTTTTTAGAAGTTCCAATGACGACTTAGAGTCACTGAATATATTGACTACTTGATCATCACTCTGAACTACTTTTTGTGTCGCCCTAACTAAAGCATATAGCTCAGATTGGAAAACTGTACAATTTGGATGCAGGCTAAATTTTTCATTACTGACCTCTTTTCCTTCCTCCCATCGAGATAAGGCTGCACCTACTTTCCCCTCAATTTTGCTACCGTCGGTGAAGATCTGAGGGCCCTTAATGTTATGTAGTGTGATAGTGTCAGGGTTTAAGTTCTCCAGTAACTCGAAATCGATGGAACCCATCATGACGAATGAATCGGAATCGATTAAATGCGCTCCAACGAGGTTTTGCCCAAAAGATCTGCAGGGCGTACAGGACGGTATCCTTAACATCTGCGCTGGCTCTTTCAGGGTTATTGCCGCTTGATATCAGAATAAAAGAACATGCGAATCTGTATAGAGCAAAAAAAGGATACTGCAAAAATTATCTACCATCAGGAAATGAGCTTGATTTAAGAAAAAATATCTACCTAAACCAACCACACCCGTCAACACACATAATCATCGATTTCGAGTTACTGGAACCCAGTGTTAAGACACTCCGTTCTCCACTTTCTGCCGGATTCTGGAGGCATTGCGTGTTGAGTGGCAGAACTCAATGCCGCGCTTAACCTCGACACCAGAGCGAAGAAATGGAAATATAAATTAAGTAAATATTTCATCTCCTCTAGTGGGGATCGAACCCACAACCAGTCGGTTTTACAGTCAAACTTTGTGCCCCTGCGCCGCGACTGGCCTCAAATTAAAATTATATATTGTTCTTATTATAAATTGTTCTTGTCAGTAACTAAATGTAACTTTAGCATATTATATTCGTAGACGCTTGTAATTTATCAAAATTTAGAGGTTAATAAGGTCATGCAAAGTGTGTGGCAAATTTTATGTTATGTCATTTATAGTCCACGCACTTGTGACGCACGTATGAGGGGCACAAGCGAGTGACTGTAAATGCGTCGGTTTCCTCTTGTGGAGATAAAATATTTAATATTATCATTTCCTCGCTCTTATAACGAAGCAAAATGTGGCGTTAAGTTCCGCAACTTAACATGCAATGAATGACTCCAGAATTCATCGTTCTCCAGAAGTGAAGAACGTAGTGTCTTATCTCTAGTTATTCCATATTTTCTCTGCCTACCCTGCAATGTGCGTGATACAGCGTGTAGTTATTAAAGAAAATAATATTTAACAAAAGAAATATGATTAATAATTAAAACAAAAATGTTATCTATACAGAAGATCTCCAGAGTCTTCGTGAAAACATTGCAAAGAAAATGTAAAGACCGCCCAAGTTGAGCTACGACTTACGAGCCTTTTTTATTTTAATCAGAAAAAAAGTTTTGCCCTGAACGAAGAAATTTTATCAGGTTTTGTAAATACCTACCTCGCTTTCCTTTTGTGTTGGTGTTGCTTTATGATAAATAGTATGATATTAAATCCGCTGTGGCGCATTGGGACTACGTCTGTTTATAAACGCGATGGTTCTGGGTTCGATTCTCGTTTGGGGGAAGGAATTATTTTTGTTCCTTCGGTCCAGAAATAAGACAAAGCGCGGCGTTTAGTTATCAAGAGCAATATCTCAAAAATTGAGTAGCAAAAAAAGGATGAGGAAAGAAACGTGGTGGTCGTAAAACTTTGTCTGTCTCTAAATGCGCTTAAAATATTTTTTTTTCTCTTTAGTAGTTTTCCATCTTTTTATTTAAAAAAATTAATCAAATACTATCTTGCTATATTTATGCTTTATTCCGTATATAGCAAGGTAGGTGGGGCTAAACATAGAACATAGAACTTAACACTGTGGTATGGCTTTTTATTCGGGCGAGTAGACAAAAATAATTTATTTCGCCGAGTGGGAATTGAACCCACAACTGTCGCTTTTAATGTCAGTTGCTGTACTGCTCCCCTAACACTGTAACTTAGACGTGTAAATATCAATTTAAAATATTATAGAGAACAAACAGGATAAATATAGTTTATAGAATACTTTATAAAACTTTTTGTTGCGAAGTTTTAAGTGATAGGTATTGTTACAGGCGGCGACCCGTCTTTCAGCAATTGTTTCGCTTTTCTACTATAATATTGCACAAAATATATTATTTCAAGATAAAGTATTTTTTTTTTCTCTCTCTTCTTTTTCTTTGGATTGAGTTTTAAAATATTATTACACTGTATCACGTAAATAAAGGCAGGTACTACTTCTTTCATTTCTTCGCTTTGGTAACATGGCAAACCTAAGCGTTGAGTTAGGGCACTCAAGAAGAAGGGGCTTTGGAGTCCTGACGCTCAGGCTGGTGCAGGTACTCACGGGGCACGGTTGCTTCGGTAAATACCTGCATCAGATTGCACGTCGGGAAATGTCGCCTGTGTGTCATGAGTGTAATGCCTCCGTTGATTCGGCGCATCACACTCTGGCCGAATGCCCCGCCTGGTCCTCACAACGCCATGCCTTGATGGCTGTAGTGGGTAGGGACCTCTCACTGCCAAGTGTGGTGGGAGTCATGCTGAACAGTGAGAGGAACTGGTCTGCAATGGTTTCCTTCTGCGAATCAGTTATCGCACTGAAGGAGACCGCGGAGCGGGTGCGAGAGTCCAGCGCTAACGCAGATCCGCTCCGTCGACGTAGGCCAGGGGGTAGGAGAAGGCGTTACGCGCTTCTTCAACTCCCCCTACCCTAGAGGAGCTACTGCGGGAGGATCATGGTGATGCTCCCGCAAGTCATCGAGGCTGCGGGTACCCTAGGAGAAACCCCGGGGAACCCTAAAGGCGATGGTGGCCTGCATTAGGCAGGCCTTCCACTGAGGCGTCGTAGTAGTATGTACGAACGATCCTGCGGCGTCTCATTTTGGTGGAGAGGGTTTCCGCTGGGTTTTAGTGGGTAGGATCGGTTTCACCGCTGAGTCCCACAGTACCGCTCATCCGTAAGGCATTTGTCTTGCGTGTGGGGGGGTCTGCGTAAATGCATTTCCCAGCGATAAAAAAAGGGCACTCAACCTGATTTATCTCTAAAATTGAGGGGATAATGGGTAACGAAGTGTTTTAACACTGGGTTCCCTATTCTGCTATATATTCAGGGTACAGCTTAAAGCTATGAAGCTATTGAGAAATGCTTCAATGTATTTTTAGAATGAAGCCATGCCTAGAGAAACATTATATTGTGTCTGTCTGACTGTATTAGAAAAAAAAATCTTACTGTCTTCTATATAAAAGAAGAAAAATACGATAAAATAATATAAAAAAAACTTTGATAGGATATATATTGGATACGATAAGTGTATTTTTTATAACCTTTATTAATTTTATTTACAAAAAATATTATGTTATTTTCTCTATCTCTTATAGTATTACATAAGAAAAACAAAATAAATTCATTATGAATTATTACAAGACAACATTTGGCGCAGGAATTCAAAAGTGTCAATACTTACGGGAAAATAGGGAATAGGAGTCTCTTAATGAGAACGGAGTGTCTTAACACTAGGTTCCCTCTGCCTACCCTTGTTATTTGCGGGATGCAGCATCAAGCTTAAAAAAAAGTAAAAGTAAAAATTGTATCATTAAGCGCATCATTAAGCGCATCAAAAATTAAGCAGCTTTTAAGACACAATTTCACTGGCCGTAAAACAAAATTTTAAGTTTAACCGTTTCTTGGCAAGGAGTTGGGCCATTTGTTATTATTTTAGGTTGCACTTAGCGCTCGGAAAGAAACATCGTGCTCTTGTTCTAGTTGAAATTATTGTTAATGTTTAATTATTTTTTAGCATTTTCTAGTATTATGTCAAAAATATAATTAATATCCTGAATATCAGGGTAGGGAACCTGAGGACCTAGTGCTAAGACACTTCCGTTCCTTACTTTCCGCTGAAACCTGGAGGCGTTGTAAGCTGCGTGGCGGAGCTCAACGCCGCGCATTGGAAGTTCTAAACACTAGGTTTTATTTACCTACCCTGCTATATGCGACACAGCATACAACGTAACAACAACATACAGAAAAAAAAACAGAATAAAAGCAACTAATTACAGAAGTTTAACTAAAAGAGCACACTAATAGAGCTATCAAATACCAATATCGCTGGAAACGATCTCAAGCGGATGTAAATGAGGAACGAAAAATAACGTTCACTTTACTTCCCAAGTCGTTAGCGAATAAACTACTTTGTTTAATTACGACGCTCACAGCCTATAGGCGGTGAGTGTTCATACAATATTTACAGAGTTAATGCCTTAGTGCTCCAATTAAGACACTCGAGATCTAATGAAATGTAAGACATTTACGGTATGTTTGTTGAAGTCAATGAAAATAAATTAAAATTTGCTTTTGTATCCTTTTGCTATTCGTTTCTATTACTGAATGGGAACGGAGTGATAAAACTAGGTTCCCACGTTCCCTTTGCCTACCCTGCTATATGCGGGATACAGCGTGAAGCTAAAAAGAAATAGAAACAGGGTATTTTAATACTGGGTTTATTTGCCTACTCCTGACTCTCAGTGATTCAGTTTTTTATATTGGTCTTAACTGCACGCAGTAGTCGTCAGTTAAGTCGTAAGAGAAGAATAACAAACGGGTCTTAGACAGCTTAAGATTCCCGCAGAAGCTGCTTACTAACCTCGGTCCTGAGCGCTGTGCTAATATTTCTTCTATGTTAAAACATTCGTGGCTAAATATTCTAAAGTTTTATATATTTTTAAGAAATTCTAGAAATTTCACAGCGAAAGATGTTTTTCTTTAATTTTTAGCTCAAACGTGATGTAATATTGTAAAAACGAATAGGTAAACTTATACAAAAGCTGAAAAGGTTAAAAATAATAAACCTCTAAATCTTATGATTTGTTATTAGCGGGGGGCCGAAAGTTTCTTAACGGGAACGGTTGTCTTAAAAGTTGGTTCCTAGGTGCCCTTTGCCTGCTATGTTAAGGATGCAGAGTCAAGCTAAAAGAATTAATAAAAAAGAACAAAGCGCGGCGTTGAGTATCACCATTCAACACGCAATGTCTCAAAAGTTGCCGAAAGTTGGAACCAAACGCTTCTGTATAGTATATGCTATATACGGAATACAAAGTAAAACGAATCTAATTTTTAATTTAATTTCCTGTAAAAATATTTATGGAAATATAGTTTACAGGCGTCGCGAAGTCGTCGTTTCTAAGCTTCTCAACATAAATTGTCTCGTCGCTACTACTCTGTAGTACAGATATAATCGGCTCCACCTCTGTTAGTGTTAAGTGTAATTTGCTAAGATTACTAGCTAAGGGAGTGTTCATATAAATATTGTTGATAAAATATTATTTTTTAATATGAAACTTTGATTTAATCTTGAGGCTGTCGTGGAGTAGGGCCACAAGTGTGTGATTGTGGGTTCGATGCGACGCGATGGTTGTGGGTTCGATTCCCACAAGGAATTCTTATTATTTAATATTTTCATTTCCCTGGTAGCGAGACAAAGTGCGGTGCTAAGTACTGCCACTTAATCCGCAACGCCTTCAAGATTCGACGAAAAGTGGGAAACGGAAGTCTTAATGGGAACGGAGTATCTTACTCATCGGAGTATCATACTCTCAGGTTCCCTTTGCTTAACCTAATAAGGGCGGGATACAGCGTCAAGCTCAAAAAAAGAGCAATTGGATTGTAGTAGTATTACCTAGTATTCTGTCTTTAGATAAGAAATTTGTAGGCATTTTTAAGCTAAATATTAAGTTATCAATAATCATCAATTCAAATGAAATGAAATTTGCGCCCCTTTGGGAGTGTGAATAAGTGGAAATGAGTGAAAGTGAATGAGTGAGAGTTAAAGTTACAGAATGGCAAAAAAAAATCATGAAGTAAGAGAAAATAAGAAGTAGAGTAAGGAATCGCTGTCGACTTTTGAGAGCGCTGTTTCGATTATACTGGAGGACCAGTATAATCGAAACAATGTTCTCAAAGGTAAGAAGAAGAAGAAGAAGACATAAAAACACAAGGAGATATGACAGTCAACGAAGCGAAAGAGGCTGTAGCGTTGGGCGCCCTCAGCCTACCAACGGCTTACATATTACCAAAGAAAATATTAATTTAAGGGGGAAGTTCACTCACCCCCACCTGCTATTCTAATTTTCGTTACTCGAAATACAGTATCGCAACTAAAATAAATATAAATATTCTATACATCCAGAGAAGATCAATGCGAAAATACTGATAAACTAAAAGTTCTTAAATCCTTTGGTGAAGAAGATATTATATTTATGTACGAGTATAATGTTGATATACTTATAAACAATTCAACGTCTGGTGCAGGTTTAAATTCCGTTAAACTTCTCAAAGCCTTACAAAGACTACGAGAACATAACTTTTTTACCTTTATTAAAAGTTAAATAAAAATTTTCCATTATATATAGTTCAATATTGAAAACCCAAAGAGTTCTTAGCAGCGATAATTTAATTTTTACACGTCGGAGGTACTTTTAAAGGTAAGTGAAAATTTCATAAACTATTTTTCATTTTAAAGTTGTGCTTTTGAAATATGAAACTTAAGTGTTGTTTGCGACACTTTGCCACGCTGTGCGCTGCTCGTAGAATATGTCCCTATCTAAGATTTAAAAATTTTGTAAAATTTCACAATATTATGTGAACTGCTGACGTGGATGGGTGTCATCAAGGTGATAATTTTCTAGCTTAGCTTCACATTGTTTCCCGAACATAGCTTGGTAGACAGAAGGTAGGCGTATTCAGTAAAAAGATTTATATTAAATAAATTATTCCTCCGAGTGGTAGTCGCACCCAAAACGCTTACAGTGACACGATTGTGCCACTGCGCTACGACAGCTACAAGCCTATTTCATTTTTTTATTAAATAATATCTTATAACTTATGGTTGAGGTTGAGGCCAGTCGTGCCGCAGGGGCACAAAGTGTGATTGTAAAACCGACTGGTTCGATCCCCACTCGAGGAGATGAAATATTTACTTAAATTTATATTTTCATTTCTTCGCTCTGCTGTCGAGGCAAAGCGCGGTGCTGAGTTCTGCCACTCAACACGCAATGCGTCCAGAATTCGGCAGAAAGTGGGGAACGGGGTGTCTTAACGCTAGGTTCCCTCTGCCTACTCGCACACAGGTGCGAGATACAGCATGAAAACTAAATAAATATATATATACATATACCTACCATTATAAATACAGCCTTATGTTTCTCCTATATTTGCCTTCGACGGTTATTAATTGCGGTGATACACAAGCACATGAGAGAAACGACGCGAAAATTGTTAGTTTACTTTAATAATTCTACATAGAAATTTATTGTTTCGTGATAGTATCATCTTTAAGTATTATGAAAGTGTTAATAATGAAGTATGTGTATGAATAGTATATAATAGGGAACCTAATATTAGTTCCCTTTAAGAAATTCTAGAGACATTGCGTGTTGAGTTGCTAAACTAAACGCCGCGAGAAAATGTTAAATATTTCATTCCTCGAGAATCCTCCTGGGAATCGAACCTACAACCTGTCGCGTTTACGGTAGCACGCTTGTGCCTCTGCGCGTATAATGTCGTTTGGCGATGCGACGCAGCGTCTAAACGTGACGGATGGGGGTTCGATTCCCACTCGATTAAATTAATTGAAATTTTCATTTTCAATTGAATTATTTAGATTTTCCCACCATGCTAATAATACAAGTCACACCGTTCAGTTCCATTACTCAAGTAATTAATATGAAAAATGGGGTACGTAGTATTAAAATCTTATACTAGATTTCCTTGGCCTTCCCTGTTATATGGGGGATATAGCGTGAAACTTAAAAAAAAAATCTACGGACGGTAGTTGTTTTAACCGTGTGGATACCCTACACGGTTGAAACATTCATTAATTGAGTTGAAAGTTGAGTGTTGTTTCGGTTTACCATGGAATTTCTGAAAGGTTTAATATGAAAATTTTTTAGTATCGCAATTTTACGGGAGTAGCGAAATTTAAGTGAAATTTTCCCTTGCGGCCCTATTAACATGGATACAATGTATTGGAAAAACAACCATAACCATAATTATTTAGTACTATCACTTGTCTTTCTATATAATAGCATTTATTTATATTGAATCTAATAATTTATTTTTTGAGGCCAGTCGTGGCGCAGGGGCGTAAGTAAATTGGCGAAACTGCAAATGCGACAGTTCGAAGAAATAAAATATTTCATATTTTTATTTCCTCGCTCTGGTAATGAGGCGCGGCGTTGAATTCCACCATTCACAATTTGGCAGAAAGCGAGGGACCGGAAGTGCCTTAACGGAAACGGAGTATCTTAACAGTTGGTACCGAGGTTCCCTCCGCCTACCTTGCTAGGTGAAGGATACAAAGTTAGGCTAAAAATAATCCAATTAAATTAAATTGATTTTGTATGACAATTATATAATTAAACGAATAAAAGAAATAGCTACAAGCTACCCTAGTATGGAAAAACAAGGTTTATCGTTTTCCATCCGCATTTAGCAGCGTTAAAGCCGAGCTTTATCAGATCTGTATATTTTTTTATCCTGGAGGCTTTGCTAGTCGAATGGCGGAACCACGACGGTTTCAACATAATGTAATTCATAGTACAGGTAAAAAGTTTTCTATTAAGTATTCTTTTTGATTTCTTTAAGTAAGACAAGCAATAAGTTACGAACAAGTTAAGTTTACTTGGTTTGTTCTTTTCTCAGGCGTTTTTTCATTCGATTTACAGTACAACATTCTTTTTTATTATCTCTACGCTTTATCCTGCACATTGCAGGGAAGGCAGAGGGAACCTGGGGTGATCACTTACCATCAGGTAACCTGTACACTCGTTTGTCTTGTCTTTTTATAAAAAAAAAATACGCGCTTGACATCGTTACCAGAGCGACAAAATTAAAATATTCAAGATTTCATTCCCCTTAAGTTAATAGATATTTAAACTGCTAATAGAATATCCGAGTCAAATGTATTAAATGCTTTATTAAAATCTAGGAGAACAAGTAAGGTCACATGCTGGTGTTCAAAACCGTATCCAATATCGTCTCAGACTTAGAATTTAAAAATTCTAATCTGAACAAATATATCTTTCTCGATTACGATCTCTAGAAAATCTATGTATATTGTAGTCACCTACATATACCACTGTTAGCGAAGTGTTCAGGGAAACTCAGGTAAATGTGGAAAATAAAAAAGTAATCAGCTTCACGCTGTATCCCGCACTCACCAGGGTAGGCAAAGGGAACCTAGTGTTAAGACACTCCGTTCCCCACTTTCTGCCGAATTCTGGAGGCATTGCGTGTTGAGTGGCAGAACTCAACGCCGCGCTTAACTTCGACACCAGAGCGAAGAAATGGAAATATAAATTTAAGTAAATATTTCATCTCCTCGAGTGGGGATCGAACCCACTACCAGTCGGTTTTATAGTAACACTTCGTGCCGCTGCACCACCATTGGCCTAAAAAAAAGTAAAAACCTGAAATATCCTTACTAATGTAACTGTAATGTAACTGTGTCTAAAGTAGCTCTGTCTGTGACGCCACGTCCAGACATTAACCTCGAGAAGATTGACTCCATTTTAATATATTTTATTTAAGTTTAACGGATTATTGTTAATGTTCTTACTATAATTTGGAATTAATCCTTATCAAAATAAATTATACTATTAAATCAAAAAAATAACAATATTAACATATAATAGGGATCCACGATGGAAAACTTGCCCGAAGCCCTTTTAAGGGTTGCAACGTTCCTTCCTGACACGTGTGCCTTGCGAGAACGCATTGATAGAACGTTCCCTTAAGGCGACGCGTACCAGTGTGTTCCCATTGGTGTGTCAAGTGGTGACAAATACGGCGTTGGGGACTGTCACTCAACACGCCATATCTGGAACGGTGGTAAATGGAGGACGGTGCTATGGTTCTAGTCACGTAGAATGACACAAGAGGGATGAATTATTAGATGTGATGGATAACAGAGATCAAAGTATTGTTTGTATGCCTGAAACCAAATAAAAGCGTATTGACAGAACCGATTTGCGGTAGAATACAAAGCAACCAGCCCGAGGCTTGTTTTGGTTTGTCTCAAGATGTCACCGTGATCTTACAAGAAAGGACGTAGCGTTTGGTGCTCCGTTCTCTTTGGCTACCCTGCTAGGGATAGAGTGTGAAGCTAAAAGTATATAGATATAGGAATATAATCGAGGCCAGTCGTGGCGCAGCGGTACAAAGTGTAGGACTGTAAAACCGACTGGTTGTGGGTTCGATCCCCACTCGAGGAGATGAAATATTTACTTTAATTTATATTTCCAAAGCGCGGCAGAAAGTGGGGAACGGAGTGTCTTAGCACTAGTTTCCCTCTGCCTACCCTGCAGTGTGCGGGATACAGCGTGAAGCTAATGAATATAATAGTCGCCTTTGGCATTTTATCTAGATTGAAATTGTACTTTACATATACTTTATACCATACATCATTATAATAAATAATTTAAGAGATATCATGTATTCAAACGAATTAGCTTACGAGTCAAACATTGTGAGAGTGCGGCTTCGTCACGGAATGACGTTGACGGTTGTGTCACTTTTAATACATTTTAGATATGTATGTTTTAGTGATTATTTGCTATTTATTATTAATTCATATTTTTGTTTGGTCTTCGCTCATTTTATTAGTAGAAATTAAAAAAAAAACTAATAAATCTACGTTAGTTTGTTTTTAATTTCTTGGTTAGGTAATAGTTAAGTGTTTAATTAATAAATGTAGAAGCCAGTCCGAGTGCAGGGGCGCGTGCTTGCGACGGCAAACGTGACAGGTTGTGGGTTCGATTACCACTCAAGGAAATATAATATTAATTATTTTAATTTTCTCTCTTTGGTAACAAGAAAAATGCGGCGTTGAGTTACACCACTCTTTAATTCTTTCTTGTACTTCTATATTTCCAAAATGTATTTTTTTATGGAAATTACAATATTGTAAACCAAGGTGCAAAAATTTTCTGATATAAAAACACGAATAGTTTCAAGATTTTGCGGGCGAAGCCGCGACCGGGACACTAGTACTTATATATATATATTTATATTTATTATAAGATTAAGTTTATAAGCCTGTTGTTTTTAGTTTTTTTTTAGTTAAAAAGTTATTTTTTTTTTTTATTAGTTTAGATGTGAGCAACAACTTGACATGTAAAGTTAGCATCCACACATATAAATATTATATACATATAAATATACATTTACTTCTAAAAAAGCAGGACATTTTAAAAAATATATTTCATATGAAAATGAAACAGGTCTTTGTTTTCTTTATAGCACTCATTGCCGACGGCTGTCTCGTGCAGAGAAAATATTTATTGTCCTTCCAAAGTGCGTGTATTTTGAGAGGAATCTACCTAATACTTTACTTTGAAGTAATATTTTCTATTCTATTCAATATTTGAAATGTTTTACTGAGAATAAAGTAAACATTGTGGTATTCGTGGCGCGACTGTAAACGCGACGGTTGTGGCTTCGATTCCCAGTCGAAGGGATTCAATATTTAATATTTTTATTTTCTCGCTGTAGTAATTAGCAAATTCGCGGCGTTGAATTCCACCACTCACCTCGCAGTGCCTCATAATTGCTTGCAGAGGCAAGCACGCCTTGTCCTGTAGATGCCTCGTCCAAATTCCGCTACGTTGAAATTTTAATAAATTTTCTAAAATAATATATTCTTTCTTAAGTGGTATTGGTGGTGGTTTTTTTTGAAACAACATTTAGATTTTAATATGTTAAAAATATGACTGTAAGTATATTAAATTATTTTTATGTAATATAAAAAGTGTCGATTAAACTTTACTTAACTGGAATCTCGATCGTTACGGTAGCACGTTCCCGGCAGGTGTTTATAATTGCCCTCCTTGGTTTGTTTGACCTTTAATTTGTTTACTTCAATTTTATTCTAAATGTTATTTTGTGATTTAATAATTATTTTGTTATATTTTATAAGTGATTTTCTTAAGGTATGGAATTAGAAAAATATATAAAAAAGAAAATCGCTTGATAGCAGTATAATATGTATACTTATTTTTAAAAAAAAATATTGGGCTTGTTTATTTTCTCTTTTGTTTGATGCAGTCGGGGTTTTTGTTTTTACAAATATTTTTTTATTTTTCATTTTTTTGTTAGAATTTATTATGGTAATGATAATCATGATATACCTTTTTGAAATTCTGAAATTGAGCTCTTGAATTTGATACCCATATTGTGGTATTCCAAACGAAAAAATTTTTTTTCACTAAGTCCAATTGCGTACCACAACCGCCATGATTGTTTTTTATTAATATCACCTATCTAAGAACACTTGGGCTGCTAATACGAATCTAACGATACCTCAAATATGTAAATCCGTTCAGCGGTTCTGGAGATACGAGGTAATAAAGAATATTACATACATACAAGATACGCGCGAAAAACATAACCCTTCCTTAGCAGTCGGGAAAAAGATTTTTATTACATTCTCAGAGGTAGTGATAAAACGTCAGGTTCCCAGGTTCCAAAACATATAATAACTAGACGATGATGCCGTCGTAATTTAGTGGAATGACGTGTGACTGTAAACTTGGGAATCACGTTATAGAGACTTAGAGAATGATTATCTTCCAGAGGCTTCGACTAAAAGTGGCGAATTATTTCTCTTCTGGGGATCGAATTGAGATATTTTTTCCTATTTTAGATATAGCGCGACGTTAAGTTCCACCACTCAACATGCAATATCACAAACATCGGTTGAAGAGCGGAAACAAAGTGTTTTATCACCAGCTTGTTGCCTCTGCTTGCACTGTTATGCAGTAAAGGGAGTGATGCTACTAAAACATCAATATATATAATAATAATAATAAGAAAAATCCAAGCCTAACTATAATGCCTACAACAGTCATTTACTTTTTTATTAGCTTCACGCTGAATCACGCATATAACAGAGGCAGTGGGAACCTAGGGTTAATACACTCCGTTTCTGACACACCACCGTATTTTCGAGACGTAGATCTCAACTTCATTCTTTATCGTATTAAAGAAAAATTAAATAAATTAAATAAATTTTCTCTCTCGAATGAGAATCGAACCCACAGCCGTCGTGTTTCATTTCACATGCTGTGCTACTGCACTATGATAAATTTATTTTACTCCATTGAAATCTATTTACCTAATAGATTATACGGATGAGAGAAACAAATCCACCTATGTCCGTATTTGTTGAAGTATTCACTTCGTTTGAAGATCCTTATTTGCTCTGCCACTGCATTTTACGCTTTCGTTGCAATAAATACTGGGTTTTATCTTTACTTCTAGAAATTTTTATTATAATGCAGATGGAAAGTACTTAAACGATGGTTATGAGTTCGAATAACATTTGAGAAATTATTTATATAAATAATTTATTTTATTTAAAGAAATTATTTAAATATTTATTTATCTTTACTATATTATGCAGCTATATTTGATTTGATTTTGAAGAGTTTGTTTGGTTGAACGCGCTAATCTCAGGAAATATTGGTTCGTTAATTGTTTTCAACTCGAAACATATGTAAATATTATCTGTGAAAGACTTGACAATTTGGCTTCGCGTAGAGACGTGTCCTTACTGTGCATTCTCTACCGCATTTATCATAGAAAGTGTCCTGGGGAGCTGTTCGACCTGGTACTGGCCGCCGCATTTTCTAACCGCACAGTACGTCACAAACTCAAGTAACATCCACATAGTGGAATGGCCTACCTGCATTAGTGTTTCCAGGTCGACACGACCTTCAAAAAGCGCGTCTATCTCCACCTTAAAAGCCGGCAACGCACCTGTAGCTCCTGGTGTTACTAGGGGTCTAGCAGCGGTGATCACTTACTAGCAGGTGTCCCGTACGTTCCATTGCTACGTTAAAATTTTTATAAGTATTTTTCTTTCCTAAGTGTGAAATAACACTTTAAAAAAAAATAAAAAAATCCAGTAAAATATATTTATGAAGCCGTTGTAAAGTAGAGGGACTGTGTCTGGTTGTAAATGCGATAGTTGTCAATCTCAATTGTAATCACGCTGTATTCCGTATATAGCAGAGTAAGCAGAGGATACCTAGTGTTAAGCCACTCCCTCCCCTATAAGATACTTCCATTCCCCACTTTTCGCCGAACTTATGCTTCGATTGGCGGAAATCAACGCCGCGAATGAAATTATATTTTATTCAAATTCATTACCCCCCCACTTCACTCTGCTAGATAGTAGCGTGTTGGGCTCCGTCATTAAACACAGTGTTTTAGTCAAAGGAATGTAAATAAAGTTGTCTTTCGCAGTGACATGGTTTTAACACTATATGTAAATCAAGAATGTCAGGTATTTTACATAAAACCATACATTTTTATTATATCTGAACTCAATTTATACGATATCTGAATCTGTCAATATCAGGATCAGATCTGCAAATATAGTCTGGATATAAATATATACGGGACGAAAATTGAAGAACAGTAACGTAAAAATTTTAAAGGAACTTGTTTTAAAAACACGTGATTCAAATACCGTTAGGGGCCATAGTGGCACAGGGGCATAAGAATGTGACTGTAACGCGACGGTTGTGTGTTCGATTCCCACTGGAGGGAATGAATTATTATTTGTTAATATTCATCAATTCCTCCTCATCACGCAATGTCTCGAAAAATTCGGCGGGAAGTGGGGAACGGAGTATCTTAACACTGGGTTCCCTCTGCCTACCCTGTAGTGTTTTTTTTATTAAAGTACTATGATTTATTTTGACAGTGCTCTTTCATACAAGTATATCAATTTTTAGGTTACTATTATTGTTTAGTTCATGGAAAAAACTATTTTTTAAGTACGTCATATAAACTATCTAAAATTCAAAGTTAAATCTATAAAATATTTTACATTAACTTTCAAATATCGCCCAGAATATAAATTCCTAGTCTCTAAAGATTTGAACTTTGATCCTTGACCTAAATTTCAACAGGTCAAATATGGGAGGACGAAAATAAATATTTACCTATAATGTAGGGCTATGGCGGCCCTCATTGCCGTCGGGATGAATGGAATGGTCGCGTTATTATACCCATACAAAAATGTCCTTGATGAGGTCAGTCGTGGCTCAGGAGCACCAGCGTGCGATTGTAGACGCGACAGGTTGTAAGTTCGATTCCTATTCCAGGAATTAAATATTTCTTATATTTAATATATTCATTTCTTATTTCTGGTAATTAGGCAAAGCATGGCGGTGAGTTTGGTCACGTAACACTTCACGCCCCTAGAATTCAGTGAAAAATGGGTAAAGAAAGCAGTGTACTAACACTAGGGTTCCAGGTTCCCACTGCCTACCTTGATTGTGTGGCATATAGCGTGAAGCCAAAAACTTCACAATTTATTTTGCGTAGGTTGAGAAAGCTTAGTGTCAAAATAATGCGATTTCTACTTTTCACCTGTATTTGAGACATTGCTTATCAAGTAGAGCTCAACGTCGCACTTTGTCTCACCTTAGCAGGGAGATTTAGATTCTACAGTTAGTTTTTAAGAAACTTAGGTTCCAAAATTAAACTAAAGTTTTGATTTGCCGTCGTGATGCACTGTAAACGGTACGGTTGTGGGTTCAATTCTCTCTTGGGGTAATGAAGTATTTTCGTTCCCTTGTTCTGGTAAAGCAATCGCGGCGTTGAGTTTCTTTACTCTTTAAACATTGTATCTAAAACTGAGCAGAAACTGAAGAACGGCGTGTCTTAAAAATAGCTTCCCTTTCTTTACCCTATAATATGAGGGATACAGCGTCAAGCCACACAACATCTAACGCTTAGCAAAAAATATTTTCACAACTTTTATTTAGAACAGCAGCAGTGTCGAAACTAAAAAATCTGAGTTATGCAACAAATTCACGTTAACGCATTCAACCGAATAGCAGATGTCAATGTAGATAAAGCAAAAATGGTCGATCCGAATTTCAATTCAGCACGGAATTCGCGGGATGCGGACTGATGGCTACAGATTGGTGTTACTTTCTTCGTGTTTTATATCGGGGTAAAGAAATAAGCTAAATTCTTCTTACTGGACATAAGAAAAATTGTCTTGAATCTTTAAAGATTTTTTAAAAATTATTGTAACGATGTGATAAAAATAAAATTAAACTTAAGAAGTTACACCAAATTACTTATCCGATGATCTGTTGAATTTATTATATTATTTAAAGTAAAAATATTCCCTCAAATGGAAATCGAAGCCACGATCATCGCGTATTCGTCTCAATTATGCCGTAGCAACTTTAAACACACCTAGCTTTATTGATGTTTTATGCAAATTATGGGCTGATTCAATTAAATTTCAGTTTGTGGATGTATAAGATGGATAAGCTACGGATGACCTTTGATCTACATTGCGTAAGAAAAGGCCTATTCATTTGAAATATTGGCCTCTTGTTTATATAATGGTAGAAAGACGCGAGGCCATCGTGGCATAGCGTCTGACTGTGTACGCGTAGGTTGTAGGTTTGTTTCTCACTCAAGGAAATTTATTATTTTTATTTCCCCGCTGTGATAAAACGAAGAGTATCGTTAAGTTCCATCACTGAACACGTACTTAAATACTTAAATATTGCTACTCCTTATTATACACAGAGTTAAAATATAAATACTTCTTTTTATTGCACATGGTTGGGTACGCAGAGTCAACCTGGGAACCTAATCTTAGGACAGTCCGGTCTAATTAAGACACTTCCAATATCTTATTTCTTTGAGTGGAAATCGAACCCACAACCTAACGCGTTAACAATGACACTCTTGTTGCACAGCGACTCAACTCAACGCCGCGCTTATTCTTTGCAGCGAGCGATGACGGACCTACAACCACCGTCTTTCCAGCTGGACGTTGTTCTCGATGGATGAAGCTTGCTAAAAAATTTTAACAATTTTAATACGATGGATTCCCACGAACAAATTAGCAGTCCCTTGAAATTTTAATCTATTTGCCAATAAAAGCGGAAGTATTTTCAACGTGTTCAAACGGAACGTGTGAATCAATTACGCAATTTAAAGTCTGCTTAAAGTGAACGTTTAGATCGTTATTTTATTTGCATTTATTGGTAACACAAGTATTAAGTTATTAAATCAGCTTAACGCAGAATCACACAACCAGCAGGGTAGGCAGGGGGACCTAGTATTAGGAAACACCATATAAGCAAAGAAAATATATTAATAAATAATAATAAGTATACTTGAGCCCCTACGCCACGACGGCCTTACGGTTAGGAATTATAAGTAAAAAAATCTCAAATAATTCATTAAATGCAAATCGAATGGAATTTAAAGCCGCACTTTGAGTATTGGTCATTAAATATTTTAAACTTAATTTTATTTTGTTTATGTAATTAAAAGATTATCGATACTTCTAAATACTTAATATTTTAAAATTAAAGAGATAATTTGCTTGAACGCGCTAACCTCAGAAACAACTGGTTCGAAATTAACAATATTCTTTGTATTTGATAGTATATTACCTGAGAAAGGCTATGTCAAGTTAATCGTTTCGCTGAAACCTACTGTAGGTACCAGCGGTCGGAATGACCCCGGTCACTTGTGTATAACACATAAACTTATACTTAGTTATTATCATTTGGCCACACAGGCAAAATCACAGGCAAAACCTAGTAACATATTAATCAAACCCAAAACCATCGCTCGCACAATCAGTTTTTCTCATAAAAATTCTGATTTTACGCAATTCTAACTTCAATTGAAGATAAGGTGAAAAAAATTGTATGCATGGCTCCGCAGTATTTCCTTTGGGATGCCTTGGTAACGGCTTTTTGTATAGCGTTGTAGCCTGTAGCTTGTGGAGGTGGCTGGAACACGTAAGTCATTCATAAATTTCAATATAAAGGTCGGTGTAGATCAAATTCCTGATTTATGTATGTACATTTTGGTACATGACTTTTAATTTTTAGTTTTATACTAGCGGACCCGGACGCGGCTTCGCCCGCTTGAGCTATACGGATGCTTATTAGATATATATATGAAATTGTTTTTGAAAATATCTAATTTAAATGAAAAAAAATATAAGTAAACATAATCATATTAAAATATTAATAAAAAAACTAAACAAAATACATTATTAATACTATCAAAGTCAAATAAATATTTAAAAGAATTAAAATTAAATGTGTTGTGCTATGTTTTTGCAAGTGCATGTGGTTATTTACATAATACTTAAATACAAATAAAAAAATTAAATTAAATTAGCTTCACGCTGTATCCCGCACACAGCAGGGTAGGCAGAGGGAACCTAGTGTTGAGACACTCCGTTCCCCACTTTCTGCCGGATTTTGGAGGCATTGCGTGTTGAGTGGCAGAACTCAACGCCGCGCTTAACCTCGACACCAGAGCGAAGAAATGGAAATATAAATTTAAGTAAATATTTCATCTCCTCGAGTGGGGATCGAACCCACAACCAGTCGGTTTTGCAGTCACACCTCGTGCCGCTGCGCCACGACCGGCCTCAAATATTAAATACAATAAAAAATATTATATTTTTTGTCTCTGTCTGTTTTTCTATTTCCCCGAGCTAATGTCCAGAATAACTGAACTGATTTTTATTGGACTTTCAGTGATCGATTTTACTCATTTACCCGGGAAAAATCTATTTACACGTTTTCCTTGCGCGCGTACATAGATACTATATAAAATAACTAAAGTCCTTTCTACATTTAAATATTATAAGTTTTGCGAGCAATATCAAATAGAATCCCAAAAAACTAAAACTATAATTTATTAAGTGTATAACAACGGTATAGATAACCATCCAACCGAGATGAAATAACCAACAATTCTTTCCTTAAATAATAAATATTTAAATAATATTATACCGATGCCGCGCAGAGCCGCAACTTACACCACACCAAGAAATTTATGAAAATCTAACTAATCTACTACTCGAATAAGCGAAGAACCAAAGAAAAGTATAAATTAATTATAAACATGAAAAAATTACATAAAAATTAACAGTAGTTCGAAAATGTATGAAAATTACCCGTTCGCGTCGGTCATACTATGCCGCCCGAAGGCTAGATCATTTTGAATCAGTGATCCTTAATTATTTATTAGAATGTTATACAGTAAACTATAATTTCAATCTAGATGAAATGCTAAAAGTGACTATTATATTCATTTTCATAAGGATCAATATCAAATTATAGAAAATACGTACAACAAAAATCCGATAAATATAAAGTAAATTAATTAAATAGGTTACTTTTGCTCAACCTTTAGAGATAAACATATACCATCGCGGACTTTTTTAAATTGTCATTATTTAAAGAACCATATTTATATTAAACATTGTTTTTATGTATCTTATAAGGTTGAGTCAGCGCACGACATGTATGCGTTAAGCAAGCTCATTTTGGGTGACGTTTTCTTATAACACAAACAACAACAAACAAATTTTGCAAACCGTTGCTTAGCAACGGTCGGTTGTTATTAAGATGGCAGAATAAATTGCCTGTCAAACTAAAAAATATTTTAATATATTAGTATATATCGACAATATTACAAATATGAGAAAAAAAAGTAGCCTATGTTCATCCGAAGATCCTCAAGTATCTCTTTATGAGTATTTTATCACAATTGAATTAGCGGTTTGGTCCTGATTGCGTAACAGACAGACAGACAGACAGACAGACAGACAGACAGACAGAGTTACTTTCGAATTTATAATATAGGTATGGATATGGATTAGTTAATTCTTAATTGAAAATAGCAGGATAGGTAGAGAGAATGAAGTGGCAAAGCATTTCGATGTCGTTCAAGGTTCTACGTTCGTTCTTGTGTGTTAAGAGGTGGAACTCTATATCGACTTACAAATATGATTTATTAATCTTTACCTGTGCCTTCGGCCATATGATAAAATTTTTCTTTTTCTCGAGTGGAAATCGAACCCACAAATCGTCGGATAAATAGTCGCACACTTGTGCTCCTGCATCTATTAACTAACATTTTTTTTAATTCTAAAAATATCACTGAATCAATAGTTCTTGAAATTAGCGCGTCAACCAAACAAACTCTTCAGCTTCATAATATGCGTATACATTATAAGTAGAGGCCAGTTGTGGCGCACACACACAAAGGGAAAGAAAAAATTATATCAATTTTTATTTCCAATTCCTCGCTCTGGTGTCGAGGGAAAGCGCGGCGTTGAGTTCCGCCCCTCAACACGCAATGTTACGAAAAAATCCACTTTCCGCCGATTCTGGAGGCATTGCCTGCTCAATTAAAATATATATAATATTTTGCATTAACTGAACGATATTTGAAATATTGCTCAGAAAACAAATTCCTGGTCCCCAAAGGTTTGAACTTTGATTCTTGACCTAAATTTTTACAGGTCGAATATGAGAGGCTGAAAATAAATATTTGCCTATAACGTAGGGTACGGCGTGTTACTTATTGCTGTCCAGATGAATAGAATGGTCGCATTATTTATTCACTCATACAAAAATGAGGCCACTCGTGGCGCAGAAGCTTGTAGTTTCGATTTCCACTGGAGAAAAAGAAACATTTAATATGCAGGTTTCTTCGTTCTGGTAACTAGGCAAAGCGCGATTTAGCCACTCAACACACTATGCCTTCAGAATTCGGGAGTAAGTGGAGCACGGAACTTAGTGACTTAACACTACAGTCCTAGGTTCCCGTTGCCTACTGTGCAATGTATACAGCGTGAAGCTAAAAAAATGTCCTTATATGCTTCCTTTAGTTTAAAAAAATGTTTTACAGACTCACTGTAAACGTGACGTTGGGGATTGAAATATTCTCATTTTCTAGTTCCGGTAAAAAGACAGAGAGCGGTGTTGAGTTTCGCCTTTAATACTGAATGTTTTGTATTTGGAGATTAGAGAATGCTTGCTTGACACAAAATTTCCTATCTCGTACGTAACAAACCATGAATCTGAAGAAATAAATTATAAAAGATCCAGCTATCAAGAATTCAAATCTTTAAAATCATTACTAGTAATGTAAGCAAATAAGTTTAAAAAAAATATCGCGTTTTGTCATAATTCTTAAACGGTTGTTACATATTCCCTTAATAGCCAGCATCATTGAAAAATTTTTACAAGGCTTTACTGTCAAAAAGTTTTTCACATAAAATGATAATTTGACATGGGAGAGTCCTACTTCTTCCACTAAACTAAGCTTCACAATATATCTTCCATAGCAGGGTAGATTTAGAAAGTCTAGTGTCAAGATAACGAATTTTCCACTTTTCGTTTGAATTTGAGACATTGTAAAACGAGTAGAGATCAACGGAGCACGTTGTTAATCTTAGACTTATATTTTTTGACTTATTATATATCAGAGATGTGTAGAAGTAAAAAAAAATCTAATATGACACCATGACCTCAATGAAAGGTCATGGTGTCGCAGTGTTATATTATCTGTAATCGTGATTGTTGTGGGTTCAATTTCCACTCGGAGGACTGAAGTATTTTCATTTCCTTGTTCTGGCATTAACGCAAAACAAATCGCGGCGTTAAAATTCTTCGCTCTATAAACATTGTAACTAAAATTGGATAGAAAGTTGAGAACGTAGTGTCTTAAAACTAGCTTTCCTGTACTTGCCCTCCAATATGGGGGATATAGCGTGAAAAACAAAAAATATTTTGACAACTTTAGCTTTTTAACTTTTTTAACTTTACTTTCTAGCTATAAAGCTAGGCGTGTTTAAAGTCATGATACTTTATGCAGATTCTGGGCTGATCCAATTAAATTTGAGTTGATGGATGAATAAAATGGATAAGCATTAAGATCGATCCACATTGCTTGAGAAAAGGCTTATTCATTTCAGAAATTGACCTCTTGTTTACGTAAAGATAGAATTAGCGTGTAATTATAATCGCGACGATCGTGGATTTGATTCCCACTCAAGAAAATTAATTATTTTAATTTTTCCGCTCTGATAGAACGAAGAGTATCGTTGAGTTCCGTGTCGTCTCATGTCTCGAAAAATCGAAAACTTGGTCGGTAAGTCGAAAATGGTATATGCTGGATACAGCGTGAACCTTAAAAAAACGCCGGATGAATATAATAAATATTAGTTTTTTTGTAAAGGTTTAATTTTTTTGATAAGTGTTTTATGAAAAATCGAGACAGAACTTCCTGTTTTAATTTTTTATTTTTTTTGACATACGCTGTGTGTTAACCTTAAAAAGCAATTGAATTGAGAAGATGAACAGGTTAAAACCTCTACACATGGCTTAAATATTTAACAAGCTACTCCTTAATATACACAGAGTTAAAATAAAAAAAAACTTTATTAAATATACATGGAACCTTTCTATACTTTCTTGCCTACCTAGGCAGGCTATTATTCCCATTAAGACTTTTCCGTCTCCCACTTTTTGCCGAATTCTGAAGGCATTGTAAATTGAAGGAACTCAATGCCTTTGCACTTTGCCTCAAGTTTGATATGAAACTATTAAATATCTCAATTCCTTGAATGGGAATTGAACCTACAACCTACCGTATTTACAATTGCACTCTTCTGGCGCAACCATATCATGCCTCTATCAATTAAGCAAGTACCTCCCTAATATACACACAGGTTACAGAATATAAGTAAAAATTATATGAAAAGGTGCACCGCAGTAATTGGAAAATCTTGTTACGGTTTTTCATCACTTTATTTTGTGGAACTTTCAACCAATTTTATGAGTGCACTCCAGGCGTTCACAGGATAGCAATCTGCTTATTTAAATATTTATTTCGCTACTGCCGGCTAGTACCAGTTGCCCCTTTAAATGGCCTGTGGATATACTCATATAAAAAACAACTACTTTATTTTCGTCTAGAATGAAGATGTTTTGAAAGGATGAAAAAAGTTGTCTAACATCCACATGGATCTTCATGGTAAAATTATATCAGGAATACTTTTTTTCTTATTTTCGTATTTTTAGGGTATCTAAAAAGAATCACTTGGCTGGCCGTTTGTTTGCTCGTCTGTATGTCTCTTTTTTTGTTATGAAATTTATATGGATTTCGTGCCGTGTGATCCCGGCCTAGAATAGGATCATCCTGGTACTGGTGGTGTCGTAAGAGGCGACTAAAGTACGTGTGGTAGAGTCACGTCGCCAGCAATGGCAACACGCATGGGCAGACTCGACCGGATCATTACCACCCCCGGCATTTAAAACCGGCGTGAAGTAGTGGCTTTATGCCACTGCGTTTCGCATCAGGTAATGCCGGGCTCCGGAGCCCAAACCACTTTACAGGAAGGCAACGCACCTGCAGCTCCTCTGGTGTTGCACGGGGTCGTGGGAGGCGGTGATCACTTACCATCAGGTGACCCGAACGCTCGTTTGCCTTGTCTTTTCCATAAAAAAAAAAAAAAAACCGTCAGTGAGTGAGTTACGTTAGACCGGTCTTACCTAAATGGAAGGGCACATAGTGTGCAGATCTTTCTTCATCACTTTCTGCCAGAATTCGAGATATAGGATATTCATTTGCAAAATTTAACACCACGCCTATTCTTGCCAGAGCTATGATAAACCTACAACCATTGTCATTATAGCCCGATGTTGTTCCATTGCGTCTCGATGGATGAATCACTCTAAAAATATTAATAATTTTGATAATATGATGCATTTCGATGTTATTTTTGTTTTAAATTCAAAACCAATCTCACAAGTAAATTAGCAGTCCCTTGAAATTGTATTCCATTTGGAAATGAAAACGCAAGTATTTTCAACATGTTCAAAAGGAACGTGTGAATAAATTAACTTTACGCAATTTAAAGTCTGCTAAGTGAGCGTTTCGATCGTTAGCTTCTTTGCAATTATTTGTAATGAATGTAAAATTAATCTACTAATTTCTCGTTTATACGGTTAATAATGATTGGTGAAATGTTTCAAGTAATATATCAAATGTTTATCGAAGGGCGGAATTTAACGCCGTTATTTGAGTGGTGGTCATTGAATATTTCAAACTTAATTTGACTTTGTTCAATTTAAAGATAATCTATAGTTCTATTGCTTATATCTTAAAATTAAAGAGTTTATTTGGTTGCACACCCTAACCTCAGTAACAACTGTTTCGAAATGAAACAATATTTTTTTGTGTTTGATAGTATATTACCCAAGGAAGGCAAAAGGTTGCCACGTTAATAGTTTTGATGTGACCCACTGTATCTACGGACAGAGTGACCCCGGCCACTTAAAATTTTTATGCGTTATTCACAACACTTGGTTATTACTATTTGACTACGCGGGCAAAGTCACAGCCAAGATCTAGTAACCTGTATTCATCAAATCCAAAATCATCACACGCACAATCAGTTTTTCTCATAAAAAATCAGATTTTACGCAATTCTAACTTCAATTGAAGATGAGGTGAAAAAAATTGTATGCATGGCTCCACAGTATTTCCTTTGGGATGCCTTGGTAACGGCTTTTTCTATAGCGTTGTAGCCTGTAGCTTGTGGATGGAGGTGGTTGGAACGCGTCAGATATTCGTAAATTTCAATGTAACTGTCGGTGTAAATCAAATCTGTATTATATGCTACCGGTATATTGTTTTTTCTTTCGTATTATTACACGACATTTATTTTTTTTTACATTTTTAAAGTGTTATTCCACACTTAGGAAAGAAAAATACTTATTTAGAAAACGTATAAAAATTTGAACGTAGCGGGACTCGAACCCGCGCCTCCTGGAAACCGACCAGGTTCAATTTTTTATACGTTTTCTAAATAAGTACTTATTTTTATTGTGTTATTTTAGTTTTTTTTAATTAATTTGGAAGAATAAATAAATAAATTACATTTTATAAACAAATTCACTTTACTTTTTGATCACAGTATTATAAGTGTATTATGTTTATCTGTTCCCTTGTAGCTTCAGAAATATTTATTGTAATTTGACAAATGAGTTATCGTCCCATTTGTCCACTGGTTATAACGACGATGACTTATTAAATAAAACATGGCGCTCTCTAGAGCACAAAAATGGTATTCTAAAAAAAAATAGAATTGTATCATGTTTGGTGTCAAATGAAAGGTCTCAATTAGCAGGATATAATTTACTACAAAACAGTCAAACTTAAACAAAGAAAATGTAAAATGGTTTTGTACGTTGTTGTTACGAATAAAAACCCAAAACAATTTAAATTAAAATTACAATTCATCCATTCATTATCACTTTCACTTCCTCCTGTTAGAATTAAGGCAGGTGGTACACGACCACGGTTGTCCATTTCAGGTGAGAATATTGTATTACATCATACTTTGTAAACCATAGATTATCAGTTGTCGTGTTTTTGAATTTAATTTCTATTTAAATTATCTTTTCAATTACATTCAATGATACTTATTTAGAGAACGTACAAAAATTTAAACCGACCAGGACTAGATCCGCTACGTTCAAATTTTTATACGTTTTCTAAGTAAGTATTTTTCTTTCCTAAGTATAGATTAACACTTTAAAAATATTAAAAAATACATTCAATGATATTTAATTAGCTTAGCGATGTATTTTAATATTTTCCTAAAATTAAAATAGAACAAATTATAACAAACAAGTAGATTTTTTCTAAAGAACTACAAGAAATATACAATTATTTCTACAATGAAAACTCCTATTCAGTAGAAGATATACTTGTTCAGCCAATATGAAATGCAAATTCGATCCCGACTCGGCGCCTCTTCAATTATGTCTCAAATAAATTAGAAAGCGCGAATGAACGAAAATCGGCATAATCTCTATTCCAATAAAGGAAAATTCAATTTCTATGGTATTAATAAGAATATGATTTTGATATGAGAGATGTAGAAAATTTAACAAAAGCGGCGTATTGATTTTGAAGGTTTTTTTACGAGAGATCTTTATCCTGTGACTTTAAGACATCTGCCTTTAAGATGTGATTCCTAATTAAGGAGAATATTATATTTGAAGACTTTTCTCATACTATTTCTACTTAATACCTGTTTATGTGATAAATATTAGGCTTAAAATTATGTTGCCTTTTACCGCTTAAGTATAATTTCAAAAAAAAAAATAATAGATATAAAATACTAGTAGACAACGTTTTTAAAACTTTTGCTTATCTTTATACAGGATGGAAGTGCCAGTACCACTTTAAATGAAACCATAGTTTTAACTACTCCATAAAAGCCAAATACAATTTTAAAAAATCCAAATATAAATATACTTGCACATCGTGAAATGAAAAAAAATCCTACGTCTAAACTATTGCGATGTGAAGGTAAAGATGACGCGGTCAAAATGTTAATACGGAACGCGACGAAGGTAACGACAAAACGCATTGTGGAATATAATTTAAAGATGGCTTTGAAAGATAGGAACGCAGCGGTCACCTCTTCCACCATTGCGGTCATGCCATCACCCTTATCCTAGTGCAAAATTCCTCACATCTCACATCATATCAATTATCAATTATTATAAAATTTTAGCATGTACTTATTTATAGTTATGTAATTTAATATATATTGTAACGTGAAAAATTGTTAAATATACATATATAGACATTCGCTTAACCTTAGATCTAAGTAAAATTTTGTAAAATAATGTAAAGTTAAAAATATAATTTTCCTATTATAGGTATTAATTGTATGTAAACGATAATGTAATTAATATATATGATAAGGAAATTAATACATTTAAAAAGGGTACGGACCAAGTGTCTGTAGTGTTAAGAAATAAATAAATAAAAAAAAAAAAAAACTATTGCGATATCTTGATTAATTTCTTTAGGTATAGGTTTGAAATATTTTACCCCATATGCTGTTTTCGTAAAAGGAGCGCTGCCTCTTCCACCCTGTATATGAATATTTTTGGGACTACTGGATGGATGCAACTTTTTTGTTGTAGATATTAGACTTGGCTTGGCGCAGGGGTACAAGCGAGTGACTGTAAATGCGACAAGTTGTAGGTTCGATATCCACTCGAAAAAATGAAATATTTAATATTTTCATATGTATATTCTGATGTCGATTTCATCAATTTTGAAGACATAATGTGGAACTGAAATAATCCACCCATATAGTTAATGAAATTCATATAGTTAATGAAATAATGTAGAACGTCAAGTAAAGTCAGTCTTGACTAGACATGACGTTTTAAATTTTATTTTATTCCGTACGCCAACAAAAATCCAGATGTTTAACATTTTTGTTTTTCCTATATATTTGTGTTAATACAAAAATACTTTTAATTATATTTTAATTTAAATTAATCTTCATTTATTAAAATTCATATTTATTTATTGTTAGTTATTAATTTTAAAGTTAAATTCAAATTAAATTATTTTTATACATTCTAACGCATAATTCGTATGGTGTATTACCACTAGTTTATTATATTTTATAATATAGGGGAGAGGGGAGTGACTTAGAACAGGGGCACCTTTGAAAATATGTGTTAACAGAGCTATTTTAAAAAGAAATTTTCGTAGATTTTTTTTGAGTAGTGGCAGCACTAATCTGCACACGTGTCACTTATCACCGCTGATATATGAGAGCCAGTTGTTGAGTTACGAGGAGTGTTTGATTTTGAGTAAAATTTTATGCATTTTTAAATAAATGCGTAAGGATCGCAGGGATCCAATTCAAGGTATATGGTTTTATTTTTTCCTCTTTTAGTTAGAATGTTTCATATATCATGCAATAAAGTAGAGATTACTATAATTTTTAAACTTTTACTTGAAAAAAAAACGTTTGGAAATTTTCAAATACCACTGAGGCAGCTTTATATTATATTATTATATGTAAAAAAATACCGCAAAAGTGGCGAAGCGGCACGAAGTGTGACTGTAAAACCGACTGGTTGTGGGTTCGATCCCCACTCAAGAAGATGAAATATTTACTTAAATTTATATTTCCATTTCTTCGTTCCAGTGCCGAGGCTAAGCGCGGCGTTGAGTTCTGCCACTCAACACGCAATGCCTCCAAAATTCGGCAGAAAGTGGGGAACGGAGTGTCTTAACACTAGGTTCCCTCTGCCTACCGTGCTGTGTGCGGGATAAAACGTGAAGCGGTTTTTATTTCTTACGTAGACTACTTCCCCCAATTTCTGTTGCTGGTTACGTCACGTACTACATCCATGTTTTCCTTTAAATTTAATTTTTCTAAGTTCAAATTAGGGTAGTAAGCTGTTTATTTAAAAAATATTTTGTTTTATTTTCATAATATTAGATTTATTCTATGATTGATCCCATAATGTTCATTACTTCTACGAAGCCAAAGCTACTTTTTTGTTTTTTTACAGTTTGTTAAAGTCTATTAATAATATTAAAGTTATTTAACACTAGTACTAGTACAATCGCAATATTAAACTAGGTTTATTATTTTTTTAAGTTAACATGGTACTGATATTTGATCTCCATCGTTTCTAATGTTAAGTTTATTAATAAAATTACTTAAAAGCCTTTTAATTTCACTGAATTCGATGATAGTTCAAAACTGCCCCATATGTGTTCAAAGCTACCCCGGAAGGGGGGCAGCTTTGAACATTTGACTACTGCTACTAAAGTTGATATTGCACCTTTAATTTATATATTTTTCTACATATGATGCTACGATTTTGTGGCACAATAGTTGGACTAAGAATTGTGAAATAGTAAAGAAGTTAAAAACTGTAGAATTTTTAGATATGACACAAAGTTTAAAAATCGTTCGAATGTGCCCCCCTCTCCCCTATATATTTTATTTTATGTATACAATTATTTAAAAAAAAATAGATATACACGTATATAAAATTTCATAATGATTGGTTAAATAGTTTACGATAACGTAACAAACAAACAAATTCACTGTCGCGTTTCTAATATTATAAGATTTACAATGAAAACTGTCTTTCATATTTGCGTTGTTATTAGAAGTAGCTGACGAGGGTCACGCACGCAGGTACTCTACGTTGGAACGAGGAAGATGAGTCAAGATGTCAAAATGAGCAAGTTGTACGTTATATGAAATAAAAATATGATTCTTTCTTTTTATTTTTTCTTTGTTTTACGTTGTATCTCGAACATTGCAGTGTAGACAGATGGAACCTGAGAACCTAGTGTTAAGACACTCCGTATCTGTGAAGATACCTCCGTTCCCCACTTTCCGCTTACTTTTAGATGCATATCGTGTTGAGTGGCGGCATTTTAGCTTTGTTACCAGAGCGAGGAAATGAAAATATTAAATATTTGATTTCCTCGAATGGGCATCGAATCCACACCCTATCGCGCTCACAATTGCACGCTTGTGCCACTGTGCGACGACTATTCTCAATTGGCACTACTGGCTTCATTTTTTTTAACATATTTTTTTAGCTTCATGCTTCATGAAGCTAATTTAATTTTTTTTTTACTTAAATGCATATTTCCATTTCTTCAATCTGGTGTCGAGGCAAAGCGCGGCGTTGAGTTCTACCACTCAAAAAAATATTGTGGTTACTGTGTTAAAATATTGTGGTTATCGTAGCGCACTAATATAGTATCTTTTTTTAGCTTCACGCTATATCCCGTACACTGCAGGGTGGGCAGAGGGAACCTAGTGTTAAGAAACTCCGTTCCCCACTTTCTGCCGAATTCTGGAGGCATTGCGTGTTGAGTGGCAGAACTCAATGTCGCGCTTGTCCTCGACACTAGAGCGAAGAAATCGAAATATAAATTTAAATAACTATTTCATCTTCTCGAGTGGGGATCGAACCCACAACCATTTTGTTTTATTGTCACAATTTGTGCCCCTGCGCCACGACTGGTCTCGACTGGCTTCAATGTCTTAACATTACATATCTAAAATAACTGAATACAAATATCAATATGTCTAAAGTAATGTATTAATATCTGAAATAACAAAATACAAATATCAAAATGTCTAAAGTAATGTATTAATATCTAAAATAACAATAAAAATATCAAAAGGTCTAAAATAATGTATTAATATCTAAAATAACTGAATACAAATATTAAAATATCTAAAGTAATGTATTAATATCTAAAATAACTGAATACAAATATCAAAAGTTCTGAAGTAATATATTAATATCTAAAATAACTGAATACAAATATTTATACGCCATACATAGACATATCAAAGTAAATCCTTGCTAACATTCGTAGCTTATACAGGTCCATTAAAAAGTTAGTCGCTACAGAGCAGGTTTAGTCTATTAATCCAAGTGGATTAGCAACTAAGTTTCGTCAAACAGATTTTAGTTACGAGTCACTGCGTTCTGGCTTGGTATCTGTGTAAATAGATAAATATTATTTATATGTGGGAACCAGTTAGAGACTGTGGCGCAGTTAGTGACAGGCTGTGGTTTCGATTTTAACTAGAGGAAATGTTGAATATTTTAATTTCTTCGCTCTGGTAACAAGGTAAGCCGCGGCGTTGAGTGTTGAGTTACCTTTGGAATTCGGGGGAAAGTTGGCAATGGAAGTGTTTGAGTCTTAATATAAACGGAGTGTCCAAACACTAGGTTCCCAAATCCCTTTTGTCCATACTAATAGTAATACCGCATATAGTGAGGTATACAACGTAAAGCTGAAAAAATAGCATATATATTATTTATATTTAGTGGTTGGTTTTCAGAGTTACCTAGTTTTAAATTTCTCCGGTCTTCATTATTTCGAGAAAATGATGTTCGCTCATGTCTCCGCTTAGCACTAGATTCCTTCCTGCCCTATTATTTGTGGGATACAGCGTGATAATAGAAAAAATAGTATTTTATAAATAACAAGCAACTAACTTAAAAAGGAAGGAACAATTTAATTTTTCAAATAGTAAATGATATTGTTTCACTAATTTAAGTTTTTCGAAGTGAAAAATCAAAATAAAACTTATTTTTAATTTCAGTGAAATTAAATTTGATTGAAATCACAATGAGATCTTTTTTAATGAGTCGTATAAATAAGGCCTGTCTGGTGTTGTCTATACAAAAGACATGAAGCTAAAATATTATTTAAGAATTTCGTGACCTTAATAGGAACGCATTTAAATAAGTATGTCTTAGTAGTCTTTGTCTTTGTTGTTGTTGTTTTGATAATAAATAATAAAAAAAATGGTTACTTAAAATGTAATAATTGAGGCCAGTTATGGCGCAAGAGCAGAAGTGTGCGTCTATAAACGTGATAGTTTTTAGGTTCGATTCCCACTCGAGGAAATGAAATATTTAATATTATCACTTTCTCGCTTTTGCAACGAGGCAAAGCGAGACATTTAGTACGACCACTTTAGGAATTAAGACACAATGAGGACGGAATGTCTTAATTCTAGTTTCCCTCTGCCTTCTCTGCTATGTGTAGGATACAGCATGAGGCTGAATAGAAATCGAACCCACAACTGCATATCGTATTTACATGCAAAAATCAAACTTTTCATTCATCTCACAAAGAGAAAATATCAAGGAAAAATCAAAGTTACTACTGCCTTAAATATAAGGTTCAATATTCTACAAATGCTATGCAAAAATATATGTAAAAAAAGTATATTCCGCAATAATATCACTAACTTAATATACTAGAAGGCAGTGAAGAACTGACATGGCCCGAGTTGCTGGAAAGTGCAAAACGTAGTGAATTAACACTTTTCTGACATATGACACTTCCAAGTGATTTTTGACACTTGTCACTTTGACATGATGAAATACAAAAATAAACTTAAATTAACAAAAACTCGACACGTCAGTCGCAAGTGTACAACATGGAATCAACATTACATTACTTACTGACTCAATTGAAATAATTCAGTAACTTTTGATGCTGTCTCATCAGTGCCGTCATTTGTCATTTCGCCGCTCCATTACGGCCCTTTGGGATTTCGGTATAAAGTTTCAAGTCCCTGTACTGCTAGATGAGTTTTCTGACGTGTGACGACTTTTGATTTTGCATTAGGATTGTATGACAATTGTGTGATATGATATAGGTTTTAGGATCTAATATTTTTTAACATTTTTAAAGTGTTATTCCACACTTAGGAAAGAAAAGTACTTATTTAGAAAACGTATAAATGTTTGAACGTAGTGGGACTCGAAACCGCTTATAATGTGTAGGGTCAGTCCTTCAATGTAGAATATAGAGATCCTTTTCTGAAAAAGCAGACCATTTAAACGATAGCATTTTTTCGAGGGGCCTACCATCACAATATACTTTTGAGTTACGCAATGACACTTTCACTATTGATATTTAATTGGTAGTTTGTATATTTTATAGCTTCACTATAGCGGAGCACAACCAGTGGACAACAATACGTGACGTATGAAACCCACTCAGGGTTTGGGTAGAATCAATTTAAAATCCATTACTTTGCAAATTGTAATTACGAAGAATAAATTAATTTCTAACGTATATAATGTTTCAATTGTAAAAAGCGTTTTGTGTTCAAATTATTTAATTACATGGTTACTTTATGCTATTTTTAGACTTTTGTTTTTTGTTTTACGTCCTTTCCAGAAGTAAAAAGTAGAAAATAGGATGTTATTAGTAGCCACTACGTGATTTTCTCTTCTTATTCCTTCTGAATAAAAAAATACCATTTAATAAAAATAGAATTCATTTTTTTAATTATATACATAGTAAATATTGTTTAAAAATAAAAATTTACTCAAGCGCTAACAAAGTCTTTACTTTAATACTAATCAACACTATCAATATTATAAAGCTGAAGAGTTTGTTAAGTTGAACAGATTGTGCTATAATATAACAAACATTAAATACTTTCTAAAGTAACAGCTTTGTGCACAATAAAGTCTATCTATCTGTCTGTCTATATATCAATCAAACTTGAAGCCAGTCGTAGCGCAGAGGCATGAAGTGTGACTCAAAACAGACTGGTTGTGGGTTCGATCCCCACTCGAGGAGATGAAATATTTACTTAAAGTTATATTTCCATTTCTTCGCTCTGGTGTCGAGCATAAGGGCGGCGTTGAGTTCTGATACTCAGCACGCAATGCCTCCGGAATTCGGCAGAAAGTGGGGAACGTAGGGAAGTATCTTAATATTAGGTTCCCTCTGCCTATCCTGCGGTGTGCGGGATACAGCGTGAAGCTGATAATAAAAAAACTTTAAGCGGGTGAAACCGCGTTTAGGTCACTAGTGTTATATATATATGCAAATTGTGTTTTCCTAAGCACTCCAAGGAAAGTAATTGTTATACAATGCACGTAGCATTGTATGGCAATTACTCAGCAACAGACGTTTTATACTTTTTTTTTCAGCTCCATGCTTATTCCGCATAGCAAAGTAAAGCAGATCGTGGAAAATAGTGTTAAGACACTCCATTTCCGCCAAATGTTCGGGACAAGATTTTCGTATCGGGATCATATATTAAATATATTAATCCGTAATAATAAACCGGGTAGGCATCGCACCCATAACTATCACGCTTACAATCAAACGTTGTAAAATTGAAGCTGTCTAAAAACTATAAGCAACAAATAAAAAATAAGTTGGTAAATCAAAAGTCAACAAATAATTTCGAAATCTTGTTAACAACATAAATAAGTTGTACACAACATAAATAACAGGCGTATAAAAAATTTTGACGTAGCTTAATGAGAACGAATGGTTTAGTGGTCAGAGCGCCTGGCCGGTTTTCAGAAGGCGAGGGTTCGAGTATCGCTACGTTCAAATTTTTATGCATACGTATAAAATTATAATACGTACGCGTAATATAAGTACGCTATATCCCTCTTGTAGGAGAGTGGTAAGAGGGAATTTCTGAACCACTTCTGTTCTCCACCGTCATTGGAGAACAGAAGTGGTTCAGAAATTCGATACGGGACGGAATTCAACGCCGTGCTTTGCTTCGACGAAGTAATGAAAATATTAAATATTTTATTTCCTCGAATGCTAATCGAACCCGCAGCCTGTCGCGTTTACAGGATTTTCCTCAAAGTCTAATAAAAATACGGCACTTTTTATAAAAAATAGTAATAAAAATTACAGTAAATTCTATTAGGTTTTATAAATAGCCGTACCTGCTAGTAACGTTTAGAATTTTCCATAGGCATTTATTGCAGACGATATATTTAAAGAGTATCCTTTAGCCATACAGCCACCTGGTCCCCGTAGGTAATATTTTTTATAATAATCTAGTTATTGTACACGGTACGTTCTACCTGGAGCGACGTATGTTTTTAATAGAAATTTATTTTGAACATAATGTGTGTTGAGGCTTATGCGAGTGTAAATGCGATAGGTTGTGGGTTCGATTCCCAGTTGAGGAAATGAATTGTTTAATATTTTTATTTTCTCGGTTTGGCAATTTGTCAAAGCGTGGCTCTAAGTTTTAGTTTCGCCAATTAACACGCAATGCCTCCACAATTCGGCGGAAAGTCTTAACACTAGATGTGCGGGTTACTGCGTGAAGCTAAAAAAATATGCTGTCTTTCTTTACTCATTTTACGTATTTATACGTGAATATGAGTAATAACTAAATTATATATATCCTGAGACCTTGTTCTCATGGTTTTTTTAGGTTTCCGTACCTTTTTAGAAAAAAACTAACTTTAACTTATAAGATTACTTTGTTGGCCGTCTGTCTGTCTGTCAGGAGCCTTTATCTCAGAAATGCTTTGAGATATCGATTTGAAATTCAAATACATTATCCTGTATAATGTATTTGAATTTCAAATCTGGAAGTGTCAGCACCACTTTAAATGAAACTACAGTTTTAACTACTCTATAAAAGCCTAAAACATATTTTTTTCCCAAAAATAAAAAGGGACTTTTTTAAACAAAATAAATAATATAATTATTGTTGTAATATAAAACGCCATTTTTCAAAAACAACGCACGCACACATAAACCTATCAAAGGGAAACCGCCGCATACGCCTCATTCGAAATCTAGTCGTAGACATTGGCGGCAAAAGTTCAAAATTAAATTAAAATTAAATTAGCTTCACGCTGTATCCCGCACACAGCAGGGTAGGCAGAGGGAACCTAGTGTTAAGACACTCCGTTCCCCACTTTCTGCCGAATTCTAGAGGCATTGCGTGTTGAGTGAAAGTTCTAAATTGATTAACCTTTAGTAGTATTTTTGTAGTAGTATGTGTTTACGTTATTGGTATCTATGCGTAACTGTGTCACACGAAATACAGGTGTGTATAAACATAGTGACATGAAAAAAAATCCTACGTTTAAACGTTGAGGTATCTATCGTTTAAAATATTTTACCATATACGAGTATGCTGTTCCCATAAAAGGAGCGCTGACACTTCCATCCTGTATACTAAGATCTACGGACCCATGATTAACACGATGCAATGTAGCCCACAATCTTCAGCTTTAATTTTATCAAGATAATTAGATCATACAACACAAAAAGAACATTTCAATTCGAATTCAACAAAATTCAGCTTCAGCTTTGTAATACTAGTATAGGTGTGAATTAACGGCAGAAAGAACTTAGTAATTAGCGTTTGGTTCTGTTACTTAATGACTATATCTGTACTTAGACTAAAGTGGGTAGATATCGTACTTTGTAAAGATATATTTATATTTTTAAAAAATATTTCAATTAGCTTCACGCTGTATCCCGCATACAGCAGGGTAGGCAGACGGATCCTAGTGTTAAGATACCGTTTCCCACTGTTCGCGGAATTCTGGAGGCTGAGTGGCGGAACCCAACGCCGCGCTTTGCCTTGACACCAGGCCGAAGAAATCATATAATAAAAGTAAAAAATATTTCAGTTGATTTTATTTTGATTTTAATTCATTTCCTCGAGTGAGGATCGCACATATACCCAGTCACGATTACAGTCACATACTCCTGCCCAATTTAAGAGGCCAGTCGTGGCGTAGCGGCATAATATCTGGCTGTAGATGAAACGCTGAGGTTGCAATTCACAATTGATATTTCTTCACTCACGTGAGAACCGTGGCGTTGAGTTCCCTTAGGAACGTAGGGAATGGATGGTCGTAACATCAAAATGATCTGTGCCTTCGCTGCTACATCTAGGGTACATCGTGAATCTAAGAAAATTTTGTTAGTAATCCCATAATATACTTTTAAAATAAAAAGACTTTCTTTTTTAGAAATTGGTTTAATAGAATCGACTTCGAACTCCAGAAACGACTTAAGTATTTTAATAAGAAAAAGAAACTATATGATAAAATTATATTCAAATCTATTTCACATTCAAATTCAAGCACGAACACGCGATAAAGTAGCAACCTTTAAGTACTTCTAAGGTATAAAAGGAAAAAAAATGAGGCCCAACTGAAATTGCCTTTATGATGAAATGCTAGGATTTAGGTGACTGATGCTAGGTCGGGAATGAATAACATCTCATTTACGTTTCGTGACGTACACACTTTATTTACATTACCATATAGAAAATGTCATACTTAAAATGTAAAGTGACAGCGTGATGGTTGTGGGTTCGATTTCCACTCAGGCGAATAGATTATTTACTTATTTAGAAAACGTATAAAAATTTGAACGTAGCGGGATTTGAACCAGCGCCTCGGATGGATTATTTTTTTTCGTTTTGGTGACAAGACAAAGCGCTGCGTTGAGTTCTACTACGCAACACTCAATGTCTTGAAAATCGTGTGGAAAATCGGGAACGGTGTGTTAACACTAAGTTGGTTCTGCCCTACTCAAGCGGGATACGGCGTGAAGCTAAAAAAAAACACAGTATACTTAAACACAAAATAAACACAAAATTCATATTCTTAAACACATCCGTTATAACGACCGTTAAAAACTAACGACAGTAACGGCATCGTAACTAATATTTAATTGCGAGACGGTACACTTTACAGCGACGTCGTCGTCGCTGCGAGACTATATTTCGTACTTTGCGTCCCTTCCGTCCGGAGGAGCACTCAGTTAGGAAGCTTGGCTTGAGACACTTGTAATTTTTGAAGTTATTCATTTAATGTGAGGTAATTTTATGATTTCCTTCAAGGTAAATTGCAGGGAGCTTTAGTAGTTTAAGTATTCACGAAACTTATATTTAGCATTTATTATGTATCATTTATATATCAATATAGTATATAATATTCGACGAAACGAAACACGTGTTAAATAAAATATTTTTAACAGTCTGAATTTAAATTTTTATAAAAATCGGTCGCGATTTAAAAAAAATCATACAAACAATCAACCCCTATTTCATCCCTTTTTAAAATTTTTCAAAATCCCTTCTTAGTGGATGTCCAGAATATGAAAATAAACATCTGTCCAAATTTCCCATTTCAACCATCAGTGGTTAAGGCTCTGCGTGCGTCTTACATCAGTCAGTCAGGTACATGTCCTTTTATATATATAGATTTGAACTATTAAAGCAATTTACAACTGCGTAAACAAATGATTAAATATCCATCTATGACAATAATACATTCCTTATATGGATATGTTAACTTTTTTATTTTCTTTTGTTACAGAATATTAATTATTAAAGTGCACGCAAAGTATATTATTCGAGACAGTCTTTTATTTCTTGCTTATCTAATTAAAATTCTTAAGGTTAATTTCTCATGTCAAAAAAGGCTTTGTTATTATTATGTTATATCTAATAGAAGAACGTTCTTACTCCACTCGATTCAGAAAAAATGGCAACACTTTCGATCCAAGTAACTATTTATGTTTTTTTTTCTTAAATGTAAAAGCGAGGCCAGTCGTGGCTCAGGGGAACAATCGTGCGACTATAAATGCGAGAGGTTATGGGTTCCAGTTTACAGTCAGTCAGTATAAAATACAAATTATAAAAAAAACTTTGTAATATAAAGCTTAAACAAAGTAAATAATTAGCGGTACAAGGCAAAATATAGTGAGGTCCAGGAGTTGTGGCCACCCTGAAGTTAGCTGTAGATGGCTTCGCCGATATTATAGACTTTTTCTTACTTTTGATTATTTTCTTTCTATTTTCAAACGCGAGTTAACAATGGGCACAAGTTCAACAAGCCTCACACCAGGGCCACAACTCGTCGACTGTACTGTAATAACAAAATGTTGACATTATTATCAAGCGATATACCCGTGTACCGTAGTTTTAGTGACGTCGTAAAGCTCGTAATATAGTCTTGTGGCAACACTGTTGTGCTATGTCACTTGATTAAATATAAGCCAAGTATTCTATATTAAACAAAATATAGCAATGAGATGATAAAAAGGAAGAAAAAAAAGGAAGAAAAGGAAAAAAAGGAATAAAATGGAGATAAATAAAATAAGTAAAAACTCTTTTAAATGAAACTCTTTAACCGGATTTATCGCGTATATTTAGTATTGTACATTTTTGAAAACACAACGTTTCGAACACTTTGCAGTAGTCCGTGGTCACGGGTAGGCTGAGGTGGTATTCGTCTGTCAGTTGACATAATTATTAAACGTAACTAACGTCGACAATACGTTGGATCGTTAGGAAATTTCCGTTTTCCTTTCCCGTTTTCCACTTCCCGCTTAATTTTGGAGACATTTCGAAAGGAGATGTTGAGTAGGGAAATTCAATAACACACTGTACACTGTACTGGTACACTTAAAAATTAAATTAAATCAACTTCACGCTGTACCCCGCACACAGCAGGGTACAAAGTCAAAGTCAAAGTCAAATAATTTTATTCAAAATAAGAAGTTACATGCTTCACTTTTTGAACGTCAAATAATTTACCACCAGTTCACTAAAATTAATGCCTCAGACCTGAGAAGTACGCAGAGGGAACCTAGTGTAAAGACCCTCCGATCCCCACTTTCCGCTGAATTCTGGAGGTATTACGTGCTGAGTGGCGGAACTCAACGCCGTGTTTTGCCTTATACACAAGTGTATGTTTAAACGCTTATATAAAGATAAGGAATACGTTATTTCACAGTTTTTTTATTCAAGTACAGTTTAATATTATTCCCTAATGCCATCTAAATAAAAATGTTCGATAGTTTATTTTCCTGAATATTAATATTTTTTAAAATGAGAAATATAATAAATACTTGTGAATTATTTCTTCTACTTCCTCTGGAAGTTAATATTAACCACCATCCGAGTGCACTGAACAATTCACATCCTGTGCTAGTAAATGTTTACAATATCAAAATATTTGTACTCTACAAACATTGTTTGACTATAGTTGACTGGTGGAAAATCGATATACGTTTGTAAATATCTAAAAAATCGATTTATAGGTAATCAGTTCTGCTAATGAGAATAACATTTTTTACTGTTTCATGATTTAAGTATATTTTTTGATGTATTTATTGTCTTTTAGCTAGTCTTATGAAACTTTTAGAGATTATTCTACATAAATATCAGTAGATTTTGAAATTACTACTGAAAATAATCCCCATAATTTTTTTTTGCTACACTGCCTTTGAAACTTTTTGTTAAAATTTTCTTTTTATAAAATCTATTATTTATTCGATCTTATTTCCAAGATTTATAGACCGTCACTTTTTAACTATTACACGTTACAAAAGGCCTAGACTTGAGCCATATTGACGAAAAAAATCACTAACCTAACAGTTAATATTGGCAAATACACCCCGTATTTGCCAATATTGTTAAAGAATCAATTTTTTTTCAATAAATCACAAATTCCCTAATATCTATTGAACCACTAAATAGCTACTGAGTTCCGCTACCTATAGACTATCTATCTATAGACTAGATCCGTCGATCAAATTCCACTCTATACAACCATTCCCCCGAGTGAGAACAAAACCCATTACCGTTGCATACAGACGATGTTCCACTGGGCCACTATAGATCAATATATAAAAGGAATATCGAAATACAAACAAAATCGAATATAAATTATATCCCGTAGTTTATAATTAGTATACCTACCTACGTATGTATGTATGTATGTTTAAACGCTTAAATTAAACGTTTGAGGTTACATCGATGCGGTCGATTCAGCCTTTACCGCACAATGTTATAACATTATATGAATATATATGTGGGAGTACAAATTGACAATACGCGTTTCTGATATTAATATAATGTTTGATAATATAAAAAAATCAGCTTCACGCTGTATCCCGCACACAGCAGGGTAGGCAGAGGGAACCTAGTGTTAAGACACTCCGTTCCCCACTATATACAATACAATATATTTTCTATATATTTCCGTTTTACAATATTAAAATTAAAATTGATTGATTGAAAGTTAAAATTGATTTCTATTCTTATCGTATGAACGAACAGCCTGTAACTGTTGATGTGATGGTACTGATTTCAATATTAATTCAGAGTAATTAATTATGTTTCATTTGATTAAAAGTAAGTATAAGAAAAAGCGGTTAAGCAAACTTAGTTGTCAGGCGGAGAGTGGAGAACGGAGTATCTTGACTTTTGCTCTCTAAATGCGGAGTAGTGTAAGTAGTTACAAAAATGTAAGAAATTAGAAATGAAGCTACTTTTATAAATCTATAGTACTTTTTTTATAGCTTTACGCTGTATTTCGCACATAGCAGGGCACAGGGAACATGGAAAAACTAGAGTTAAGTCTGTTTCCCATTTTCCACCGTATTCTGGAGATATTGCGTTTGGAGTGGCAGAACTCAACGCCGCGCTTGACCTTGTTACCAGAGCGAGAAAATTAAAATATTAAACACTTCATTTTCTCGAGTTTGAATCGAACCCACAAGCTATCGTGTGCATTCACATTCGTGTGCCCCTGTGTCACGAATATCCTCAAAGTAAGTCTATAGGTAATAAAGATAGATTAATTTGAAGAAATATTCATTGATTTATAAGAAACTAAATGATTTATATTATTGAGTTTGCCTATATTCTTAATAATATAATCCTTTCCTATCAAAGTAAGATGCTTTGGTTAAGCAAAGTAGGGAATCTAAATATTTAAATATAGTTCTCGCTGTATCCCGCACAAGGAGGAGTAGGCAGAGAGAACACAG
Source organism: Heliconius himera (assembly GCA_021202915.1). Taxonomy (NCBI): domain Eukaryota; kingdom Metazoa; phylum Arthropoda; class Insecta; order Lepidoptera; family Nymphalidae; genus Heliconius; species Heliconius himera. The sequence continues at coordinate 7,904 of JAJHJA010000679.1, read as the reverse complement.
TGTAGAGACATAATTCTTCATGTTTTGTAAGTATTGAGACATTACGTGGTGGAAAAATGTATTTGAACCCACAATTATCGCGGTTACGGTAAGCCACGCTAACGCTGTTCAGGTAAGCCACGAACGCCTCGATCATATTTAGTAAATATTTCTATTTTCTTTGCACAAACACTTTTACAATCTAACAGTGGCATTCACAAATTGATTTAAATCACTAAATAGTTAAAATCACAACAGCCATTACCATTCAAAGTATCTAATTTACACAATCTGTTTAGTTCCAATATACACATAATAAATGTATGTATGTATGTATGTGCATCGTATTAGCGTTCAATATAACAGTCCCTATTTTACTACTAACAAATAGTGATTTGTCTGTCTGTCACTAAACGCGAGTCGCGCAATGAATACGTCGCTATATAATGGGCCGCATGCTAATTTGAGTAATATCGGTATATATACATATATATAACCGATAAAAAAACAAGTTTTACTTCGTATATAGCATATTTTCTTAATAAACATATAATACGAGGCAAAACTTAGAGTAGAGTTCTGCCACTAAACACTGCCAATACCTTTAAAATTCGGCGGAAATTGGGATGGAAATGTGTCTTAATAGGAAATTAGTGCCTTAACACTAAATTCTTCGTAACTCTCTGTCCACTCTGCTAATATAAATTAAACATATTCGTAGTAGAACTTTTAATATTCACGATTTCATTTCAAGCTTTTTATTATTAAGGGTCTATCCGTACTTTAGTAATAAATAATTCCTTTTAAATTATGTAATTTTCGTGTATTAATATTATAGAATGCAATACTCTATAATCTATATGGACAAAAAAAAATATTTAGGAATCAATTTAAATAAAACTAAGACTTAAAGTTAAAGATGCACAAACACACATGCAAACAGACAAAGCAACAGACCGACAAGCAAATAAAAGAAATCGTAGTTTTAGGTTCCCTTACATCAAAAAATGCCTTAATAATAGGTTTTCTCAAGTTTATTCCACATAAAGACAGAGAATTTACATAGGCTATACATATATAACCTTTTCACTGTTATCACTGTGACGTCAAATGACATTAAATCCTCCAAGCATGGCGTTATCTCAATTTGCGTCCTCTAACCATAGAACCTTATTACTTATTGCCCTTTATAAATAAGTGTGAAAGCTTTTATATTGATTAAAAAATCAGCTTCACACTGTATCCCGCACACAGCAGGGTAGGCAGAGGGAACCTAGTGTTAATACACTCCCGTTCCCCACTTTCTGCCGAATTCTGGAGGCATTGCGTGTTGAGTGGCAGAACTCAACGCCGCGCTTAACCTCGACACCAGAGCGAAGAAATGGAAATATAAATTTAAGTAAATATTTCATCTCCTCGAGTGGTCGAACCCACAACCATTCGGTTTTACAGTCACACCTCGTGCCGCTGCGCCACGACCAGGCCGGTCGTGGCGCAGTAGCATATTATAATAACTTTAAAATTGAGTTGAATTATTGAAAAGAAATGTTCGGTAGCTATTTATTTTTATAAAGAATTTCATGTGTGCATTTCGTACGTATGTTCCGCTGTTGTATTTTGCACCCAACAATGTAGGCAGAGGGAATCTAGTGTTAAGACACTCTGTTCCTCATTTTCTGCCAAAATTCTGGAGGCATTAAGTGGCAGAACTCAATGCCACGCTTTGCCTCGACACCAAAGGGAAAGCCTGTCGCGTTCGCTGTCACGCTTTGTGCCCCTACGCCACGCCACAGTAAGGTTACTTTGTATAAGTTATTAATATTTCTAAATTATATACAGATGTTAAATGCTGCGTGATATTATATGAAATTGATTTAAATACAATTATGTAGTTGAAGCCGTCGTGGCGCAAGGGCACATTGTGACGGTTGTGGGTTCGTTCTCCACTTGAGGGAATGAATTGTTATGTATTAATATTATCATTTCTTTTCTTTGGCACTAAGACAAAAGCCCGACGTTGTGTTACGCCATTCAACACGCAATTACTTTAAAAAATTGACGGAAAAGGAAGTGTCTCAACACTAGGTTCCCTCTGTCTACCTTGCCGATGCTGTGTGCGGAATACAACGCGAAGCTGATTTTTTTACACATGTAGTTTATGTTAATTTCTTTAGATAAACAGTAATATATTATTTTAAAGAAATCGAAATATCGTAGTAATTATATCTATATTACGAATTTGAAGAGTTTGAACGCTAACCTTAGGATTTTTGTCGAATTAAAAAAATATTTTTGTTTTGGATAATCCATTTGTTCAGAAAAGCTATAATAGACATCAGTCTGTTTGACAAAGCGGGCGAAGCCGCAAGGAAAAGTTAGGAACTTTAAAAAAATCAGGCCTAAACACTCGACAAACATCCCTAGTTGATCCTCAATTTTCATTTTAAGCTGATCGCATTTACGAATGGCATTTGATTTTCCGGCTTCGAGTAGGGCTTCCAGTAATAATCATGGTGAAAGCCACTTAAGTGCACTTGATGTTAGATTGGAATAATCGGTTGTAATTCATCAGGTTGTGTAAAGATTCTATATCGATTTGGTGGTTACGTATTTAATAGTCGATTTAATTCTTTAGGTGGTTATGGGTTCGTTTGTGTTTAGTAATATTTACTATATTTATACTTAAGGCCGTTTCGGCGCAGGAGTACAAGAGTTCGGTTTACAGTCGGGGGAATGTGAGTGATGGCAAAAGCGCGGTGTTGTGTTCAGTTCTCAACACAGTGCCTCCAAGAACGGAGTGCTTTTATATTAGAATCTGTGCGGGATACAAGGTGAATCTTATAAATATATTCTAAAAATAACGTGAATCTAAAAAAAATTGTCTACATATACAGTTTCTCACTATCCATTTAGAAAATATGCCTACTACATTTAATTTTATTGTAAGTGAACTACTTGGCCGCCCGCTTTTATGAAACATAATTTCCGTAGGATCTTCAAGAAGTCTTTTATAACGCGTAGTGTTGGCTGTGCGTTATCTGTTTGTTGTTCAGAAGAGTTTAATTTATTTATTTTCATTTATTTTAAGCAAAATAATTATGACTCATTTTGTTATTAACAATAAAAAACTTAATATCTTAACTCAATGTTAGTATTTAAGTTGCTTCTCCATCCCTCACGAAATGGCGCAGCAATGGTTTAAGTACACACAATTTAATCTATTAGAAATCATATTTAAGATGCTGTTGGTACTATCCCGCAGTCTTTGTAATAAAGAGCCACATATTTTGTGCATAGTAGCAAAGAAACAGTTAACTCGCGCTGTCGCGAACATCCCTGACGCTCTACAGAAACGTGCAGCAGCAGCACTGTAAATGCGTCATTGTATTGAACCCGAAGGGCGCTGTAAGATTTTTGTGAATACCTGGCCCACAGACTCGAAATTTTTTTTTAATAGTACAGATTATCTTTTTTTTAAAGATTCATGCTATATTCCGTATTTCCCACCCTTAGATAGGCAGAGTGAACCTGTGAACCTAGTGTTAAGAAACTTTGTTCAAATTAACATATTTCCGTTCCCCACTTGCTTCCGAATCGTATAGATAGATATTTAAGATTATCTTTTTTGCATAAAAGCCAAATGTACCATTCTCAAAATAGCGGTTCTAAGTATCTGTAACTATTGAACTACTAGAAAAGCTTTTATTAAATTTTTGAATGTTTTTAACTATTTTTTTGTCTGTCTGTCTTTCTGTTAGTCCCCGCTAAGCTCAGAATCGTAATTTACGCAGAAAAGGCGCATTTGTCGTGCTCGCTTATCTACCGCTTACCTAGATGAGCAAAATCAGACAAAATCCTGAAACATTCCAAATAAAATAATCAATTGATTTTCCTTAAACATACTTAAATGATATTAAATAAATAATTAAGTTCAAGCGGGCGAAATCACGTGGGGCCGCTAGTTCCCAATAAAAGGGCTCTCATATATCAGTCAACGTGCGGTCAGCGGCCGATAGCACTCAAATTAGTATGTGGCGCATTGTGTAGCGACGCACTCATTGCGCGACTCGCTTTCAGTGACAGACAGACAAGCAGTGTGTTAGTAGTGAAAGAGGGCATTACATTGGGCTCTAATGCGATGCACTGATTTTGTAAATTAGATATACTGAATGACAAACTGATGAGGTCATTTCACTCCCACGCAAGGGGAAGGAGGAAACGATTTCAGGGCATTGTCAGGGGACAATGCAATCACGGTTGTAATCACCTACAACTATAGGTGAGTCACTGGGAGGTCTCCTGTGAAGACTTGTGTAGCCTCTGACGGGAGCCACTCGATACTCGTGCGATTCGCCCGGCCAGGTGAGATCCTCAGTTACCTTAAGGGAGGCAAAGTTTAGATGCTCAGCGAGTAGCAGCTCCGTCTTCACGTTGGGGACGAGCTGAGGGTATCTCGGGGAAACTTGGTGGGTGAGCGTGCACGTGGCAATGGTACAGAGGTGACGATAGCGAGGTGTACTTTGGAGTGCGTGCTAGTCGCGAAACACAATCATAGATGTAGAGCTTTTGTCTGCTGGGTATGGAGTTCCTTTTTGTTTTTGTCGCTTGTTGAAATTATTATAATGTACAATATCTTCCGTGTTACTTTTAATTTAAATACTTTTAAATATTTATTTTACGTTGATAATATTCATAATGTAGCTGGTTGTGTTTAGTTTTTTTATTAATATTTTCTTTGGTTACATTTACTTGTTATTTTAGTTCATTTTAATTAATTTAGTATTTTTCTTAACATTTCTAACATTAAGAATTTCCTTTATTTAGTTTTTCTTAGAAAATTATGGTTTATATTTTCTAAAAACCATAATTTTTTAAACATTTTTAAAGTGTTATTCCACACTTAGGAAAGAAAAATACTTATTTAGAAAACGTATAAAAATTTGAACGCAGCGGGACTCGAACCCGCGCCTCCTGGTCGGTTTCCAGGAGGCGCGGGTTCGAGTCCCGCTGCGTTCAAATTTTTATACGTTTTCTAAATAAGAACCATAATTTTCTTTACTTATTATTCTTTTTCACCTTATTTTGGTTATTAACTTAATAATCCTATTGAACACGGTAAACAATTTCATAAATTTATTAAATAAATATGTATTCATATAGTTCAAGCGGGCGAAGCCGCGCGGGTCCGCTAATATTATAATATTGTTTAATTTAGCCATTAATATGGCTGCTTTTGCCGTAATATGAATAAATTAAAATTAAATCAGTTTCACGCTGTATCCCACGCACAGCAGGGTAGGCAGAGGGAACCTAGTGTTAAGACACTCCGTTACCCACTTTCTGCCGAATTCTGGAGGCATTGCGTGTTGAGTGGCAGAACTCAACGCCGCGCCTCGACACCAGAACGAAGAAATGAAAATATAAGTTTAAGTAAATATTTAATCTCCTCGAGTAGGGATCGAACCCACAACGAGTCGAATTTGCAGTCACACTTTGTGCCCCTGCACCACGACTGGCCTCATCATTAAATTGCTGTGAGTAAAATGAGTAATGTACAATTAGAATACATTGATTAAAATCAATACTTTGTATTTGTATATTTAGTACTAATCTAACACGCTAAGTAAAGTAATCAATATACTACACTCCATAATGATGTTTAGCTGATACCGTAATACTCGTAGCATAGTTAACGATATATCATATATATATATATATATATATATATATATATATATATATATATATATATATATATATATATATATATATATATATATATATATGATATATCGTTAACTATGCTACGAGTATTACGGTATCAGCTAAACATCATTATGGAGTGTAGTATATTGATTACTTTACTTAGCGTGTTAGATTAGTACTAAATATACAAATACAAAGTATTGATTTTAATCAATGTATTCTAATTGTACATTACTCATTTTACTCACAGCCAATTTAATGATGAGGCCAGTCGTGGTGCAGGGGCACAAAGTGTGACTGCAAATTCGACTCGTTGTGGGTTCGATCCCTACTCGAGGAGATAAATATTTACTTAAACTTATATTTTCATTTCTTCGTTCTGGTGTCGAGGCGCGGCGTTGAGTTCTGCCACTCAACACGCAATGCCTCCAGAATTCGGCAGAAAGTGGGTAACGGAGTGTCTAACACTAGGTTCCCTCTGCCTACCCTGAAGTGCGTTGGGATACAGCGTGAAACTGATTTAATTTTAATTTATTCATATTACGGCAAAAGCAGCCATATTAATGGCTAAATTAAACAATATTATAATATTAGCGGGACCCGCGCGGGCTTCGCCCGCTTGAACTATATGAATACATATTTATTTAATAAATTTATGAAATTGTTTACCGTGTTCAATAGGATTATTAAGTTAATAACCAAAATAAGGTGAAAAAGAATAATAAGTAAAGAAAATTATGGTTCTTATTTAGAAAACGTATAAAAATTTGAACGCAGCGGGACTCGAACCCGCGCCTCCTGGAAACCGACCAGGAGGCGCGGGTTCGAGTCCCGCTGCGTTCAAATTTTTATACGTTTTCTAAATAAGTATTTTTCTTTCCTAAGTGTGGAATAACACTTTAAAAATGTTTAAAAAATTATGGTTTTTAGAAAATATAAACCATAATTTTCTAAGAAAAACTAAATAAAGGAAATTCTTAATGTTAGAAATGTTAAGAAAAAATACTAAATTAATTAAAATGAACTAAAATAACAAGTAAATGTAACCAAAGAAAAATATTAATAAAAAAACTAAACACAACCAGCTACATTATGAATATTATCAACGTAAAATAAATATTAAAAGTATTTAAATTAAAAGTAACACGGAAGATATTGTACATTATAATAATTTCAACAAGCGACAAAAACAAAAAGGAACTCCATACCCAGCAGACAAAAGCTCTACATCTATGATTGTGTTTCGCGACTAGCACGCACTCCAAAGTACACCTCGCTATCGTCACCTCTGTACCATTGCCACGTGGCACGCACACCCACCAAGTTTCCCCGAGATTACCCTCAGCTCGTCCCCAACGTGAAGACGGAGCTGCTACTCGCTGAGCATCTAAACTTTGCCTCCCTTAAGGTAACTGAGGATCTCACCTGGCCGGGGCGAATCGCACGAGTATCGAGTGCTCCGTCAGAGGCTACACAAGTCTTCACAGGAGACCTCCCAGTGACTCACCTATAGTTGTAGGTGATTACAACCGTGATTGCATTGTCCCCTGACAATGCCCTGAAATCGTTTCCTCCTTCCCCTTGCGTGGGAGTGAAATGACCTCATCAGTTTGTCATTCAGTATATCTAATTTACAAAATCAGTGCATCGCATTAGAGCCCAATGTAATGCCCTCTTTCACTACTAACACACTGCTTGTCTGTCTGTCACTGAAAGCGAGTCGCGCAATGAGTGCGTCGCTACACAATGCGCCACATACTAATTTGAGTGCTATCGGCCGCTGACCGCACGTTGACTGATATATGAGAGCCCTTTTATTGGGAACTAGCGGCCCCACGTGATTTCGCCGCTTGAACTTAATTATTTATTTAATATCATTTAAGTATGTTTAAGGAAAATCAATTGATTATTTTATTTGGAATGTTTCAGGATTTTGTCTGATTTTGCTCATCTAGGTAAGCGGTAGATAAGCGAGCACGACAAATGCGCCTTTTCTGCGTAAATTACGATTCTGAGCTTAGCGGGGACTAACAGAAAGACAGACAGACAAAAAAATAGTTAAAAACATTCAAAAATTTAATAAAAGCTTTTCTAGTAGTTCAATAGTTACAGATACTTAGAACCGCTATTTTGAGAATGGTACATTTGGCTTTTATGCAAAAAAGATAATCTTAAATATCTATCTATACGATTCGGAAGCAAGTGGGGAACGGAAATAA